>OU342960.1:6007500-6642500 GCA_910592155.1 Ypsolopha scabrella | reverse complement strand
CAAAAACTACAGATTTCCATCTGCAACGATCCCGACACACCTCTTTTGCTTCTTCCACACCCGTCAATTTAGGCATACAAGCTACAGGATAAAAATTCAGAAACACCGCACAGGATATAATATTGCTTATTACTTCTACTTTAACCATCTTACGGGAATAGGTCAAAATACTATAATAGTAATATTATATTGAAGTATTGTTACTGGAACTATCGAAAGAATCGAAATTAGGACTTCTATAATATGAAGGAGTTCGTATACTTCTAGTAATTTTTCCTATAGTTTACCTTTCATTTTATTTTGCGGAATCTGACAATTTAAGTCTACTATCAAAAATGTGTGCTTACTATAGATTTACCTAATATTATTGCATTATTAAGTAAACGTGTTATGACATTGTCTTTAACTAATATTTTATTTTCAGTGATACTTGAGAAACTTGTAGAAGCTTATTTGGAGTACGCAGACATAAACTTACTCATTCCAAATGTACCGCAAGCCATAAGACTCTTAAATGAGTTAGAAATTGTAGTCAAGGTAAATATATTGAATCGCACCTTTTATTTATAAAATTACAAAAAAATAAGATACCGAATTCGTCATCCACACGTATCCTAACTTATATTTTTTCGAACTCGGAAACAGTTAAATTATTAGATTTAACGAGTTCTTACCACGTTATTCGTTTTTATAATGAGCTTTTAACTATTTTATTAAAAACAAATATCATGGTAACAAATCTTTTATTTGTTGAATTAAATAATAAAATTGGTAATGAAACTGCAACAGTTTCAAAACAAAAAGTAAATAATGGTACAGTTCAGGGCAGCACAGATGACGCGCGTGAAGTTAGCTGTCACCCGCTGCCATTGACTAACTTCACGCTCCGTTCACTTTATTGACTCTGTAATTTATTTGTCGAAATTTATTTTTTGTCCAGAGTGAAAAATTTCGTGCACTTAAAGTTTGCAAGATATCGTGGTATGAGGACTATCAGCTTGCACGTATATTTTCCCTACGCGGAGCATGTATGCTTGAGTCAGATGATCATAAGGAAGCAAGAAAATACTTGTTGCATGCCATGAGTTTATTTGGTGATCCTTTTCCAAATACTAAGTAGGACTTCTTTTCATTTTGATAGCATTGTTATGGTATCCTCTTAGCGCTTGATATAATTATTGTGTATTTGGTAGACATTTTGTAACAGTAAATGGAAACACATGTAAATTAATTTCTTTGATGTAGTGGCTTACATTCGCCGACGCATTCTACAGCTGTATTTCCAATTATAGATTTCGTGTCAAATTTAGTAACATGCGAGCGTCTTTGCAACAATTCATGGATCTTTACGTGACACCAGCTATACCCAAAACCATAATTATTGGGCTAGAAGGACGGTTTTATGAGGATATAGCCGCAACTTTGAATAGACTTTACGGATTATTTTACGTTAGTATGTTTATGGTAATGATATATTTGTTTACAATCAGGATATTATTAGTGTCGTTGTGATACCCATCTGTCCCGTATTTTTTTGTAGAGTTATACAGGTAGTACTCTAAAACAATATAGTCAAATAGCGTAGGAAGTGAAAATGGGTGATCGGTTTGTCCCGACCGATCTTACTTACTATGCCCTACCAATAGTGTAGTTTAATACCAACAAAGCGTAAATTGGGTAAATTGACCTATTTCTACTGTATTTTTTAAATCGTGATATGATAAAAAAATTGTAAGTAATTTAGTTTTGAAGTTATATTGCTTTTATTTTACAAATTTAACTGAGCTATTTACATCGATGGTAAGAGTGTCAATAAGTTGGCACAATCGCATCTGCGCTGGAGGATTTCAGAGGTGTCTTGAAAAAAAATACCAAAAAAATTATGTGTCGCGAACGGTCGCTCCTCTACTTTCTGTGACTCGACCTTCAAACCTAACCCACTGGCTCTTTTCTTCACTGAAGGGTTTCAGCTCTACTTTCTGTGACTCGACCTTCAAACCTAACCTACTGGCTCTTTTCTTCGCTGAAGGGTTTCAGGGCTGAAGATAAAATGTATCCTTTTCTACTTCTTTTCAATTTCTTCTTTTGAATACCGGCTTTAACACTCACGTATTATTATTGTTGACTATATGCCAACTGTTTCACCGAGACAATTTCGGCGTTCTCAAGGCGAGTGTCGTTCTTAGGACGTTCACTGACGTTGTCACACGGCCACTACTTTTCTACTTCAAAATGTACAATAGCTAATTGTTTTTTAATAAGTGCGTGAAGAATGGCAGGAGTTTAACAAAACAATTTAGAACGGGTTTTAAGATAATAAAAAAAAATCATAACCTAGTTTGACATTAAATTTTTTCGTCACAAATATTTTTAACTAATAGTACTTAAGAGTCCATGCCACCTAAACGTGCCCCACCGTATTGCTGATTCATGACAGAAAATATTTGTTTAATGAGAAATAAATAATCACACAAGTTGTCGAAGAGTTTTATTACAACTTAATTAATTTTATTTTTGCATAGAATTCATAGCAAGCTAGAAAAAAAAATCTAAAGTTGCTGAAAATCACGTAAAACTGCTCTTGGCGTATTTCTCATTGGCGATTTTTCAGATAATTTTGGAAACTGAAATTCAGGCGCCCGTAAGTTAAAAGTGTACAGAATGGTGAGATTAATTTATTTTTGCCAAACAAAAATTGTTACTTGGTGTATTTATCCATTAAACATCACCAACTTTTGCGTGCGATTTCCCCATACAAATTACTACGGAGGGCGGCATCGAAACGTGATTCTTTAGAGCGCGCGATGATTTGGTTGTCGTAACCAGTCGTAACAGCCACGGCTCATAGCGCGCTATTTTAAACAATAATGAAACGTCATAGAGTTCAGTTCTGCCTGACGCAACATGAGGTGCTCAATGTCAGGGAGAACGGGTCCTACTTTGACTAAACTTAAACTATAAACACTGTTAAATTGTGCAAAAAAGCAAAATCAGACATCCATTTCTCAATATCAATATCAAAAGCAAACACCAATAATTATCAGGCGCTGCTAGAGTCTTGGTTTTATTTACGAATTAAATAAACTGAATTTGGGGATCACTGATCATCATGCCTAAACTGTGCCTAGCGATGTGAGGTGCATGCTGTTTAAGATGTTGAGTGCCATGACGAAGATAAATCAAGGTTCAAGCGTTATGAAAATTAAAAAATGCCATCTTTGGAAACGATGTCAGTGGTAGTTGGTATGTTAGGTTTGACCAAGTTTGATACTTTATTATCTTTAATAAAAGACGTTGGTTAGCGGTTAACGAATAAATGTTTATTACTTTTTAATTCCATAGACTATACACAGATCTTCAGTCACATAGGCATAGACAATATTAACTAATAATCTAATAGATGTCACTAGTGATATTTTGATATCTATTTCCAACAAATATTTTTGTTACCATATTCTAGAAGATAAATTATTTTTAATTTTTTAGATTGCCTCGGCAACAACACTGATAAAGAAGATCTTATGATTGTTATCCACATTTAACAAAAACTGGAAAGCGGTTTTTCCAAAACGGAAGTTGAATTTAAAGTGTTTCTGTTTTTAAAGCAGCAATGACCCGTAGTCTTTTGTAGAAGGTACAAGTTACATTGATATCTCGCATGAGGCCCGAGAAAAACCACCCTTATTAAAATTTTCCTTAAATGGTTCCGTATTTTCGTTTTGAGGGTTCCATCCTGCCAATTAAGTTAAAAATAATCCATAAGGTGACTTATATTGACATAATAGTTTATAATTTTTGATATGATGTAGCCAAATTCGTGCTGGAGACTTTTGACTTAACTTTAGACTTTTAAACTTTGTTTTTCACAGAAAGGGTCCTTGAATCGATTCTTCGCTTTATGCCGACTTTCTACTAAGTCACCAGCACAAATTTACATATTAGTAAAATAAAGTTTTTATAAGTATCAAGATTGTAATTTACCTTAGTGGTGCAATACTGTCGATTTCATTTTTCCCCACCAAAAGTGCTTTGCCATAACTCGCTTGGCAGACTTTGACCTCGTCAAAGCCAAATTTTTTTTGGCCCAGCATGGATGATGTACTTTCAATGTTTGCTTACTGGCTTAGTTAGGGCCTAGGGTAGTTGATAAGCGGCGCATTTACTAGGCCACAGTTATGCTTTTTTTTAAGACCAAAAAAAACGTGTAGTTTAATGCCCCTATTTCTTATTTCACGCAACAGATTTGACAATTAACATATCTGAATTTGGTGCCTTGCTTCGGTTCATTACTTGAAAAATTATTACGTCACGAGGTACTTAAAAATTTAATTGCGACGTAAATTTTTAAATATCTACTACGTGACTAAATTAATTTTACAGACGTTTTTTCGTAAAAACGGAACAATATCTTCTACTCACTTAATTTGTATTAAACTGCTTTTATTACAGGAGTCCAAGGAAATAGAAAAGGCCACATTAACAGCAAAACGTTCGTTAAGTTACGCTTTACGAACAAATAATAATTTTAGACTGCTTTGTATAAGTTACGGAAACATGTTATGCGCTAGCATATTAAAACACGATGTAAATACATATATACATATATATTATTTATACTTGCAAGATAATTTTTTTATTTGTGTTTGGAATTATTATTTTACAACAGATAGGTAAAATAATGATGAAAACAAAATTGTTGATTGGAAAATTCTCAATTTTTCTTGCAAAATCTATCTTCCATTGAGATATAAGAAAACATATTAGATTTTTATGACTTTGATATATAACTATTCTTATTATAAAGCTTTTGTAAATATTATTCACAGTACTCGAAGTGTTTGAAATTGGTACAGCGTGCAATGGAGTTATGTGACCGCAAATATGACTACTTGGATATAACAGAAGTTCATAATGTTTGCTACCTTTACGTTAGCATATTCGTGTTTTAGTAAGTATCTTTTTATTATTGCTATGATAGCAGAGCTAATTTCAAAAGCTTTAAATGTAGTGTGTATTTCTACATAATAAAAATAATCCTTAAATAAATATTAAATTAAATTAAATAATCCTTAAATAAAAAAATTACCCAAGTAGCACTTAAAGGTTAAATAGCTGCTGAACAATGTTTTTCGTTCACTCTAGAAGCTGAATAGCTTTACTGTCTTAGAGCTGAGTAGCCGTTTTTTCAGCAAATATAACTCTTAAATGGGCACAAAATTTTCAGGCTCAGGTTCACATTGCTGTTACGTTAAATTAATAACGTTACTATATACTGTGGCATTTTATTTGCGTTATTGTAGTGTAATTATAACTACTTATAAGGACTGAATATCGACTGACAAAGAGAGCGTGTGTTACCCTTTATTCAGACCAAACCTCACATCGTACCTCTTAACTCATGCCTTAAACATCAGAAACTTTTGCTGTATAAATAAATACCTACATACAATTTAGGCAGCAAGAATATTGTGCCTTAGCTGCCAGTTTAACTTCAGAGTAAGGTAAATATTACTAAAAGTATAGATTAAAACCGGTATAGTATGTTTAATATATTTGTTAACAGTGTTAAATATTTATAGTAATGGAAGTTTATTGATAATGTATATTTAGAGCTAAATTTTCATGCACCCTAGAAATTATGCATTTTTAAAAGAAAGAAATGAAAAAATTGCCTTTGACGTTAAAAGCATATTCACATTTTAATTTTTTTATGATGTCAAATTAGGTTGTGGATATAAATTTTTACATCGACTATAATTTCAACATGAATACTGATTATTTAGTGTAAATCATTGTTTATTGGGGAAATTATAATATTTAAGGTTAAAACAATACAACATGGTGGCGAAACTATACACCATTAATACTCCAAATTAACGTTTTTAACTGCATAAAGGTTAAAATGTGTGCCATTATACTGAAAAAGTTCGTAAAATATAGTTTGCGTGAGCTCCCATTCAGCCCAAGGCTGTTGATTGGATCTTTAATACTGCCGCGCTTACGATAAATGCACTAACTAGATTTGGACACTTTTCGAGAAAAGCACGTTTAAAGTTTCTATTTTTCTTCTATCTTCGAAACTAAGCTTGCTATTGACGTGAAAATTGGACTAGGAGAGGTAAAAAAGTTTATTGTACATTTTGCTTTTTATAATAGTTGTTAAAATGTTGTTCTTTTTTATGGCCAACTGAATGCTTTTTGCCACCGATTGCTGCCAATGTCAAGTCAGCAAATCACATTATCGAAATGAGCAGATAAATTTTAATAATATAAAAAATCGTGCAAATAAAACTAAAGCGGGAATAACCAGGAATAACAGGAATACAAAGTTTATAATTTTATATCGTTACTATCTATAAATTTTGCGAATATGCGAATAACCTTTTTATTAGGAAATGTTAACAAGTAATCCATCACCTCGTTGTCATTTTTCGGTAAAAGAATATTCGCATCTCTTAAAAGTTCAGCCAAAGATCTCCAATTATAATTAATCGGGCAATTAAAAAAAACGTAATAGATAAATGTCCCCTCCTCCGTACCACAATCACTTAATGGAGAATCGCGTAATTTAAATTTAAATAGTTTTGCAGGCGAACACACATGACCCAATCTGAGTCTAATATTTACACTCGTAGCCCGCTTACTTAACTTCCGAAATTTGAAAAACCAAGGTTTAGCCGAAACTTGATCTTGTAAGCGAGAACAGTGGTAGTTAAAGCAATTCCAATCATCATTCCAGTTGGGAAAAAGATGCTTGTCTCGCAAATTTATAAGATCTTGAACAATGTGTTGGTAGAACTGTGAATCTCCATTATTTATCGATCTTTAGCCAACCGATCTACAAGCTCGTTTCCCTTGATACCAACATGACTTGGTATCCAAGCTAAAGCAACTTTAATGTTATCGGTATGACAGAAAAATAGTAGTACTTTTATTTTACAGATAAGCGGATATCTACAATTTTCTAAAAGAACTATTTAAAACGACTTGAATAGAACTAAAATAATCACAGATAATAAGAACAGGCGAGACGTGTTATGTACATTAATAATGATAATAATAATAATAAATTTCTTTATTCCAGGCCTTAAGCCCATATTATAAATACCTTAACTAATACATAAAAAAGTCTTAAATATCTAATCAAACTAGAGAGCCTATTTTTTCAGGGGTTTTTCTTTTCTATGGCGCCTCCCTGTACCGTCAAAACACTATCCCTTCCGGCCAGCAGTCCGGGCTGAGGAACATCTTTGCATGGATTGCTGAAACTAATGGGAATAATAAACGTGCAGTGGTATGAAAGGATTATATTAGAAAATAAATAGTTTTACATGCGTGTGTCGCGCACCAAGCTTAGACAGCAAGCAACAGATGTGTGTCAATACAAATCATTCGTATATGGAACACAATTATGCGGCCAGTGGCCCATAGACCTCCAAAATGCCCCCTTCATTTATTACATATACGACAAAACAAAATAATAACAAAATAATACATTAAAGACTTAAAACAAATGAATACAGGCATAACTATAAATTAATCTATTATCACAAAACACAAAGCAATTATCAAAACATCTAACTCCCCTTAATAGAATAATTTATCAAAGATAGCTCTCCTAAAAACTCTCAGCTCTCCTAAAAACTCTCTAAGTTTCGGACCACTAACGGACTTTGTTAAGATGTCAGCTATCATTTTATTAGTTGGCATGTACCTAATCTCTTTTTTACCATTAAGTACACATTGAAGAATAAAATGATACTTTATGTTAATGTGTTTCGTTCTGTTATGCATCATTTTGTTTGCCGCAATTTTATGAGCTGACTGATTGTCATTATGAATGACGACTGGTTTACAGTCCACAGTTATCAAACTGCTCAGTAGGCACTCTAAATAAATTGCTTCTTTAGAGGCTTGACTTAGACCTACATATTCTGCCTCTGTGGAAGATAAGGATACAGTTGATTGTTACCAACTTTCCCAAGATATCATGTTTTTGCCTAACTTGAAAATCACGCCCCATCCCAGTCTGCATCTGCGTAGCCGCGCAAGACAAAATCAGCTGACTTAAAAAAAAAGACATAGATTCGAAGTACCTTTTAGGTATTTCAACACTCGCTTCGCGCAATTAAAGTGAGATTAATCATAACTTGAGTTAAATTGTGAAAGAACACTCACCGCGTGTGCGATATCCGGTTGCGTATTACAGGCTAAATAATTGAGACATCTTATCAAACTTTGATAAGGTAGCTTACTGTTAGGGTTTAAAGACTTTTCTGTTATACCCATCTCCATTGGAGTGGTCACTGGCTTAGCATATGTCATGCCAAAATCGCTCAAGACATTCAAAATGAATTGATCCTGATCAAGACAAATTACATCTTTATGCTTTCTCAGCCTTATTCCTAAAACATGTCTAGCTTCACCCAAGTCTTTCACCTTAAATTTTTTAAGTAAACCGGCTTTTCATTTTTGTTTATCATCTTCACAATCCCCAAAAACAAAAATATCATCAACATAGATCATGACAACTAGTTTTTTATTATCTTTCAATTGTTTTTGATATAAACATCTATTTTCGATTGTTCAAATCCTAAGCTCAACATCTCTTTATCCAACTCATTGAACCAAGCATTCGATGCTTGTTTCAACCCGTATAAAGACTGCTGAAGCTTGCATACTTTGGTTTCCTCACCTTTGACTATTGCTCCTTTCGGTTGAAGCATATAAATATCTTCCTTGATCCTACCATACAAGAAGGCAGTTGTGACATCCCATTGGTCTATTGACCAACCGTATTCGGACGCCAATGACAACAATAATCTCAAGATAGAACTTCTAACTACAGGAGAATAGGTCTCGGAGTAGTCTACACCACGTACCTGCGTAAAACCCTTTGCTACTAGCCTAGCCTTATACTTGGTTACCTTACCATCGCTATCCTTTTTGATCTTAAATACCCATTTGCATTGAATTGGCTTTTTGTCAACTGGGAGATTAACTAGCGTCCAAGTTTCATTGTCTTTCAGTGATTGCAGCTCATCATTCATCGCTTTTCGCCATCGCTTCTTCAACAGTCAATGGATCGCCATCAATTGCTGAAATCACACTGCAGTAGTCAACAGGATTACGCTCTCGAACATTGTATCTTCTCCCAGGCTAAATATTTATTCTTGATTCAGCCTCATTGTTGATTTCTGTATCAACATTGCTGGTGCTATCCACCTCCATCGTTTTGTCCACATTGTTATTATCTTCGGGTAGCAAACAGCGCACAAGCTCTAACCGTTACTCCTCTAGGTTAATAGGAACAACTGTGCTCTTCATTTGTTCACAAGCTTTGTCACCAGGAAATACGTTCTTAAGAAATTTCACATCTCGATAGACTTTGAATTCATTAGTTATTGGGTTAACCAATTTATACGCTTTTGTATCTGTTGGATAACCGATGAATAGCATAGCTTCTGTCTTCATGTCTAATTTTCGCCTTTTTTGCTTTGGTTTCAATCCATAAGCCAAACAACCAAAAACTCGGAGATGACTCAGATCAACTTTCTTTCCTGTCCACAACTCTTCCGGTACTGCATCCGTGACAGCCTTAGTAGGATTACGATTCTTTAAATATACAACGGTATTTACTGCCTCCGCCCAATACTTTTTATTCTAGTTATTGAGTGAATCAGAAGTGTTCTGGCCTTCTCTATAATCGTTCTATTTGCCCTCTCAGCCACAGCGTTTTGCTCAGGCATATAGGGCACATTTTTCTGATGCCGTATACCTTCAGCTTTCAAAAAATTATCGAATACTCGATTACAGGGCTCAGCTGTACAATATAAACCGTCGATTTAAAGGTTCACGTTTTTTTAGCATGTAGATCTTTGTTTATGAAGGCTATACGCGAATTTTCGCGTCACGAAACTCGATAGTTTTCCAGATATGATTTTTTGAATTTTCTTACATTTCCATTATTTTGACACTTATTTTTGACATTTCAGCAGGTTTAGTAGTCTATGGCGGAAGTACGTTCCTTTTAACGGAGTGTGAAAGCTTGCTCTATACTAGTTTACGTATAAAATCGGTAACAAAATATGTTGACAGTTTCCACTGACGTAAAACGGAACGCAATTACGCGTCGGCGGATGTCCGACATTTTGTTTTTAGTCATTAGTCATCGTTCAATTCAAAGGGAATTTCACAGATTGGCTGGTGGAATTCTCATGGAGGAGGAAAATGAAAATTAATTTTAGTGACCCTTTTGAGGAACTGTTAAAAGCGGTAGCATATGTGTACAAAGTCGAGTAATAAATACCTTCATAAATAATGACCTTTGTTTTTTTTGTTTTGTTTGATTTCAGTTTGACCTTTTTCTAATCTATGGAAAGAAACGCAAAGTTAGCTGTCTAAATATGTTGCATCTACATTTATTTAACATAAAATCAATATTTTTCAAAATTTTTGTAGCTAATTGAGAGAGCGACTTCTGTACTGGTAGGTTCAAAAACGGTTCAAACACTTCAAAAACCGACTCAGAGCACCCCGACTCTATACAGTCTTTTGGCTACTACCCCTAGAGTGTATATAAAAAGCCGGAGGTGCGGAGGGAGGGCAGCCCCCGCCCGCTGTAATAAAGTGCAGGCAACCGTGCGAGCCGTAGCGGCTGAGGCTGGTCGCCGAAGGCGACCAGCAAGCCGAAGCTGCGGAGGTTAGCATGGGTGCCTGCACTTTGTTACGCAAGGGCGAAGGGGTTGCCCTTCCCGCAGCACCGGAGCAGCTGCTGAAGTAACTTTGACCAAAATTTGACCAAGTCCTTGAACATAACCTCAAAACTTCATTTTAATTTTTTGCAGGAATTATGTAATTTCGTGACACCAGATTAGGGGGGGGGGTTAAGCCCCCCCCACCCCCCCACCCTCACACCTTAAATCGACGGTTTATATTGTACAGTCCTTCCGATTACAGAACTCTGTACCATTGTCCGATCGTAAGCACTTAATAGACTTATTCATCTCCTTTTCTACTTCCGCCTTATACTCACGGAACTTATTAAAAGTTTCACTTTTCTCTCGCAGAAAATACACGTGTATTTTACAAGTATAGTCGTCAATAAACAAAAACACGTACTTTGATCCTCTGAATGAAGCACATTCTATTGGTCCGCACAAATCAGTGTGCACTAACTCTAAAGCTTCGTTAGCTCTCGTCCCTTTGTTTTTGAATGGACTCTTAATTGTCTTTCCTTCTACACGCGGAATACATGGTTCACACAAATCCACAGCTTTAAATACCATTCCAGTTACAAGGCTTTTCAATTCATTCATATAATTTCTACTCAAATGTGTTAATTTTTGTATGGCAATACCGTATAACAAAATCATGTGTAAGTAGCGCCTCCTATGCTAAGATAGTAGTACTAAGCTTTAAAGAATAAAACTGTCAGTCGTTAACAGAAACGTCTACGTGTTTTATTAGGTTATGGGTGATATCCCAATTTTTTCAGTAATTTATCGTGTTATCGTGTAATTACAGTTGAAAAAATCGTTGAACTTTCGAGCCATCATGGCTACAAATTATATTCAAAGTGTTCCGAAGCTGAAAGGCAGAGAAAATTACGACGAGTGGAGTTTTGCGGCAGAGAATTTGTTGGTGTTAGAGGGTACGAGCCATTACATAAAAACGGTTGCCGACACAGAAAGAAAACCTGCAGAAGACGCAAAAACCAAGGCAAAGCTAATTTTGACGATTGATCCTGGATTGTACGTGCATATCAAGGAAACAACTAGTTCAGAACCGTTGTGGAAAAAACTGAAGAACCTGTTTGATGACTCAGGCTTTTCCAGAAAAATAACCTTGTTACGACATTTAATCTCAATTCGACAAGAAAGCTGCGATTCTATGACTTCGTATGTGACGCAAGTCGTCGAGACGGCTCAAAGATTAAAGGGCACAGGATTTGCAATCACGGATGAATAGATTGGATCATTATTATTAGCAGGTTTACCAGAAAGATTTTCTCCTATGATAATGGCGATCGAGCACTCAGGTATTCAGATTACAACGGATGCAATAAAATCGAAGTTAATCGATATGGAGGTTTCAAATTTTACCGATACGGATTCCAGTGGCGCTGCATTCGCTGCGAAAAAATCGCATTCGAAGTTTAAGTACAGCACTAGTAAAAATGGCGGCGTGTCGTCACCGAAAATGACAAGTGAAAAGGTCATAACCTGCTACAAATGTAAACAAAGCGGTCATTTTAGAAACCAGTGTCCATTATTGCAGAAAAATAAGCAATCTAATGCTTTTAGTATTGTATTTTTGAATGGGAAATATAGTAAAAGTGAGTGGTACGTGGACTCCGGCGCAAGTGCACATATGACAGCAAACAAGGACTGGATAAACGGTGCAAACTTTACGCCGTGTTTATCAGAGATTACTGTTGCAAATGATATGAAAGTGCCAGTTTTGTGTTCCGGAGACGTGCTGATAACGACTGACTGTAACTACGATATCACAGTTAAAGATGTGTTATGCGTGCCAAGTTTAACGACCAACTTGTTGTCAGTGAGTGAACTCATAAAAAACGGAAACAGTGTTGTTTTTGAAAATAGTCACTGCTACATTCGTAACAAGCAGAATGTGTTGGTAGCTACTGCAGAATCAACCAACGGAGTGTACAGGCTGAAGACAAAAGTGACAGAGTGTACGTTGGCAGCACCGGCAGTAGCAAGTGCAGAACTGTGGCACAGGCGGCTAGCACACATTAACTGTTGTGATATGAACAAAATGAAGAATGGTATTGTGGATGGACTGTCTTATCCTGCTACCAGTGACATGATGAAGGAAAAATGTGTAATTTGTTGCGAAGGTAAACAAATGAGATTACCATTTTCACATGTGGGGCATAGGAGTACTGAGACACTACAGATTATACATGCTGATGTATGTGGCGCTATGGAGACAAAATCCTTATCAGGTGCACAATATTTTCTTTTATTTGTGGATGATTACAGTCGAATGACTTTTATATACTTCTTGAAGCATAAGAATTAAGTATTCAAGAAATTCAAAGAATTTAAAGCAATAGTTGAGAACCAGCAGAACAAGAATATAAAGATACTTCGCACAGACAATGGAGGCGAGTTTTGTAATGGTGAAATGGAAAACTTCTTGATGAGCGAAGGAATAATTCACCAGAAGACAAATGCATACACGCCGGAACAGAATGGTGTTTGTGAGAGAGCCAATCGGACTGTCGTTGAAAAAGCCAGATGCTTGCTATTTGACGCTAAGCTAGAAAAGAAGTTTTGGGCTGAAGCGACAAATACAGCTGTATATCTGAAAAACAGATCCGTTACTTCAAGCCTGAAGAACAAGACTCCTTTTGAAGCGTGGCATGGAAAGAAACCAGACATGAGTCTTATTCGTTTGTTTGGAAGTCCTGTGATGGTTCACGTTCCCAAAGAAAAAAGATTGAAGTGGGACAGGAAAGCTGAGGAGTACATTCTTGTTGGGTTTTCAGAAACCGTTAAAGGATACCGTGTTTATGATCCGAGAAAGAATACCGTCTTAATCAAGAGAGATGTTATTGTGATGGAGGGCAAACCAGATGCAAAGAAACCTGGAGAAGAAAATGCAATCTGTATTGAGGATTTGGTAATCACGGATGAGAAAGGAGAAGATGAGAACTTAGTTCAGAGTAGAGAAACCCCAGAAAATGAAGAGACACCGGAACTGAATGTAGAGCACAGAGATTCAGTGGGGGAGTTTTCTGGAAATGAATCTCTGGTTAGTAGAAGTTCTGTTACATCAGAATATACAGATGCAGAAAGTGTAGATGATGAAAGTGATGATACCCTAGTCATTTCAGACATTGAAAATGATATTTCAACCACACAACTTGACACAGAAACCCTGGGAGTCAAGCGGACGCGGAGAGCTCCGGAACGTTATGGTTTACATGTTTCCAGTACCTCTCCAGAAGCTGAGCAGATTGATTTCTCAGAGGCACTGAATGGTCCAGAAGCTGAGATGTGGAAACAAGCCATGCAGGAAGAGCTGCAGTCATTTGAATGCAACAATGCATGGGAGCTTGTCGACGTCCCAAGTAGTGCATCAATAGTGCAGTGCAAGTGGGTGTTCAATAAAAAGCTTGATGTGAATGATAAAGTGCGTTATCGTGCCAGACTTGTAGCGAAAGGATTTACACAGCGACGGGGCATTGACTTATATGGACACTTTTTCTCCTGTTGTGAAACATTCCACACTAAGAATGTTGTTTGCTCTCAGTGTACAGTGGGGTATGGACATTACACACCTGGATGTGACAACTGCTTTTTTAAATGGACATTTAAAAGAGAATATTTACATGTCTATTCCACAAGGATTTATGAATAAATGTAATGGGAAAGTTTTGAAACTTAAAAGGGCCATCTATGGGCTAAAGCAGTCTTCTTTAGTTTGGTATGAAAGAGTAAAAGATTGTTTAGTTAACCTGGGTTTTAAAAACAGTAAATTTGAACCATGTTTGTTTACAAAATATACTGAAAATGTTAAAATGATTGTAACTGTCTATGTTGATGATTTTTTAATCTTTTCTAATTCTTCTGTTGAGACAGAAAAGCTGAAAACTATATTACGCTCAGAATTTAAATTGAAAGACCTAGGTCCTGTTAAACGTTATTTAGGTATGAGAATTAATGTAGATAAAGACTCTGATACTATAACGATTGATCAGCAGCACTACATTGAGCAGTTATTGTGTAGATTTGACATGGCTGAATGTAGACCTTTGGATACACCTATCGAATGTAAACTAAACATTGGAAAATCAGAACAATGTGGAACAGATATTCCATATCAAAGACTGATTGGAAGTCTTATGTATTTGGCCGTTTTGACAAGACCTGATATAGCTTACGCTATAAGTTACCTTAGTCAATTTAACAATTGTTATAATGAAAATCATTATGGTTATGCCAAAAGAGTTTTGAAGTATTTAAAAAAAACCAAACGTTATTGTTTAAAGTACAGTAAGGAAAATGTTGAATTGAAAGGTTTTGTTGACGCCGATTGGGCTAGTGATAGTCTAGACAGGAAATCTTACACTGGTTACTGCTTTACCATGTGTGGATCTGTGATCTCATGGCAGAGCAGAAAACAGAAGACAGTCTCATTATCTAGTACTGAGGCAGAGTATGTAGCACTGTCGAAGGCATCTAGAGAAGCTGTTTATTTAAGGAATTTGTTGTTTGAGATTACTGGACAACAGTGTGTTATCAAATTGTATTGTGACAATCAAAGTGCATTGAAACTGGCAACAAGTCATCAGTCACATAACCGATCGAAACATATAGATGTTCGATATCATTATGTTAGAGACGCTATTAATAATAAGTTGATTGAAATTGAGTATACTTCAACTCAAAAAATGCCTGCTGACTCGTTAACCAAAGGCTTATTCTCTACTAAGCATTATAAATTCATGAAGATGATAGGAGTTCTTCCAAATTAGTATGTAGAGATAAGAATATATAGTTTTTATTGTCAGGTTTGATTCTACCATAGTTTTACATGGTGTTACATTTAGGTATTTTGTTAAGTGGGGGTGTTAATTTTTGTATGGCAATACCGTATAACAAAATCATGTGTAAGTAGCGCCACCAATGCTAAGATAATAGTACTAAGATTTAAAGAATAAAACTGTCAGTCGTTAACAGAAAGTCTACGTGTTTTATTAAAATGTGCGTACCTTTTATGCCAAATAATTGAATTGTTTACATTTTGATTTGACAGTGTCAAGTAAACAACATTTTCCTTTTCTATCAATTCATAGATTCCGCCAACCTCCTTACAGTTTGCAATAGTTCTGTTCTGAGATTGAATATTGCAACCTTCTTTGTCAAACTTAATGTCGTAATTCTTTTTGGTCAATTCGCTCACTGAAATTAAATTCATCGATAAATTCGGAACATGCAAAACTTTATCTAAAGGTAACTTTTCGTTTTCCGAAACTTGAGGTTCAGCATTCCCTCGTCCTTGTACTAGTAGCTTTTCACTGTTCGCTAATGAAATTCTCATGTTGCTTACTCGTTTGTAGGGCAACAACTTGCTGCTATCATTAGTCATGTGACTTGAACATCCGCTATCTAGGTACCACTTGTCTCTGTTAATCACCTCCTTCATATTCAGACAGACATTCGCGGTTTTACCCCTCTCTTTGCATTCAGATGTCTTGTGTCCTTGCTTATGGCACTTAAAGCACTTATAAAGAAACTTCTGCTTCCGATCCGTAGTTTTAGAAGCGGATCTTGCATCGTTTTGTGCCCTTTTCGTCAACAGAGCTTGATCTTTACTGTCTATTCCCTTCTTGCAGTAACTTCATTTTTATTTGCTCCAACGTGATTTATTGCCCACTGTTGTCTACAGCCATTATAAGGGGTCAATCCACCAAGCAAAATCGGAATTATCCATTCATCGGATATCTTAGGATCTATGTCTGCTAATTGCTGCGCAAGGTAAATAACATTAGAAATGTATTTCTCTATACTTTCGAAATTCTCCAACTTACAGTTCCAAAGTTCTCGTTGTATGGAGATACGTCTCCCCCAACCACGATCTTCATACGCTTTTTGTAGACTCATCCATGCTTCCCTTGCTGTCTTCGCGTTGTACACATGCGTGAAGCACTCCGGCTCAAGTAATAGATATATTGTTGTTCTCGCTTTGCGATCCTGGTCGACATCAACATCCGTGGTTTTCTCGATAACATTCCAACAGTTTCTGTTTTTTTAATAATTTTTAACAAGAAACTTTCAATTTGGATAGTCCGCCGTACCTGAACTTTTCTATTCCGCTTATCCCCGTTTTGTTTACTTCAGACATTTTGTTGTCAATGTCAATCGGATAAACAGAAAATAAAATTTCATAATCGCACAAACACAATACTTTGTTACTTCACTGATTTATTTGTATAATCCTCAGTGATAGGACCATAACCTAATGGGAATAATAAACGTGCAGTGGTATGAAAGGATTATATTATAAAATAAATAGTTTTACATGCGTGTGTCGCGCACCAAGCTTAGACAGCAAGCAACAGATGTGTGTCAATAGAAATCATTCGTACATGGAACACAATTATGCGGCCAGTGGCCCATAGACCTCCAACAGAAACTCTCAGTCTGAAGGACTGAAAGCTAGTACTTCTTTCAACCAACAAAGGCGTTATCTCCAAGCAAAGTCTTCCCTCAATGCGACCACTGATATTGCGGAAGATGTAGTCCTCGACATCTTTTTGCGTGGATCGCCTGCTGACTCGGGAAAGGTAGATGAGTGTTCAGGGCGTTGCGGCTTGCAATCCAGTTGCAGCTGCGGGAGCGGTTCCGCGCTCGTTCCGGTTCCGACATCGACGACGTTTTTTGTTCTGTACTAGAATAAAGCCATCTTTGTCGCAAGCCGTACTCGTACCGATGGGTGTGTGTTTCTTCGCAGGCAGTTCAGTTAAGAGTGGATCGTGGGCGGCGGTGGCGGTGGCGGGTTCCTACGGTGGCGTGAGCGGCGGGACACCTGAGCAAACATGCCTTTTTGTAGCGTGGATGCTGCAAGTGGAGCGGGCGGTATCGGTATAGGTGTCGATTTGATATCAGGTGACGTTGTCGCAGGTTCATGAACTCGCGACGAAACTGGGTCAGTTGCTTTGTTCGTGTGTGTGAGTGGTATGGCGTCGGTGTCGTCATGTTGCTGCGTCGGCACATTGTCCAGATAGTGAAAAGCCTCCAAATTACCCTAATAATAGCGAACAAAAAACTAATTGGTCTGAATTGTAGCATTAACAATTTTGACCAAGATGACTGGCAAAATTGGCTAAAATTTGTAAATTCATTTTATAATTCTAGTAAAGTAGTTGCAATCCTGCAATTTAGACCTTCTAGTGACCCTCGTCCCTATATTAAAGTCAGTATAAGTAATTTTAACTCCTTAAATATGTGTGGCCTTCTTGACTCGGGGTCTGTCGTAAGTATCCTTTGTAAAAATTCCCACACGGTACTTCTCAAATATGGATTCCCTATAGTTAAAGAAGTTATTTCTATCACAGCTGCAAGTGGACAGAATATTCTATCACTTGGTTATATGCTATTACTCATAGTGTACAACAATAGATGTGAGGTTGTAAAAACTCATGTCATACCTGAAATTGATATCCCCCTGCTACTAGGAATTGACTTTTGGTCTAAGTTCAAAATATTTCACAATAACCTCTCAGATAAAACTTATCTAGCTCTTGATGACCCTTGCCTTCTTCAAGTTTCATTGCATTCAGTTGATGTTTGTCTAAATTCTTACGACAACCTTAGTAATTCCCAGAAACTTCTCGCTGATGACCTTGTCGACCGGCTTAGAACTATCTCCTTTGAGCATACAGGCCTGGGTAGAACACACCTCATTAGCCAACGTATTGCTACTGGTGACGCTGAACCAATAAGACAAAGATACTACATGTCCCCGGAGAAACAGCGCATCATTACCGAACAGGTTGATGAGATGCTGTCTCTTGACGTCATTGAGTATTGTGAAAGTCTATGGTCATCTCCGGTCTTGGTGGTTGGAAAAAAAGATGGCAAGCCCCGGTTGTGTCTAGACAGCAGAAAACTTAATTCTGTAACTAAAAAGGATGCATATAGCCTACCTACCTGCATATAGTTTCCGAAATCTTAGGGAATCTAGATTTATGTCAAGTCTGGATTTATCAAAAGCATTTTGTTAGATCCCAATTCATTAACCAGACCGCGAAAAAACGGTTTTCTTTGTTCCTGGCCGTGGATCTTTAAAATTTGAAGTCACTGCCTTTGGTTTATCACACTCTCCAGCTACTCAATAACGTCTTGTGGACTTTATTTTTGGACCTGAATTCGAAATTAAAGTGTTCTGTTATCCAGATGATATTATCCTTATTAGTAAGACATTCGATGAGCACGTGATAATTCTACAGCGTGTCCTTGAAAAACTGGAAAAAGCTAACCTTACGATCAACCTCAGTAAATGTAAGTTTTTTCGTAATAAACTCAAATATCTCGGCTAAGTCGTAGATGAACACGGCCTTCGAACTGACCCCGAAAAAGTTGAAGCAATTCTAAATTTTCCATTTCCTACTACTAGAAAAGAAGTTTAACGCTTTCTTGGGACAGCTTCTTGGTACGACTTGGTTTATACCTAATTTTAGCACCATTGCTGGACATTTGAATAAACTAACCACCTCTAAGAAAAAATCACCCCCATTTCAGTGGACATTGGAAGCTGATAAGGCGTTCATTGAACTTAAATATCTGTTGGTTAAGGCACCAGTGCTTGCGTGCCCAAACTTTGACCATACTTTTGAAGTACACACGGACGCTAGCGATTTCGGCGTGGGGGCCATGTTGTCACAAACAATTGATGGCGTAGAACACCCTGTCGCCTACATAAGCAAATCACTTTCTGGTGCTGAACGCAACTATAGTGTTACAGAGAGAGAAGCCCTGGCTGTTATTATCGCATTGGAACATTGGCGTTGCTATTTGGAGAACGGCAAGACATTTTCAGTCTACACTGATCATGCTTCTCTTATGTGGTTTTTATCTTTAAGCAATCCATCAGGGCGTCTTGCTCGCTGGGGTGTTCGCCTTTCATCATTTGACTTCAACATAAAGCACCGTTCTGGAAAGGACAATGTGATTCCTGATGCACTGTCTAGATCTACATCTGTTGTTGCCTTAAGTAACAATGATACTTCACTACTTCATACTCCCCCTAACACTTCAGATCAATGGTACCTAAATATCTTTCATGGCTGTCTAAAATCACCAACCAGTTTGAGAGCAACACTCTTTACCGTCACATGAAGAGCAATAACGTACTTATCTTAGAGTTCAGTTGGAAGGAAGTTGTCCCGAAAGAACTCCAAGACGACGTCATTCTTAAAAATCACGCTGAACCTACTGCTGCACATTTTGGCATTTTAAAACGCACAAGCGGTTGCTTTTGCGATTTTTCTGGCCGAAAATGTATGGTGATGTTGTCAAATTCGTATCAAACTGCGATACTTGTCTTGTATATAAACAACCTACTCATGGAACCCTAGGCAAAATGGGCAGACCTAAAAATTGTTCACGTCCCTTCCAGTTCCTTTCAATGGATTTTATTGGTCCATTGCCAAATAGCAGGAAACAAAATAGCCATATTTTGGTAATAACCTTCTGTTTTTCTAAATTCTGTCTTCTGTTTCCTTTACGACATGCTAATGCTACTGCTGTCTATAAAGCCTTAGAGAATGACGTTTTTCTCGTCCATGGAGTCCCACAAACGATTATTATGGATAACGGATCCCAATTTATTAGCCGCGAACTAGATGCATTACTTTCCAAATATAAAGTGCCCAACATTCACTTCACACCTAGATATACCCCACAAGTAAATACTGCGGAAAGATATAATAAAACGATTATTACGGCAATTTCTACTTTTGTCGATAATAGCATGGGATGTAAATCTGCCAAAAATCCAGTTTGCGATTAATAATTCCGTCAATGAAGTAACTGGCTACACACCATCTTTTCTAGTGCACGGGCGTAAATTGGTAACTTGTGGCTCTCACTACACAGAAAATGATATGCCTAATGATTTAATATTTATGCCCCGTGATATCTTTGCCGAAAATATGGGTCACTTGGCGGATGTTTTTGACAAGGTGGAAGCTGCTTTATGGCTTAGCCATCAGAGAACGGTTCAACGTTACAATTTACGTAGAAAACACGCTGAATTTAATATTGGTGATATTGTATGGAAAAGATGTTACTTCCAAAGTGACAAAGATGCTTATTTTGCGAAAAAGTTGGCACCCAAATTTGAAAAATGTCGCGTGAAAGACAAACGTTCCCCATTAGTTTATATCCTTGAAAATATGGCCGGTCGCGATCTCGGTGCCTGGCATATAAAAGATCTAAAAGAAAAATTTTATGCTTAGCATTTTCTTTAAATAATGCAATTCTCCGCGTCTACTGTTTTTTCAAGTGTTTTCTTTTGTTTCGTTTTGTGAAAGCAAGTAGGTTTACGGATTTCCTGTAGGTAAAATCCTTTTGTAGGAAGGGGGATACTGTCACGTTTTGTTTCTGATACCTTAAAACATAATCCTAAAACTTGAAAATATAATCAAGTCAAACAGTATTATTATAACAATTAACGTAGGTACGCAGTAAAATACTACCGATTGTCACCGGTCGTAAAACTGTGGAGGTGGTCGTTGTATTGGAGTGACGCGTTCGACGCAACCGAGACCGCCCCACGTTATATTTTAAGCTACGGTTAAGTAACGGGCCTACTCCCGTCTAGCTTCACTGCGTGAGTCCACCTGAAGCGAGCACCCGCTTTTCCGGGCGAGAACCCGCTCTTCCGTGGAAGAACCAGCTCTTCCGTAGCAGAACCAGCTATTTCGAGTCTGCCAGAAGCCGCCCTTTTAAGAGAGTGTTGTGCGGTAACCCTTATCTCTTTGTAATTAATTTTGACCGTTATCAGACAAAGGACTGCGACCCTTAATGTAAATTTGTAATTATTATAAAACTGTAATTATGTAAAGTATGTTTTATTCCAAATACCCAAAAATAGAATGTAACATTATTGTTTAAGGATTACGTTTTAAGGTATCAGAAACAAAACGTGACAATTGTTTTTAGAAAGGACGATGGTGTACCGCCAAGTCGATGGGTGTATGGTAGAATTATCGAGTTACATCCAGGATTGGACAAAATTGTGCGAGTAGTCACGTTAAAAACGAAAAATGAGACCCTAAAAAGATTTGTGTCCAAACTTTGCCTCCTACTAATTGCTAAATTAATTATAATGTAAGTTGTATGTTCAGGAAATTTGGTTTGTTATATTTGTTTAAAGGTTTCTTTTGATTTCCATAATATATTATTGGTCTCGATTAAATTATAAATTTAGAATTATATTTAAGTGGGTACTTAATTTTTTTTTATTTGTAACGCTGTGGAATTAATTGTTCGTCAGAAAGTGTCCGAACGTGCGACGTGCATAGTAGCAAAAATCTTCAACCAAATTAAGACGTTATGTCGTTAACATAAGATGCAATGTCTGTTGTACAAAATCGTCATTCGATTTTGTCACCCCGTAGCGGTGACAAAATTCATCGCGGATACTTTTTGAGCGAGATTGTGAGTCTTGTTTTTCATGAGAGGTCAATGTTAGGAAGGCAATAAAAAGCTGAATGATAACGAGTGGACTTTTACAAGAGTGTATTTAAGCGCACAGTTCTAAATAAGAAAAGGAGTGAACAAATTATTTGTAGTTAATATTTTGAATTGCACGGAATAAAGAATTCATTTTCCCTTGTGACCCACACATTTAATTTTTTACCTTTGTTGTGTTTTTACAGCATGGAGTACGAAAAGAAACAAGAATGCTTACAGTTTGGGTTGACAGTGATGCACATGATGACTAGTCTTTCAGATCTAGCAACTCGACAAATGCTTTTGATTACCATGTTAAAGTTACTTCTATCTGAAGTCCGTATCCATGAAATGGTTATCATCATGAGAGATTTGTTATACATTACTTACTATTACGATTTAAGCTGTAAGTACATTTAATACTTAATATTTAAATTTAATGTTTAATCACTTGCTCAAAGGTGAACGAAAACATCGTGAGGAAACCTGCATGCCTTAAAAAGCGTGTATTTGTGCCCAAAGAACGGCGACGTTGGGACGTAATAGTCGTCGGTGAAACGCGGGTGTGCTGTGTGTAGACTGTGACATGCATTTCACAGTTCACACCTGGAATACCTTGACACCCCCTCGGGGATTCATATCGTGACGATATATATATAAAGGATGTTTATTTGGACATTATAGGGCGTCACATGAATATTAAAAGACGTGATGGTTATCCCAAAAAAAACAGCATACAAACTAAAAATATCAATTAAAGAAAAAAATGTGCCCTTTTTATTTGTCGTAAAAGTCTCTTTATAAAATTTTCACTGCGCCGCGAAATCGCTACTACCTACTTACCGACTGGCTGGTGTTCGAGTCGTCATTGGCCACGCACAAAGCATAGAAGTACACTAAAAATCTTTTCTTCATACTTCACGAGCTTAGGACCGTTAAGTGCAGCTAACGTGGTAAGAAGCAATATCCGGTAAAATCTAATAACAGAGTAAATCTTACTTTGTAAAAAACGCGTAGGATAAACCATACCCTAACTAAGCTTACTTACCCCCTGTCAGTTTTCTTTGGCGTATTTAAAAAGGTTATTTAATCAACTTCTTTACAGCGATTCGATAAAAACTTTCGTTGTTTACACTAAGTCACTTTTAATAAGTGTTCAAAGTGTGATTGTCTTTGACTGGCTGTCTAAATAATACACAATCCTATACATTGCCGCAAATTATCTTTTAGACGTAATGAAATCACTACATTGTTACGTACGATTTCAAAGGCGTCCACAGTCGCTTGACGCAACACATCAACGCTTTCAATTTCATCAGTTCCGTCCAAGTATTCCCGCCCAGAACAAGTCCTTGACAGTCATATGCCGATTTTCACTAGCGTCATCACTTCGTAAAGTCTCACCAATGTTCAAAATGCACGTTAAATAACCCTACTCTAGTAAATAACGCCTCCTCGGTCCACGGAATGTTTTCGTTAAAATTTTCTTGTAAACACTTGCAAAATACTACACCGCGGCCGTAATCCAAAGCCAAGAGATCATGCACTCTTTGGAAGTGGAAGGGATGCATTTTATTGTTCTTTAATAACTTCCACACGGTTGTGTGGTGAAGACCGAATTGACGACCTGCTTGTTGAGTACTTGCTGCTAACTACTGTTGGAAAAATAGGCAAGGATAGCCTCCTGAACATCCACTGGAAGTCCACTTTGACCCCTTTCTTGAGCATGGCGTGGTGTTTCAAATGTTACTTTTAGGTACTACGGAGCTGTTCGGTTTAAAAGCGTTCGGAACGCGCAAGTATGTGTCAGATTCTATTTTATTGAGATGGCAACACGAGTTGTAAAAAAGTGGAATGTCAAAGTTGTTTTTTCCGGTTTACTGTCAGAATTTTGGTCTCAAGGAGATACGTGTTAAAAAAAAATGGAATCAACCAGTGTTGAAGTAATTGTTATGTATTTCAAGGAAATAAACAGTGAAAAGGTGGTAAAATAATCCAATTAATGAGCATTAATTGCGAGCTAAATTGTGTGTCCGAACAGTTTCGGGAATCGGTCGCCGGTGGAAAGTGATGCGAATGGATTTTCCCTAACACGATTCACGGAAATCGTGGTAGATGTCTGGGTCGAGCTAGCTCTGGGTTAGGGGTTGAGTTTAGAGAATTTCTCCGGAAGCTGCTGGCGGGGCCAGTAGTTTGTCGAAGACCTGTGACGCGCCAGACCGACGAGAGGAGAACGCTGTCTGCCCAGAAACCAAGATTGAGTCTGGTGTTCTGCATCCAGCGCAGAAGTTCAAGAAGTAAGGCTGCATCCGAATGTGAGTCTTTGAACCATTTACCCTTCAGAAAGGAATTTTAGTATATAAGAACCCCCTTTGTGTGGAAAGCCCCTTTCAGGCAGAATTTAGTCTCTCTGTACAATATCGATGGGCCCAGCACCAGACAAACTAAATCATACCTGTGGAGAGGGGGGCTCTTTCACATACAGAGCCCTTAAAAAAGATAATTAATATAAAAAGAGCGAATAGGTGTATCAAGATCGCAACAGATCTAGGTATAGGTATGTAATTCTGTATTTATATTGTCTTAACCAACCAGGAGAGTTGTTTTCGAGTTGTACTGCAACAGACTGACAATTTAAAAGTTTCAGAGTAAAATGCAAATGTTTTCAAGCTAATACGCACAGAAAATTGCATAGAGACTTTTCGTTTTAACCTAGCTTTTTTGTGTAAATATTTTGCGATTTTCAAGAGTTTTCAATTGTTTTGGAGCACAGTGTCAAGGTTTACGTCAATAATGTGCATTTAAGGGTTATTGTTTATTGGCTGGGATGTTATTAAAGCGAAACATATAAAAAAAAATCTAAAATATTGGCTGATTTTTTAAATATATTACTTTAGAAAAAAAGCTTAAATTCAAAATATATCAGGAATGGCTTACTTTTGCATAAGGCATTATATAGTCGAATCGAATACATACATACCTATACATGCATACCCGTGATATATCTAACCATGAAAGTCTGGACTAGGACTTGATTACTGAATTATTTTTCCAATTATGATCGTAACAAATCATATCATCAATGTATCATAATTTGCTGAATACGTTTTGTATATGGATAGGTTAAACTATGAAAGGGAGGATAGAGAACAAGACATACACAGACGGATAGTTTAGTGACTCTAATTTATTACTTTACCTTATCATTTTTTTTTCGTTGTTTCCAATGGCCCAAATCAATTTTATAAAGGGGAAGAACAATGAAGAACAAGAAACTCCTTTGGCCTTGTTATCTAATACTTATCTAGTACATCTCCAATTGTCGGGCCTTATATAAATCAGACTGGTGACGGGCAGCGGCGTCACTGGTGCAAGGGTTTCGGCACCGCGCTCACCAACCCGCCTGCCCAGCGTGTGTGAGTATGGGAATTTCTTCCAGGAGGACCGCCAAGAGTGGCGAAATCCTGGAAAGGCCTATGTCCAGCAGTGGATGAAAGAGGCTGATGGATGGATGACATAAGGATTATGGCAGATTTAATTCCTTTCTATGATCAATTGCACGGTTCAGGTTTGAACTGAACCCTGACCCCTCTTGCAGAAACCTCTTGTATTTACGGGTCTGACTTGTTTTTTCAACAAGTCAACATTATTAATAACACCATCTTTCTTTTGTAATCGTAATCATCGAATTTGCGCTCAAAAACTTAATAGCTCCCACCATTCTCTCATAAAATCTATTACATAGCCAGGATATAATCTGTGTCTTTCTTTATTGATAGAAGTAAATATTTCCGAATTGGACGGCGATTTATAGACACAGCTTCCCAAGTTACTGACAGTGGCATATTCATAATATTTTAAACAGTTGGTGATTTAGCCCTCACCCTAGAGTATAACTTCACTGAGGACAGCTTGGTATATCTAGGTGTAAAACGCTCATCACCGGGATTCGAACCTGGGACCTCTCTTTCTCCGAGCGTTTGCTTAATCACTCCTTATCATTTGGAGTACTTATAAGATACACCGAAACATTCCATCCATCCATCAGCCTGTTTCGTCCACTGCTGGACATAGGCCTTTTCAGGATTTTTCCACTCTTGGCGGTCCTCCTGGAAGAAATGCCCATACTCACACACGCTGGGCAGGCGGGTTGGTGAGCGCGGTGCCAAAACCCTTGCACCAGTGACGCCGCTGCCCGTCACCAGTCTATGTTTTATAAGGCCCGGCAATTGGGGATGGATATACCGCCATCCATCGGTCCCAGGCAATGGTGGGCCGCCTGGTTTTTTTGCCTGAGAGCTGTTCTCTTACTCTCCCCCGAATAACTTCGGAAGGATTTGCGAGTAAGATGGTGGTACCTCCACAGTCGAGCCCAGCATCAGCTCTACCACCGAAACATTAACATTTGGCAAACCAAAGATTGCCTAGTTTAATTAGCTTAAAGTCCATAATGGGGTACAACTTTCAAAGAAATATGTATATTTAACATTATACATAAACAACACATGGGAACGAAAAGTGTCTACTGCGAGATCATACTTTTTATCAACATTTACTTTGTCTTCAACTGTCTTGATTGCGATTATAAACTTTGGCAAAGGAAATCTTATTGCAAGTCCCAATCATACAATCACATCAACTGATCAGATCAAGACACGAACGTTTTAAAAGGGAGTACAAATATGGATACTAACAACCAAGAAAAAAGATTCCAAATTGAAGTCTTAGAAGCAGAACAGAAAATCCCTATCTTTGAACATAAACAAACAAGTGGAAACATGAACAACAAAACCAAGGGAATCATTCATATCCTAGATAACGAAAATTTAGTCGGACTATCAAGTTTAATTCTGGACACGAGGTCACCATGTCTTACCAAAGTGCTAATAAATACCAATCGAATAAGTCCAAACTCGAAGTGTCTGCTGTTGTCCGTTAAGGAGATCCAGTACCTACCTTCCAGTCCCATCATCAGACCCTGGTCACCATGTCGTACCAAAGTGCTAATAAATACCAATAAAATAAGCCCAAATTCGATGGGTCTGCTGTTATCCGTTGAGGAGATCCCGTACCCACCTCCCACAGTCCTGTCATTAGATCCTGGTCACCATGTTCTACAAAAATATTCATCAATACCGATCAAATAAACTTAAACTTAAGAGGTCTCCTAAAAAAACATTTACCAGTGGATGTTTGAAACCCCGACGATGAGACTACATACGTACGACTACGCAAGGCGTACATACCACACGATTAACTAAAAATCTTATTGAGTGCTTAAAGAATTTTTAAAGTCAGTTCAGTAGTTCTAGATATTACCCATTATATGCAAACAAACAAACAAACAAATTTCTTCTTTATATAATAGTGTAGACAAACTTTAACGTGAGTTGATTTGAACCAGACTGCGTCAAATTCGATATTTTGAATTTTTTACAAAAGAAAATATTTTTCTGAAAATAAAATAAAAGAATAAAAAATAAAAAGTGAAAACAAATTTTACCAGTCGAGGTTTGAACCCGCGACGATCGACAATGCTATGGCGGCGAACCTTCCATATGTCTCACTAAAATTCTCATTGCGCTGCTCCCCTTTGTCATAGCGTGATGATACCTTCCCGAAGAAATGCTTTATCTTTCAGTGAAAACTGCATCAGAATCCATTGATTGGTTCTCAAGTTATAAGCGAACGAACAGACGGACAGACAGACGTTGTATTTTATATGTATAGAGATGACTGAGATATATAAATTTAACGTTCCTAATATATTGGAATTGAATTAGTAGAACATAAGGTTATTGTTTTTTGCATTTACAGGGCTCTCAAGTATACTAGTGATAAAGTGGATATATTCTTTGATAAATTGATCGGTATTTTGAAGAAATATGGCCTTAACACGAACAAAAAACTAATTCTATGCGGAGATTTTAACATAAATTTACTGGAAAATAATACACGTACAGCAAAATTTCAAAGAATTCTGCTTAGTTACAATTTGAATATAGCAATCAAAAATCCAACCCGCCTAAGTAGTGGAACTTGTCTAGATAATTTGATTCACAATGAGAATCAAAAAGCGAAGTGATTGAATTTGCTTTGTCTGATCACACTGAACAAGTTCTCAAAAGTCCAGTAGAAAAAGTATAACCATTAAACATTGATTCGTTATGAAGCACGACTATTCTTCTGATAATATTGAGAAATTTTAAGACTGTCTAGCTAAATTAAACTTTAATGAAGTGTTTGCTAGTAATGACCCCAACGAAGCTTTTAGTAAATTTTATGACGATTTTAAGCTTTTTTATGATCTCTGCTTTCCGCTCATAAAAGTGAAAATTAATACACATAGAAATCCAAGATGGATGTCGAAAGGCATAAAAAAGTGTTGCAAGCGTCAGAGAGAGCTGCTCTGGAAATATAGAATATCATCAAATCGAGAAAACAAAATAAAATTCAAATCCTACGCAAAACGGCTAAGAAATATAACTAAACTTACTCAAAAAGCCCAAAATAATTACTGCATTAAAAACGCTACGAATAAAGCCAGAGAAACATGGAAGATTATAAATAACAATAAATTAAATATACCGAAAGAAAATATAAATCAAATTAATTACAATGGAAGTGTTATCACGGATCCAAAAATAGTTGCTCAGACATTCAATGAACATTTTAGTAATATTGTTACATTCAATAATCCTACTAGAATAACAAATAATAATAATAATGGAGTTGATGCTCGTGATTGTCGGCACTTGGTGGAACTTTGAAACATTTTTGTTTGATAAAAACTTGTGCTTGTCTTACTTATTATAGGAGAAATAATAAGGGCGACATGTTTTATTACATTTGTACATATGTTGTCAAAACCATTAAAATGCTTTAATGCTTTAACAGCGAAACCGGTAAGGGAAAAAATATAAATAAGTGGACAAGTGATCAAACAAAAAAAAAATTATAATAATAATACTGACAACACAATGACATTTAATATTTCTAATTCAATGTTTATGCCACCCACCAATTCTAATCAGATTTTTTAGGTACATCGTTATGAAACTTAAGAACACCAATAGCACAGGTTTTGACAACATATGTACAAATGTAATAAAACATGTCGCCCTTATTATTTCTCCTATAATAAGTCACATTGTCAATGTATGTATTGAGTATGGTATATATCCAAATCGACTAAATACATCAGTTATAAACCTCTTTTTAAAAAAGAAGACAAGGAAAATATGGATTTTCACCGACCTATTGCTCTAATTTCAATTTTTTCTAAAATATTTGAAAAAGTAATATATTATAACATAAATGACTACCTGGAAAAACGTCATATTTTGGCAAAGGAGCAAAAAGGTTTTAGGATCAATAAAACAATAAATATCTATGATTTTTTACGCCTAATCATGATAAATATGGATTAAAAGGTTCCAGTTTCAGCGATTTAATGGACATGACTAAGGCGTTCGATTTTGTGGATCATGACATTTTAATTAATAAATTACACAAATACGGAATCCGTGGCAATGTTCTGAATTTAATAAAATCATATCTAAGCGATATAAAACAGCAAATCCATATTAGTAAAATTTGTCATCGCACAAAAACTGAGTTGACTTACACATCAGAGACTGCTAAAATACGTTATGGTGTGCCACAAGGGAGCGTATTAGGGCCACTTTTATTTCTGATCTATATCAATGATCTACCTAAAGCAATAGATCATCCCATAACTCTATTCGCTGGTGAAAGTACTGCCATTTTTATTTGAGATAATTTGGACACTTACGAGTCAGATATAAATAATTCCTTAGGCAATATTATAAACTGGTTCGATAGAAATAATCTTGTTATGAAGCTAAATATAACCAAAACCATGCAATTTAAACATAGACAAAACAGGAAAGATTTGATATTTAATATCAAATATTTAAATAACACTATTAGTGAAACGGACGTAACAAAACTCTTGGGAATACTTTTTGACGAGAATCTGAACTGGAAAGCACAAATCGAAAGCGTGTGTAAAAATTAAATAGTTTTAGATATGCACTTTACCAACTACGCAAAGTTAATATAGATGCTGTTGTTACAGCATATTACGGTCATATAGTGCCAACCTTGCGGTACAGTGTCATCTTCTGGGGAAATGCAACTGACAAACTTCGTCCGTTCAAAGCACAGAAAAAATGCATTCGAGCAATGTTTTGTCTTAGACCCTTTGATACATCCAGGCCGTTTTTTAAGAAGTCAAAACCACTTACTCTCCCATGTATTTATATTTTTGAAGTTTCCGTTTTTGTAAAAACTAATCTTGACCTATTTACCAAATCAAAAAGCACTCGGCACAATTATAATGTAAAATCATTCCCACGTAAAACAACACACTTTACGGAGAGTATTTTCGGCATGGCGTCTACGATCTTTAATAAACTTCCAAACTCAATAAAAGAAATACGAAGTATTACATCTTTTAAAAACAAAAGACTTTCTTGTTAACAAAACATACTCGTACTACACAGTTAAGAAGTTTTTAACAGATATGCAGGTACTAATTTGGAAATATGAGCCAGGTAAGTTTTAAACTCAAAATAGGTATAAATATTTTTTTCAAGTTTTAGTAACTGATGTGTAACGGATATTATAATATTAATTATAATAATAATTGTTAATGTGCGACATGATGCTTAATGATTATTTCTAACAATTGATAATATTTAATAATGTTTATAACGAGTGTTCCTTGAAAAACAATGCAATCTGTTATTTAAGGTTTAGTTTCCTTAAAATGCTTAAAATGTTTTCCTTGATGTTTAGTATTAAGTTTATATTTTGTATGCCGAGTGGCAAGGCATATGGGACAATTTTTTATGTTTTAACAACCCTTTACCTATGACTGCACAAATAAAGATATTCTCATTCTCATTCTGATATATCAATTTAAGGTTTTATCAACATTTTAGTTTATATCTTCCGTCTGATAAACGCCTCGTTGTTGCTTGATACAGTTCTCTACAGTATTGTTCATCTTGTGTGAAGTTTGAAGTCTTGTCACCAATCTCTTCGAGCTCCCAGTATTGAGATAAGTCTTTGAAGTTGTTGATTACGACGTGACAGTAAAATGTCTTTTACATTTCCAGACAAGATCCACCCGAGCTTTGTCTGTTGAGCTATAAGCGTTGTCTCTGGTCCTTTAATGAGACCACTCATTATGTCGTGATAATAAACGCTAGCTTCCAGGAGGAAGTCGATAGGTTTCGAAACATTGTAGTCTGGATTGACTAACTGTATGTAAGCTAGTTGTGGCCATTGTTGTCTGCCGAATGATGTGTTAGGCAGGTTGTTGGTTACTCTGTTGATGGCTAATGCTTGTGTTTTTAATTGATGATCGCCGTAGATTGATGCAATGTGCAGTGAAATGATGCCCGACACTGATGCGTGGAAACGTTGTCTTTGTAAACCCAGCATTTGCGTGGCGTTTTCTGAGATCAGCGAGGACTGACTTCTTTGATCTAGGAGTCCTCTCATTGTAACGTAGGATCCATTTGAAGCCCTTAGTTAAATCGTTACAGTAGTAAGTAAGATTTCATCATCGTTGGTTGCTACGTAATTCACGTTGTGTTGTTTGTTTTCATGTCCGTTTGTTGATGTATACGGCAATGTAGGTGCGCTAGACCTCATTAAAGTGGGGCGCGCGTCAGCAGGTGGCGCGACACTGCGTTTGTAGATTGCATCATGCAGTAATGTGTTGTGCGCTTGTTGACAGACTCGACACCGTTTAAACGAAGTGCATTAGTTGTGAATGTGCTTGTAGAGGCAATTTTTGCAAACGTTAAATTGCCTTACTAACTTCAATTTGCCATCTGCCTCCTCATTACTAAACTTGTCGCATAGAAACAGAGTGTGATTCTGATTGCATAATGGGCAGCTCCTATTCGTGGTTTGCGATGTGTGTGCCTGGTATTCCTTCCTTGGATATTTACCATAATTCCCGTATTTGTTCAATCCTTGATTATGAGTGGTTTGCTTCTGCTGTGGTGTCGTTGGCTCCTCTCTTATGTGTCTCTCGGTTCCAAAGCGGTGAATTTTGATTCGAGGAAATCCATAAGGCTTTTAAGCTCTGGTATGTCGCGAGGCGATTTGCGTGACTCTTTGTAGTCTTGGTAAGTCTCGCTGTACAGTTTCTTAGCGATTAGATGTACCAACAGTGGTGTCCCAGTATGGCGTGTATACATTCCGACGATGTATCGAAGAGGCGCTTGATTTCATATGATGATTGCTTCTGTATGTTTTGCTGGTTAAGGAGCAACTCGACGTGCTTGGTGAAGAGAAGCTGTTGATTGTTGAATCTATGTACCAGCAGTTCCCATGCAGTGTCGTAGTTGTCAGATGATATGTGCAGGTGCTGAATGAGTCGCTCTGGTTCTCCCTTCAGCTTTCCTTTTAAATGTTGCATCTTTTGACTTTTGCTAAGACCATTGTTATTGTGAATTGTTTCAGTGTAGAGGTCGTAAAATGTCGGCAATTGCGTGATGTCGCCCGTGAATACTAGTATGTCCAGCTTAGGCGTTGCATGCCCCAAGTGGGCCGTTGATGATAGTTTCAAGTTCAAAGATCTTCTAATGTTTTTGTATGAGTCTGGCTCGACGATACTTTCAATTACTCCGAATACTTCGATTCTCGCTATAACGTGTTCCGACTAGACCGTATTCAGGCTAGAGGCATTGCGCAGCTGGGTGGCGGAGTCATGTTTGCGGTGCGTCGCGAGTTGACATTATTCCTGTCTTTTTCTTGATTAGCTGTTGGGTATGATACAAAATTAAAAACCTCTGTAGTTGTCAAATGAAAATTTATTAATTTGAATCAGACACATCAAATTAATCAAATTTTGTTTGTACCTTTTAATTAATTTTCGAAACATTGTGCTATTATTTGTAAGTGAAAGTAATTCTTGTAGATAATGTATGTTTTTATGATTTTCAGCTGAATCGTGGTATTATTTTTATGCTTTACTTATCATGCTGGATACTGGATATTGTGTGGAGACTTACCAAGCTTGCGAAAAATTCTATGAAAAGAGAGGTGATGCCTTAATGAGGTCAAAGACTCCAGAATCAGCTTGGTGTTTTATAGTGGCAATGTGGTGTTTGTACGTTTTCTCATGTTACTCCTATACTTGCTGAAATTAAATCGACCGACCAAATTCATACTAGAGACTCGATTAGTCATCAAAAACAAGCGTTTAAAGACCATACTGGCGAAATTCGAAAAAAAATTTTTTTCCCCTGTAGTGCCTGCACTAAGAAATTGTAATTAGACTAGTTGACCCAATAAGGGAGCAAAACAAATATTTTTTTGAAATTAGCCAAAAGGATTACTGAACCTAGTTCTTGATCACTGACCGAGACTCCAGTATGAATTTGGTCAATTAATTTAATTTCCGCCTATATATATAGTATAGTATATTTTAGAACCATCGAAGCACTGCCAGTGATTGTATTTTCTCAAACAATACGCTCGATAGTGTCCTACAGGATTGCCGGGTAAAAATTGCATCACTGATAGCAATTGAAAATGTACACCTTTCAATTTAATATCTTGGGGGATCTCGTCTAAGCACAATCGATCAAAGTCATTTAAATCAAACGATATTAAGTTACGTAAAGCATATGATGTCTTTCTAATTCCATTACATTGAAGCTGAATGCACTTTTTATCTTCTTCGGCGAAGACAACTCCCTGGTCTTATTTCTTAATACTTTGCTCTTTAATTTCACATTGGAACTGTTCTTAATATTTCTTTTTGGCAACTATTTTCATTACTGCATATACTATTGCAAATTGCGCTGTGAAATGAAGAAGGAAGGTTTTCAATTATATAACATACGTTGCAGTGGCAATTTATGGGGATTAATCCATTTTCACAAATTCGCATTTGTAAAATTGCAGTAGTATAGACAGTCTTCTGTTATATAATTCTGTGTTATCTGCTGTACTACCATTGCTAATGTTATTATTTTTTCGACAAAAAAAGACTTTACTGCCGTTTTAGAGAAGTTTCACTCTTTTATTGTTAACGAAAATACGAATTCATTCCCATAGGTAATATTAAAATTTTTAATTTTTTTGTCTTTCAGAACCATAAGGCTTGGTGTTTGGGAAATGACAATTCAATGGGAAGATAAGATTCAACAACTTCTGAAAATTAATATTGAGAGCAATGAGTATGCTGCAATGATTAAAGTCAGACTTGCTGAAGGGTTTTTGATAACGTTGGTGAGAGAGGTAAATACATTTATTTATATGTATTTTGATTAGAGCAAAGTTATATCAGTCAAAGTCACTATTAAGATATTATTTTTTAAATATTGCCTGTTTGGTTTAAAGAACTTACAATAAGTGAATTCCAACCAAAATTATAGAAGATATTACACCCGAGGAGATTCAACTTATACTACGTAGTCCATTTTTCGGGCTATAGCATCGTCAGACAGTTTAAATCTAGAATTAAAAATATATATCGATTGCGAACACCCTTTCGTTCACCATTCACTACTTCCTCACCCGTCCGCAACAGCCACCCACAAACTTCATTCGTTTTAGAGTGGCCATTTATTTTTATTTTTTATTATGCACTATATATTTGGGGCACTGATCTAACGTTACAAAAATCAACTTATCAGTGTTGGGCGGATATGGTAATTTCTTTCAACCATAAATTATACTTCTGTTACATCCTCGAGATTCAGACTATAAATGTATTTTTATTAAAAAATCCATAACAATAACTTTAAGTCCTGGAGATATGTATATATACTAGGGGGGATCAAAAAGTAGTGAGAACGAAATATATACTCCTCGGTAAGAAAAAAATAATACTGGCAGGCATAGCTCAGATATTTGTAGTATTAATAAAGAAAAAAATCTTCGATTCTCTTTTGTTTTTTTCTGAATGTAGTCATTTGTTTGCTTCGTGTCGGAACGTGTTCTCGAAAATGAAGAAAAACGAAATGCGAGCCGTTATTGATACCTCTGTTTAAAAAAGTTAAGGACACAAGAGTTTCACTGCGATTTGGAGGCAAATGTCTAGAGTCGCAAGAAAAGCTACTCAATTTCGAGTAGGGAGAACGAGCACGGAAGACGGACATCTTTGAGGCCGTCCACCGACGTCAGTCACCCTATAAAATGTTGCTAAGATCGATTGTGAAAGTCGAGAAAATTGTATGGAGCGATTAAAGAATTATCATCCGTTACTTAGTTCAAGAAAAGGGCATTTTATATGGAAGTATTCAATCCATATCGAAACAATCTTTAAATATGAGAAAAGTCTCCACAAGATGAGTGAGAATGTAAACCGACAGTCAGAAACAAAAAATTGACTTGACATTACGAAGACATTGTTGGACAAGCTTCAATAAGATTCTGAAAACTTTTTGTCTCGTTTCGTAACAATGGATGAGACATGGGTCCATCATTTTTAATCCCGAGATAAAACAGCAATCTTCGCAATGGAAACGGCCATCACCGACCCCGAAGAAGTTTCGTGCCGTGGCGTCGGCTGGCACGGTTATGCAAATACAAATACAAATTCTTTATTTACTTGAAAAAACTTACACTAAAACATGTTATAAAATAAAATCCTTAGGCTAACAAACAAAGAGAGAAAATAAGTGTCTGCGTTTTACAGTGGACCCCAAACTAAGTCAAGCTTGTCACGCGGGATCCAGAAATAGGATTACCAGCTTATGATAAGGGTTTTGATAGAATTTCTTGTTTAAACAGTGAAAATTATTATGTCTACTAAAATTTATATTATTATACTATAATGTGTGTATAGGTGTGTATAAAATATGTATAAATGTACATAGGTATACTTGTAAATAAACTAGTTTAATAAATAGAATAGATATGTGTAATATAAAATAGATATAATTAAGGAAATAAATAATAATAAAAATAATAATAATACATAAATAATTAAATGTATATAATAATGGACTCATAAGGGATATTGTCGATTGATTACCTGGAGCATGGAACCACTATTACTGGCCAATATTATGCAGCTTTAATTCCCAAGTTGAGGAATGCCATCAAAAAGAAAAGGAGAGGGAATCTTCGAAGGGGCGTGCTGTTTCATCACGACAACGCACCTGCGCACAGCACGGCGGCTGCGACGGCTGCCATTCAGCAAGCTGGCTTCGAATTTGTTGACCACTCATCTTATTCACTAGATCTGGTGCTTGGCGATTTTCATCTGTTCCCTAAATTGAAAAAATACTTGAAGGGAAACAGGTACGAAGACGATAACGAGGTAATGGATGCCGTGGAGAGCTTTTTGCAGGACCAAGACAAGACTTTTTTTATGAACGGGATTAAAGCCTTGGAAAAGCGCTGGACTCGGTGTGTAGAGAGACTCGGAGACTATGTAGAAAAATAAATTATTAAGTTATCAATAGTCATTTTATTCTATCTCATGCTTACTACTTTTTGATCCCTCCTCGTATGTCGGGTTTAAAGCCTGGCCATTGGATATTGTGGATTTAGTGTAGAAAGTCAAGCAAAGAGGAACACAGTCTGTCTTTACAATTTTAATTAACGCTCTCTAGGAGTATTTCAATTCAATTCATTTTATTCATCTTTCGACATTATCATGTACTTAGATACGTCAATTCATTTTATACAATAAATATTTTATGTTATCTTGTATAGTATGCTATACAGTAACTTAAATATTAACATTTAATAATAATAATAATTCAAACATTCAGATAAATCTTATAAATAAAACGGATTACTTTTAAGTAACAGTGTCAAATTAATTCTACATCACAAATGAAAATATTCTTATCAGCCAAAGCCTCGTTAATTGTATAATAGGTCTTATCAATAAGTTGCTTCCTAATTGTATTGCAAAATGACTCGTGTTTCAAAGCACATATTTCCTTAGGAATCTGATTAAATAATTTTATACCTTGACACAAGTAGCTTTTAGTCAATTTAGCCAATCTATGACTGGGAAGAGCCAACTTTTCCCTATTTCTGGTGTTGTGGCTGTGGATATCTCCCATTCTGGTCAAAGTAGACAAATTATTTTTAACGTAAAGAATACACTGATATATGTACTCTCCTATCATTGTCATGACACCTATTTTTCTAAATTCTTCTCTGCAGGAATCTCGGGGCTTAAGACTTAAAATATTTCTTACTGCTCTTTTTTGCAGAGTAAATACTCGACTCGCATCAGCAGCCGTCCCCCAAAAAACTACACCGTATGTCATAATGGAGTGAAAGTATGCAAAATAGACACACCTAGCCGCCTTTATTCCGCTCAGTTCTTTTATCTTCTTTATTGCATATGTAGCAGAACTAAGTTTTTTCGTGAGAGCTTCTATTTGAGGGGCCCATGTTAGTTTAGCATCTCGATAAACACCTAGAAATTTTACCGTATTGGTGGTAGCAACATTCAGTTTATCAAGAAATTTCACTTACTTTGCACTATTATTTCACTACACTTTATACAAGACACGATAAGCTAAGAACAGAACGAAGGACAGTTCCAAGGCGCACTCATCGAACGCTCACACAGACTTGACTGTCTCCATCGATGGTCACCGAGACTCTGTCGAAGTGCACCACGTTTACAGAAGCGCTGCCTTACAACCACAAGGCGCGCTTGACGTTCCAGCTTTGCTTTCGCTTCCTTTTAAGACTGGATGAGATATATGTATATCCATATTTGCGCAATAAAGTATTTACGATGATGATGATGACCCTCGTTGCCCGTGGTACAGTTCTATTTTCTGGTCAACCGGACCACGGGAAAGAAATATTTTTAGTGGTCCGGTTGCCTTTTTTTATATAAGTATAGGAATAAACTCAAAGAAGACTCAAAATAACAATGGAAGGTTTAATCAAGTAAGAAAAAAAAAGATAAGAAAAAAGATTGTAATTATTTATTATTTATAATATTATATTCGCCACAGTTACTATTACACGTGACCTAAAACAAGTCCCTAAAACAACGAAAAACAAACAACATTATCAAACTAAATGTTTGAATTGCGTTTAATGAATAACATACCTATTGATTAATTTATGATTAACATAGAAGTATAATACTTTTTATATTATAAGTCAAACTCTTACGAATTTTGCCAATTTCATTTCGAAAATTGGAAATATTTCAAACGTTGTCTATTTTAGACAAAGAACCCTAAGGATGTGCTTATTACAAAGAGGTTATCAAGGAAGTAAAAATTGTGGCAGCAGTCTATATTTCTTTTAACCGCCCACGTGCTTATGAGCTTAAAGGTGGCGTTTTTTCAAAAACCCTTGAATGCGCAAGAGCCTCGAAAGTGGCTTTGCGGCGCGTGCTCAATTGCGTCGTCATAACTTTGTTGTTATATTGAATGCATCGGTTGTGTGTGGTTGCTACTCTAGTCAGATAGTGTGTGGACCATATTGACGTCATAAATGGTATTTGACAATTGACAATGGTTTGGTGTGTGAGAATTGAAGTTTTGGCTCGCGCTTACAGATGAGACGCGGGGAAGCGGAGGGAAATTCCTTAATTTCTGTAGCCTTAAATACTGCTGAAATTATTCTGGATCTAACATGGAAACCAGCTAGCTAAAATTATATTTATCTGATTGGGACACCTTTCATATATTGTGGTTTTGTTTCTGAAACATCAGGACGGCTTCTTTCTTACTGAAATTCAGAAGAATTGAAATCAGATCTCTGTGTGGTCGAACTAATTTGTAGAATTGAAATAATTACCTGCAAGCCTGAACAGTCCAATATTGAAAGGCAAATATACTTTTATTAAAAGATACTAATTTAAGAGCTGTTCTCATGTAGAATTCAGTAGGTTCAGAGATTAGATATCTGATAAGGGGAAGTATGCAGCTTTTATTGAATTATTAAATACTTCACAGTAAGGTTATGATATTTAATTATGAGTAGGTACGCCTTGAGGTTTCTTAGTGATTCTTCCTCCAGGTTGCGAAGACAGGGAATCACTGTTCTTAGGGATTTCTTAAAATAAATAATGTACAATAAAACAAACTAAAGTGTAATCATCTAAAGACTACTTAAAGATTTTATAATGAGACTATAGTAGTGTTTGGTAGAAATTAAAGACTTGCCAACATGAACGATTTAATATTTATAAAGTAACAAATATTCGGTGTAATAATACTCAGTCTTATCAAATTAAAATATCTAATTACTTGATGCCCTGCGGCATGGTAGGAATAAATTACATTTCGAACTATTTTCTGGTTTTCTGGTGAATATATTAAAACAAAATAAAAGCCATATTTTTTTTAAAGTTGGTTCAACCCCCATTCACAGGGTAAATGCTTTTATGTTCGACTTTATACTCTTATTATCTAGAAGTATATTTTTCTATCTATTTACATCACTAAAGCAGAACCATAGAAGCTTTTGCTCTTACCATACCCAAACTAACTGGTAGGGGCTATTAAACAAAACAACATAAAATTGCGGTATCTTCTAGACGAATTTCAGTTTCTCTTCTCACTCTCTTATATAAGCCGGGTCAATAGGTGATATTCTCTTAGATAGTTTCAATTCAGTATTGACATTTCATAATAATTTACCTAGGCGCAGAGGTTGTTCCATTTACTAGGGTCAGAGGAACTGTTTACTTCTCGGATATTTTAGGTAATTTAACTAGACTTATTAGGAAATGTTGAGTTCCGATTCATTCTTATAATTATCTCGCTCGCTACTGACCGCTCCGTCGGGTACACACACTAACGCAATTATGTATTTACGTTTACAACTACAAATAATGATCACGTGCGCTAGATTGTAGAAACTGTAGCAAGACTGCCTTCACTGTACAGCGGAGCTGTATTTATATCTGTCCAAAGTGACTTTATTCCTGGTTACCCACAAAACCAATATCACTACAAAAAAAATATTCTTAATGACTCTAAACAGGTCAGGTGGTAGAGCTGATGCCGGGCTCGACTGTGGAGGTACCACCATCTTACTCGCAAATTCTCCCGAAGTTATTCGGGGGAGAGTAATAGAACAGCTCTCAGGCAAAACCAGGCGGCCCACCATTGCCTGGGCCCGACAGATGGCGGTATATCCATCCCCAATTGCCGGGCCTTATATAAAACAGACTAGTGACGGGCAGCGGCGTCACTAGTGTGAAGGTTTCGGCACCGCGCTCACCAACCCGTCTGCCCAGCGTGTGTGAGTATGGCCATTTCTTCCAGGAGGACCGCCAAGAGTGGCCTATGTCCAGCAATGGACGAAACAGGCTGATGGATGGATGGATGGACTCTAAACACTCTTCAAGCAGAATAATAACTGTACAACAAGATATCTTAGCATCTTGATCGTGAATATAATAACTAAAACCTTACATAGGTAATTAAAAAGGTTTAATTCTACTCATTCTAAGGTACTCCATTCGCGATCATTTCGGTATGCCCTCGTATGGAGCTTCTTTTGGTTTGGTTTGATACTTGTTTCTACTTTTCTTAATTATTTTATTTATATTGAACGTGATTAACCATTCTGTGGTCACTGGTCTGTTGCAATCTTTATGGCTATGACGTCGTCGTTACCAACTTTATTTTTTTATTTCACAATAAAAAATTTTTTTTTAACGGTCAGGTCCACTTTTATTTTCAGTGTTTTTTGAATAGCAAATTACTTGCAATCTACTGTTAAAACAAAAGTTGATTAAAACTTTGCCTCTATTATTTCGATTTCCATAACTATACAATCCACAAGTCGCATTTTTTTCTGCACCAGACCATCATAATTTGCGATTAGAATCGCCCATCAGAATGATGTTTTGAATTATGTTAAATCGATTTCTTTGTCTTTTTGCTTTTTTTCTGCGGAGCATATACGTGTATTCTACAGGTACTATTTAATGTTAACTAGCCAATTTTGATATCGTGACCTGCTACTCGGTCAGAGTCATAAAGTTAACAATGTAGTCTTTAAAGAAGGATTTTATCATAAATCAAATACCATTTCCACCTTTTTTGTCTCTTTTGTACATCAAAATGTAGTTCTGTCTATTTATATTATAATTTTTCGAGTATAATTTTTTTCTTCACGATAAGATGTTTGGTTTTGGGGATCTAATATTGAGGTGCATATCTTCAGTGTTTCCTTAGAGCTATTTGTAGGTTCATTATTCGGACATGTGTGGTCGTGAATACGTGTGTTATTGAGAATAAATGTTTCATAGATCTACGTTCAAAGCATTTTTTTATGATCATTTTTGTTTGATAAATAGACTTGGTTTTTCAGAAGTTGTATTATTTTCTACATTCGAGGGTTATAGTCTACTCCTGGGTTCAGCCGTACTGGAAAAGAATAGTGATAGAAGCTTTAGCAACACGTATTCTGTGAAAATTTCAACTGACTGGAACCGTAAAAATGAAACAAAAAGAGATATATAACGCAATTTTAAAGCAAAATAAAAAAAACAATTAATTGAATGTACTTAAATATTTCAAGAGATAGATAAATAATAAAAAAAACCTTAATTAAGAAACTCCTGAGGTATCTGTGAAAACTACATTAGAATCTGTTTCTCACGTTATACGTGAACGTCGAATACTTACAGATATACTTACATAGATTTTTCATGTTATATGTAAAGAAAAGATGATTGGACACATTGTTAATGGTCTTTTTTTTGTAGCTGGAGGGCAGAAATATAAAAAGAATTATGGAGTTACAGAAAACCATCAAGATTCTCTTGCAGGAGATCAAAATGCTTTGGCCCAACTACCCTTTATATAGGTCAAGGTAATATCTAGTTATTTTTTATAATATTTAAAACCAGATTCAATATGGGTAAAATTGCTTTACGAATTCAATCATTTGGTTCTCAAAAAAAAGGTCACCTGAAATGTTTTCTGCAACTTATAAATTGTCGATCGAAATATTTCTTTCACATTGTCCACGACAGGCTTAAATTATTAATTATCATCTATTTCTTAATGCTGCATTGACAAGTTTATCCAACGACTTATCGTTGCTTAGCCTCATCTAAACATGCGTTAGCCAAAACGGTATTATATTCTTCCACCTTATAAAACATGTACTTGTGGTATATCTATCGTGACCAGATCATAGAATTGAAAATTTCATGAAATAGTTAACTATCACTGGCCAGATCATTAAATGTTCAACGTTTAACGATTAGGTCAGCGACGTTTGACTATTTCATGAAATGCGAAAATTTCATGAAATGGTCGACTATTACATGAAATGTTCGACGTCGCCTCGCTCCACTCCGCTTCGCTCGGCTCCTGAATTTATATTCATAAGCAACCTAACACGCTCCTCCTCGCTTCGCTCGTCGTCGCACCTACTTTGTTCATGGAAAAACAATAAATCTCATCGCATAAACAATAACAATGCGCCATCAGCGCCGCTAGTGGTGAATAAATGTAACTATTTCACGAAATGATCATACGATGTTTGACCAGATTATGAAATGGTCTTGTGTTAGTTGATTATATCGTCAAACGATCTGTATTCATTGATTTGGTCAATCCGTATCATGAAATGGTCAACAAACAATTATTTATTTATTTTATTTATTTACTTATAGGAAGATTTACAGACAAATAGTTACAGTAAAAGTTACAAATAAGTTGCTTAATGCCGATTAAAAATCTTCACATCGTGGAATATAATAATTGCAATGTAATTGTAGACGATGAAACAAATAAAACCACAATTTTCGATTTTATAAAGAAAAAAGGAATCGGTGCGCAGTCGGTTTTCGCGTTGGAGCCTCGCTCCTTGAATTGAATGAAAATAAAAATGACTGATTGACCGAAATGATGCGCGTCAATCCCTACTTTATTGACAACAGATGGCAGCACAGGTACAAAATATTTAATATCTAGAAAATGCTTAAAATTAAAAGTGGACTGTAAATTACAACAAGGTAGATATTAAATACATAAACAATTAATTACGTCGCCTACAATGCCGCCCCCTTAGTGCTGACTACACTAAAAAAAAACTAAACTTGAAGGTCAGCACTAAAATCCGTCGGTGAAAGTAGAGCGACGCGTGTTACAGGACGTCTTAGCACCCCCGTGCGTGTGCGGACGTCGACAATACGAACGCGCCCATCTTGTCCCGCGTGTGTCGCACTCACTACACCGTGTCTCCAACAACCACGATCTATTTTGGAATCAACTAATATTCACCCACCTGTAACGGTCTCTGCTCAGAGGTCCACTTCTGTCTTGGCAGCAAGGTTGGCAGATATTCTCGGACCCACCGTCCCCAGAACATGTCTGCCAATCTCTGTGCTATACGCCAACGTTTCCTAAGGCAGAGGTCAACTTCATCATACCTACCGAATTGTGGTCCATTTGAAGATGTACCTATCAAAAAATGATTGGGTGTTAATGCTTCAGGATAGCTCGGGTCAGACGATACGTGCGTGATAGGACGACTGTTTACGAGAGCTTCCACTTCCGTCATCAAAGTGGAGAGAGTTTCCAGCTGTGGAGCGCGTGATGTTAAAGCCACCTTCAGTGCAGTCTTAACAGAACGCACCATTCGCTCGCAAGCTCCTGCCATTTCCGGTGCTCCCGGGGGATGAAACCTCCATTCAATGCCTCTTGCTAAGCCATCATCACGTAGCTTGTTTGTATTCAACTCTGCAAGACTGCGCTTTAATTCTGCATCAGCACCTCTTAGACACGTTCCGTTATCAGAATATATTACTACAGGACAACCTCTTCGTACAGCCATTCTTCTTAACGCCATGATCGTCCCATCAGTAGTGAGGCTGTCTGTCAGCTCTATGTGGATCGCACGTACGGTGAGACAAGTAAATAAAACGCCATACACTTTCTGTCCTTTACGTCCCACGGTAATTTCCATAGGACCAAAATAATCTAAGCCCGAAAAACTGAAGGGGCGCCGACCATGTTGCAGACGTGCAGCTGGAAGATCAGCCATACGCTGTGGCTTCGGCATGACGCGGCGATACTGGCAGAATAAGCATCGCGCTCCTACTGCTGCACTATCCAGTATTGCTGTCTCAGCTCATTGACGACTAGTTCGTGGGCTCCATGTAAGGCACGTCGGTGGTGATATTCAACGAGTAGACGCGTAATTCTGTGTCGTCCGTCTAGTATGAGAGGTCTCATTGAAGCGGTATTGATCCCTACAGTCTTATCAATTCGTCCTCCCACTCGAAGTATTCCCTTTTCGTCAAGATAAGGCGTTAATTTCTTGATACGGCTGTTGGATGATATAGCCTTGTTTTGGTTTAAACATAGAATCTCTTCAGCAAATGTGTCATTTTGACATTTTCTCATAAGATGTTCCTCTGCCTCCTTCATCAGCTCAACGTCAATATGACTCTTCTTACCTTGTTTTTTTCTAAACAAAAACAAAATCCTCGCCATACAACGTAGAAGAGTCATCCATGAAGAGACGTTGGCTTCGTTGGGTAGACAAATATCGCGTGACGTCATCAAGTTGATGCTTCTCTCTTCACATGCTGTCTCATCTGCCTTCTTTGGAGACTTCAAGTCTTTGGGCCAATCCTCCTCAGGCTTTCTAAGAAAATCGGGTCCCTGAAACCATACGTCACTAAATTTAAGTGGCAGTGCGTCCTCTTTAGTGGCTACATCAGCTACATTCAGCTTAGAGGGGACGTGTCGCCATTCTGACATCTTTGTTAGCTCGTCTAATTCACCAAGCCGCTCAGCAACATAAGATTTGAAGGTCCGAGGATCGCTTCGAATCCACTGCAATACGGTACTGGAGTCTGTCCAAAAATAACGTTTACTTGACTTTAAACCTGTTTGTTCTGTTTCTACTGTACGAGCCAGGCGCGCGGCTACTAGTGCTCCTTGTAGTTCCAACCTGGGTACAGACATGGGTCGTAGAGGTGTTACTCTAGCTTTGCTAGCAGCAAAGGAAACAAGCACCTTGCCATCCGCACGTGTGAAGCGCCAAAATATGACCGTCGCGTACGCTTTTAGCGAACTATCACAAAAAACATGCAGTTGCGTATCTACGATTGCATCGTTATCAGTTGAGTTGGGCGGCGCGTTATAACATTGTGTCCACGTACCTGCGTTGTGATACCACCTCGGTATACGTAACGCCTCCAGTTGTTGCAAATCGTTGAGCCACCTCACCCACGATGCATGTTGTTCCGGTTGGATGTGGCAGTTCCAGTCGACGCCGCTGCGATGCACATCCTGAAGTAGAATTTTACTTCTTATTAGAAACGGTGACAAAAATCCATGTATGTCATATATTGACATGATAATACTCAACATTTTTGCCTTTGTCGGTGGTTCTGTACCATCTAAAATTGACTGTGGCACTCGGTTTAAAGAAAGCTGAAAACCAAATGAATCATCTGCCGGATACCATATCAATCCCAGAGTGCGCTCAGTCGCGTTCGTAGCTCCATGTTTGAACTGTATAGCAGACTGAGCGAGCGCTTCAGTCGGTAGGCTGTCTACAACCGGTTTGCTATTACTTGCCCATCGACCCATCTCAAAACCACCGCTCCTATGAACTAGCGTGATATCATGAACAAGTTTTATCTATAGACTCTTAAGCAAATGATTTTGTTATCAGATCATTGAGTTGACCTAATTCTTCGGAACCATCTGAGTACAAAAAATTATCAGAGTGAGCGATGTGATTTATATTGCAAGATGTACTTACGTTTTCGTTGTGGTTACCATTGTAGTGAGTGCGACCACAATACCCATGAATGGTCCATCCCAAACGACACCGAGTCGCATATGGATCATTCTTACGGCCCTGTTTTAACTCGAGGGGGGCCATTAGAAAGTAATTATCCTCACCGATTAACAACTTTGGAATAACACGTTCTTTACAGGCATATTTTTTAACATCTAATAAGTGCTCACATTGTAAATTATGGACAATCGATAAATCTTGTACAGGCAATTTCAAATTAACTTGACGCATCTTAATGTTATGATAAGAATTTACACTATTTTCACCACATATTTCGAGAGACACTTTAGCGGCACATTGTTGCATTTCTAATCCGAACGCATCTACGAATTTAATTGAACCGGTTTGCTCGCACTCTAGTCCTAGTTCGTTTGCTATGTCCACATCAATAACTGACACTGAAGCGGCGTCATCGAGGAGTGCATACGAATGCACAATACCGTTGGGTCCCCGTAGCTTAACAGGTACAACCTTCAGCATGACGTCACCGGATGGGGATGATGATACGGCGTCACTGTTTGACCCGATGTGTGCCACAGTGGCGCTCGGCGAAGACTGCGGGTTTTCTCGATGACCTTGACTTGTGTTGACTTCAGCGGCCTCGCTCGATGACTTTTTGAAGTGTAATAAGCGATGGTGTGCGTATCCACAGTTTTCTATGTCACATACCGGCTCAGGGCATGTACTCCTGTCGTGGCGATTTATTAGGCAGCAATAACATAAACCTTGTCCTTTTACAAATCGCCATTTGTCTTTACGCATTGCTCTTTTGAACATTTTGCATTCGGGGAGGAGATGATCTGCCTTCTTACAAAATTTGCATAACTTCACCAAACCGGTCGTAAAAATACCATTTCGAGGTTCAGGGTTTCGGGACACCTGATTTCGAAGTTCTTGCCGTCGAATTTCAGGTTTTTTTGTTTCCTGTGGCAGAGAAAAACCAACAACAGACAGTTTATTCGACTCATCTTTGAGAAATGTGGCTAACAATTCTAGTTTTGTTTGACCTGTGCTCATTCGCTGAAAAGCATAATCCGTCCATTTACCGATCAGAGTATTAGGTAGCTTAGATAATACTGACGTAGCTAACTCTGGACTGCTTAGATACTCATTTTTGTTGAGTGCTCTGATTGTAGCTACGGAATTACTTATTTTTACAGAAAAACTGATGATATCTTGTTGGTAGGATGCAGGTAGTGCAGGTAAGTTTTTCAATTGATTTGAAATCTTTTGAACAATATTATCGGATTGGCCAAACCTGAGTTCCAGAGCTGCCATAACATCTGCTGGTGAAGTGTTCCCGATAAGTAGGTCTGTCACAGCTAAAAAGGCGTCACCCTTCAACGCTTTACGTAACCTCCATAAGTTTTCACTGTCACTAAACTGACACACAAGAGTTGATTCATAATAGGCATTCCTGAAGTGCAACCACTCGATACAGTCACCGTTGAAACTTATCAAATCCCGTGGCGTGGCGAGGCGAGTGATGAATCGATCATCACGTTGTGATGAGTTGCCCATTATATTATTTAGTTCGTGCGCTAGTACCTTGATGCTGTCTAGAGGATCCATACTATGCGTGGTCGTGGCAAGGGCGGGAACCGTTGGAGCCGGTGGCAGCGTCCCGTGTAGTACCTTTGGTGGACGCTGTAGGTGCTCCATGCTGTGCTCCAGCCACTTGTCGACGTCGGAAATTTGTCGATCCTTCATTGTGCACTTACTGCTGCGGTCAGTATCCGCTTTCGGCGTCTGGAGACGTGCCATATCTACCTCTAGACGCTTGTCAATGAGCTCCATTTGTATTTTTGCCTTTGCTTCGGCAGCTGCAAGCTCCAGTTCTTTTTGCAAAGCCATCGATGACGTGTTTGAGCGCCGAGACACGTGTGACCTTTTCGCCCTTGATGAGATCACGGACGTTTCTTTGTTCTCTTGTTGGTCCGGAAGCAAAATATTTGATTTAGACTTCATAGCCTCTTCTTTTATGAGGTCCTTGTTGTGTGATGGAGCAGATTTTGTGCTTTTGGCATCACTTTCCAGAACGTTCGAGTCACCAACGACGCCATGGTCGCTGCGCGATTTCTCCATCATTAATTCCTTCTCCAACTGTTTTCTTGTTCGAATGCTATGTGGCGGTGTTTTAAACATTGGCACAAAGATTCGGCTCGAAGACCAGCAATTGTAGACGATGAAACAAATAAAACCACAATTTTCGATTTTATAAAGAAAAAAGGAATCGGTGCGCAGTCGGTTTTCGCGTTGGAGCCTCGCTCCTTGAATTGAATGAAAATAAAAATGACTGATTGACCGAAATGATGCGCGTCAATCCCTACTTTATTGACAACAGATGGCAGCACAGGTACAAAATATTTAATATCTAGAAAATGCTTAAAATTAAAAGTGGACTGTAAATTACAACAAGGTAGATATTAAATACATAAACAATTAATTACGTCGCCTACAGTAATATTTCATGAAATGCGACTATTTCAATTTCATGAAATGGTCGACCATTTCATGAAATGTTCAATTCTATGATCTGGTCACCACGTACGTACATTTACATGTAGAGATATCAAATAACTTTTTCAGAGAATCTTCGTAAAACGTCTGCTTTTTTGACGTCAATTGGCAATTTTTTCATACTTTTGTACCTGTTATCATATTGATCCTTATTTTATGTTTGAAACATATTACCATCAAGTTTCAGCGGATTCCCAAACATAGGGCACCGCAAATTTTCCCGTGTTTTAGGCATTTTTAAAAAATATGAAGTTCACTTATCTGTCGGCAGTTATTACGAAGTAAAATTCCTAATTTTTGGCTTTTTGTTTGAATGAAGCTTTCCTATCAGGACATCGATTAAAGATAAAAATAAAAATGATGTAAAAATGAAATGTAGTTTTGCTTGTTTCGCTCCACCCTCACATACGTAAAGACAGACGTAGAGGAAGACAAACATTATTAAAATGGTAAATTTACTCGAAAGTAAAAGATTTTCGTATTTTGACGTTTACAATGAGCAGGTTTCATTTCTAAGGCCACTCAAATTCCACCAACATATAAAGACTTTTTTTTCAGATACTTGTTCCTGTGCGCATATTTTCAATATATACGTGGAGAGCGTACAAAGGCATTTAAAACTTTAAATTTGTCGATAGATTTCGCTAAGAAGCATTCTCAAGTTGTTCTTACTATATTGCGATGGGCCGAACATACTCGAGACGTAAGTACAGTTATACGAAAATAATTAAAATAAAACATATTGTCATGACATGAATCCCCAAGGGGATATTAGAGGGGTTCCCAAGTGTGAATTGTGAACCGTGAAATGTAAGTCACACTCAACCCACACCGAGTATACACGCTTTTGACTGACAATTATTACGTCTTACAATGAGGGCGTTGATTTTTGTATGTTGCAATATGCTGGTGACATTTGTCTGTATAGTAGTAGCGTAGATGATAATGAAGCAACCGACAATTTAAATAGCTCCTTAGCCTCATTGGACAATTGGTTGGGTGAACATGGTTTCCTTCTGTCTCCTACTAAAAGTGTTGGTGTCATTTTCACCAGATCTAGACATCCATCTTATGTAACATTCGAGTGTAATGGTCACGTTATTCCTGTCCAGGATAAATTAAAATTTCTGGGACTAGTGCTAGACTCCAAATTAAGTGGCAAATTTCACATTGATCATGTTATAAAAAATGCGAGAAAAATATTACATTTTAAGAACTTTGTCAGGTACATGGTGGGGTGCCCACCCATACTCTCAAAAATTATTGTATAATTTCGTTTGGAGCCTTGTAGTAAAATGGCATTAAAAAAGCTGGATGCTGTGCAGGCTAACCATCCGTGCCATGCAGGTTGAGGCGGCTGAGTCGCCATTGCATCTAGGAAGACAGTTCTTATCGGATAGATTCCTGTTCCAAGCTGCCCAACAAGTTCCCTTTCTTTTTTTCTCTAAATCGATTCAATTTTCCAACCTAGTCACTACAAACAATTATTGGTTGGAGAAAAATATACCTCGTCTAGTCATAAGTAGTGATGGGTGGTGGAAAGATTAATGGGTAAAAATGGTTAGCAACCCGGGTTGCAACCCGAAATGGGTATTTATGCGGGTGAAATCATAATTAGCGTATTTAAATGAATTAACAAATATAAAATGAGTTCTTGATACGTACATAATGGTCTCCAAATATTTAGTTTTGTAGTTTTTATTTAATTTCTATACTCACACTAATGATTACTACTTAGGAAGATAAGATTTTAAAATATTACAAATTCAACTTTGAACACATGTTCATGAACATTGGCGTTCATTTTAATGTTTATGTTCTTTGGTGCTTCAAGTTTAGCAACGCTCGTCTTGGTTATTTTAGGGATGGGTGACTGTAAAATTTAATTATCAAAAATAAACACCTAGGTACTTTTGAAAAATCACAAAATAACAATTTTTTACCACAAAACACATAAATGACTTTATTTTCCAATTTATTGTTCAGCGTGTACTAATGAACTGTAATACATTAAGATGGGCCCTAGCTTCATATAAAAACCCTGAGATAACTCATAATATTGCACGTAAAAGTAGTGAAAAACATTAATACCCGAATAAATACCCGTCGGGTGGTTTCAATGGGAATCTTTCCGAAATCGGGAAAGATTCCGAGTGGAATCCCATCTCTAGTCATAATCCTTTCCCGGCTTAATGACATTGAAGCTCATCTTTGTCAGTTACATTGTCTTCCCCTTTATAAAACTCCCTTTATAGATATTTGTCTTCTTCCAGACACTGTTACATTGGATATCCACAAAGATATCCCAAATGCCAATGTTATTTTTAATCAGTCTGTTTATTCCAAGTGGGCCTCCTCGAACTTGTTTTTTACTGATGCCTCAAAGTGGTCAGAAGATGGCTGTGTAGGTTCAGCTTGTTTATTTAAACTCGGGGTATAAAAGACTACTTACGTTTTCCCCGGAAGCTACAGTTTTCTCAGGAGAATGAAATAAAGACAATTTTATCCTTTAGAAACATGATGTTGACTTCTTATAATGTTGAATTTGCAAAATGTTGATATCCTATAATTTATATTTCTAGAATATTGAATTTCAATTTTCCAAAAACTGTTTGACTTCTTATAATGTGGAAATTTCAAAACGTTTAATTCCCAAAATGTATCCAATGGGGTAAGATTATTTTGTCACATATTTTTTTATAAGAGATTACTAATTGATTTTATATATTTTAGTACTAAACTAGAATAGATTAGAACTTTATGTACTTAATACTTGGCTTCCAAGTTACAAACCCAAAAACTATTATACCAGCCCATCCTCATATTTTTCACTTTTTAACCTGTCTTTACTATTCTACCATCCACCATCTTTATTTTCCTTCCCTCGTTTTCTTACATTTACCTTACAACATTTTATTGTGAATAGCAACAGCATTGAATCAATCAGCAGTCTTTTAAAACATTACTAGCTTTTGCCCATGGCTTCCCCCGCGTTGAATTAGCTGTTGTGGTCCTATCGAACCTGTATATTATTAATTTACGATTATGTTCCAAACATTTTTGACTTGGAAATCAAACCTGTGGAATAAAATAATGTACAATTAGCCTTCATACTCGCTAATCCTATCTGTTAATTAATGTTCGTAGTTAAATGCAATAATGATAATTATTTTACAGCACTGGAATGGAAATCTGGACCCATCACTCATAGACTACTGGGTGGAACACATTGATCCGAATAATTTGTTGGACTACAGAGATTTGAGTCAAAATGAAATTGTTAACATAGTTCCGTATACTTTGCCTTTACCTAGAGATTAATTTATTAATAGTATTCAACGTGAATCCATTGTTCTTTTTATTTTTTGTGTGTCTAGTTATGTGTTCATGGAAGTGTTAATTATAGCAATTATGTCAGTCCTGCGTGTCATATACAAGTTTTTTATTTATTTAACCCATCTGGGATGCATACATTTATTTGTTTTGTAGTCTTTGGATAGAAAACAAGCATACCATTTATTTATTTTGGAGCATCAGAATGCATATCTTTAACTGTACGATTTTATTTTTACAACACTGATTTATGTGAAAGTAAAATGTTTAAAAATACAAAGTTTTGGAATTTAGAGAATTTTATACATTTGTTGAGTAAGATTTTTGCCTATACAATGATTACTGCTCAGCTCCATATCTCTATATACAGGTTGACCGGAAATTGCTCTTATTCCTCTCGGGGAAGAAACTATGATTAATTTGGAGTGATTTGATCCCTATCACTTAGGGGTCGCAAATCCGCAATTTTCGAGAAAATCGACATTCTTTGTTTTTGTAGTGGCGGGCTAGAGGTACACGTTTGCCGTCTTTATCACGAGCAGTTGGCTTGAGAGCGTGTGAAAAATATAGAAGCCCATAAAATTTCTCGATTTCGGCGAGGATTTCTGGCCTAGAGGTAACGGTTCTACTGTCAGATGTCTTCAGCTTCGTCAAATTGGTCCTTCCTAACTGCTGGGCAAAAACTTTTGAGCCTTTGTTTCGCTGGATCGCGTCTTCAATGACGCGAGTGTTATGTTGGCGCAGGCCAAAATGAATTTGCCTTTTAACGCGTTTGTTAAGAAGGGAGTAATCTGCAGAATCTAAAGACATTTCCAGTCTTTGCCTCATCAGGTCCAGAGTTCCACTCGTAATTTTGGACTCCTTAGTCCTTCGCTTCGGCTTAAAATAAGCCCTCCTACCTCGCGCAAGACATTCGTGAAATTGTTAGCAAGCTGGTCAACGTCCTCAGTGGTTTCCAACAGGGCAAATCGGTTCTGAAGTTCCATTTGGAACTTTTCGGATCCCACAGCGGTTTGGCGCAGAGAAGGGCGGAGCGTAGGCTTCATCAGACGGTTTCTCTCAAGCTGTAAGTCGATATTCGAGATGTCGGTGATCGCTACCGGTACAAAACCTGTTGATCACGGGTACATCTTGGATTATGATTATGGCTTGGGATCGTGTGAAACATATATTTCTGGTCTAGAGGTAACGGTTCTACTGTCAGATGTCTTCAGCTTCGTCAAATTGGTCCTTCCTAACTGCTGGGCAAAAACTTTTGAGCGTTTGTTTCGCTGGATCGCGTCTTCAATGACGCGAGTGTTATGTTGGCGCAGGTCAAAATGAATTTGCCTTTTAACGCGTTTGTTAAGAAGGGAGTAATCTGCAGAATCTAAAGACATTTCCAGTCTTTGCCTCATCAGGTCCAGAGTTCCACTCGTAATTTTGGACTCCTTAGTCCTTCGCTCCGGCTTAAAATAAGCCCTGCCTACCTCGCGCAAGACATTCGTGAAATTGTTAGCAAGCTGGTCAACGTCCTCAGTGGTTTCCAACAGGGCAAATCGGTTCTGAAGTTACATTTGGAACTTTTCGGATCCCACAGCGGTTTGGCGCAGAGAAGGGCGGAGCGTAGGCTTCATCAGACGGTTTCTCTCAAGCTGTAAGTCGATATTCGAGATGTCGGTGATCGCTACCGGTACAAAACCTGTTGATCACGGGTACATCTTGGATTATGATTATGGCTTGGGATCGTGTGAAACATATATTTCTGGTCTAGAGGTAACGGTTCTACTGTCAGATGTCTTCAGCTTCGTCAAATTGGTCCTTCCTAACTGCTGGGCAAAAACTTTTGAGCGTTTGTTTCGCTGGATCGCGTCTTCAATGACGCGAGTGTTATGTTGGCGCAGGTCAAAATGAATTTGCCTTTTAACGCGTTTGTTAAGAAGGGAGTAATCTGCAGAATCTAAAGACATTTCCAGTCTTTGCCTCATCAGGTCCAGAGTTCCACTCGTAATTTTGGACTCCTTAGTCCTTCGCTCCGGCTTAAAATAAGCCCTGCCTACCTCGCGCAAGACATTCGTGAAATTGTTAGCAAGCTGGTCAACGTCCTCAGTGGTTTCCAACAGGGCAAATCGGTTCTGAAGTTACATTTGGAACTTTTCGGATCCCACAGCGGTTTGGCGCAGAGAAGGGCGGAGCGTAGGCTTCATCAGACGGTTTCTCTCAAGCTGTAAGTCGATATTCAAGATGTCGGTGATCGCTACCGGTACAAAACCTGTTGATCACGGGTACATCTTGGATTATGATTATGTGTGTGAGTGACGAGTGACGCAACGTGACGTCGATAACAAGTGTTCTTTGCATTTTATATTCGGAAGTGTGTAAAATGGCTTCAAAAAGCCTTGAAATTAGTGTACGAGACTTGCAACATGTTATTGAGACTTTGTGTTGTAAAGTTAGTGCTTTGTAATCAAAGGTTAGTGCCCAAAATGACCTAATTATCAAACTCACAAAACCTAACGTCGAAATCTCGTCTCCTTCGACCGTTACACGTGACGTCACTCCAGCGCCTATAGCGCTACAGCAACGCCCGATTAGACAAGCCAACTTTAAGGTGAAAACAGCCATTAGCGCTAATAGGAACAGCGCAGCGAAAGTAAATAACACACAGGGGAACTCATCCTGAGTACCTCCGACGCGCTCCGACAATCTCAACACGGAACATACAAAACTGCGGCCACGAAAACCACGGCGAAAACTCCAACTTCTGTTACGGCAACAACTGTACAGTTAGAAATACCACCAAACAACACCCAGTTCTTAGCAAGTGATTGGAAAGAAGTGCGTTCAAAGGCGCATAACACACACATTTCACCAGCTGTGTTTACTGTAGGTAACAGTCCGAATAATATCGAGTGCGTTACGCCAGCGGCATGTTAGCGCTTTTCAGGATTTCAGCTTGACAGATAATTAGAGCGTCATCTCGTGTAATTGTGCCCGAAATAAAAAATTAGTGCTTCCAGCCGATCCAAAGATATTCACGAAAAACAGATTCCGCTGGAGTAATGTTACCCCAGCGGCATGTTAGCGCTTTTCAGGATTTCAGCTTGACAGATAATTAGAGCGTCATCTCGTGTAATTGTGCCCGAAATAAAAAATTTGTGCTTCCAGCCGATCCAAAGATATTCACGAAAAACAGATTCCGCTGGAGTAATGTTACCCCAGCGGCACGTTAGCGCTTTTCAGGATTTCAGCTTGACAGATAATTAGAGCGTCATCTCGTGTAATTGTGCCCGAAATAAAAAATTTGTGCTTCCAGCCGATCCAAAGATATTCACGAAAAACAGATTCCGCTGGAGTAATGTTACCCCAGCGGCATGTTGGCGCTTTTCAGGATTTCAGCTTGACAGATAATTAGAGCGTCATCTCGTGTAATTGTGCCCGAAATAAAAAATTTGTGCTTCCAGCCGATCCAAAGATATTCACGAAAAACAGATTCCGCTGGAGTAATGTTACCCCAGCGGCATGTTAGCGCTTTTCAGGATTTCAGCTTGACAGATAATTAGAGCGTCATCTCGTGTAATTGTGCCCGAAATAAAAAAATTGTGCTTCCATTGTGCGTTATCCCAGCGGCATGTTTTTTATCCCGTGGTCGTAGCTAAATAAAAATTAGCTATTTAGGTAGATATAATTGGTGCCTGATTGTGCCCAAAAAAGAAAATTAGTGCGTCCAGAGGTTTCAGAGTTATTCAAGATGCCGCTGGGGTAACGTTTAGCCAATTGCTGTATCTCTTAAACGGTATGACATACAACTACGATTTTTCTTAGTAAGGTGCGTCTTAATTAGTTCCTAATTTGTGCAAACTTATTTTTTCTCTAATCGACGCCGTTGGTCAGTTATAATTTTTTTTCAAAAACCCTAAAATCGGCCCTTGCGCTTCAATAAGAACACCTAGAAACTTGCCAATTATGGTGGTTTGTACCTTTTATCAATTCAAAGCACCTTGTGCAATTAGATGTTCCTACTGTCGCGTCTCGTGCAGGAGGATATCGACAACGTAGTGCGATGGTCGCACGATAACGGAATCGTACTCAATGCCGAAAAAACTAACCTCCTTGTTATCCGGTCTCCGTACTCTTGTACCCCGGACTCTTCATGTCAACTGGTTGCCCACGACTTTAACTGTTTCCATAATAACTTATCAAATTGTAAATGTAAAACAATAAAGCAAGTTCCATGTGTTACATACCTAGGAATGTGCATCGATGAAAATATGGGCTGGACTAAACACATAGAAAGGATATTAAATAAGCTACGCATATTGTTATTTAAATTCAAACATCTTAGTTACAAAGTACCAATTTCTGTGCTAAAAACTATATATATGTCGTTGGTTGACTCAATTATATCTTATGGTGTGGACTGCTATGGATCTATATTTAAAACATACATGGATAAGATTGAAAATATACAAATAAAATTCTTAAAATTCCTAGTCAGTAAAAATGTTAGGAAAAAACACAAAAATAATATTAAAATATTGTACTCATTATGTAAAATACTACCGGCTTCATTAAAATATAAATACATAATTGCAGTAAATGGCCATGGCACCCCAGATCATAAGATACCTAAACAGCATGGGCTCAACACGAGAGCAACTGCTCAGGGTAAATATGAAACAGTAAAAGTGAATAACTACTTTGGCGGCAGATTGCTTAAACGCAAAATTCCAATGTTATATAATGAAATGCCTGTTCGTATAAGATCTGAACAAAATAAAAATAAATTCGCAAAATTATATAAAACTTACCTTCTACAAAACATGTAAACATAGATTAAAATAACAATGTTATTATTTATTGTTAATGTACCTACCTACTTATAACTTAGTAAGTGACTAATTATAGAAAAAGAAGTGCGACTCCCTCCCCACAGACAAACCAAATTCCTACTTGGTTTTGTGGGATGTATTTAGATTTAAGTTATTCTTGAAATAAATAAATATATTCATTCATTCATTCATTCACTTCAACCCCTTAAAGAGTTATTCCATTTTTATTAAAATCTGGCTACTCTGTAATTTAACGCTTCAATACATGAGTTATTATTAAGTGACGGTATATTGGATTCTACTAATAATTAGTAGTTTTAACACATTATTTATCTTTAAAATTTCAGCTGAAACAACCTGCTAACTACTGAAACACAAGGAAAGAACAACAAGAAAGCAAATTAGACGATTAACCCACCAAATTCAAATAAGTACATAAAAGCGGCCGCACCGTACATTGTGCCAACCTTCTCAAATTTGTAGAACAACATTTCGTTTTTCGAAACAGTCTCGCACAAAGCTGTTATAATTTATTGTTTATAGGGTTCTGTAGTACCAAAAAGGTACAAAAGGAACCTTTATGCCAAGACTCCGTTGTCCGTCCGTCCGTCCGTATATCACAGCCTCATATCCTGTAATCCGATGCTTTTTTGGTACTTATGAACGAATAGCTAACATCATATGGAAGTGGCTTTTAATATATTTTTAAAATTATCTGTAAAATTAAAAATAAACTTACTATTGGATGTTCAAGTAAATTTTCAAGGGTACTGACGTAAGACTGGTAACACCACCATATTATCTTGCTGATGAACTGGTCTGATGATGGAACTGGAATGTGGACATAAGATCTCCTCAACGGACAACTGCCGATCTCTCAAGTTTGGTATTATTTGATTGGTTTTGATGAGTAATTTTGTAAAATATGGTGACCAGGGTCTGATGATGGGACTGGAAGGTTGAAATGAGAACTCCTCAACGAACAACAGCAGACTTCTCGAGTTTGGAAGTATGTGGTCGACTGTTATTATGCAATGGCATTTAAAAATTGGGTTGACAAGCCTGCGAACTATAATGATAATTCAGAAAAACATTATTGTATTTAATAAATAATATTTTTATAATCTTGGGGGCACGGATCTTTATAAGGACCGTGCTTGGGGTTGTTTTAAATAAAATACTTAAATCTTTTATCTAGTTTGCACTAGTCATATAATCTAAATGAACTTGTACTAATATAATATTATAAAGTAGTAAAAAAAGCCGTGTCTGTACATTGAATACTTTTGCGAATTTGGTTGCGGTTTTGTTTATTATCATCGCTCGCAGTGACCACCATGGTCAACATAATATAGGCTACAAGAGATGTTGATAAAATAACCGCAATGCCAAAAACGGACGATAATAGTTATTATCTCAAAACATTTTCACTCGAGCGAAGACACGGACAAAAGCTAGTATCCAATAACTTTTAAACTATAATGTTTATTAATACAAAATAACTAATGATTAAAATCTAAACAGCAAATGCCGCACTTACAGATACCTACCTACTTAACTAAAATTACATGAATCAATTTTGTATCCTAAAATCATGCTGAGCTGGATCAACACCAGTTACATTTTCTTACGTCTATTTTTTTTATGCCATCTTATATTTAGTTATTTATATTATACTTAGAGGAAGTGTACCGAATATGAAATACCTAAATAAAATCCCTCATAAAATCAAGATAACATTTATTTATTAATCAGTCTTTTCATTACAGCCTTTAAAGACTTATAAACTTTTTATTTGTGATCTGTAAAAACTAGAGTAATCGCAGAACTTGTCTGGTCACACGATGATGTTGTGTCTACAAAAATCATATTCTCATATGCAGTAGACAGAAAAACTCGTTTCATAATAGGAGTAATTATCACGATAATCCTGGGATTTTGTTTTAACAGTATCGAGTAGCCTTTTTTATTTAAACTCTCAATTTTCGCTTGTATGATTTCGGGGAGATTGCATTCATTACGGTCGCCATACTTTTCAGTAAGTACGCCATTTATTGTACATGTAGTACACATGATTTTCGGAGGGATTTATTTGAGAGTTTGATAACATCTCTATTCCATTTAGATCAGTATCTTGAAACGAGTCCAGTATGTTCAATTCGTTGTAATTTATTGCTGCGCAAGGTGTCATTCCGCTATCAAAATATTTCATAAAAGTTTCTTCGGTTTCCTGGCTGCATTTTAGTAAATTCAAAGCTTCGGCAACGTAAACGCGATGAGAGTGTTCAAAAACTATGGTCACTAACACATTATACCCTTGCGACAACAGTTTGTCGTTTCGAATAGTGTCCTTGTTAACTTTTTTGATAACAAAGTCTATTTTAGCCTTACAGTTTTGTCCACGAGACGACTTCTTAGATTTTTTATTGAACGATGAATGTTGACATGTATAGGTTTTTCGAAATAAGAAGCGCTTCAACGAAGGATATGACTTTCGAACTATCCAGTTAGTGTTCGTAAAATTTGATATTTTTTGAACAAACTCGTCGATAAACTTAACATATCGTTCTTGTTGTTCATTTTGTTCAGTCTTCAGTCTAAATCGCATGGAGTACTTTTCCTCCGATTCAAAATCCAGATTCTCGATAAGTCCACATTGTTCGGTTATAAAACCCTCTAAACTGGCTTTATCTAACATTATTAGTAGGTACTTTTTACGCTAAAAGGATCACAAACTATATAGTTATCACTTTATAATAATCTTCGCAACGTACTATGCACTTATGACAATGAAATCACAATCTTCAATCACATTTTAAACAGTACTGACTCGCACGTGGTCACAAAATGATGCAACAAACAAAATATTGCGTCAGCCAGCGGGTGCAAAGGATAGAACGATTTAAATAGTAACGTGCCAAAAGAGTACCGAACGATGGCTTCGTTGCGGTCGGGTATGTTTTAAAATACTTACGCGGGCGTATACTAACTATAAAAGAAGCTGTAGAAAAGAACGAGGCGGGTAAAAAATTAGAGCCGGATATTGTTATGACGGACGATTCTACTGCCGAACGAAATGCTTTGAGAACTATTTTTCCAAATGCTCGATTACTATTATGCGCATTCCATGTTTGCCAAGCCTTTTGGCGTTGGCTTTGCGTTGCAGATCACAAGGTTGACATAATGAAAAGACAGTCCATCATGACACGATTTCGAAATATTCTTTTTATAACTGATCCAGAAGAAGCAGTAAAATTGTATGAGGAATTGACAGGTGACGAGTATGTTAAGACGATGCCAGCTCTATTAAATCATCTGAGTAACTTATGGAAACGCCGGCCTGAATGGTGTGTCTCTGATAGGTTGGATTTACTTACGCGAGGAAACAACACCAACAACATAACAGAAGCATCTATACGCATTCTGAAAGACGTCATACTCCAGCGATGTAAAGCATTTAATGCTTGCGCATTAGTAGATTTCATAACGTCCATTTTTGAAAATTATTTTATGCGTCGCATTGTTTCTTACGCCAACACGCGAAAAACCAAGGATTCCATATATGCAATGTTCATGAAGACTGCTCGAAATATTAAAAATATATCTAAAGTCAACGATAATGAGTACAGTGTGGAATCAGAGACAAGCCCAAATACTTTTTACACTGTGAGAGCCGATTTAGCCGTTTGCGACTGTGACGCTGGAAAATGTGGAAAATTCTGCAAGCACCTGTGTAGCATTGAGCAAAACTTTGGAGTTATATTTCCCAATTCTCCTCGGCTGTCTATTCAAGATAGAATGTCACTCGCAAGAATTGCGACGGGGGATGAGATTAATGAAAAGTTCTACATGAATATGATAGATTTGGATCAAACACCGAACAATGATTTGGATTCGATAGGACCGCAGTGCTCTTCCTCTAATACACAAGAGCCGATACAGGTAGTACCACAGTCCTCTTCCTCCGATACACAAGAGCCGATACAGGATGTTGCCAATTCTTCATCTTACAAGCAACAGGTTGCTGTAGAATTCCCTCACCAATATAAAAATGCACTCGCAGAGTTTAAGACTGAAGTACAACGATTCACAAAGTTATTTGAAACAAACCCCACTGTCCACAATCTAAGAGCACTGGGAAAATTCACAAATATAATCAAAAAAATAATACATCAGAGCAAGGACAAAACTTTATTTTAAATCAGATAATAACAAGGCGTGTACCAAGGAAAATTAAAGTTCAAAGCACAGCGCTGAGTAGACGTAAAGACAGAGGAATAGGAAAGACCAAGTCTAGGATTCAAGCTGGGCGGCCGTCTAATACAGAACGCAGAACTAAACGAAAGCATAACTTAGGCCAGAATGTTAAAATGAATGTCCGTAATGCGCGCTAAATTAGTATTTTTAATTTTATAATTACCTATTTTTAAAGTAACTAATAAACGTTTTTTATCCACTTTTGTTCTCGTATAATTTACCTCAATCTCTAACCTATAAAATAAACGTCCCTTTATCTGATACCGACCCAAACGAATGTTGCGGTTGGGTATATTTTGAAATCCTTAACACGACGGTTCACATTTTTAAAGTATGCTCAAAACGAATGTTGCAGTCGGGTATATTTTAAAATCCTCAACAAGGCGGTACATATTTTTATGGTATACCCGAACTCAACACTATAGAGCGTTGTGTGAAGGTATAGATTCCATATAAGCGACGGCGGCCTGTTCAGCAAAGTTAAATATTGTAATTCGGTTACCACACTGAGAAGTACGGCAGGAAACTCGGGGATATTATACTATTTTACATTGTGTTCTATAAATCGTACATGCCATGCTCTCTTATCATTTAATGTATTATGATGTGCATTTTGCCCCGAGATCCTCCGTTACCACCTTAATAGCTAAATTAACTTTAATTTATCATGCTCTTTGAGAAGTACCTATTGTTAGTTTTTATACAGCTAAAAATCACAAAATCGGTCACCATAATGACCGCTATCAAATTAGCGCTACATCGCGCGGTCACGATATGACGGCGGCCTGTTCAGCAAAGTTAAATATTGTAATTCGGTTACCACACTGAGAAGTACGGCAGGAAACTCGGGGATATTATACTATTTTACATTGTGTTCTATAAATCGTACATGCCATGCTCTCTTATCATTTAATGTATTATGATGTGCATTTTGCACCGAGATCCTCCGTTATCACCTTAATAGCTAAATTAGCTTTAATGTATCATGCTCTTTGAGGAGTACCTATTGTTAGTTTTTATACAGCTTAAAATCACAAAATCGGCCACCATATGACCGCTATCAAATTAGCGCTACATCGCGCGGTCACGATATGACGGCGGCCTGTTCAGCAAAGTTAAATATTGTAATTCGGTTACCAATTAAAAAAAAAATTTTTTGACCCTCTGGACGGGGATTCCGAAAATTTTGGGGTCCAAAAGTGTCGTACGACCGATTACCCAGTAGGAATTTTTTCCCATACAAATACGTCAACTTCCATGGATACTATCAAAAAGTCAAAATTCCTACTGGTGGGTAGGCTTCGCCAGCTCGAAGAAATCAAATATGTGAAAAATCCCATACAAAAATCCTATTCAAAACATGGTTTGGGAAAACGACGAAACTTTTTCCCCCAGTCAGAATTAGACACCCCCCCCCAAACTCCATCCAACCAAACAACTATGTCAATGAGTAAGTCAGTCAGTCACCGTATTGCAACTTTATACATTTTTTAAGGCCGATCAAATAGTCCAAACTTAAGAGGTCTGCTGTTGTTCGTTAAGAAGTTCTTATTTCAACCTTCCAGTCTCATTATCAGACCATGGTCACCATGTTTTACAAAAATACTTATCAAGACCGATCAAATAGTCCTAACTCAAGAGGTCTGCTATTGTTCATTGAGGAGTTCTCATTTCAACCTTCCAGTCCCATCATCTGACCCTGATCACCATGTTTTACAAAAGTACTAATCAAGACTGATCAAATAGTCTAAGCTCGAGAGGTCTCCTGTTGTTCGCTGAGGAGTTCTCATTTCAACCTTCCAGTCCCACCATCAGACCATGGTCACCATGATTTATGTAAGTACCTATCAAATTAGATCAAACTATAATGTTTAATCAAGTAAGTTATTAATACAAATTACAAAATAAAATATTTATTTTCCTATACTAAAGTCCATTCCACACAATTGAACATTAGTGCTTTGGGGCAAAAAGCATTTGAATATCCTATCACTGCTAATAACTTATCATATTTATATAAAAGTAAATGAATAGTTCGTTAAACCATTTGTACGCACCTTGGTGAATTATAGAACCAAAACTGAATTATAGAACTACCAATTTAAGAAGGTTGGCACGATGTATGGTACGGCCGCTTTTATGTACTCATTTGAATTTGGTGGGTTAATCGTCTAATTTGCTTTCTTGTTGTTCTTTCCTTGTGTTTCAGTAGTTAGCAGGTTGTTTCAGCTGAAATTTTAAAGATAAATAATGTGATAAAACTACTAATTATTAGTAGAATCAAATATACCGTCACTTAATAATAACTCCTGTATTGAAGCGTTACATTACAGAGTAGCCAGATTTTAATAAAAATGGAATAACTCTGTAAGGAGTTGAAGTAGGAACATCTAATTTCACAAGGTGCTTTGAATTCATAAAAGGTACAAACCAACATAATTGGTAAGTTTCTAGGTATTCTCATTGAAGCGCAAGGGCCGATTTTAGGGTTTTTGAAAAACAATTACAACTGACCAACGACGTCGATTAGAGAAAAAATAAGTTTGCACAAAGTTAGGAACTAATTAAGACGCACCTTACTTAAAAAAATCGTAGTTGTATGTCATACCGTTTAAGAGATACAGCAATTGGCTAAACGTTACCCCAGCGGCATCTTGAATAACTCTGAAACCTCTGGACGCACTAATTTTCTTTTTTGGGCACAATCAGGCACTAATTATATCTACCTGAGTAGCTAATTTTTTTTAGCTACGACCACGGGATAAAATACATGCCGCTGGGGTAACGTTACTCCAGCGGAATCTGTTTTTCGTGAATATCTTTGGATCGGCTGGAAGCACTATTTTTTTATTTCGGGCACAATAACAAGAGATGACGCTCTAATTATCTGTCACGCTGAAATCCTGAAAAGCGCCGACATGCCGCTGGCGTAACGCACTCATAATATCGACTGATTTTATAGGAATACACAAAAACTAAATCAAGGCGGGTGAAACCGCGGGCAAAAGCTAGTAATCTATACTTCTCAAATGTATCAACCTTGAAAAAATATTGTTGAAGTAAAACTGAAGTTTCTGTTTTCTCATTGCTTCATTTTAGGCAGCTCGCTTATCATTAAAAACATTTTCTGACATTTTGGTAATCTTCAGTGTCAGCTCCTGAAAAAATACCGGGATATGCTTCAACATTTGCCAGATATACTCACTGCCACAAGGTGCCAGCCAGTCAAGTTATCTATCAATCTACCAGAGTAATCATCAGCAAAATCCAATAAGTTTCAACATATTCGAGAAAATCCCTATTCCATGCAACGTCAGGCAAAAATTAAAGATAATAACATGTACTTACTTCGATCTAGCGTCGCCATTTAGCAACAAGCAATTTAAAGGCAATAGTTATGTTGTGTAATAAATATATAATGTGTATTGAACATGAAACATGCAAATAAACATAAATAAATGCAGTAAAACAAAAACAACTTCAACTTAGTCTTTCCGGTACGCTATTTCTACGGAGTTCACAACAAATACTAAATATACATATAGTCACGTACCCTCAAAATAGAAAAAATATCGTCATCAAAACATAACTAGCTTGTGCCTTATACGTTACGTTAAACAGAGCAATAAATAAATTATGGCTAAGATGCTTGTTTACTTTTCATTTCATTCCTATACTCATGCCACGAATAGTGTTGCCATATGGAAACACTAGTACATTATGGTACGTGTGTAAAAACTAATATTTCGATAAAATGGATATTTGATAGCTTAGCTCATCCGTTAAGACGATTTTGGGAAACGGATGTATCAAATACCGTTAAGTTCGATTAAACATCCTACGTTTTATATTTATGGTGCAACATAGTTCAATATTAAATATACTTATTAGGTCGATCGAAGAATACGTTTAATAAATTGGGCATTTGGTAATCTTTATTTTCGATGCCTACTTAACTCAACCTTATTACGTATTTGATGAAATCAATGCATTAAAGCATATAGTGAATAAAACTCGAGTTTTTTTTAGCAAGCACGTAGTGGCGGCCACCTAGCTCGTTAGAACACGCTTCGCCCTACTGACAGTAACGATGATCGATGAGGCTTCGGGACTTCCCCTGTAATATCCGTTCTCCCCTTCCGCCCTCTCAACAACCACCCTCAAATCGTCGAATTAAACAGCCTTAAATACAGATAACGAGAATGACACATCTACAAATTACACTAAAGTTATAATGTATCGTAGTTTTAGTTTTAAAAGTCGGGGTTTTGCAAAGATATGTTGTCAGTAAGCACACTCTGAAAAAAACAAACGAAGTTAAACTTTGTTAATTAGGTTTTTGTATTTTACCTGAACCCTAATATGGAAGTTAAACTCCCCACTTAAAAAAGTAACATCCTATAAACTCGTTTTTGTAGGTCAATATTACATTAAATTAACATGTACATTTATATTTAATAACTTAAAACATAAAAACCAAAAACTTATTCTAAACTAAAATTACCTCACAATATAAATTACACACTTAAAAATAACTACAAAAAATATACCTCATCTAAAATTGACCCCTGCGGCATGGTGCCCAGAGCGCTGGCCACATTTCCTCTTTGAATGGCCAAACTTATACGTTGGTCGAGGAATGCGCCAGCCCTCTGGTCACCCGATGTTTCCACTAAAAGAACTGATAGATATTTTACTAGTTTTTTGGCGCTGGGACCCCACGGGCCGAAAGTTTCAACCCCAAACGGCTCCAACATATAAAAGCTTCCTAAGGACGCATATTTGCGCCGTTTGGAGTTTTCAGCAGTTTCGGCGGCCACGCCAGCGGCCCTGATGGATTGGGAGACGTGGGAGGGCGCCAGAGTATCGACGCAGGTCGCATCCCAGACTAGCGGCCTCCCCTGTCTCCAAGGTATTATAGTCATACCGTCGGGTCTCCTGCCATCGTCACGCGCAATGCCTGTTGGTTCCAAAATGGCAAGCACGTTGACGGTAGCAAGAGCCCTTCGGATGATATCATTCAGGGCCGCATGGCGAGAGCGCCGACCCGCACTCAATCGACAAGACAGCCCGTGGTGTCCCAGGTTGGCAACATCGTGGCCCCAGGGGCAACGATGTGGGTGAGTTAAAGCCGAGCCAAGGCGCAGTGCAATGGCCACCCTGAACGAGTTGTCGTCCAACAGGGTTCCGATGTTGGACGACGGCAGAGCCTGTAGCCAGTAGCCCGACTCACGTGTTGTGACGGCAGTGAGACGAGCTCGGTCGATGTCAGAAGGACTAGAAGAAATTAGTTCAATTTGTGTTTTTTTACAAATGGGTTCGTCCCACTGCCTTTGGATGGCGGGTTTTTCCGGAGGATCTTCATTCGGGCAAGCCATCGACCAAGCAAGTTTGGCCTCCATACAGCAAGAGACCGCAATATCCCCTAATGAGGGGTGTAAAATTTTCTTATACAAGGCCTCAGTGCTGTGTATGGAAGACAAAAATGCCGGAAGCGCGACACTTGCGACCTTTCTGATCCCTAGGCCACCAAACCTTATAGGGAGCGTGGCCTGGACCCAACATCTGTCGGTAATAGAACAATTTAGAATTTTTGTTAAGGCTAAACGGATATTCGTATCAATCGTGACGGAGAGAAGCGACTCTAGCTTGGACATGGGACTGCAATGGAGATCATACGTAAATTTTGGAACAAATAGGCAGAATCTTATAATTTGAAAAGCCATGTGGGTTTTAATTTTTGAAAGATTTGGTCGGGTATCTAGAAACTTCGTCTTTTTTTCCTCTAGATAATCAGATATGGAATCTGGAAGAATTGGCGCCCATAAAAGGCGAAGTGATCGCTTGTCAACCATTTTTATATTTGGAGCAAAACCATTAAAATCCGCAGTTATTTCTGTCTTTGACGAGCTCGGGATTCGCTCCGATATAAAGAGTTCACATTTTTCAAAATTAAGATCTAGACCAATGGAATTGAATTTAGTTGTTAAGTTTAAAAGGTCATTAAGAACAGTGTGAGCTTTACCTCCTAAGGTGCCATCATCCAAATACCACATGTTTAGTCCACATTCAAGGGACGTTATGATCTTATGTATCTCGAGGCTAAAGATGGCTGGCCCAAGTGGATCGCCCTGCTGAGAGCCCTCTGCTGAGCTGAGGATATGGTCTTTATATATCAGATTCGAGGGGCAGCTGTGGCATTGCCACAGATAGTAAAAAATCTCAGGAACGTTGTTCTTTACTTCTGTCAGCAGGGCGCCCCTATCTACAGAATTAAACGCGTTACGCACGTCCATTTTCAAGACCACTTCCCCTCCATCGCGCTCCAGAAAGGTATATATTATATATATATAAATATTACATTAATAAATATAAATTCATCTTATTGTTATCTTTGGGTTATGCGGCATTACTTAAAGATTTACTATTTGCTTGTTAAAATTAGTATTTTACCAGTTCTGGTTTATTAAGCATGTCAAAAAGTTCAACAGAGAGCAGAAAATAAAACCAATCAAAAAATATTTACAAAAAAACGCTTCTTTAATAAACATAATATGATACGATAGTAAAAATTTAAATAATAAAACAAACATAAAACTAAGTTTTTTTTAAATATATGTCGTTTTTTAAGCGGACTTAAAACTATAAAATAATTTCTCCTATTCCCATACATATTTACAATTAATTAAAGGGGCAGCTGCTCTTCCTTCAACAATTAAAACTAATTCTGCTTGCATGATGATAGATAAAAATGATCCGAAAAACTCACTCAATAAAATAAATACTCGATTGCAAATCATGCTAAAAAAGCAGAGAGACTTAAAAAAGCAGCTGTAAAAAACTGGTTAAATAATAAAAACTATGATGAAGTCGAACGTCTCCTGGTGGTTCTGACCTAAAGCATTTGTAACGTCACACACTTTCTTTCTTTCATGTTGCTATGATCAGTTTATAATATCTATGAATCGACCGCATTGGTTACAATTACACATCACTCTTTCAACTTCACACACACACATACTCACCCTCACACAGTACGCCTAGAAACACACTTTTTTTACATATATATTTACAGACACATTCAAACAGAAACAGTAAGATGGCTTTTATTTTATGTTTTATTTTTTTTCTGCATAAGTCTTTCAATATATATATTTTTTAAATATTTATCAGTTGTATCTCAAATGCTGTTGGCCATTTTATGGTAACTATCACTCTCGAGACGGCCTTTTAGGTCAGTGTAGGTGACAGGGACTGTTTTTTTTTCTCTGATGATATATTATTAGCGCATTCTTATATAAGTTAGCATGCTAGTGTATTTTTCTATGGCTCAATAAATTATTTTGTATTTTTGTATTTTGTATTTATAAACCCATGGATATTCTTAATACTTAATCCTCATACCGATTATCTAGAAAACTAGTCATTTTGAATTTTTGATGGCTTTTAAACAAAAACGTGAGGCACATGCATCCATCTATCAAAAAATGTATGTATCATTAGTTAATACATATCTACAATATTTTTATACATATAAAATGCAACGTCTGTCTGTCTGTTCGTTCGCTTATAACTTGGGAACCACTCAATGGATTTTGATGCAGTTTTCATTGAAAGATTAAGCATTTCTTTAGGAAGGTTTGAGGCTATGTATCATTACGTTATGACAAAAAGGAGCAGCGCGATGAGAGTTTTAGTGAAACACGTGAAAGGTACGCCACCGTCGCGTATTCGATCGTCTTGGGGTCAATCCCCCACACCGGTAAAAATATTTTTCGCTTTTTATTTTTTATTTTTTTATTTTAGGCTCAGAAAAAATTAAGCTGACATTATATTTATCCTTATACACAATACAAGTACCCTGGCGCTTAATAACAGTGGTTCAGCGCTGTAAGAACAGTTTACACTGATTGTAGGTACATTATGGTTTTAGTAGGTTTTCCATTGTAATAATATCAAATAAATATAAATAAGGGCCTATGTCCAGCAGTGGACGAAACAGGCTGATGGATGGATGGATCCATCCGCCTGTTTCGTCCACTGCTGGACAGAAATCGCCGTAACGCTCACATTATTATGCTTCTTTGGAACGTCCTCAATGATCCCTTCTCCCCCGCTTACCTGAAAGAAAGGTTCGTTTGCCTTGATTCCCTTGGCCGCCTCCATCGTCCAGAGACCCATTTACTTTTGCGTACCCCGACACATAAAACAAACATGTTTACAAATTCTTTCACAGTTTCCACAATACTTGTTTGGAATAGTTTACCGCTCGCCATTCGAGAGAGTCCATCAATAGCCATCTTTAAAAATAGAGTCCATCAGCACTTTTTGGATTTACAAAATAAATAACTCCTATCACACTTGCCTTCTCAGTCCTCGTATGAATTTTGAACCTGTCTCCTAATTGCATATCACTCATTATAAGTATTATTTATTTATTTATATTTTATAATAAGTATATGATGTTTATTATTATTTAGATTATATTGATAATTGGAATATTTTAATGCCCCGTTCTTATGGATTTTAGCTTTTGTCTACGATCAACACCTTTCTCGGCACTACCCAATAATGATCCACACCACCAAAGGTTAACTGGAAGACAATGTTAAAGCATTAAGTTCGCCTCATGTACAATATTTTTAGTGCAATAAAGAATTTTTATTACCCTTCCAAATAACTTATCAACCTTTTAAATATGACCAAAGTGTTTTACTTAAAATATTAAGGCGGAACGTTTCGAGCTCGGTGCAAAATGCACAACTTATGATTGTTTTTCTTATTATTGCATAAAAAGTACTGAACAAATGTGATTTATGGCATTTCGCGATCATTGTTTATTGTCAATTAGGCTTTTCTACAAAAATATTGTAATTTTATGCATCACGTTTTAAATGAATTTCCACACAAACTTAAAACAGGCTTCTAAGTTTGTATGCTTATTCATTTAAAACGTAATGCATAGATTGACCCAATTCTAAAAACCCCCAATAATTATTCAACAATAGTCGCAAAATAAGATGAAACTATTTTATTTCATACATTTTATTTTAAAATAAGATAAACAAACTTATGTTATTTATTTACTTATTTATTTATTATTATAATTACTACGGGCGAACCCATTTACAGCAATTATGTAATATTATTAAATAAAAGTTTAGTTTACAAGATTTAACTTAACTTATGGCCATAATAACTAATAAACTTACAAACTAATTGACATTTGCTATCAAAGAAAACGTCAGCAGACGGTTCGGACTCGATGAATGCGTTGAGAGCTTTCGTCATCTTACACATTGAAATTGTCCGGTGCAAACAGTCTGAGCAGCCCAGTAAGCAACTCGGGTCAGTCGATTTCTCCCCTCAAAATTTTTAGAGCGAAAATTAGCTCGCAACTACTTCGCCTAGATTTCAAGGAGGTCATACCTAACATACCGAGCAAGAAATTTGACGGGTAGAGAAACGGATAATAGCCGAAAAATTTCTTGTACATAAACCTTAAAAAAGCTTTTTGCACCTTTTCAAGCATTAATGTGTAAGATGCTTCATGAGGATTCCACACACAACAGCTAGATTCTAGTTTCGACCAAACTAAAGCATAGAATACCAGCTTTATAGTCATAGGGTCTTTTAGATACTTCATATTACGCAACACAAATCCAAGACGCTTAAAGGACTCAACAGCGATACGCCTGATATGGTCGTTAAATGTTAGTTTCGGATCAAATAAAAAACCAAGGTCCTTCATGGATGTGGTACGTGGGACATCTTTACCGCCTAGCTTATAATCATGGTGGACCGGCTGGACTCGACGAGTAAAAGACATGGTGTAGCACTTTGAAATATTAAATTCTAGTTTATTTGTGAGACACCATTTTTCTAGAGCCTCAATATCTCTCTGAAGCAATACACAATCACGAACGTCACTTATTTCCATGTATAATTTGATATCGTCAGCGTATAGCAAACATTTAGCATGCTTGATGACTTTTACAACATCGTTAATCATTATAAGGAACAGTAACGGGCCAAGCACTGAACCTTGGCTGACGCCCGAGCGTGTGAAATAAGGGCGAGATGTGTAGCAGCCATAGCTAACGAACTGTTGTCGGTCCCTTAAGTAATCAGCAAAAAACTGAAGCATTCTAGGAACGAAACCAATGGCCTGCAATTTAGACAGAATAACATCATTGTGTACTCTGTCGAATGCTTTGCGCATATCAAAGTAAAGGACATTGACTTGACTGCAACGGTCCAAGCAGGTCGAGATATAATCTGTCAAACATAGCAAATTGGTCTCGACAGATCGATCAGGTCTAAAGCCATGGAATGCAAAGAATTTTACGACAATCTTTGAGAAGATAAGTAGGTACTTTGTCAGGGCCAATCGAGTTGCTATTCCTTAAAGACCGAATACAATGTTCGACATTTGCTTCGGTCAAAACGGAAACATCTATAGAAGAGCCAACTGTACCATCCGTTGGACTGGTAGCCAAGGAGTCAAGTAATGGAATTTCGGGGAAATAAACACTAGCAAAGTAGTCAGCAAAAGCCGAGGCAGCTTCAACCCCGGTGTAGGACCTTCCCAAATGTTCCACCACTGACTCAAATCCACCAGAGGAACGTAAACTGGAGATATGCTCCCAGAAAGCACGTGGATTGGTTTTAAGGTGGGATTCTAAACACCGACGGTATATATTATAGCGCTCCGGTATACGAATTTTAAGTTCCTCACGAAGAGCAGAGAACTGAGAGTACATTATAGGGCATTTCGTAGCCCTCCATAGCCGATGGAACTTTGTCTTCTTTTTTATATCATTAATGATATCGGATGTAAACCAGACCGGGAAAATCTTGGCGCATGCGCCTTACGATTTCTAATTTTTTTGGGTACAAACATGGCGAACAAACCATAAAGTATCTTAAAAAATTGAGAAACCGCCACGCTAACGTCCATTAACTGTAGAACTGAGCTCCAGTCGGATTCGAGAATAGCTTGGTAAAGAGATGAAAAATTGGCCTTTCGAAAATTCCAGTCAAACTCATACTCAATATTGCTTGGTGGTAGAGTACTAATACGAGACAAGGTTGATTTCAGACGTATCTCGATATGCAGAGGAGGGTGAGGCCTATCAATCTTAACTATACCACCTCCCTCGGCTGAAGACTCCTGAACACTCTCAACACATTCTTGAGTCAGGACGACATCCAATTTACCACCATAATCATTGTGAATATCATTTCTATCATACAAATTACAATAGTTTAAAAAATAACAGTAACAGTTACAGACACTAACTGATGCACTGTTGAGATTGAGATCACCAACAATAACTATTTTTCCTTTTAAATTATGAATGATGTTTTCAATTTTACCAAACAGATTAAAATAATCAGAATCACTTGAACTAGGGCTAATATGAAATGCACAAATATAAATAGTCTGCCCATACCACGAAAAAGAAACCCATAGGTCTTCACCACAATCAGTCTCATATTCAGTGTGGCGACGCAAGGCAATGCCGGGCCGAGCAGCAACGAGAACGCCACCACCCCAGGATCGACGATCGCGGCGTCGGACACTCCAACCTCCATTAACCACTTCAGCATCTTCTACAGAGGTATCAAGAAAAGTCTCTGAGGCAACTACAATATCTTGTCCCAAGAGCATTAAGTTAGTATTCCAGTCTTGGAGCTTTGTTTTTAGCCCACGGACGTTTTGATAAAACATTTTCAAAAACTTGATGTGATCATCATGTGAACTAAATTTAAAGTCCACTTTTTCGGGCGTCATTTTGATTACGAAAAATCTGCTTCCAAGGTTTAATACATATGTCAGCTGCCCAATGTTCGGGAGCTAATACTCGCTCCGATAAGTTGCAAGGGACTCCAAACTTAAAGGAGCTGTACTCCCCACGAGCTTTTAAAGCTTCTACTGTGCAGATGCTGTTTCCAACAATCTTCTTAAGATGCTCCAAAACTTGGTCAGTTTAAGCTTAACATAGAAAAGGTGCAGATATCTGCGCCTTTCAGCCGCTTGCAATCCCGAAAAGTCTGAAGGTGCAGTGCCGCAAGACACATTTCGAGGCTGAGTTCGCCTGCGGACGACACTGGGCCTCTCCACCTCGCCTGCATCCTGACTGGTAACAGACTCGAGGTTGTGGCCACGTGATGCGGCATGCTCAACAACTATAGCATTCCTTCTCAAAGCATTCTCAGATGTATTCCGCCCAGATTCTTCATTTAGGTTTACCGATGGTCTTGCAGAATTTGCGTTGCTGTCGGCCGCGCGAAAGGTTGGTGCTTCTTTATCAGGAGCAGTTAAAGTGACAGTAGGAGCCTGCTTATTCTTAGGTGACTTCTTTCTTTTCTTTTTCTTCATTGAAGTAGGTAGCGAGGACGAGGAGTTGCTGGCAGTTTGCCCAATCTCAACTGATTCACCACACGAAGAACACAGTACAGCCGACTGACGGCCGCAAATTATCGGATATATATGCACTTTGCACTGAGCTCGAAACGTTCCCCCTTAACAACAAAGTTTAAGTCAGGTCAAGGTACATTTAGCAAGGTTCCACCTCCTTCGGGTGACCACCTAAAGGGACAGTTTGGTGTGCAGTGGCTCGTGGCAACTTCCGGTAGGTCCCACCCTGCTAGTGTTTGTCTACCAATAGTCTAATAGTTTGACTAAAGTGACCGATGGACTCTGATAACGCCATAAAAAGTATCTCTCATAAACTATAATTGGTAAATAAAATACGAGTAAAAGGTGGGGCTGGCTTAGATCGCCACATGTAAGCAATAAGGTTTTGAAACTGGATAAGAGCCTTGGTGATGGTACTTCAAGCAACCGAAAAGCTTTTTACAAGAGGCTTCGGTTTGTTCGGCCGAATTCAAAGCATTGTTTTGTGATGAATTATACATTCCAAGGGTGAATTGACAGGTTTACAGTCAGAAATGTTGAACTTTTCTGAAACTGTTTAATGTACATTTTATGGCCCAATGTGACTTTGTTCTCATACCACGCGACTTTTATTCAAAAGAAACACTTAATTTGTTTTAAGTCGATCGTTTTCAATTTACTCTTTAGTAGTTTTAAAATCATTCATGGTATTTATATCTGCAGTTGAAATTACAAGATCATTAACATAAAGTACAACATAAATGTTTTTTAGAATGTCGCCTGCATGTAGAATATAAATACACCGATCAGCTGATGAGTACCGGAAACCTTTTCCAATCAAAGATTGCTTAAACATTTGAAACCAACATCGTGCAGACTGTTTTAATCCATTTAATGACTTATCAAGTTAACATACTAGATTTTCAGCATTAGGAATTCCTTGAGGAATGTTCATGTTTATTTCTTCCTGCAGTTTTCCATTCAAGAATGCTGTTTTTACGTCCATGTGATGGTAAAGCAGATAAAATTGATTTGCAAAAGGTATGACAAATCTAAAACTTGAAATTCTTGCAACTGGAGCAAAGGTTTTATTTTATTGAATCAAATATTCCTGACTAAAACCGCGAGCAATTAAACGGCCTTTATATTTAAGGGGCCTTCCTAACTCATCACTTTTTATTGTTAATATCGATTTACAATCAACTATATTTCTGTTTTTTTTTTTTTTCTTATTATTTGGGATAGATGTTTGTAGAAAGATTTAGTTTCCAGTTCTTCAGCTTGTTCAGTTGGTGCATAAACTTGTATTATCGTCCATGTTTTTCTATAGCTGGGTAGTTTGATGTATAGGATTGCAATTCTGTCTGAAACTCCGATGATATCTTCTATATAGCTTTTCAAGTGCCTTTTTATTAAGAAACCAACTCCTTTTTGTCCTCCAGGTTCACCTTTATTGAATAGTACATAGCCTGGATGTTCCTCAATTGTTTCCCCTGCTCTTCGCATTTCACTTATTCCTAAAATATCCCAATTTATGTTCTTTAGTGATTCTTCTAGTTCTAATAAGGCTTCAGATGTCCTTAGTGATCTTGTATTGAGTGTTGCACTATTTAATAATTTATTGTTTTCTGTTAGAGGGTGGTGGTCTATTTCTCCCGCGGAGACCAGCCGTGGTGGGAGAGTTATTTTTCGTTGTTGTATTTGTAGCTTTGTTTGTTGTGTGAACTTAAACAACCTGATTATCCTTATGGGTGATTTCAACGCCCAGGTTGGAAATAAAAAGAACAAAGATGAATCTCCACTGGGAAACTTTGGTTATGGCAAACGAAGTGTCAATGGACAACGACTAGTGGATTTCTTATTAGAGCACAATCTGACTCTCCTGAACAGTATCTTCAAGAAAAACAAAACAAATAAGTGGACTTGGATTTCCCCAGATGGAAAATATAAAAACGAAATAGATTACATTATAAGCAACTGTCAAAGACCATTTACAAACACATCAGTGATATCAAAATCAAAACTAAATTTTAACACTAACCATCGTATGGTCAGAGCATCACTTAATATAGAACCACCCAAAAAGCCCAGAAAACACATAAAACCTTCAAACGCAAACGATGCAAATGAAGAAAATTATAAGGACACCGCTCAGTCTTTGGTGGCAATAACTACGGAGCTATCAGACAACAGCAAAATTGATGTCAAAATTACCTACGCTAAATTAGAAAATCAGCTAGCATGCCACAAAGTTAGGAAAACTGAAAAGCAAAAATATCAATTAAGCGACTTGACACTCCAACTTATAGAAGAAAGAAAACGCATATTAACTAGCCACCTCAAAAAAGAAAACACCAAACTGATAACAGAGTTAAGCAAAAACATCAAAGAAAGCATTAGAAAAGATCGTAAAACTAAAAGACTAAAAACTCTAGAAAAGCACATATTGACAACAGGAGGAACAAGAAAGGCTCTGAAAGAGATACGTGAATACAACAAAGATTGGATACCAAACCTTAAAAACAAACAAGACACTATCACAAACAGAAAAGACATGAACACACTAGCAACTTAATTCTACCAAAACCTTTATTCAAACCATATTTACAAACACCCAGAACATGTAAACAGAAGTACCAAAGTAACTAAAACCAACCAAGAACCTGAAATCTTACCAAGTGAAGTAGAGAAAGCCATACTCAGCCAAAAGATGGAAAAAGCACCAGGCCCAGACAAAATCTCAAATGAGATACTAAGAGGAACTTTGAGCGAACTTGTCCCTATACTCACAAAAATTTTCAATGAAGTTTTAATATATCAACACATACCAGAACAATGGGAAACATCCCACATTACTCTTATACATAAGAAAGGCGCAAAAGAAGACATAGGAAACTACAGACCAATAAGCTTGATGTCAAATATTTATAAAGTGTTCTCCAAAATCATCTTAGAACGAATTAGTACCACATTAGATGAAAACCAACCAAGGGAACAAGCTGGCTTCAGAAAGAATTATGCTACAATAGATCACATACACACCGTGAAGCAAGTTATAACAAGACTCTATACATGGCTTTCATTGACTACACCAAAGCCTTCGACAGTATCAGCCATGAGGCTATATGGGAAAGTCTAGAAAAACAGGGTATACACACAACATACATTAAAACAATCAAAACCATATACTGTAACAGCAAAGCAAAAATACAACTTGAAACATTAGGCAATGCCTTTGAAATAAAAAGAGGAGTCCGACAGGGAGATCCTCTGTCTCCCAAATTATTCTCTGCAGTGCTTGAAAACATTTTCCGAAAACTTGATTTATTTATTTATTTTTATTTATTTATTATTTATTTATCTTCAGTGTAACTTAAATATATGGTACATTGTAGTATGTAAAGGTAAAAACCAGATTACATACTAAGTTTAGTCTTATTATATATTGTATTGTATAAAAGTACCTCGGGGAGCCCTGTTCCCTACACTAAGTACTAAAAGTACCTGTACGGTAGGGTTACAGTGATTCTCTAGTCGCAATTTGATTGGGATCAATTTGGTCTTAACATAAATGGAAGAAAACTTAACCACCTCAGGTTTGCAGATGATATTGTCTTATTTGAAGAAAACCCAGAAACTTTACGGAAAATGATACAAGATCTAAACAAAGAAACCGAAAAAATAGGACTGACAATGAATATAGACAAAACAAAACTACTGACAAACTCTGTAAACATGGAAATTAAGATCAACAACAAGCCACTTGAGTGTGTAGACGAGTACACTTACCTAGGCCAGCTCATTTCTCATAAAGACCAAACAACTAAGGAAATTAATAGACGAATAGCCAATGGATGGAAAAGGTACTGGTCATTGAAAGAAGTTATGAAGTCTACACATCTAAGTATTGGGGTAAAACGGAAAGTGTTCAATACATGTATACTTCCTTGCATCACATATGGTTGCGAAACGTGGTCACTCACCAAACACCACAGAGAAATGCTCGAACATTGCCAAAGATTCATGGAAAGAAGTTTGATAGGTATCAAAAAACAGGATAGAGTACGAAGTATACATATAAGAGAAAAAACTAAAGTTGTTCACGTGCTCTCCAAAATAGACCAACAGAAATGGAGATGGACAGGTCACATGATAAGATGTACCCAAGATAAATGGAACAAAATTGTCACAGATTGGTACCCTAGAGATGGCAAACGGAGCAAAGGAAGGCAACAAAAAAGATGGGAAGACGAGTTAAAACTGACAGACGGTCCTAACTGGAGAAGAGTTGCTCGAGACAGGAAACAATGGAAGATGTTAGAGGAGGCCTTTGCCAAGAGGCACACTGAACTAAGAGATATCCTATAAATACAGAAATAAACTCAAAAATCACAACTCTTAGTTCAGAATAAAGGGCTTATTGATTGATTGATTGATTAATATTTCTGTTTAAGGGTTTTTGTACAAGTGCCTAAGTTTCATTCTCAGTGAGTGATTTTAAAAGCCTATCATGGATTTAAAACACTATATGATGTAAGTATTTGGCATACTATAGTAAAGATGTTGCATATAATAAATAATTCATAGAATATCATCTTTATTTTCATCATAAGACACAGTTGGCATATTTTTAATCCTATCACTCCTTCTTAGATCAGTGAAGTTAGTTCATTTCGAGACAATGTTGATCCATCTTGATATGAAATGCAATCTGTGTGCTCATTTGTTTTTGTTTATATTTTCCATAGCAGTTGTCTTCCCTAGATGGTCCTAGTTCGGGTGTTACTGCAACGTCTGTAAGCTCGTTTAGAATAGGTCCCTCCCCTGAACTGACTGTACGACGTCCAAACACAATTTCTGTGCTTCAGATGTAAAACTACTACCACGATCAGTGATAATGATGTTCGGGCTACGAATAATATCAAATATATCTTGAAGGATTTTGAAAGTCGTTTTAGTTTTTAGGTCCTTTACAGGTCTTACAAAGATGAATTTGCTAAAACCATCAATAATGCCAAGAATGTAGGAATTTCCCTTCTTACTGCGAACAAAAGGAACAAAAAAAAATATTGGTATTTCACAGACACAGCACATGTAACAGGATAGAATATAAACATAGAACAATGCTTAAGAACATGTGTATGGCGTTAGTTGAGTCCATCATATCCTATGGTCTCACTACGTATGGACGAACATTTAAGACGTATTTAGATAAAATATACAATCTCCAACTAAGATTCTTAATAATGCTAGTCCCACCAAAAATAAGAGAACAATTTCGAGGAAAATACGAACTTCTTTTTGACTAAATACTGTAGTATTTTGCCATTACACGATAAGGTAAATCATCTTCTGTTAGTTGATCAATACTATAACACAGATCATCATAGGCTAACCATCCATAAAACTGAAACAAGAAAAGTTACAAGTAAAAAGTTATTAACATCAAGAGCAAACGACGTATACGGAAAACGAACCAGCCAATATATCGTACATAGATTGATTAATAATATCCCTGAAATACTTGAAAATAAAATCAACACGCGAAATCATAACCCGATACTCAAAAATCATTTTATGTCACTACACGTTTGATTTAAAATTACACACCATAATGAAATTTTATTTCAAGCAACGTTTTACATTAATCGGTAATAAAATCTTAAGCGGAACAGCCTGTATAGTCTTACTCTTATCTAAGATCTCCCAGCGAAGACGAAAAAAATATGTATCGTATTAAATGTACAAACTGTTATAGACCTTAAGAGTTGCAATACAAGGTTTATTATCTAGTGAAGTAACTTCATTATGCTGCTAAGCGGGTATGTAATACAATATTCACGACAAACAAAACTCGTAACAGATAACGAATGTGCATCGCCAAGACAAACCTATTTAAGTTTCATGGCGATAAGTATGTAACCTAGATTAATTTGTTTTAGTAAATAAATACATTTTTGTCTTATCTTTATCTTAACCATAACGAAATTACACATATATGAAATTCAAATATAATAAGATTAATCGAAGACAAGACGTTACTATTGAAAACACTTAAATATTTTAAAAGAAAAAGAAAACAAAATTATACATAATTATACTGACATAAAATCACTAATTTATATAATAATAATTCCTCTGTTTGTGTTCGTGATCCTTCAACACGGAGTTCACTAGTCTGCTCCTTAGCACGGCAGCCTGTAATCCACAAGTTTTCATTTCAGTTAAGGAAAAAGAAGGAAAAATCTATGGAGATATCTTTTTATTCTTATTCCGAAGAGCGTTTAATTTTTTTGAAGTCCTTAGTTCCAGAGATATGTTGAAAAAAAAACAAATTTTAAGGATATGGGCTGAATAGCTAGAATACATTTGCCTAGCAATAAATACAAATAATAGCTGTCAATGACATTTGATATTATTCATGGAAGAAGTACAAGCATGGAAAACGGGCTAAAATAGTTAACAGAGAAATACACCTATCCTTGATTTTCTTACGGCATTCTAGTGCGTTAGAGAGAGATGCATTTTCATTAGTTTTTTCTTAATTGTGTAGGTTGTCACTGGTTCTTTACTTTGCTAGTGATGTAACAGTGTCGACTTTTTACATCGATAAATAAATCATATCCAAACGAGTCATCGACCTATCTGCGTATCATACGTTACATCATAGTGTGAAAAAAAGATAATGGAGGAGGCATCAACTTTCCCGGTGACATCCTCTTGCTTTATCTATAAAAAAGGCAAACATAATTCATGGCAAAGTGGGCTCTGCCTACCTCAATGGGACACAGTGTAAGTCATATTTTGTAAATAGGGAAATAAAAGAATACGCTTCGTTTAGTATCATATTTTGTATTACAATATCATAATCAATATCGTGTTTGTTTCTAGTACAGAAATTGTAATGACTACCAACAGTATTATCATCCATCTACATGTAGTAGCACTCATGGTGCTACTCCGTCCTCCTCATCTAGCCGCCACCCACAACGTCCTTCAGGTCGTCAATCCAGCGGGCACGAGGTCGACCTACACTACGCTTTGCTGCACATGGTCTGCATTCTAAAGCCTTTTGGCCCCAACGGCCATCATATCGGCGACAAATGTGGCCTGCCCACTGCCACTTCAACTTACTGATTCTGCAGGCTATGACCAGGCTCCTGCTCCACTCCTTTGGCGTGTAGTACCTGTACGAATGACGGCATTAAAGAGGTCCTGTAGCTGTCCAAGTATATGGTAACCTCTTGCTTTCAGGAGTTCAGTTGTGATGCCGTAATAAATTGTGTTATATTAGTGATTCTGATTTCAATAAAGCTAGGGGTTCATTTTCAACCAGTATATGATTCAAGATTCAAAGATTCAAGATGTTTATTTGTAAAATAGATACATAAAGTATACGTTTTACATGTCAAATCTAATCTGTATAAAAATAATATTTTATAATGAAACAAATATGATACTTACGGGAAATATATAAAAAAATATATATATTTAAGTTGGGCTACTAAAGTTATACACATGCATAAAATAAAGAATTATTGGAATAAGAATTTTATTATAGATAATGCAATTAATAAATAAGTTGATAAATAAACTGAATAGACCATAAATAAATATAATGCCTAACCAAATATATACTAACATAAGTAAAAAATTTAAATATAGTATATACTCTAAATGTTATTATTAGAGTGCATTACAAACCAGAATGTACCTATATATTCCTACATAATGCAATGAATAAATAATTTAATAGATGAATTAACTATAAATAGATTTAATGTCTAAATCCGCCCATTCGATTAATCTTGCTAAGAAGAAGGGCAAGAAACTTAGCAAGATCATGTCTTTTTTTTATCAGTTTTTTTTTCAATATGGCTTAATACTTTTACAGTATTTTTAACTTACATAAAATTTTACAAAACAATGTATTAAACTTTATTTTTAACTAAAGGATAAAAATATAAAAGACTAGGAAATTGTGTCATGAGGGAAAAAAATACATCTTAGTCTACCTGTCTAATGAGGTAGTAAGTTAAAATACTTTGTACGTAATTATTTGTATGTTCTTTCTACGTAATTATTGTCCATTAAATAAAATTGTTTTGGTTAAATGGCTTCGTATTTTATCTTGAGGTACACACGTCTGTTTTACAATGTGGTGAATCCGTGCCCTTACATATATCTGGCATATCGCATAATAATATTTTGTGATTATCGTCAAAATATTGTTCAAGCGAATGCATAATGAGACTTTCAAAAACCTTTGTTTGTATGAATGTACTCTTCTCGAGAGGAATGCAATTGCCACTAGATCCGTCTTTAAATTGAGCGTGGACTAATAGCTTTTTAGCGTGGACTAATAGTTCGTGGAAATCACTGTCTTTTCAACTAAGGACGAATGCCGGACTCTCTCTTTTAAAAGTCTTCTTTTGTTCTTGCAAATTGGCTGAGCTTTGCTTAAAAAAAGCATATCCTTTTCGCTCTTCCTTTGTGTGGTGTCTCGGGCCAAAGTTTCCGGAGAAAAAAACTCCATGCACGTAATGCAGGACCCCTCCACAAAACAAACTTTCCCAGAAATGGGGTAAATATCAATGACTAATATAATTGCAATATTAATTAGCGTCAATATGCCAATTATTTGGAGTCTCAAAATATCTAAACAATAACTTCTTAGAATGCCAAAGCGATCTCAGTTCAATGAACTACAAATAATGTCCATTTAAAGTTAGCCTGGCCGATAATACCACCAAAGGATAACAATTTCAAGTAATATATCCCAAGGTTTGATGAAGGTTTATAAAAGGGCAACACTAAACTTGCTTCTTTTATCTGGGCTGCGTTCAGTTTAATAGCCTACAAAAGTAGTCTATGGCAAAAATATTTCACTAATAACAATTTTAATATTAAATCATTATTTTTAAAGGCAATAAACTACAACAAAATGTATTGTTACCAAAGGAAAATATGATATTTTTAACACAGCCAACAGCTATGCCATCTGTTGTCAACTCGATAGCAACATTTTAGCTCTGCGTCCAGAAACATTTTATGATACCGCATTCAAGACATATTTTATGTAACAGAACTTGTGAAACATTCCATTTGTATCTGGCTGGTTTTGGTATTATTAGAAAGATTTTTAAAAAGGTAATTCCAAATTCAAATTAGGTAAAATGTGTGATTTTCATTTGTTTTTCTTACTGTTATGATGAGTGATTCTAATGAAGAAATTCGATACATTTTAAAATTTTAGTACAAAAAAGGTAAAAATGCAACGCAAGCCGCGAAAAAAATTTGTGATGTTTATGTACCTAGTGCAGTGTCTGTGAGAGCAGCACAAATTTGGTTTTAGCGTTTTCAATTCGTAAATTTTGATGTCAAAGATGCACCTCGCTCTGGGCGCCCTGTTACGGATAAAATGGATGCCATTTTTGAAAAAGTGGAGCAAGATCGCCATATCAGTAGTTACGATGTAGCTGAAGAACTGGGGATTGACCACAAAACAGTTTCGGCGCATTTGAAAAAAGCTGGGTACACAAAAAAGCTCGATATTTGGGTGCCTCATGAGCTCACTAAAAGAAACTTAATGAACCGTGTACTCATTTGTGATTCTTTATTACGACGTAATGAAACCGAACCATTTTTGAAAAACCTGATAACTGGTGATGAAAAGTGGATCACGTACGACAAGAACGTGCGAAAAAGGTCGTGGTCAAAGGCTGGTCAGGCTTCACAGACTCTGGCAAAACCCGGGTTATCTCGCAACAAGGTAATGCTGTGTGTATGGTGGAATTGGAAGGGCATTACTCTTTATGAGCTGTTACCGCCAGGCAGGACCATCGATTCTGAACTCTACTGCGAACAACTGATGAGATAAAAGCAAGAAATTGAGAGAAAGCAGCCGGAATTAGTCAACAGAAGGGGTGTGGTTTTTCATCATGATAACGCTAGACCTCACACATCTTTGGCCACTCAGCAAAAATTAAGAGAGTTTGCATCCGCCGTATAGTCCTGACCTTGCACCTTCAGATTTCCACTTGTTTCGGTCTCTTCAGAATTCTTTAGGCAGTGTCAGGTTAACATCACAAGGAGACTGCCAAAACCACTTGTCGCGGTTTTTTGATCAGAAGGCTCAGAATTTATATAGCATTGGGATCATGTCCCTACTAGGGAGTGCAATCTTGCAGCAAAATCTTTAATCTCGGTATTTGCAAGATTTAAGAGGTCTAATCTTGCAAGATCTCGGTATTTTGCAAGATCTTGCATACCTACGAATTATTCTTAATAATTATAAATATTCAATTGAAACTTGGTAAAGTTATTGCTCTATGGGCGATATAATGAAATAATAATACATTATAGAAAAACAGTGAATCATTTATTTAAAAAAAATACGCATTATTCTGAAAAAATCTCCTTAGTAAACACAACATATCTAGTGTGTCGTCTGCTAACTGGCTTCGGATGTTTCGTGCTAAATACCCAGCAGCAGAAAAGGCCCGTTCTGACTCTACGCTTGTTGGCACTACTGATGATAGGCATTGATACGCTGACTGCAGGTGCTGCCCTTTTGCCCCGCCTGATTCAAACAGACTAATTTCTTGTCTAAAAAATTTATCGAATAATGAACCAGTTGCACGTGAAGGGCGTTCTTGTGGACGGGATTTCAAAATCATTTGTAATTCTTCATCAAGAGACAGAGGTATTTTTTCGGATACGCCGGCTACTAAAGATAACGGCGAGTTATCATCATCATCGTCTACTGGTTCTTCTGTAACAATTTCATCTGAAGATGTAGAGGAAGAAGCAAGTACGTATAGTCGTTCGATCAGCTTTTTTATTTCTCTTTTGACCGAAGTTTTTGGTGGCAAATTAAAGGTGTTATCGTTAATCAGCGAATCAAAATCTTCATCGTATTGGGCAGGATCTCTCAAATAGAACAACGCTGCAGTCATAATTGTTCGGCGCTCACGGATTCGAGTCCTCATAGCATCTGCCAGCTTCTATGCTATAGGTGTTGTTAGGTTTTCTAACTTTCTTACCATGAACCGCAGTGGTTTCAGCAGTGATGAGATCTGAATCTCTTCGACATAATACTTCAACGGCTAATTTAACCGTCTGAAACACGTGGTCTAAGTCAGACAAAGCGGCATATTCTTGTTCTGAGAAAGCATAGTCCGGATTTGTCCCAAGGCTGCAATCGATCAAAGCTTTGCTTACACACGTCTTCACTTTGTTGAATCTGGAGATCATGTCTGCAAGACTCGACCATCTTGTTTTACAGTCGAGCACTAGGTGCATGTTTTTGCCGAACTCGTCATTTACATACTTCTGAAGAATGTCGTTCTTTGTTGGCGATTTTCGGAAAAGCTTTACAGTTTTTCTTACTTTACTTATGATTGTGTCAAGCTCTGGTACTAATTCAACTTCAACTGTAGATAATATGCAATCAAACCCTTCAGAATCATTTTCTTCGGTTTCTTCGTCGATATCGAGAAACTTGTTTTCCTCGTCGTTTTTTTGACGCGTGTCTAAGTTGTCTTTTTCTTTCTTGTAGATAACGTCTATGATGCCTAGCTGAAGGCCGTGAGCATAGCATAGTTGCTGGAGAGGGTTTATAAGTCGTCCTACTTTAACCATTATACTAGCCCCATCAGTTGTTATAGCCGCTATATCATCATCCAAGGATAAAGCATATTCTGACAACTTTTTCTTTAAAAGATCTATACAACTCTCTGCGGGCATACTTCCGACTACCCGCACAAGCCCCAAATTCCAAAACAAAGCTTCTCCCTTCGAAAACGTGTGAATGTTTATATTTATAAAGCGTCTGTTTCTACAAGAAGTCCACTCATCAAAAGTAAGAGCAAATCTGTGATTATCTTTCTTTAGTTCCTTAAGATCTTGAGACACTTTCATCTTCAGAGTCATGCCATAATTCATGACTATTAATTTTATAGCGTTGGGAGATGTTGGAAGCTTGTAGCCTTTTGCTTCAAATAATTCTCTTAAATCTTTTGACGTACAAAACGATCTAAATGTCAGGCCATCTTTGGAAACCATTCTTGCAATTCTTTTATCCCTAGGAACTTCTTGCGAATGAAAGTAATCATTGATTTTTTGCTTTTTTGCACGGTTCTCACCTGCGGAACAAGATACAGCCGACGAACTGGTTGATGGCAGCGATGGTGCCGATGAAGACGTTGATGGAACCGGAGTCGTATTTTGTAATCCTTTTTTCTGCGTCGTATCAATTTTATGCTTGGCATTCATATGTACATGTAAACCTTTAGGAGAACGTGCCGATGTTTTCAGAATAGACTTACATAATTTGTATTGAGCAGTACAGCCATCCTCTGCCGTCAGAGGATGGCTGTACTGCTCCATACAAATTATGACTAATTATGCTCATCCTACTTAAAAAGTGCCTCCATACTTCCAGCGGACTATTAAACTCCTTATAAATTACATTTGATGACATGATGGCACTATAAAACCAATATTTGACACTAAACTGTCTTTTTTACAAATACAAACAATCGGCACACTTTGAGTAAATAAATTAACATGTCACAGTCATGAAAACAATTGCAAATGGCGAAAAAATAGACCACTGCCGCACGCGACACTACCTCACCCCGCGCAGGCACACCCCCTTTCACTCCAGCGCCGAGAAGAACCGGGAGGGAATTCAGTCTGCGCGCGTCCGCGCTCTCGCATGGTCATAGAATGTGTTGCTGTGCAATCTTGCAAATCTTGCGAGATCGCGCACGATTTGGGGTGCAAGATTGGTCTTGCAAAATTCGTGCAAGATCTCGGTATTTCGCGATCTCGGAATACCGAGATTGCACTCCCTAGTCCCTACCTACAAGATGGCAGAAAGTTATCGAACAAAATGGCACCTACATAATTTAGTTAAATGTTAATAAACTTTATTAAAAAATGTTTTGAATTTTCATATAAAATGTGAAGAAACTTTTTCCCCAACCTAATATTTCGTTCCGTTGAACCAGTGCTGCCCACCTTGCGTCTTTTTGTGAGATCTACGTACTTTGCGCCTGTCTCTAAACCTTTCTATCACATTTTAAAATATTAGCAAAATTATATTGCCTGACTGAACTTATTGATCTCTTTCTCTTTTCCTAAAAGAAAAGTTTTAAATAATTCCGTTTCCTACTATTTATATCATACCATTTATATCATTTATATCATCATTTTAAATCCCTCATTGTAGCTCTTTTTTTAACGCTGTCAATACTCAAATTTATTCATAGCAGTAAAGTACCTACTTAAACGGACTTGATTAAATCTGAATTCTAAAACTAAAGCCTTTAAAATCACCAACATAAACCTCTACTTAAAATAAGTAGGTACTTACGTAGACCTACGAACTTTTTATTTGCAACTTTGACTAAATTTACATTATTTTCATTTCTGATTTACCCTATTTAGGCGCATCAAATTAGCTAAACCTGGACATACAAAAAAAATAAATACAAAATATCTTTATTGGTAAAACATAAATAGTTTACAATAATCGAGTTGTTGAAATCACCTTTTAAGCATACAATGCCTGTACCAGGTGACTCCGCTCTTCTATATCTTCACATAATTCACTGATTTTGAAAACAAGAATTTTAAAAAGAAGTTTAATAAAGATAGCTATTGTTAGATATTATAAATATGTTATGTAGGTATATTTGTGTGTGAGAAGTGTATATTTTTAAATATACATATATGTAATATTTGTTTAGTTTTTATATGAAATGTAGAACAAAATAAATAAGATTATATTTTTAATTTATATTATTTCAACGATAAAAGTAAAGGTATATAGGTATTATATAATATTAATATATTCATGTGTATGTTGACTATTTTGTTATTGTATGCGGGTCAATAAACACTCTGTCTGTTCGTAGTTTAGCGGTTGTAACCAATTTGTGATTGCTTTCTTACATTCGTAATAAGGATTACTATAAATGTCTAATTCAGTGTTCAACTTATTGTACAGGTATGCTGATCGTTTTGAGTACTGTTTGCTTGCAAATTCGGTTTTAGTTGTTGGAATTTTAGCTACATTGTATTTTTTTCTCTTCATAATTACTCTTGCATCATAATCAATATCTTTGTGTTTTTTTAGAACAGTTTGAAGTATATAAGGTGTTCTCAAAATATCTGCCACGGCTGTAATGGGAGAGTGTATTGTGTATATAGAAAAGAATAGTAACGATATTTTATTGATCTAACGTCATAAATTTTTTCATACAAAAAAATGTGCGTATAAATTTGAATTGATTTAGTTGTTTGAAACCGTCCCATAGTAACTTAGCTGTTGCCGCATCGCCATTTCATTTCGCAACTCAATGAAGCCACCCCGTACTGTTGCCATATTTATCAAACAAATGCCGCCCCGGTCCGCGCCGGCAGCTCGTCATTCATTCATCAAAGCGCAAGCCGACGACGGCCTACCCCCCTCCCGCCTGCACTACCCCGTTCGTCGCACGCGCTTGTGTTTGTGCCTCAGTTCGCGCATCCGTGCAGCTTCATACATTTGTCACAGATTTCTACGGGAAAAACCGCGCGTTGAAATTGAAAAAAACCCAGCATTTCATTTCGCAAAACGTCAATGAAGCTATTCATGCAAACTTACAAACAATACCGCGCGTCGGCATCGTTCGTCAAAGGTTTAAGGTGAATGTAACTCAAACTGCAATTTAGACCTATCTTTGAACGCCTACTCCTCGTAACAATAGACTCACTGTTTAAGGTGAATGTAACTCAAACTGCAATTTAGACCTATCTTTGAACGCCTACTCGTCGTAACAATAGACTCACTGTTTAAGGTGAATGTAACTCAAACTGCAATTTAGACCTAACGCCTACTCCTCGTAACAATAGACTCACTGTTTAAGGTGAATGTAACTCAAACTGCAATTTAGACCTATCTTTGAACGCCTACTCCTCGTAACAATAGACTCACTGTTTAAGGTGAATGTAACTCAAACTGCAATTTAAACCTATCTTTGAACGCCTACTCCTCCAATACGGGTCGTCTGAACACTTAAAAAACAATACATAGAAAGCATAAAATAATCAACAATAAAATGTTATTGCCCAAGTTAAATTTTTAAAAATTGTCTTTACTTTTGACAAAAAAAAATGAAAGTTCTCAAAAGTTTTACTACTCCTTCCGTACAAGGTTACTGTTCAGTAAAATCTAATCTCTATCCTAAATCAATTTTCTTATTTTTAAAATTATAATTATAACATTATAATATAAAAAATATATATTTATAATTGAAAAATGTTTACGTAAGCATGGGGGGAGGGGGTAAGAGCTTTGCTTACTTTTGCTGACAAGCGGGATGGGGAGGTAAATAATTGTAATAAATCTGCTTACGTAATATTTGAACGGCCCCATAAGTTTATTTGCATTCCACAAAATGTCTGGACGTGAGGAGCTCTGTACGATGAGATTTAATTTACGGCTTTTCTATACCACAATAATATAGTGTTGATTTGTTATTTCCTTGCTATGGTTAAATTGCCAAGTGTTTAAAACTATTCCTTCCGAATAAGGTTACCAGATGCAGTAACCTGAGATCCTGACAAAAACTCAGATAATTCAAAAAAAATCCTGACATTTTCGTAAAGGTTTATGAATCAACATTAATTATATCATTACCGTATAGAAAACCAGTAAAGTAAATACTCAATAAGTTTATTTGCATTCCACAAAATGTATGGACGTGAGGAGCTCTGCACGATGAGATTTAATTTACTGCTTTTCTATACCACAATGATATAGTGTTGATTTGTTATTTCCTTGCTATGGTTAAATTGCCAAGTGTTTAAAATGTAGGGATTCTTTTCTATCATTTGTATCATCAGAAAGCGCAATTTTCAACAGTTTTTGTAACGAACACAATGTAACTCAATTAATATAATAATGTTCAGCATTTATTCATTCTCTTTTAAAAATTCCTGACAAATCCTATATTTTCCTGTTTTCCTGACAGAAGGCTAAAATTCCTGACATGTCAGGAAAACTCCTGTCATCTGGTAACCCTACTTCCGAACGCTTGAAGCGATTATAATGATTCTTTCACCATAAAAAGGCAATTTTTACATCTAAAAAACTGTTGCCCGTCGCGTCCTTTTGAAAAGTATAATATTCTCCTACATTGCGGTATCCGGAGACGCAGCGATGGCCGTCGTAACAGCCACTTTGCAATTCGCGCTGATATGAATGTTATTTCAAATTTTTGACACAAATCGAGTGTCTGATTTAGGATCAGCAAATTTTTGTTAGCAAAAAAAGCGAATACTATACAGTTTAATTATTTTGATGATGGGTTCCTTACATTCATTCTCCTCGTCTTATTTGCTTGTTGGCTCAAATTTCTCTGTCAGGAAGTACGGTGGTCATTAAAAAACAAACGGGTAAAGTGTGAGAAGGTCCCGTTCCCTGAGGATCTATTAAGCTCTATGTATCCAAGGCTATTTAAGTTTATCCTTAATTTCGTCTTGAACAATTAAATACAGGTAATTTTCAGATTTCTCTGGACTTGTGCAATATTTTAATTCCTAGATTTCTCTATGTATTTCCCGTATTATTATATATTTTAATATTAAGATTAACTTTGACTTGTAGAAAGTATACTTTATGTCTCTACTAGCTTTTGCCCGCGGCTCCGCCCGCCTCGAAGAGATTTTCGTGGAAATAAGGAAAACAAAACAATATGATTTTTTGAACGACTATATGCGACGGACACCATATTTAACCAACCAAGGCGCTAATGAAGACCAATCAAATAAGTCCAAACTCGAAGGGTCTGCTTTTGTCCGTTGAGGAGATCCCGAACCCACCTTCTAGTCCCATCACCAGATCCTGGTCACCATGTTTTGCCAAAGTGCTAATAAAGCCAAATTAAATAAGCCCAAACTCGAAGGGTCTACTTTTGTCCGTTGAGGAGATCCTGTACCCATCTTCCAGTCCCATCATCATACCCTGGTTACCATGTTTTACCAAAGTACTAATAAATACCAATCAGTAAGCCCAAACACGAAGGGTCTGCTGTTGTCCGTTGAAAAGATCCGATACCCACCTTCCAGTCCCATCAGCAGACCCTGGTCACCATGTTTTACCAAAGTGCTAATAAATACCAATCAATAGCCCCAAACTCGAAGGGTCTGCTGTTGTCCGTTGAGGAGATCCCGTACCCATCTTCCAGTCCAATCATCAGACCCTGGTTACTATGTTTTAGCAAAGTGCCAAGAAGTGTGTCAGGATCGTTGTAGATGGAAATCTGTAGTCAGATTAAACTCGTACAGTTTTCTCGTATGGGAAAAAATCAATACATAAACCTAGCTGTTATCACTTTTTCAAGCTAAATATTAGCAAGAGGTGTGTCCGTATCGTTGTAGATGTAAATCTGTAGTCAAATTAAACTGACATAGCTTTCCCGTATGGGAACAAATCATTACTTAAACCATAGTATTTAATGTATCTATGCTTAAACCTGGCTGTAGTTACTTTTTCAAGCTTAATATTAGTAAGACGTGTGTCAGGATCGTTGTAGATGGAAATCTTTAGTCAGATTAAACTGATACAGTTTCCTCGTATGGAAAAACAACAGGTTTCATCACGTATAACTAACCATTTGGTCAAGGAACGCCGATAAAGCAGCTAAGCAGCGTTTTTTCTCCCGACATGGTTCACAAATATTGAATTTTCAAACTGAAAACTTACTTTCATAAAAATAAAATATATCCTATGTTACTCAACAATAGTATAGCTTTTTATAAAAGAAAGAATTTTTAGAATCGGTTCAGTATTTCCAAAGTTTACCTCAAACATACAAACAAACAAATCTTTCCTCTTTATACACGTATAATAGTGTAGATGTAGATTTAGTTTTTTTACTTATGTAAGTATATACTTGGTTAGGCATTATATTTATTTATGGTCTATTCAGTTTACTTATCAACTGATTTATTAATTGCATTATGTATAATGATATTATTATTCTAATAAGTCTTTATTTTATGCATTATGTATAACTTTATTAACCCAACTTAAATATAAGTAGTTTGTATCTATTTTACAAATAAACATTTTAAATCTTTGGGTGCAGCTACAGTTGTGTTTGTACAGTTAGGCACGAACACGATGCAGTATTTATAATTTGGTTTATTATTAGTTGGCACAGCTTCCATTATGATTCCGAAACGATATCAGCCGCCGTCCTCAGGTAACTACAAGTACTAACTGCCCGAAGCGCGAACGAACGCCCCGTGGCGGGAAGTTGTGACGTTGCAGCACTGCGACCGGCCGCGCGCCGAAATGTTTAAACACGGGCCGAAAAGTATATATCACAATTCGTAATTTATGAAGTATTTTTAGTTTTTAGCAACCTTAGTATGATTTTTAGGGTTCCGTAGTCTGACAAGGAACCCTTATAGTTTCGACATGTCCGTGGCTTAACGCAGAGACTATTTAGTACTAGAAAGCTGTAATTTGGCATTGATATAAATATTAATCACGCCGACAAAATGGTAAAATAAAACCTTGAAAAAAATTTTTTTTAAGTGTTCCTCTTATGCAAGTAAACTGGGGATGATTTTTTTTTCTCGTCAATCCCATATTGTGGGGTATCGTTGGATAGGACGTTCAAAAATATTGTGGGTGTGTGTAAACCATTTTTCGATTTAGGGATCCGTTGGTGAAGTATTAAGCTTTAAAGTGAAAATTTTAGTTAGAGTGGAGCGTTCCCCCTCCCCTACCGGCTAAACGGTTGTTTATAGAAATGTGAAAAAATTCACAGAAGTAGTATATTTAATGAATTTAAAAGAAAACTATCACAGCTAAGTAGGCTTTACAGGTTTACGAGTACAGGTCGCGCCAAACTTTTGGCCCCCTATAATGTATGGGACCAGAATTTTGGCGCGGTCTGTATTAGTAGACCAACTTACATGTACCGGGCAACTACAGAACCCTATATTGCGCGTGGCCCGACACGCACTTGGCCGGTTTTTTAAAAATAAAACAAATAAATGGAAACGGTCGGATTGAAATAAACTCGTTATGACATGTCACCGCCGCGTCTCGCTCGCCGCGCGCTCTCTCCCCCCGCCCCGCACCCACCGCATGATCCCGCTCCACTAAGTACGTGATCACGCGTATTCTCAAAATTTTTAATTTCATATGCGTGACATTTACATGTTTAATTTTGATGAAAACATGATAGTAGCACACATAAACCTATTATTAAACAAAAATTTCACAGTTACGATTTTTAACTGCTGAGAAATACATTATTATTAAAACGTAAAAAATAAATGTTTAATTTTTGTCTTAAATGTCTAAAAAGGCGCAATATAGCTTACTAAAATACAGCCATCATAGTTACCATTTTGGCTTGTATAGATATTGAGATCAGATGAATACTGTGAAAAAAAACATACTTGCGAATTTGGTGTCAGTTTATTTTTCGATTAGGTGGATAGTATTTGAATGCACCTCAAAATTATACTAACAAGGTATTTGGTTACCTATTTTGCTTTTAGGAATAACTTGGGTAGTGTACGAAATCTCTGATTTTTATAAAAACGGTCAACACCCCGGAGTTTTTACATCATAATATCTAATTAATAATCGATACCCGATAAAATAATCAAAACAACGGGTTATCGAATTATGTCCAGGCCAGAGGCGTCTCTAGCCCTTGTGGCGCCCGTGTGCAACCAGTACCCTGGCGCCCTCTAGTCTAGTAGGAGCAGGGTCAAAATGGAATACTAACAGTTATATTTTCAAACGGAAATTCGGATGCAAATGGTGCAATTTTAAATGATGTCGGGAAGCAAAATGTTTTTTAGGAAGGAAGGGGTTATAAGAATAAAAATATCACAACTTTGTAGCTTTCAAAAATATTTAATTTAAAAACTATTATAGTTACATAACAAACAGGACGCTCGTACACATATATATATATATATATATATATATATATATATATATATATATATATATATATACACAAATGTATTTACAAAAAAGTTACTTTTCGAGCTTTTGCATTAGCGAAATCTTTAACAATGTCACAAACTTCAATTTTGATTTCATGTTCAATACTTATTAACGATAAATTTGTCAATCTACTTTGCGACAATGTTTGCGACTACTAAGGTAGTTTTTAATTATTTTTAGTTTAGAAAATGACCTTTCGCTATGTGCGACCGTGACTGGAAGTGTCAGGTATATCCTCAGTGCTGTGGACAGATTTGGGAACACTGAAATTAATTTATTCGTAAACAAGTAATTTAAAATATCCAACGGCGTAGTGGAATCATCAATAAACATCGGTAATAATTCGATTTCATTATAGAGCTCGAACTGTTCCACATCTGAAGAGCCAGCATGGCAAAGTTTATTTTCTAAATTAGAGCAATGTGTTCTTTTTGTATCAGAGTCCAAATCTTTCCAGTGTGTCAATTTTTGAAGAAATGAAAAAATTACATTGTTTTCATTCAAAAGTTCGAACCGTTCGTCGAACTTAGTAATTGCGGTGTCTAACAAATAGTAGTAAAAATTTACTTTAAAATGTGTTTTCGCGTCTGTTATCGGTTCATCCTCCGCCTCATAATTAAAAAACCTTTTACGAGCGCGAGGGCGTGCAGGTGTGGGAAATTCTACTATTGCCTCTACTTCTTCCGCTACAGTTTTCGCCTTGTTAAGGAGCTCCTCAAAAGCGGACTCATTACGGAATTCAGACAAACTTATTTTTGCATTATCAATCATTTTCACCGCTTCTGACAATACAACGTCTGACTTTTGAAGGGCCTTGCTAACTATATTTATCTTGCTTAAAATTTCAAACCAAATAAGCAGAGAGCAGATGAATTTAAACGACTTAATTTTTGCCAGTAATGAATTTGCTATATTTCTTGACTCTGCATCTTTGCTCCTATCGGAATATATAGTAAACAAGGCATCATACACTTTTCCCAGTTCAAAACGTAGAGCTTTTACTGCTTCAACCCTGCTCTCCCATCGAGTATTTGAGAGTGGTTTTAGACTTAAAGTTGGCACTTTTTTAGCAAGTATTTGCCAACGTGCTGTTGACGCCGAAAAAAAAACATAAATTTCCTGCACAATTGAAAAGAAATTGACAATTTCTAATGAACTTTTAGCAGCGTCATTCACTACCAAATTTAGGCTGTGTGCCGCACAAGGTACATAAAATGCGCGCGGGTTTAAATCTAAAATTCGTTTTTGCAGACTTATATTTTTCCCTTTCATGTTTGCACCATTATCATAACCTTGACCGCGCATATCTTGTATGTCAATTTCGTTTGAGATTAAACAATCTAACAAAAACTGAGTTAAGCCTAGGCCAGTAGTGTCTGTAATAGGAAAAAAACCCAGAAAGTGTTCTTTTACTTCAGCATTGTTGTTGCTTGCATTTAAAAGAACGTACCGTACCACAACCGATATTTGTTCTTCGTGTGCAATATCTGGAGTGCAATCTAAAATAATGGAAAAATATTTAGATTGTGTCAATTCCAAAACAATAGCTTTTATTCTTTCTCCCAATAATTGTATTATTTCATTCTGAATATTATGGCCAAGATAATGAGTTAGGCGTGACTCTGATTTTTGAATAAGGGCAATGTGTTCCGCAAGCACATTATCAAAGTTAGAGGTATATTCAACCAGCTTTAAAAAATTACCATTATCAGAATCGTAAATTTTTTGAGATCTTCCCCGAAAAGCCAGACATTGCCTCGCTAAAAAATGAATTATGTTGATTATTCGTTCGAGTACTGCAACCCAACGTTTTTTTTCCCGATCAATTTCATTTTGGTGCAAGAAATCTACCGACTTTTCTTTTAAAATAACAGTTTTCAATGTAATTTGTTTCTTAAGACATGATAGGTGCCCTAAGCTCTTTTCATGACGTTCTATAGCAGTAGACAAATGCTGCCAATCTTTGTAACCTATTTCACCATTAAAAGGAGTCGGAGTCGCATCAGCATGAAAAAGTTTACAATAAAAACAATAAACAGAATCAGTTGACTTAGAGTAAACCAGCCAGTTTCTTAAAACGGTTTCATTATTTAACATCTTTTTAGTATAATAAGTATTTGAAAAAGATCTTTTCGAACTATTCGAAGGATATGAAGCCACTTTTACATGTACTGGCCCACGCTCCATCAAAAATATTCTCTGTTTATCGGATAACACACATGTGGCCATAACGCGAGATCATTCATTATATCTTCTCGAAGTATATTCTCCGGGGACGCTTCGGCACTAGGAGGTTCTTCGTCTTCTTCAACTACCGACGACAAAGACAGCAGCGGCGGTGACGTACAAGTGACGAGTTCTGCTGTAGAATTATCTTGGTTTTCATATTTCTCTGTCTCCAGGTGTTCGTCTGTGGATGGACCGGGTCGAACAAAAATGTTTTGATAGAACTTGTATTCTGTTTCAGAGACAATACCTTCTGCAGCTTTCTGTTTCGACTCTGTGCACCAGAAAGTTTCTTTTTTCCATCGCCATCAGACATCTAAAATAAATAATAAACTAAGTATAGGCACCTAAAAGAACTAACAATGTAAATTAATATAGGCCCAGAGAAATAGTTGCAACTTGGACTAAGTATTATTTATTAGGTACTAGCTTCTGCCCGCGACTTCGCCGGCGAGGAATTCGTATATCGCGATTACCCCGGGATCTGTGCACTTTTCCGGGATAAAAAGTAGCCTATGTCCTTCCCCAGGACTCAAGCTATCCTATTATCTCCATACCAAAATTCATCCAAATCGGTTCAGCGGTTGAGCCGTGAAAGCGTAACACAGACAGACAGAAAGACAGACAGAGTTACTTTCGCATTTATAATGTAAGTATGGATATGACACATCAATCAACGTCGCGGTACCTACATTAGGCAATCAAACGGAATAAATAAATAAAATAAAAAAGTAGTTCGTTGTTCAAAGGTTAGGTACAAGGACCTAAATAAATACCTAAGTATACTATTAGGTAGGACCTAAATAAATACCTAAGTATACTATTAGGTAGGTACATATTAAAGCACTTTAACTTACCTTGTTTGTTTCGCACTGCAGTAGGATAAACAAATGAAAAATCCTAGGTGGTGTGGCGTACAAGCTTGCCTTATAAATTTGCAGTGCAAAACTCGCGCGCATTTCCGACTGTTTCCGTAAAAGCTCGCAGGCCACATAGAGAGAGACAAAAAATAAGAGAGAGAGAAGATGGCGATTTTGTTTGGGACGAGAATGAGGTCCAAGAATTTCATGTGAATTTCAAGGTGTCGTGATTCTTAATAAACTGTTTAATAGTGATATCAGAAGTTTTATGGCGATTTTGTTTGGGACGAGAATGAGGTCCAAGAATTTCATGTGAATTTCAAGGTGTCGTGATTCTTAATAAACTGTTTAATAGTGATATCAGAAGTTTTATTACGAACCCACCTGATATTATCTATAGTCGTATAGGTACGAGTATTGAACTTCGATATCACTATCCACAGAGTACATTAATAATACTGAAATCTTATCTTTCAAATCTATCTATCACTATCACTGTCACAATCTATCACTCGATGTTTTGTTTTTTTTCATGAATTTCGCTAGCTATTTTTGATGACCTCCGACCTTGAGGCATGTCGCAATAAATGTGCAAGCAAATACATAACCAAATCTTACCGAAAAGCCGATTTACTTAATTTTTAGATGTTTATTCAAAGATGATACTTAATCCAACTGCATCAAGGCTTATTTCGCAAAACTACGTGTAGCGGTAAAACAAAAATTGAGGCACGCGTACACAAGCCTTTGAAAATGACCGCCGCAAGTGCCTGGGAATTTCAATTTGAACTTTATATCATTCTAATACAGCCGAGTTAGCAATGATAGCCGGCGTGTTGTCAAACGAATCAAAGGTGCCGATGCCGGCACGCGCCTTTGGTAGCGATGCGACATTACGCCAATTTAATCTTTAATATTCTGTTTTAAGGCTGATTTCACGTTGAAACAAAAGTTATTGTGTAAATTTAAATAGAGTAGGAGAAGGAGTAGCCTTGCTTTGCTTTGCTACAGCGCGCCCGGCGGCGTCGGCCATAACACGAGCGCAGGGTCTTTGAGAGCGCCGGCATCGACGCATCTTTGGAGGTGTCGCAAGCATTAGAGGGCGCTCGTCGCGGCGCCAACTTAGACCCGGCGCCCGTGTGCGCCGCACACCCTGCACCATAGGTAAAGACGCCTCTGGTCCAGGCTTAGCTAATTTGATGCGCCTAATTTCCGAATTGCAAGCTGGCATAACTGCGTTGTATCCTTGAAATATCTGTATGCAACTTCATACTGCAGGGTGCGAAACAATCGTAAAATTCATGGTTCATATTTTACGGAATAGGACATTTTCGTATTTAATTCTTTACAATAAGAACTTTGATACGGTTTCAAACGAACGCGTGTGAGTGAGATGACTAAATTACCATATCTCGAACTGGCCTGAACACAGCTACAGACGGCGGCGGCGGTGAGGCGCGCGCGGCGCACACTGTTCTCATATCACGAAATCGTGGACTCAGGGTTAAGTCAATTTGAGGGTCAAGCAATCGAACTGATTTATTTTTAGACTACTGACGCTGTTACAAACACCTTTTACTGATGTAGTTTTTCTGATATATGCATTACTTTCAGAGAAAAAAAATATTTAATTATTTTTTGTATGGAGAAAGTTATGTTTTTGTCAGTTACTTGAGAAAATTCACTCTTTAGAAAAAATGTTGAACGTAACTTCCTCAATGACCTGTAGTAAGTTTCATTTTAAATAAACATGAAGCACGCAAGTAATTGACAAAAACATTATTTTCTCCACACAAAAAATAATTCAATTCAAGTCAAACCTGTGACATTTTACAATATTTTGAGAAAAAAATAAAATGTGTTTTTCTCCGTACAAAAAAAAGTTTTTTTTTATATCTAGAAAACTATCACAATTTACCAACAGCGTTGCCAACTTGGCCCTTTTGTGGCTGGATCTAGCCCTTTTTCTTCTTGTTCAGCCCCTAAAATAATGATTTAGCCCTTAGCCCAATTTCTAGCCCCAAAATTATCTTTTGTTCGTGAACAAAACAAAATTTCAAACAAAGACTTAGCAAATTATCTGAGTCAAATGTGTGTCAAAGCTTTTCCAGACTCGAAGGCTTGCAAACTGCATCGCACTAAATAGGGAGAAATCATTAGAAATTTGTTGGAACCAAAAGATTGGTCTTTTTAAAAAAATGAATCTAAAAACTTCGTCAGCACAAAGCATAGAGGAGATAGGCACAAAGTGATCGTGAAAACCTGTGTGACGAATTCAATGAAAACTCATCTGATGAGGACTGTGACAGCTGCTTTTATTATTGTATTGTGATATCTGTATTTTAATAATAATCTATTATTAAAATGACTACGCAAATAATAATACAAAAAACCAACCATCTTTGTTAAATTATTTAAAAAAATAGCAATTTGGCCCTATTTCTAAGAAAATTGACAAATCTAGCCCTTTTTCAAATTCTATTGAACTCGAAAACCTGACACGTAGCTGGCAACATTGTTTACCAATCAGCATCACAGTGTCACTTGAATTATAAATATCCATCATAAAAAATCATCAGGTCGATATTTTGTCTTGAGGCCCGATAAAATTTCAAATTGGGATCACTGTGCGTCGGTGTCGGTCAGCGTTTGAGTTTCGAACGGTATCTTTTGTCGGCACGCCTCAAAGACATAATGTCCTTGGCACGCGCCGACATTTTCAAAAGGTGCGACATACTACCGTTTTCTGCCTGTTATTAAAAAGAGAATGTTGTTTGGTAAACCCAAAAGGGTGAAAGAGATGATAAGATATCGTGGACCTTCGCCACGATCAACGGTAAACTCTTTGTATTATGGAGTGACGAAATAAATATACCAAATTTTCGACGGACCGCATGTGTTCATGTGGTTTGCTAATCCAGAACTCGTGGGTTCAAATCTCGTAGGGGCACATTTGTGTTCGGTGTCGTGTTTCAAAAGGAAATATTACTCCATTGATAAACGATGTATCTTGTTCAACATAAAAATACGAACGACTGAAAACCGAAAACTCTTAATGAAAAATCTTTGTAGGTGCCATACTTTTAGGGTTCCGTACTCAAAAACGAGAAAGTTGAACCCTTATGAGTATGAGTCGTGTGTTTGTCTTTTTACTTTAAACTTTTTTAATATTCGTAACAGGGGTTTTCAAAGTGGGGGGCGCGCCTGTGTAGTTAAGAACCTTATTTGGAGATAAACAAGAAAGATCGTTCGTAGGTAGGTATAGTAAAATTGATGCAAGCTCATCCATCTAATTTCATTAAGTATTTACCAAAATAATTTTCTATGATTTTTGTGTAACCTTATCCTACTAATCCTATTCTACTATCCTACTAATATTATAAATGCAAAAGTCAAAAAGTGTCTCTATCTGTCTGACTTGACTCAAAAACGGTGTGGGTAAAAGCTATGGAAGATCTGTACAGACAAGTTTTGAAAAAAATACGGAAATTAGTGTGAATTAAAGTGCATTTCACTATGTGAATCCTTATTTACAAAGTACGGCGGTCGGAACACAATTAACTAGGGTGACTAACCCTATGTCGTTATTTTATTTAAAATATCGGCATAAAACAACATAAAGTTTGCTCCTAATAAAAATTTGATCAAAATAAACATAAAATGAAAAAGATTTTTGCTTTAATCATACATGGCCCCGAATTCTTCTTTTTTAAAAATAGAACGCGGCCTAAGCTATAACTGAAAAACGGGACATCCTGTACAATACAGGACAGTTGGTCACCCTACAATTAACACACCTTCGCCTTCAGGGAATAAAAAAATATTGTTCATGCAATATTGGTGACTTTACCCTATTTAGATTTTTGATCGTTTCGTTAGTCGCGCCGCAAGCATCGTTCGTTTGATATTAGTGGTTTTCATTACTTTAGTAATTTAATTAGTTAGGTAGTTTATTACTTAGTTTAGTGCTTTATTTTACCGTGATAAGACGTTTCAGTGTAATTGTGATTTTTCGTGTGTTTGTTTCATTTGTTTAAAAATGCCGCACTATTCGTCTGCTGAAGATTATGTGGACATGGTTTTAATTTATGGGAAAGGTGGTTGCAATGCCGAAATGGCAATGTTCAGGTACCAGGAACGTTAAGGTGGTCGTAGAGATAGGTACGGTATGGAACGAGTTCCACAGATCCGAAGGTGTTTGTGCAAGCGGTCCAAAGACTGAGGGATTTGTGCTGCATTAGGACTATTTTCAGAATGAATAATTGGCGGACGGTTAGTACTTTGCAAGACTGATATAGTTTTCTATTTGGGAAGGAAAATGGTCGAAAAGACGAAACCTTCAGTATCGTTCATTGTGCTCGTTCAAGGGTTAGTAGAGTGCTCTTAGCAGCTCCACCCCATGACGAAATGCAGCATGTTAGAATGGACTGACATAAGGCTGAGTATACTTGATTTAACAATTTCTTGTTAGCAAACCCTCGTAGTTTTTTACAAACAAAAATAAGTTTGCGGACTCGGGAAGCAAAAGTCTGTATGTTGTGGAAAGATAAGATTTGCATCAATCATTATGCCTAAATATTTAATGGAATGGAATCAGTTTTATGGATGAGAGGACATGCATGACAAACCTGTTGATTGGTTGGGTAACAGTGGTGAGCTCTGATTGTTTTTCAAAGAGAGGATTTTTGAAGGTTTCTTATTGAAAAAGCAATGTATTTAGTCTTATCAGTATTTAAAGTTAGTAAATTGCGTAGAAGCAAATTTAGAGAAAACTTCACTCTAGAGAAACCTTCCTCCGCAGGCTTGTTAGAGTCATTCCAAGTGTTTCCCGAGAAGAGTAGCACTGTGTCATCGGCGTATGATATCAAGATGCCATGTTGTAATTCAAGGTTGCACAGGTCATTTAAGTATATCATAAACAAGGTAGGGACAAAGATGCTACCCTAAGGGACTCCAAATTCTATTAATTACTAATTACAAATAAAGTATGCTTAAAGTGGTATTAAAGACATACAGTCAGCAAAAGGCAAATAGGCAAATAGGCGGTAGAGCTGATGCCGGGCTCGACTGTGGAGGTACCACCATCTTACTCGCAAATCCTCCCGAAATTATTCGGGGGAGAGTAAGAGAACAGCTCTCAGGCAAAACCAGGCGGCCCACCATTGCCTGGGACCGATGGATGGCGGTATATCCATCCCCAATTGCTGGGGCTTATATAAAACAGACTGGTGACGGGCAGCGGCATCACTGGTGCAATGGTTTCGGCACCGCCCTCACCAACCCGCCTGCCCAGCGTGTGTGAGTATGGGCATTTCTTCTAGGAGGACCGCCAGGAGTGGCGAAATCCTGGAAAGGCCTATGTCCAGCAGTGGACGAAACAGGCTGATGGATGGATGGATGAGTCAGCAAAAGAATAAGGGTATACAGTTAAGTTTTGTGTGAGCGTTCAAATAATTTCAGTACAATAATATGAGAATTTATAGATACACGTTGTAGATATATTTTATGCAAAATCGTTTAACGGGTACTTGGTTTTAGGAATGAATAAATTACTTAAAAACCGGTAGCTTAAAACTATTGTAAGTTAAATTTAAAATCAATTTTGTGTAATCATTTTTGTCCCAGTAAAACCCAACTTCAGAAATAAAGGTAACAGATTTTAATAATTTATATGCGATAGCTACTTGGGCAGTAAACATGTATTAATTTATTATGTGTAATACTGATGTTAACCAAAGTAACCAAATAATCTAACTATCCGATCTGCTCACAAGAACCAAAATCCTGGCACGTTTTAGAGGAAGAACACACATACAAGTACTAAGATATAAATAGGAAAGTAACCGCAGCTATATATCCGACTCTTCGTTTACCAAGCTTAATGGAGCTAGTCCTAAAACATCACGCCGTGTTTACACGCGTAAACTTAAGCTTCTCGCACGTGTGTGTGAGATAAATAATTCTGCATTGCGCAACTTCTTTTGGCGCGTTCCTTTTTATGCCTTACTAGCTTTTGCCCGAGGCTCCGCCCGCGTGTTATTCGGTTTAACGACATACTTTTTCTGGGATAAAAAGTAGCCTATGTGTTAAGTTAGGGTATAAGCTATATCCATTCTAAATTTCATCCAAATCCGTCCAGCCGTTTCAGCGTGAAAGAGTAACAAACATACACACACACACACACAAACTTTCGCATTCATAATATTAGTCTGATTTGACCATTCCAAGCTGTTCAGTGATTTTTAAATTTACTTATAACGTTTTCTATTTGGTCCTGTGCTTCATGGGTGGTAAAATTTTTAGAGCATCGTTTTAATCAAAAAATATGCGTGCCTGTGTGTGTTTGTCTTTCTGTCATACCTTTATAAAAACCATTGAATTATAATGTACTACGTACTACAGATGATACCGCGAACAATTTTTGTGCGCCACGCTTTGCTGTCCGCGGGTAGCAACGCTCTCATTCCTTCCGTGACGCTTGTAGCGACGTGATAGAATTCGTACGCAAAAATAAATATAAAAATGCCTTCCTGTGCTTTAAAAACTTGTTACAGCCACTCCAGAAAAACTAAAAAAAGTCATGGAGTCACATTCCATCGGTAAGTGAACGAAATGTTTTTTAAAAATTTCATTTTGACACAAAATCTTGAAATACGTAACAGCAAGCGTTCTTCGTATGTACCGCGACGCCATTTTACGATTCTGACAAAGATTAAGGAAAATAAACCGCGCAGGTGTGACACAAAATGATATGTTATATTGTTCATTGATCAAACATCGTAAATTTTTTGGTTCCTGTCATGAATACTATACAGGATTTCTAAAATAAATTAATAAGCCTTCGTTTTTCAAAATTGCCTTAAGGGTATTTTTTTTGGTCTAAAGCCAAATGAATACTGGGGGCTTGGTAAGTGATCAATATGATGGACCTATACAATATAGGTATATCTTTGCAAAATTTAAAAAATTCAAGATGATCTGATTATTTTTAGGGTTCCGTTCCCCAAATTGTTTAACTATTTAGCCAAATTCATACTGGAGACTCGGTAAGTGGTAAGGACCGAGGTTCAATGATACAGCCAAATTCATACTGGAGACTCGGCAAGTGGTCAAGACCGAGGTTCAATGATACAGACACATTCATACTGGAGACTCGGTAAGTGGTCAGGACCGAGGTTCAATGATACAGCCAAATTCATACTGGAGACTCGGCAAGTGGTCAAGACCGAGGTTCAATGATACAGACACATTCATACTGAAGACTCGGTAAGTGGTCAGGACCGAGGTTCAATTATATAGCCAAATTCTGGAGACTCGGTAAGTGGTCAAGACCAAGGTTCAATGATACAGACAAATTCATACTGGAGACTCGGTAAGTGGTCAGGACCGAGGTTCAATGATACAGACACATTCATACTGGAGACTCGGTAAGTGGTCAGGACCGAGGTTCAATGTCCCGTTTTATGAAAAACGCAAAAAAAAATATTTTGGCTCGGAGTTGTTGAGAGAGAAGGTTTCATAACAACTTGAAGGTTTAACTTACATTTACGATCACGATTGCGTCCGTGCTGGTTAAAATTGTATAATCATAGTGTCGTCCGTTCAAGATTTAATTCTTTTCGATCTATAATCGTTGTTTAATTTATTGACGTCAGAAAAATGTTTATATAGTATTCTTACTTCTAAAATGAAGTTAATTTCATTTCATTTCAAGAGCTCCCGGGTGGTGTATCAGTCTTTTCATCAGACCCCTATAACTTTGAGTTAATATACTGATATTGTTATACTACAACTCTTTTCCTTGCACCAATTATAAGTTAAAAATCATGTTCCTTTATTTAATTTATTTCTACGAAAAGTTTAATTCGCGTCCAAAAGCTAGTTGAGGTTAATTTAAAAACAAAACAAGTGGTATTATTATTTTTAAAGGCGTCTTTTTCATTTGTTAGAGCTTGAGACCTTTTTGCAAAGAAATATTGTAAGATGAAATTCTATACATCCTAAAGGCTATATTGATAAGGACTAAATAAAACCTAAAACATGATTTTAATGTTATCATTCTTTATTTTTATAGTTTTCTCCGGCCTGACCACAAAAATAGGGAAAAGTGGATAAAATTTGTACAAAGAAATAGACAGGAGGAAACATGGTTACCGAGTGATCAAACATATATTTGTTCAATCCACTTTAAAGAAGAGGATAAATACCTGAAAAAAGCAGGACGGGTTTACCTAAAAAAATCTGCATTACCATACGACAACAACGATCCAACGACATCCGGTCAGTTAGGATCGCCACAGCCAATATCTGAACCAGGCAGTGATTCAGAATCTATTTTGATAGTCCACGGAAAATTCTGCTTAAAAAGCAATTACGTAAGGAAACTATAGCTAGAAAAAATCTTGTTGATAAATTCAAGAAAGTTCAGCGGCAGAACAGATATTTAAGGAAAAAATGTAATTGTTATAAAACAATGGTAAGAACTTTAAAAGAAAAGTTTGGTTTTGATTCACAAGCCGAAAATTACTTAATGTTAAAGGCTGAAATAGTAGAGTTGCATAAAACTTTGTTAAAGCGCAAAAATCAAAACAGGCATTATATACTATATACCGCACCATTACGGAAATTTGCTTTGACTTTGCATTATTATTCGCCAGCTGCTTATAAATATGTCAGAGAAAGCTATAACAAAGCTCTTCCACATCCGAGAACAATCTCTAGGTGGTATTCTACAGTTGACGCTGAACCTGGATTCACAACTGAAGCTTTTCGGGTATTAAAAGAGAAATGCCAGTCAAATGAAAACCCTGTGGTGTGCTCCTTAGTTTTTGATGAGATGTCTATAAGGAAGCAAAAGCTATTCAATAACAAACGCAAACTTGGCGCTGTCAATTTTGGTGCAGGCCCAGTCCAAGGTGAAGAAGAGGATACAGCTGCGACGCAAGCTTCATGCTTGTTTCCCTAAATGAAAACTGGAAGTTGCCTGTAGGTTACTTTTTAATAGCCGGTATAACTGCGGAGTCAAAGGCAAATTTAATAAACATATGTTTAGAAAAGTGTCATGAAGTTGGCGTGACTGTAGCAAGTCTTACTTTTGATGGATGCTCTGCAAACTTTAAGGCTGCCGAAATTTTAGGATGCCGGTTATCAGATTTACAAAATATAAAGACTCACTTTTCACACCCGACTACTGCAGAAAAAGTTTGTATTTTCATTGATCCTTGCCATGTAATCAAGCTTATACGAAATACTTTCGTACGAAAGAGAGTACTTTTGACGAAGATTGTAACCAGATAAAATGGCAACTTCTAATAAATTTGAATAAACTCCAACATAATGAAGGTTTAAGATTTGCTAATAAATTAACAACCCGCCACATATATTTTCGAAACAAAATCATGAAAGTGAAGCTCGCCACACAACTACTAAGCATGAGCGTGACGAAAGCCTTGACTCTTTGTGACGAAGTCTTAAAATCAAGACAATTTATCAATTCTTCAGGAACAGTAAATTTCATTACATTAATGAATAACTTTTTTGATGTGATGAACTCGAGGAAATTTCATTTTTATGGCTTTAAGAGACCGGTAGACGTCAAAAATAAGTCTGAATTTTTTTTATTTCTGGATAAAGTCAAATTATACATACTTGACCTTAAATGTCATTTCAAATCAAGAAGAGTAATCAGAAGAAGGAATCAACCATCTAACGTGTGTTTTTTTTAGAGGTATAGAACTTTGAAATGGAATAAAACAAAGATGATTTTTTTTATTGATATGAAATTTATTTTATTCGAAAGACAATCTTCTGGCATTATAATTTAAATATGACTTCTGGCATATGTCCGCCACGGCGGGCTCGGACGTAGTCTAATCTGGAGGTCCAATTTTCGATGACTTTTTCCAACATTTGTGGCCGTATATCGGCAATAACTCGCCGAGTCTTGTCCTCCAAGTGGTCAATCGTTTCGGGCTTATCGGCGTAGACTTTTTTCGTTCATCAATTGAACAACCACGATGTGCCTTAAAATATTTGTTATTACTATCAGTGGAATAAATAAAATAAGTTCAAAAACAATCTCAAACAATATATTAAATTGCACGAAAAAGGTCATCGAACCTAGATACTCAGCACTTACCGAAATTTCAGCATGCATTTGGTTATATCAATTAATATATTCATATAAATAACACTTTTTGAATACTTTCCTTTTATATTTCGACAACTTTTTTGTCAGCATCAGTGGAATAAATTTCACTGTCATATTTTCTTTTCAAATACATACTTGTTATACTTAATTTTATTTATTCGACCAATGCCGACAATCAAATAGTCAAAATATATTTGTAACGTATTCAAAGTGTTTTTTATATGAATATATTAATTGAATATAACCAAATTCATGTTGAAAACTCGGTAAGTGCTGCGTATCTAGGTTCAATTACCCTTTTTGTGCAAATCATAAATTATTGTTTTTTTCGTCGTCCCTACAAACACAAGCCTAGCCCCGAGGCAATTAGTATGGGATGTCAACATTTTATTTTGCCAAATCAGCTAAAAGTTTAATCAATCCATGATACTGATCACTTACGAAGCCTCCAGTAAGAATTTGGCTGCAAATAAATTACCTTTATATTATATTATAATTACCAAATATACTTTTTTGTGTACATTAAATATACCTTTAATTTAGTTAATTTACAGTGAAGATCACATCAAGCTAACCACTTTCAGTATCACATTAGCCCGAACAGTGAAGGATATAAGATAGGTGCCTCAAAGTCCAATGCATATAGCTTGATGTGATCTCAACTGTGCGTTTATTAATTTATTAAATAGATTCGTAAGTATTCCCAAAACTTGATTTAATATTCTGCATTTTCTCGTTTTAAATTTAGTTAATTTTGGAAGTTTGAATGAAAAATAATGTATTCAAATTAACTCAATCTCATTTATATAGCCACTTACTTAAAAAAAAATATATGTTTTATTTCAGAGAACTTAGGCATAAACAACCCATGTGTCACGTCTGCTAAGACAAGCACTATTCTTTGAGCTCCCGCCCGGTCTCACATTCGTCCTTGACTCGCGGCTAGCGCACGGAATTAGCGGGGACTGCCACTTCTAGTACGTAGTACATTATAATTCAATGATAAAAACCGGTCAATTACGGGTTGATTTCATCATGCATCATCAAATCAAACTTTAAAAATTCCTATCGACGATGGGTTCATCAGCTTGTACATACCATCATCATAGATTAAAAGCACTTAAGAGCCATTCCACCAAATAACGCTTTTTGTACGGCGTGGCCTTGTGGATTACATCCTTCATGGAATTTGGGGTGATGTTACTTATGTGTAATTACAGAATTCAATTGGTGGAAGATCATAGGTTATTTTTACACACAATTTACATACAAAAATCGTGATGACATTGAATAATGTGATATATAATAATAATTATAATTATATTATGTTCCTACAAATTAAAATATCTAATCTTTTGGCAATTTTTATCGGCGGAGTTATTGAATTTGAAGATGACAATGTGATTATTTTTCTGTAAACGAGGTGTATAATTACTACAAAAATAAGTGTTCAATGCGAAAGATTGGTCTATGTTTAACAAGTATTAAACACTATTAAAATCTTTTCTGAGATTGTAAATTACGCAATGTAAGCCATGTTTACCATGTAAGCCACCTCTTAAATTAATGTGATATTTTTAATATTTATAAATTAATATAAAATTTCAGGACCGCTTTTCCATATTTTAAGTTAATATTTTAAGTTAAATAATTTTGGAGCAGTGTAACTTTAGCGTAAGCAATTGCGTTAGTGATGTGTGTCTTTTGCTACGCCTGTCGCTATACGCGCCGAGCAGTGTGCCTCTGTGTGCGTGATCCGCATGCGCCACGAGCTTTGTTCGTGCACCCCACTGATCTATAGTACATATGGATAGGTGGTCAGGGCTTTGACAGCGTACCGACATGATTTTGACGTTTTGAGGGTCTCCTACTAGTCAACCAAATAATTACATTGAAATTTTATTTTGAGATCAGACGTAATAGAGGTACAAGGGAGTAGCGGGGTACACCTTGTCATTTTGTTGACTAATAGGAGGTTAGGTAGATATTACCTACGACAAAAGTCGCCTTTTTGGTCTTAATAGTCTATGATTATGACAAGAATCCACAGACATCAGTGTCAAGTTTAAGTGATGTTCTCAGAAGAATAACCCATTCAACCCATTTATCTCTAAAATGAGTTGAAAAAATTCAGTTTTTTTTTCTTCATATATTTGTATTCCCGCCGCCTTTATATTTTCCTATTTCTTGATGACAATATTATCACTCGGAAACCTAAACAGTTAAAATTGATATGACAACATTAAAAATAAAATAATTTTCCTTTGTTTAAAAATTATCTTGGAGAAATCAATATCGCCTTATCGATACAGACATCCACACAATGTTTATTAACAAGACGTATGAGAAACCAATTTTTTGGATTTAAAGCGACATTTTAACTTAAATACACATGGCCTTTGGTTACATAGTTTCTTCGTTTAGAAGCTTTAATTTGGAGGAAACTCATTGATTAGAGAAACTCTACTTACGAATGACACGTCACCCCACGACATCCTTTGTGCAGAGTCTAGCAAATTATGCATGACCGCATGTTTGATTTAAAGCCGATTTTAAGTTTACTAAATTTTGCTTATGTAGAAATATTATATTATTATAATTGGAATCAATTGGTTGACTCTCAGATGAATAAAAAATAATAGATGAAATCTTGGTGACATCACCCTGTACTACCCAAAACTTCATTTTGATTCTAATGACTCCTATCCAGGTCACCTAATTATAATGGTACTGTTACTTTTCCTCAGTGGCAACATTATCAATCTTTTTCACTTTTATCGCGTTACAGCTTGTGTTTATGTACAGAAGTAAGTCTGCAGTATTCCGGAATGCTTTATTTTAAAATAGTGTTTTGCTGGCAGTTTTTCCATTTGAAAAGGGTTAAAGATACAAGGACAATGTCCTACTGTGGCAGGGTTCCGAATGGCGCTGACAGCACTAAAAGTACCATCAAACTACTCACGCCGTACGGCCATCAGTGATTCGGAATGACGATAGACGCGATATAATCGATTATATCTTAAATCGGTACGCATTTTATGTGTGCGCTTGCTTGCAGATCACATTTGTTGAATAAAGAAAACTCGGATTACAATTTCAGTTTTCACAAGTGCAAATTTGTGTTTCCTCGAGTAAATTATACCTAGAATGTAATTGCATCTAGAAAGATGGAATTTTCCGACGTGTCATTTTCCTATAGTAACGTATTTGTAGCTTTTGGTACAAAAATAAATGTAAAAATCATGAAAATAATTAAATCCGTTTTGAGGTTATTAGTAACGTGAAAACAGGTATCGATAATTTTGTCGATTTTTTATTTGTGTGAAGCTTTGATTTAACTTATTTTATTCAAGGTTCCCCAAAACTGAAGACCTTCGCTAGCGATGCTTTGTTAGTCATTGGAAAGTGTGCTCTTCAAACTTTAATCCTTAGTGCTTTCGAAGATGAATCAATGCGAGCGAGTACGAGTAAAAGACGATGTGGAGCCAAGTTTGAATTTGTCTAGTTAAACAGAAGTGTTTTGGAAAGGTAGTTTTAGAAAATTTAATATTGTGCAATTGTGAGAATCGCTAAATAAAAAATGAAAAAATATTTTTTAGGTCTGTCCGAGGTTGGATGTGGTTAGCGGACAACAAAGAAACGCATTTTTTTTCAATTGTTTAATATGCTCTTCTCTTCTGCCGTCGCTTCCGGTGTGCGGTCTGACATGTTGGGCGCATCAGGTAGCTGCAGTGTTGGTGATGCAGGTGGATGTTTCTCCTGTAAAGCCAAAAGGGTTTCTGGGGAGTCGGGTGCCATCGTGTCAGACGAGAAAAGAAGCTGGGAGGCTCCCTTTATATCTCCGTCATTAAATTTGGACTCGATTCTTTTATGTAAGTTTTGGTTATTGCAAAGAGTTTTAGAGTATACGGTTTCTAATTCCGGGTGTTGTTTGCAGTTTTGTTTTATTTTTTGAGTAAGGGAGCCGTTCTTACTTCTCTTTGAAACGTGTAGTGTCCGGAATGCGAAGTAGAACAGATTTGTCTAGCTTTCAAAGTCATTTTTATGAATTACTCTGCGAATGCACGAGGAGAGAGAGGCCGTGACTGAGTTCCTTGCTCCGCGTGGGATCCTCTTTACTACCGGGTTGTTGTTTCTTAATCGACTTATCTGAAGCCGGAGTGGATCCCTCGCGGGGCAAGAGTTGGGTGAAGAAGGTGATAGTTTGGTGTCTGTGTTGGTTTTACTATTTTGGTTATGTTTTTTCCCAATGTGTGTTTTGAGGCCTCTCTGTCCCCTACAGTACTTTTTTTGAGGGCATTCCGGACATCGCAAAAGTTCAGCGTCTGACACGACATAGCCGAGATGCCCAGGGAGGCTGCTGGGTGGGCCTAGGATCTGGGACATACAGCCAAAAAAACCCTATTCTGAAAAATGTCTGCTTAAAAATAAATTAAATTTTAAAAATTCACAGTTTGAAATTCTAAAACTACTATAAAACACTTATGTAAAAACTTAAAAATAGGAAATTGGTCAAGTCTGTTGTTTTTCACTATTCAATTTTGTCTTTAGGTTATCACATGGAGTCACAAACTTTTCCGTCCAACGCTTCCTTTTGGGCTCTGATTAGCGGCAGCGGCAACATTGATTTTTTTTTGGAGATCGTGTTCAAAATAAAAGGTTGCGGTTGGGTGATATAAATTGCTGGTGACCGGCTCAGATATTTAGATATATTCAGATATGTGGTGGCCGGTGTCACTTTCTTGTAGCTGCTTGTAGGTTTTCCATCCAGAGTTATTTTATTAATGCTATCTAAATATTATTTGTTATACTATTTCATTTCACTTGAAAATGCCAGAAAACTACGATGTAATGTGTTTTCTTTAAATAAAAATAAATATGTTATGTTTTCGTAAAAAAATGCTGACTTATTCTGTCAATCAAAGAACTGGATTTTCATATTATTTTATACTAACTTTTGCCTGCGCCTCCATCCGAATCAAAGAGACTTTCGTGGAAATATGGAAGACAAAATAATATGATTTTTTGAAGGACTATATGCAACGGACACCATATTTAAGCAAAGCGCTAATAAAGACTAATCAAATAAGCCTAAACTCGAAGAGTCTGCTGTTGTCCGTTGAGGAGATCCTGTACCCATCTTACAGTCCCATCATCAGACCCTGGTCACCATGTTATAACAAAGTGCTAATAAAGACCAATAAAATAAGCCCAAACTCGAAGGGTCTGCTGTTGTCCGTTGAGAAGATCCCGTTCGCATTTTCCAGTCCCATCATCAGACCCTGGTCACTATGTTTTACCAAAGTGCCAATAAAGACCAATCAAATAAGCCCAAACTCGAAGGGTCTGCTGTTGTCCGTTGAGGAGATCCCGTACCCATCTTCCAGTCCCATCATCAGACCCGAGTCTCCATGTTTTACCAAAGTTCTAATAAAGACCAATCAAATAAGCCCAAACTCAAAGGGTCTGCTGTTGTCCGTTGAGGAGATCCCGTACCCATCTTCCAGCCTCATCATCAGACCCTGGTCTCCATGTTATACCAAAGTGCTAATAAAGACCAATCAAATATTGTAGATGGAAATCTGTAGTCAGATTAAACTCATACAGTTTTCTCGTATGGGAAAAAATCAATACATAAACCTAGCTGTAATCACTTTTTCAAGCTAAATATTAGCAAGAGGTGAGGCCGGATCGTTGTAGATGTAAATCTGTAGTCAAATTAAACTGATATAGTTTTCCCGTATTGGAACAAATCATTACTTAAACCATAGTATTTAATGTATCTATGCTTAAACCTAGCTGTAGTTACTTTTTCAAGCTTAATATTAGCAAGAGGTGTGTCAGGATCGTTGTAGATGGAAATCTTTAGTCAGATTAAACTGATACAGTTTCCTCGTATGGAAAAACAACCGGTTTCATCACGTATAACTAACCATTTGGTCAAGGAACGCCGATAAAGCAGCTAAGCAGCGTTTGTTCTCCCGACATGTTTCACAAATATTGAATTTTCAAACCGAAAACTTACTTTTATTAAAATAAAAAATAGCCTATGTTACTCAGCAATAGTATAGATTTTTATAAAAGAAAAAATATTTAGAATCGGTTTTGTAGTTTCAAAATTTACCTCAAACATACAAACAAACAAACAAATCTTTCCTCTTTATATAATAGTGTAGATGTAGAAGATGTGTTTTTACAGCTTTTGTCTTTTCTTCCTATCAAAATCGATATGTTTACCAACTGATACATCCCTAGTTGCTAGTGTTTGACAGATAGGGCTGTACAAGGCTAGAAGTCGACGTACTGATAAAAAACTGTCATCTTGCTTTTGCATTCGGAGAATTACACATGCGGAAGCAGCATAGCTTTACCATCCTAGGTTTCTACTAATTTAGATTTTATCTATTGGTTTATTCATCTAAGGGTTGTCCATCAGCCTTTGGCGGATGACGTAAACAAAACAACGCCATCTTGTCATCTCCTGCTTTTTAATTATTTTTTCTGCCTCTATATTGTATTTGTGAAAATTCGAATGGGTACGGAATTTTTGACGTCGTTTCAAGCCAAAAGCTAATCTATCTATGACCGCGATCCGCCACTTTTTTATCAGAGAATGTGGGATCGCTCGATCCAATGTTTATTATTAATTATTTTAATTCATCTCTTCCTATCAAATATTTCTGCTTATGTGCTTCAGACTTCACAATAAAGTTCCCTGTGGTTGACACCCTACACCTTCCATAAAAAAATTGGGAGAACTGGCAAAGCTGTAAATACAATTATTGCAATTTTGCTTGCGGTCTTTTTCAGCTACTAGAATTTACTTCCGATGCATTTTTGGTCAAGATTTGAATTTTTTCAGTATTTGAAAGGAGGCTTACCCTTCCCTATAAAAAATGCTAGTTACGCCAATGGTTTTTTCATGTGGAAAGATCCCCAGTGCGAGAGGGACAGATTTTGCAAATAATAGCAACATTTGATTTTCTTTACAAAATCTGTTCATATCAGGGTTTACGATAGTAAAGTTTATATATGTTTTAATCGATATGTATGGGTTTTTGCTTATTTAATGTATTATTCCTTGATATAAAAACTTTTTTGAGTGTCATCTCTGGTTTTTTTTCCTCAATACCGGAATGAGATGAGAAGATTTTCTTACGATAATAGTGCGCATCATATTCTTGGCAGAAGTACTTTTATGTTTTAAACATTTAATATTGCTAGATTCTTCAAATCAGGAAGAATGTGTTATGGTTTTGCGGGGACTCTCCTCTTCAAATCACACAATAAGCAAATTAAATAGTGTTTTATTACAAATGAAAGATTAAAATGAAAGATACGCATGAAACTGGAAAGGTGTACGAGAGCAATTGTTTTGTCCGTCATTTTTTCAACCAAATTTAATGTCGTTAAAGATATTTTGGCCAAAATTTACTTTTAACGCTATCTTGTTCAGTTTTGCTAGGACTATCGATATGTATATTTAAAATTTGATGTTTGCAAAAATCTTTGTTACGTAAAATTAAGCAGTCTAAATACTTACATATTTTCCAAAAATTGTTGTAAACGTAAAAGTTTAAAATAAAATGTAGTAAAATACGTATTTTTTATTTCCATGTCTACTACTGGCACTCCATTGATAAGGAAAAGTACGAGAAATCACTTGGCATCTTTGTCATTATCTTATCCACAAAGCGTGATACCTTTTTGCACTTGACCGATTTTATAAGTCTTAAAGATTTGAAAGCATTCAAAACTATACATTTTCTTATATATAATACTTTGGTTACTTTGTAGTTCATAATACAATTTGTGTACTCCGCAATGGAACCAATGTGAACGAAAGACTTTTAATCTTGATTTTCTGTTGATAATGATGGTGTTTTTACGGTTTTTACACATTTTTGTTGAGCTTTTTGATGAATTGGTTATAATGAGACAAGATTGATTTATTTAGAAGGGATTTTATTATTGAGAGGTGACACACAAGTTAACATGGCGGCGGTTGACAGTGCAAGAAGGAGATGACACATAAGTGAACGAGACAGCAGATGATTGCGTTCCGTTTACATTTCTAACACTGGCCCTTAAACAATGCAATCATTTATCAAACTGGCCCTTAAAACAAAAGCTATAAAGTTTTTATGCAACTTAAAATGAACAGGTAACATTATTAATTGATTTTACAATATTTAAATTGTCTCCGCTAAGCCAAGTTGACTGACAAATTTTTCAGTTTTCTCTTTAGTTAAAGGTTTAGTTAAAACATCAGCCGTCATTTGATCGGTAGACAAATAATTTAAATCAATAATACCTTTGTTTACAATTCCTCGAATGAAATGATGTCTGACATCAATATGCTTAGTTCTAGAGTGATACATTGGATTAACACAAAGTTTTTGTGCTGATTGACTATCATTAAACATAGTAATTTTACAACTTGTACCTAAACATTCATACAAGAAAGTTCTGATAAACAAAGCCTCTTTACATGAGTCAGAGAGTGCCATGTACTCCGCCTCCGTGCTAGAAAGAGCGACCGTCTTTTGTTTTCTGCTTTCCCATGATACTGTAGACTTACCTATTTTAAAGACAAACCCAGTGAATGACCTCCGATCTATCTCATTGGCGGCCCAATCTGCATCAACGTAGGCGCTGACATCCATACTACTCTTTTCATAAGTAAGACAATGATTAACCGTACCTTTCAGATATCTAAGCACCCGTTTTGCTGCCTTCCAGTGTATTTCAGCATAACTATCGTTGAACTGACTGAGTATGCTGACTGCATGAGCAATGTCTGGCCTCGTGCAAACTGAAATGTACATTATACATCCTACTAATTCTCTATACGGAAAATTATTTTCATTACAATCTGCTTTTACAAGCTTCAGCCCAGATTCCATAGGAGTGCATGCTGGCTTGCAATCAGACATTTTAAAACGCTCCAACACTCTTTGAATATAACTAGACTGATCTAAAGTCCACTTTCCATCTCTTCTGCATAGTTTCATGCCAAGGACGTGATATGCTGGCCCTAGATCCTTCATTTCAAATTGAGTCATAAGCTTCTCTTTAATTTTCAGTTTCTCTTGTTTGTTATTCGAAAATAAGATTATGTCATCGACATAAAGTGCTATAATAGTCACAGTTCCAACATGATTCTTCATAAAAACACATGGCTCTGAAGAAAACTTTCTAAAGTTAAGTTTTTCTATTAAAACTGTATTTATCTTCTCATACCAACTCTTAGAAGCCTGTTTGAGCCCATAAATCGCTTTATTCAGGCGATAGACTTTGTTCGGGTTCTCTTTATCCTCAAAGCCCTCCGGCTGTTCCATGTAGACGGTCTCCTTGAGGTCTCCATTCAAAAATGCAGTCTTCACATCAAGGTGATCTATCTCCATATTCATCTCAGCGGCCAAAGCAAGCAAGATTCTAATAGTTGAGTACCTCACCACTGGTGAAAAAGTTTCATTGTAATTTACGCCATATTTTTGTGTATAACCTTTTGCTACTAATCGAGCTTTATATTTCAATACTTCTCCATTCAATCCTCTCTTCCTTTTATAAACCCACTTGCACTTCACAGGTCTCTGCCCATCTGGCAAGTCAGTCATGGTCCAGCATTTGTTATCCAAAAATGATTTATACTCATCTGACATAGCATCTCTCCATTTCTTGGATTCTATTCCTTGCAAAGCTTGTACCACTGTCTCTGGTTCGTCATCAAAGCGGCTTATCTCGGACAAGTGTGGAGACTGCGATGCTAAGTTCACAACTTCAGTGTACTCTTCTGAACTGTCCATCGATGTGTCACCTGGAACGTAAGTTTCATCGCGCGAATCATCTGATTCAAGGCTACTCACTGATATAATACTATCCCGGGGAATTATAGTAGATTTATCAGATCCCGCATTACTGGGTATCCCTGTTACATCATTTAAATCTGATAAGGACTGATCTAGTCTTGACTGCTCTGGTGACTGATCTGATATGGACTGTTCTTGTGACTGATCTGACATGGACTGGTCTAGTGACTCTGGAACAGTTTCATTGCCCATATTATCTTCAATCTCATGAGAAGTTGAAGAGTTTTGATTGTGAGAATATGTTAGAATTAGCTCAGTGAATTCATCACTTTTACCTTTTGGTAAATAAAATTCATTTTCTAAGAAAGTTACATTTCTTGCTTTAATGCATTCTGACGGACGTGAAGGGTTTAGTAATCTATACCCTTTTGTCTCTTCACAGTAACCCACAAAAATGTATTTGTTACATTTTGAATCGAATTTCTTACGTTTTTCTATCATTGCATAAGCTAAACAGCCAAAAGTTCTAAGGTGAGTAATATTTACCCTTTTATTTGACCATTTTTCCTCAGGAGTAGTGCCCAGAACAGCTTTGGTTGGTGTCCTATTCTTCAGGTAAACAGCAGTATTAACTGCCTCTGCCCAGAACCGCTGATCAAGGCCTGCATCGAGAAGCATGCACCTGGCCTTCTCCACTATGGTGCGGTTGGCTCGTTCAGCAATTCCATTTTGCTGCGGTGAGTGCGGTACTGTGGTCTGGTGACGGATCCCGCAGCTCTTTAGGAAATCCTGTAAACATTTATTTACATATTCACCACCATTGTCAGTGCGCAATACCTTTATCTTATTCCCTGTTTGATTTTCTACCATAGCCTTAAACTCTTTAAATTTATCAAAAACTTGATTTTTGGACTTCAGAAAATACACATAGGTTTTCCTAGTGAAATCGTCAATAAATGTTAGAAAGTATTTCGACCCACTAAATGAATTCTTTGAAAAAGGCCCACAAAGATCACTGTGCACAAGCCCTAACGAGACTTTTGCCCTACTCTTGGACTTCTTTGGAAAAGGTAACTTTGTTTGTTTACCTTGAATACAAGCAACACATGATTTGAAAGTTGAGTTATCAAAATCCATGCCAGTAGCCATACCTTTTAAAAGCTGCATACTTCGCACATTGAGATGTCCAAGCCTTCTATGCCAAACCTCCTGCGACTCCCTGGATGCAGCCTGAGATCCTGGCACGGCCACCTCTGCAACTGGGTCTGTTGGTAAAACAAAATCTGTCCCCCTTCCACACACAGACGCAGCACATGACTTCTCTTTAGTAACAAAAGAAGCTTCACCTTTGGTATTGAGTACATAAATACCATTTTGAGATCTAGCCGTTGCAACTACCTCATGGCCATCACAAACTTTACACAATTTTCCCTGAAATGTTACACTAAAACCTTTACGTGCCATTGCACTGACTGAAAGTAAGTTAGTCGCTAGCTTAGGTACATATAACACATCACTTACAGTTCTTAAAGTGTTCTGTAAAGGAATTTTCACATTTCCTCTTCCCGATGACATCAGTTTTTCACCATTCGCAACACTCACCGATACTGGAGTGTCAAACACGAAATCGTGTAACATGTCTTTGTCATTACACATGTGACTGGTAGCACCCGAGTCCACATACCAAACATCCCTGGATAATTCAACAGATAACGCAGATAACAAGGCCTTATCTGAACTCTTTCCCTTTGAATGACCATCATCCTTGGCTCTGCGAGGACAATCCTTGATGCTGTGGCCCGGTTTCTTACATCTGAAGCAGCGAAACACCTTTGCCTGTTTCCTTACTATCAGCGCTGTGCTTGCATCGTCTCTTTCTTGTCTCCGCTGATATTCTTGAGTTAATCTTGACCTCACAAACTCAGTTGTGAGTTTCAAAGTCGAATTTTCTAAAGTCATGATGAGTGGGTCGTAGTCTGATGAGAGCCCGCTCAGCATTACGATAGCTAGAAAATTGTCTTCCACGCCAGCGCCTATATCGTCAAGCTGTTGGCCTATCTCGGCCACCTTCGTGAGATATGACTCTATGTTTGAGAAAGAATCGAGCTTCATCCCGAACAACGTGCGTAACAATGACAAGCGCCTGCTCAGGCCTTTACCTTCATAAACATTTTCAAGGTTGCTCCAGGCCTCGTGTGCCGTCTTCGCGTTTCTTATGTGCGGATATACACATGGTTGAACAAGAAGACAAATACGAGCTAATGCCTTCTTCTGTGTTTTGTCATCTTTTTCCTTCTTTTCTTCCACAGCGTCCCAGAGTTCTTCATGTATCAGTAACATCTTTGTTACAAACTTCCAAGTGCCGTAATTGTCGACACCACGTAGTTTTTCGATGGTCGTCTTGGGGTCGGCCATGATGCTTGGAATTACGAACTTGGGGGAAAACTATGACAATCTGTCTGAATTCAAAAAATATATTTAATTTAATCACAGGGAAGCAAGCTGGTGCCCATAACCTGATGAATTGGTTATAATGAGACAAGATTGATTTATTTAGAAGGGATTTTATTATTGAGAGGTGACACACAAGTTAACATGGCGGCGGTTGACAGTGCAAGAAGGAGATGACACATAAGTGAACGAGACAGCAGATGATTGCGTTCCGTTTACATTTCTAACACTTTTTACTGTAATAGAGTACCCCTTACGTCATTAAACCTATCGTCGACTTACCGTGTACTTTATGTTACTTATGTACCTTTAAAAAACTTGTACACATAAATACTTAGAAAACTGGAGTTGCTTAGATAATGAATGTTTACAGAACCAGTCAAAACTATTATTTTTATTGTTTAAACCATGCTTACTTTGAAACTATTATAAAACCGGCCAAGTGCGAGTCGGACTCGTGCACCATTATCTATTAAAACGGCCAAAAAATAATGTCTTTTGTATGGGAGTGCGCAGGTCCGACTTGCACTTGGCCAGTTTTAGTATTTGTTGTTATAGCGGCAACAGAAATACATCATCTGTGAAAATGTATACTGTCTAACACAGTTCATAAGATACAGCCTGGTAACAGACGGATAGAAAGACGGACAGCGGAGTCTTAGTAATACCCTTTGGGTACGGAACCCTAAAAATACTACTTTGGGAAAAGACGGTAAGGGTTTCGGATCTGCGCTCACGAACTCACCTGCCAATTGCAGTAAAATCTTGGAAAGGCCTATGTCCTGCAGACGAATGGATATACACCCACGTTTAACCGACGTGTCATCGGTGGGGAGATTCGTCACCGTGTTTCGGGCACAAATATGAACCTACAACTTGACGTTCCTTCTAAGATCGAACAAAAATGTTCCCCTACACTGTAGGGCCTACAGGATTCGACCCCGCAACCTCCAAATTTTGTTTCCCAAACTTCATTATTACACAAAGGCGGTCATTGTAATCAAAAATATATATTTTATTTTCAATTATGGGTTATTCAGGTTCTTTTTATTCAGTTGTCACCGAAAATTGGTAGCTTAATGGGCAGTTAATTAAAAAGTCATAAGTAAACCACGTTTCTTTGTGAACAAATACGAGCAAAATGGCCCTTATTCGTGGTGGGTAAAGAAGCGGGTAAGCCCCGTGCAACAGAGACTTTTCTTATTGATATTTCTTTTGTTTAAAGTCAGCTCTAAAATACACGATTGCATATTATTTATACATAAACTAGCTTTTGCCCGCGGCTCCGCCCGCGTCGAAGAGATTTTCGTGGAAATAAGGAAAACAAAATAATATGATTTTTCAACGACAATATGCAACGGTCACCATGTTTTACCAAAGTGCTAATAAATACCAATCAAATAAGCCCAAACTTGAAGAGTCTGCTTTTGTCCGTTGAGGAGAACCCATACCCACCTTCCAGTCCCATCAACAGACCTTGGTCACCATGTTTGACCAAATTGCTAATAAATACCAACAAAATAAGCCTAAACTCGAAGGGTCTGCTGTTGTCCGTTGAGGAGATCCCGTACCCACCTTCCAGTCCCATCATCAGACCCTGGTCGACATGTTTTACCAAAGTGCTATAATATATACCAATTGAAGAAGTCTAAACTCGAAGGGTCTGCTGTTGTCCGTTGAGGAGACCCCGTACCTATCTTCCAGTCCCATCATCAGGCCCTGGTCACCATGTTTTACCAAAGTGCTAATAAATACCAATTGAATAAGTCCTGAAGAGAGGAGATCCCGTACCCACCCCCCAGTCCCGTCATTAGATCCTGGTTGGTGACCTACAAAAATACTCATCATACCGATCAAATAAACTTAAACTTGAGAGGTCTCCTAAAAAAACATTTACTAGTGGATGATTGAAGCCCCGACTACGCAAGGCGTACCTACATACCACATGATTAACTAAAATCTTATTGAGTGCTTAAAGAATTTTTATAGTCAATTCAGTAGTTATAGATATTATTCATTATATGCAAACAAACAAATCTTTCTTCTTTATATAATAGTGCAGACAAACTTTAACGTGAGTTGATTTAAACCAGACTGCGTCAAATTCGATATTTTGAAACATGCAGCGCCATCTAGTGTATTAAAATAAAAACAATTTCAACGCCAGCTTACTGAGCCGTTATCCAGGATAGCTCCCTAGAGATGGCGTTTTCTAAGGACTTAAAAAAAAAATATTTTAATTTTTGGTCTTTTCTCAGTCAAGAAATATAATTTTAGCTTTAATATTTTTTTTACAAAAGGAAATATTTTATCTGAAAATAAAATAAAAGAATAAAAAATAAAAAGTGAAAAAGAAATACCAGTCGGGGTTTGAACCCGCGACGATCGACTATGCTAAGGCGGCGACCCTTCCACATGTCTCACTTAAATTCTCATTGCGCTGCTCCCTCTTGTCATAGCGTGATGATACATAGCCTTAAACCTTCCCAAAAAAATGCTTTATCTTTCAGTGAAAACTGCATCAAAATCCATTGAGTGGTTCTCAAGTTATAAGCGAACGAACAGACAGACAGATGTTGTATTTTATATGTATATAATAAAGATTTTAGCTTCTCCCTTAAGAAAACGAAGTGGCAAAAAAGAAGTCTTTTTGACAGACGATTTAACAGAAATTCATAATTTGGTATGTAATCCAAGTACCATTTAAAAAAACCTTAATAAAATTCAACTATCAAAGAGATAGTAAACTTAACGTAAGTGAGTGCCGATAGTAAAGGCGAACTCTAATTGCGGTTTCGAAATAAAACTTTCAGCAGAGAGAGAGAGAGAGAGAGTTCCTAATAAATTCAGGCAGTAGAGACCGACTGGATGTATATATTATGTACATTGTCACGTTGTAAGAATATTGAAATAACGTGCGTAAATAAAAATAAGATTCAGACAACACTAAACAATATTTAATTGTTTAACAATATTAAGCAATATAATAAACTTAATTAAATCACGAGCTCAGGTGTAAGTTCAGAAGCCAGGGTCAATAAACTCAATTTCCTAGTACCGCACTCTCCTTGGACCGAAGCAGTGGCTCAACGCTGTGGTGCGGTGGAAGCGGGGCTCCAGGTTCTCGTCGCAGACGAGGGGGAAGCACGGCCGGTGCGAAAGTCACAACCACAGTTGTAATTATGTAACTGTAAAGCTCCAACGGAGTTCCTGGAATGCCGCAGATAAACAAAAGCGTTACCACAGTCCGAGCAAAGCCGAGCGTAGCCACTAGCGAGCAACGGCGGTGATGATGACGAGAAGAAAGCGAGGTCGGTAATTTACAAGAAATCATTTCTGAGCGGCAATGGCATATTAATGAAATAATGCACTCAGAACGCTTACACGCAACGCTAGTGGCAGTGATGAAACAAAATACAAAGAACAAAGAAAAATGGAGCACAGTATGATCTAGCTTTAAGTACAGCCACAGTAATTACACACTTCTATATCTAAGTTAATTTGCATGCACAACAACTGAACTTACCCAGTTTGGGATAGAAAAATTATATCATCACTAAGACGCACAGATTTTATTTAGAAATGTCTTCTCGCGAAGTGAGCAAGAATGCGGGTAACAGCTACTCGTTTCAAGGGCTCGAGCTGCTGTGTCGCTGTTCAAAATGTTTTAGCCTACCGACCGTCACGCGAGGACACGCTGAGGCCTGTCTTTGGCTGAGATCCAGATCAGCGCATGCGCAGAAGTTGTTTACTCTGCGTATGAGGCCGATGAGATTTAGCTGACTAACTATACCTTATAAAAATAACTGTTTGTCGTTGTTTGTCTGTCCAATTATTATGATAAATTTTATTTTACCTACATTGAAATGAATATATATGTAATTTATACTTTAATTATTTAATATAGTATATATACCCTTTAATAAATATTGTAATGTAACTTCATCTTACTGAAGTTACGTTACAACATATTTTAATAGGTTGGGGAAAAACTCTTTTCGAAAATAGTATGTATGAACCTAAAATAAAATCTCTTTGGCTATACCATTTGTATCTGGCTGGTTTTGGTACTATTAAAAAGTTTAAATTTTAAAAAAGATAATTCCTAATTCAAATTAGGTAAAATGTGTGATTTTCATTTGTTTTTCTTACTGTTATGATGAGTGAATCTAATGAAGAAATTCAAAACACTTTAAAATTTTACTACAAAAATGGTAAAAATGCAACGCAAGCCGCGAAAAAAAATCGTGATGTTTATGGACCTAGTGCAGTGTCTGTGAGGGTAGCACAAATTTGGTTTAAGCGTTTTTAATCCGAAAATTTTGATGTCAAAGATGCACCCTGCTCTGGGCGCCCTGTTACGGATAAAATGGATGCCATTTTTGAAAAAGTGGAGCAAGATCGGCCTTTTAGTGGTTACGATGTAGCTGAAGAACTGGGGATTGACCACAAAACAGTTTCGGCGCATTTGAAAAAAGCTGGGTATACAAAAAAGCTTGATATTTGGGTGCCTCATGAGCACATTGAAAGAAACTTAATGAACCGTGTATTCATTTGTGGTTCCTTATTACGACGTAATGAAACCGAACCAGTTTTGAAAAACCTGATAACTGGTGATGAAAAGCAGTGTTGCCGGCAGACAAACTAGAAAAAGTCCGAAACCGAATCAAAAATTACCCGAAATACCCGTTTATAACGCGAAATATTCTCTTACCTTTTCTTTTAACGTTCACATTACAGAGCTGAAAAAAAATACAATTACTTAATGTTAGGTAGAGTTTAAAACCTTATTGTAAGAAAATGTATAAGAATGTTTTTCACTCACATTGAGACTTATAATTAAAATGCTGTTTAAAACATTAGTTTACCTTTATTTTCTGAAAATTTTCACATCATATACCATTTAATTATTTATTTTTATTGAAACATTTAAATTTACTTTTGAAATGCCCGATTGCCGTTTGTGATCTGTAAAAAAAAACATTTTCAAGTTGATTTTTAATTTTAAAGATATTTTTTGACTACCAACTTTAACTAGATACTTCACTTTAACTAGATACTTGTAAAAAGGATTAAGGAGAACATGACACATCAAAATGCACAGACATAATTAAACGGTTAGTAACAAAGTTATTTGGTGGTTACCTTGTATGGGGAGGGACTCACGTGTGGTTTACAAAATATCATATTTAATAAATATTTATTATTTTGCGAGTTTATACGCCAATTTAGCACACAGCATTTTTTTGGAAGGCTCATACATAATAGTGTTTTCTTTGATTCCTTGGGCAGTGGACATTAATGCGGAAATTGTGTCAGTTTTTAATTTGTTTCTGTGGTCTGTTTTGATATTTTTTAGTCGGCTAAATACACGCTCAACGCAAGCGTTGGAGAAAGGCAGCACCAAAAGCAGACTCATAACCTTTTTTATATTCGGAAAGAGCTCCCCATCAATTTCATTTTTCAGTGAGAATACCTTTCGCCAATACTCTTCAACTGACAAGTTGGATGATAGTCCCAGAATTTCATGATCAAGGAAAGCATGTTTCCTCCATTCTTTTACGAGATCTTGTTCGTTTACATGCGTTTTTAGAATCGGAAATCTCTCTAAAACATTTTTTAAGTCTTTATTTTCATATTTTTGCGCAATTCTGGGATTTACTGTTTCTATGCATGTATAGAGGGGGTCTTCAAAAGTGAATCTGGTTTTAATTTCTTGAAATGCTTCGATGTAAAAGGCGAGACATTTTTTTAAAACTGCATCCATCTCATAATCAGGAGGAGGGTTGGGATCTTTTTTTATATCTTGCAATGACTGTTGAGCCAATACACCCAGGTAAATTTTTTCTAAAGGAACGAATCTGCTCGGGTTTTTGTAGTCGACTTTAAAGATGTCAGTTCTTTTAATGTAGGAAAATTCCATGTAGTTTGCAGCAATGTTTCTCAATAGTCTCTCTACTTGAGGTTTTAACTCATGTAACAATGGTTTATCACTTTGAAACAGTTTATTAAAGTCGTTTAGTAATTCCAGCACGTAAGACATAAATTCCAAATATATTATGGAAAATGAATTATTTAATGTCATTAAAATGTTCTCTGTGGTAATACTAGGATCATTTTGTAGGTCATTTTGAAAGTATTCCTTCAGGACGTCTTTTTGCTCAAGAATGCGATCCACGCAGGCTTTTAATGATAGCCACCTTGTTGTACAGGGGGTCAAAATTTTGTGAATTTCCACTTTGAAGAAAGTTTGTAATTTCTGTAGTCGTTTCTGACGCAGAGCACTTCGATTAAAATGTGATCCAACGTTTCTAAGCATGTCTTCAATATTGCGAGGAAGGATAGCGCTTGCTTTTGAAGCCACTAAATGAATACTGTGGCACGTACATTTCACACAAGCTATGTGTGGTAATTTTTCCTTCAGATGGCTGAACACGGAGTTATGTTTTCCAACCATAGAGTTGGTGGTATCGGATGCAAAACCGACAATATTTTTAATTGGTATATTTTTCCTTTCCAGGCAGGTCATCATTTCAAAGCACAAGTTTTGGCCAGTACCATCAGAAACCTCGTAAATTTCAAAAAAGCTCGTTTCAACTTTGTTTATATTACCATCAAAATAAATGACAGCCATTGCACATTGTTTTAAAACAGTGATATCAGTAGTTTCATCGATGATTACACTGAAATACGTTCCAGGTTCTTTAAGTTGATCAATAATTGTTTTCTTTAATTCAGGTCCTAAGACTTGAGTCAAAATAGCCTGGCCTTTGGTCCGACTGAGTTTCATGTTCTGAGCTATCGCTGAGTCAGGAAAAATATCCGACAGCAACGGCGTCAAAGTCTCTAATAAGTTAAATGACAAATTTTTTGTCGCTATCAAAGATGACAATTTTAATTCTGCTCTCCTCGTCTGCTCTTCAAGTGGTGACGGTTTCATAATTTTGGGAAATGACTTACTACTTGACGCGTCTCTAATTATTGATTTATGTTTTGAGGAGATTGCATGTCTAACTAAAATAGATCTATGACATTGTAACTGGGAGTTGCAAAATTTACAATAAGCGACCGTGTTGCCCGAGTTATCTTTTGATTTTTGGAGCCAACATTTAAACTGGTTATCATGAAGCCAGTTTTCATTAAAGATGGTGGGTACATGCGCAACTCTTTTTTTCTTTGGTTCATTGCTGTAACTCGCTCGTCGTTTTTTGCTACTTTTATCTTCATTGAGTTCAAGTACCTCAGGTTGATTGGAGGAAATAACGCTAGCTAGTTGTGTAACTAACTCTGGTTCCGTTGCAATCGATGTTTTGGGTTCGGGTTCTGGTTTATTTGTATTTACTGATTCACAGTCCAGGATGTTAGGTGCCATGTCTACCACGAGGTCAATTCTGGAAGATGGTGTGTGTGACTTTGGTTTGGAGTGAATGTTAGACTTGTTAGTGGGATTAACTTTTGCAGCTTCATTATTAAGGTTAATATGTGATTGAGTTTGTGGAGTTATATCAATTGGTTTGCGTGATATTTTTAAAACAAACTTGTCCATATTCGCAACCTGCCACCAAAAAAAGCAAGGTTAAAAGCATTATTTAAAAAAAGAAAAATTGCATAAAAACACCTTTTTAAGTAAGAATTAGTTTTTAATAGCCGGCTGCCCTTGCATTATTTACTATCTGACAATTGATAGATAAGCATCAAGTTTAAGTGTTAATATACGGTATCTAAGTGTTAATATACGGCATCTACGTTTATAAAACCTTTAATATGTACGCGTGTAAAAAAAATCGAGATGGCATTCAAATCGATAGTGACGTCCAGAAAGTTAGCAAATAATGCTGCCTGTGTCAGTTAGTTAATAGTTTGGAAACATGCACAATTTGTTAGTTTTTTGTATGAGCTGGTAACACCAAAAATAACAAATCATCGATTGGCTCAAAAGGACCTTGATACAGAGTCGTAAAACATATTATAAACAAAGCATTGTTGGATTAAGGAAAAAGAGAGCTATTTAAGGTTTCATTTCGAAACGAGCGAAAATCACTCGGAGTGATTATTCAAAAATTGACACGAGTTAAACCGACGAGGGTAAACGAACCGTTACCTGACAGTTGCACGAAAGTGTTTTGAAACGCTTCGTAAAAATCACACTGGCCACCTGATTGGTTCAACCAGATTTTTCTTTCTCTTTCTCCTATATAGAACTGTCTCTTTCTAATAAACGATTGAAGTTTCGCACTATGATCGCACGTTTTGAAACGCTTCCTAGATCTATTATCTACTAGCCTTTGCCCGCTCCAGCTGCGTTTATTTATTCAATCTTTTCCTCGTTTTTAGCCTGGGCGTTATTTTATGAACATCTCTTATCGTTTATCTGTTGACCAAGGTCACTACGATGACAATAAAAAAACTGCACCCAAACCCGTTGAGTAGTTCTCGAGTTAAAACGGAACATACATACAGACTACAGACAGACAGACAAAAACTCTAAAAATTGTGGCTTTGACACGCACTTTTTACTACTTTGTTATTAGTATCAATATAAAGGCTATTGAACTGACCACGAAAAGCGATGCGATCTGATTTTGCACTCAAATTATTTCTGCAGCACGGGGTCCGTGTTCTGCAGTGAAAAATTAAAATAATTGTATTTTATTATCATCTTAAGTAAACTGCAATAAAATAAACTCTAAGCTAATCAAAATCACAGATGAAAAATTATTTGGGTACTTTGATTCTAGGTACTTACTGGAATACTTAGATTTCCAATCACATACAAAGGCACAACAGATAAAAAAATTGTGGTAAGTATTATTAACAATAATTAATTAACTGTCAAAAAAATAAAGATTTCTTTTCCAAAGTTTACACACCTTCAAGTTTTTTGTAGCCGTTTGTAGCTGACTATGATGTAATGTGATGTTGAAAAAAATCATCGTGCTTGCCTTATCTAATGAGAATCTGTATTAGGGCATCTCTTTTGCACGTTTTGTCTCATCGGACTCACTCAACACACACAAGGATAAGATGCATTCCGTTTTGCGCGTTCACCAAAATTATTTCGTTTTGGGCATCAACTGAGTCAATACGATTTATTAGGAGAAAAATATTTTAGGGTTTGTCGCAAAATTATCCGAAATTACCCGGCAGACATGATTACCCGCAAGATACCCGCTTAGTGCCTAAATTACCCGAAATCGGGTAAAAATACCCGTACCGGCAACGCTGATGAAAAGTGGATCACGTACGACAAGAACGTGCGAAAAAGGTCGTGGTCAAAGGCTGGTCAGGCTTCACAGACTCTGGCGAAACCTGGGTTATCTCGCAACAAGGTAATGCTGTGTGTATGGTGGGATTGGAAGGGCATTATTCATTATGAGCTGTTACCGCCAGGCAGGACCATCGATTCTGAACTCTACTGCGAACAACTGATGGGATTAAAGCAAGAATTTGAGAGAAAGCGGCCGGAATTAGTCAACAGAAGGGGTGTGGTTTTTCATCATGATAACGCTAGACCTCACACATCTTTAGCTACTCAGCAAAAATTAAGAGAGTTTGGCTGGGACGTATTAATGCATCCGCCGTATAGTCCTGACCTTGCACCTTCAGATTTCCACTTGTTTCGGTCTCTTCAGTATTCTTTAGTTAGTGTCAGGTTAGCATCACGAGAGGACTGCCAAAACCACTTGTCGCGGCTTTTTGATCAGAATCCCCAGAATTTCTATAGCAATGGGATCATGTCCCTACCTACAAGATGGCAGAAAGTTATCGAACAAAATGGCACATACATTATTTAGTTAAATGTAAATAAACTATATAAAAAAAGTTTTGAATTTTCATATAAAATGCAAAGAACCCTTTTCCCCATAATGTAACAACTTGAATGTAAAAGCTGTAACAAAAAGGAGGAGAAAAAGAAAACTATTTCATGAGAGAGGTGACGTACTAAATTACAACTTAACAGGTTACTTTATACCTTACTCCTAAAGACGAGTCGTCTTTTATAAAAAATAACTCAAATCTTTATGCGTACGCATCACAGACTGATAAATACTCCTAATATTAATAATAAACGTATAGAACCCCGATTTCACAATTGAGAATTTTTAGTTAAGTAGTGCTTAACTTTCAAATGCAGCGCTGTGATTGGCCAATTCGTCACTTATGTATCCACTTAGCGAAACTTTCTTAATTCAGAAACTGGCCTAGAGTCGACATGAAGCAATTTTAGTTCAGTGAGTTACGGGCTCTTTTATATATAAACTAGCTTTTGCCCGCGGCTCCGCCCGCGTCGAAGAGATTTTCGTGGAAATAAGGAAAACAAAAGAATATGATTTTTTGAACGACAATATGCAACGGTCACCATGTTTTACCAAAGTGCTAATAAAGCCCAATCAAATAAGCCCAAACTTAAAGGGTCTGCTGTTGTTCTTTGAGGAGAACGCATACCCACCTTTAGGGAGTGCAATCTTGCAGCAAAATCTTTAATCTCGGTATTTGCAAGATTTAAGAGGTCTAATCTTGCAAGATCTCGGTATTTTGCAAGATCTTGCATACCTACGAATTATTCTTAATAATTATAAATATTCAATTGAAACTTGGTAAAGTTATTGCTCTATGGGCGATATAATGAAATAATAATACATTATAGAAAAACAGTGAATCATTTATTTAAAAAAAATACGCATTATTCTGAAAAAATCTCCTTAGTAAACACAACATATCTAGTGTGTCGTCTGCTAACTGGCTTCGGATGTTTCGTGCTAAATACCCAGCAGCAGAAAAGGCCCGTTCTGACTCTACGCTTGTTGGCACTACTGATGATAGGCATTGATACGCTGACTGCAGGTGCTGCCCTTTTGCCCCGCCTGATTCAAACAGACTAATTTCTTGTCTAAAAAATTTATCGAATAATGAACCAGTTGCACGTGAAGGGCGTTCTTGTGGACGGGATTTCAAAATCATTTGTAATTCTTCATCAAGAGACAGAGGTATTTTTTCGGATACGCCGGCTACTAAAGATAACGGCGAGTTATCATCATCATCGTCTACTGGTTCTTCTGTAACAATTTCATCTGAAGATGTAGAGGAAGAAGCAAGTACGTATAGTCGTTCGATCAGCTTTTTTATTTCTCTTTTGACCGAAGTTTTTGGTGGCAAATTAAAGGTGTTATCGTTAATCAGCGAATCAAAATCTTCATCGTATTGGGCAGGATCTCTCAAATAGAACAACGCTGCAGTCATAATTGTTCGGCGCTCACGGATTCGAGTCCTCATAGCATCTGCCAGCTTCTATGCTATAGGTGTTGTTAGGTTTTCTAACTTTCTTACCATGAACCGCAGTGGTTTCAGCAGTGATGAGATCTGAATCTCTTCGACATAATACTTCAACGGCTAATTTAACCGTCTGAAACACGTGGTCTAAGTCAGACAAAGCGGCATATTCTTGTTCTGAGAAAGCATAGTCCGGATTTGTCCCAAGGCTGCAATCGATCAAAGCTTTGCTTACACACGTCTTCACTTTGTTGAATCTGGAGATCATGTCTGCAAGACTCGACCATCTTGTTTTACAGTCGAGCACTAGGTGCATGTTTTTGCCGAACTCGTCATTTACATACTTCTGAAGAATGTCGTTCTTTGTTGGCGATTTTCGGAAAAGCTTTACAGTTTTTCTTACTTTACTTATGATTGTGTCAAGCTCTGGTACTAATTCAACTTCAACTGTAGATAATATGCAATCAAACCCTTCAGAATCATTTTCTTCGGTTTCTTCGTCGATATCGAGAAACTTGTTTTCCTCGTCGTTTTTTTGACGCGTGTCTAAGTTGTCTTTTTCTTTCTTGTAGATAACGTCTATGATGCCTAGCTGAAGGCCGTGAGCATAGCATAGTTGCTGGAGAGGGTTTATAAGTCGTCCTACTTTAACCATTATACTAGCCCCATCAGTTGTTATAGCCGCTATATCATCATCCAAGGATAAAGCATATTCTGACAACTTTTTCTTTAAAAGATCTATACAACTCTCTGCGGGCATACTTCCGACTACCCGCACAAGCCCCAAATTCCAAAACAAAGCTTCTCCCTTCGAAAACGTGTGAATGTTTATATTTATAAAGCGTCTGTTTCTACAAGAAGTCCACTCATCAAAAGTAAGAGCAAATCTGTGATTATCTTTCTTTAGTTCCTTAAGATCTTGAGACACTTTCATCTTCAGAGTCATGCCATAATTCATGACTATTAATTTTATAGCGTTGGGAGATGTTGGAAGCTTGTAGCCTTTTGCTTCAAATAATTCTCTTAAATCTTTTGACGTACAAAACGATCTAAATGTCAGGCCATCTTTGGAAACCATTCTTGCAATTCTTTTATCCCTAGGAACTTCTTGCGAATGAAAGTAATCATTGATTTTTTGCTTTTTTGCACGGTTCTCACCTGCGGAACAAGATACAGCCGACGAACTGGTTGATGGCAGCGATGGTGCCGATGAAGACGTTGATGGAACCGGAGTCGTATTTTGTAATCCTTTTTTCTGCGTCGTATCAATTTTATGCTTGGCATTCATATGTACATGTAAACCTTTAGGAGAACGTGCCGATGTTTTCAGAATAGACTTACATAATTTGTATTGAGCAGTACAGCCATCCTCTGCCGTCAGAGGATGGCTGTACTGCTCCATACAAATTATGACTAATTATGCTCATCCTACTTAAAAAGTGCCTCCATACTTCCAGCGGACTATTAAACTCCTTATAAATTACATTTGATGACATGATGGCACTATAAAACCAATATTTGACACTAAACTGTCTTTTTTACAAATACAAACAATCGGCACACTTTGAGTAAATAAATTAACATGTCACAGTCATGAAAACAATTGCAAATGGCGAAAAAATAGACCACTGCCGCACGCGACACTACCTCACCCCGCGCAGGCACACCCCCTTTCACTCCAGCGCCGAGAAGAACCGGGAGGGAATTCAGTCTGCGCGCGTCCGCGCTCTCGCATGGTCATAGAATGTGTTGCTGTGCAATCTTGCAAATCTTGCGAGATCGCGCACGATTTGGGGTGCAAGATTGGTCTTGCAAAATTCGTGCAAGATCTCGGTATTTCGCGATCTCGGAATACCGAGATTGCACTCCCTACCCACCTTCCAGTCCCATCAACAGACCTTGGTCACCATGTTTGACCAAATTGCTAATGAAGACCAATCGAATAAGCTCAAACTCAAAGGGTCTGCTGTTGTCCGTTGAGGAGATCCTTCCAGTTCCATCACCAGACCATGGTCACCACGTTTTACCTAAGTGCTAATGAAGACCAATCGAATAAGCTCAAACTCGAAAGGTCTGCTGTTATCCGTTGAGGAGATCCCATAATCACCTCCCAGTCCCATGAGCAGACCCTGGTCACCATGTTTTACCAAAGTGCTAATAAATACCAATCGAATAAGTCCAAACTCGAAGTGTCTGCTTTTGTCCGTTGAGGAGATCCAGTACCTACCTTCCAGTTCCATCATCATACCAACCATGTTTTACCAAAGTGCTAATAAAGACCAATAAAATAAGCCCAAACTCGATGGGTCTGCTGTTATCCGTTGAGGAGATCCCGTACCCACCTCCCACAGTCCCGTCATTAGATCTTGGTCACCATGTTCTAGAAAAATACTCATCAATACCGATCAAATAAACTTAAACTTGAGAGGTCTCCTAAAAAAAACATTTACCAGTGGATGATTGAAACCCCGACGATGAGACTACATACGTACGACTACGCAAGGCGTACATACCACACGATTAACTAAAAATCTTATTGAGTGCTTAAAGAATTTTTAAAGTCAGTTCAGTAGTTCTAGATATTACCCATTATATGCAAACAAACAAACAAACAAACAAACAAACAAACAAACAAACAAATCTTTCTTCTTTATATAATAATAAATATTTTAGCTTTATAAAAGCTTTTTCATTGTTTTTTATTAATATATATAAATGTATGTACACTTTTATATATAGGAAAAAAAAGAAATAATAACTTCGAAATATATTTCGATCCACTCGGGGTCGTCGTCAGTCGAATAACTGATAACCCCGAGTGGATCGAAATATATGGATGTACAGAGATGTTGTCGCGAGCGTCGAGCCAAGCAGAATGTTTTTTTCTTCCCACGTTCCGTTCGTTCTCGTTCGGTCATCGCTAGTGCTGGGCGTTGACAGTTCTTCTACCGTAAAAAGTTGTGAGATCCATGTAAATCCAAGTCGACTAATTTATTCAGTCCCTACTTAAGGGACCTTCTGTCTTAAGTTATAGCACAATTAGCTAACCTCGCAACATCTTTTAGTGACCATATCAATATTAAAAGTCTTTTATGTTTTAAATAAATAGATTGACTTGGCAATCGCACTAAATAATCTAATCATACTAATATTATAAATGCGAAAGTTTGTGCGTGTGTGTGTGTGTGTGTGTGTGTGTGTGTGTGTGTGTGTGTGTGTGTGTGTGTGTGTGTGTGTATGTTTGTTACTCTTTCACGCTGAAACGGCTGAACGGATTTAGATGAAATTTAGAATGAATATAGCTTATACCCTAACTTAACACATAGGCTACTTTTTATTTCGGAAAAATGCATGGTTCCTGTAAAATAGATCAATATCATTGAAAAATCAGGTGTCTAATTAGCGCTGTCGCACCGTTTGTGGTACAATAAGACAAGGCTTTGTTATATCATACATCCGGTGTATAATTAGCGCGGTCTTTAATCGTTTGTGGTGAAATAAGACAAGGCTATGTTATCTCATCACACTTCATACTAATATTATAAATACGAAACTTTGTGTTTGTGTGTATGTTTGTTACTCTTTCACGCTGAAACGGCTGGACGGATTTGGATTAAATTTAGAATGGATATAGCTTATACCCCAACTTAACAAATGGGTTACTTTTTATCCCGAAAAAAAGCATGTCGTTAAACCGAATAACACGCGGGCGGAGCCGCGGGCATATGCTAGTTTAATATAATATGTATTACTTGTGACATACATTGTGTTTTCATGCGATGGCCGTCTCAATCTATTAATTTAAAACATAAAAGATTTTTATTATTGATATGGTCACTATAAGATATTGTTAGGTTAGCTTATTATGTTATTATAACTTAAGAGAGAAGGTCCCTTAAGTCGGGACTGCAAAAATTAATCGACTTGGATTTACATGGATCTCACAACTTTTTACGGTAGAAGAACTAAGTTGCGAGTTTTTTTTACAAGTTTTATTTTTGATGGCTACGTTTCTTCGTACCATTTAGCTTAAATGTCGCTTGTTTTTTGTATGGAAACTTGCCAACGCTATTTAATCCTTAGATTTGGTCGATATGTCTGTGGTACACACTACAATATAAATTCACATCATGAGCGAGTTTATTTTATAAACTAGTTACTGGAATTAATAGTTAGAATGTTTGATATTTTCAAGAAACCTCCAGTTTTCCTGATCCTCGCTTCGTCTATGCTATTGCATGTGTACGTACAACCTCCTGAAACCAGTTATTTAAATTTACATACACCTGCTGCTAAATTTATGTTCACACATATGATACGATATGTTCACAAATGACAATTTTTGAAAGATTATCAGTTTGTCCTCGCACAAATCCGGTGTCAGTCATTATGTAACAACCTATTAAAGCTTAAAACTACTAATTTTACCATAAACACTACATATATTTGTTATTTTTAAGAAACTGCAATAAACAAGTTCCGTACTTCTGTACAGAATTCATTGACCGGCTATTGTTTACATATCAAGATGACGTCAAAAAAGATAGTAGCCAATGGCGACGCGTTTTGCATTTGCGTTTCATTTCATCAAAATTTCGTGTTATTAAAATGGAAATAATTACTAAACTATGAAATAAAATAGCTTCCCATTGTCATAATTAAATTCTAATAAGTAAATAGAATACAAAACACACAATATATTACTTATATAAATTACTTGCATATTCTTCATTGCGTGGTACCCACAATCAACAATTGTATTTCATACTCAAAGATGTACGGCAAGTGGAAACTGGAGGTAAAACCGTCAGAAACAGGAACTTCTGAGTACTTCCGGTGCGGCTCCGTAGGGCTCCCTCTATAATTTTGGTTCATTGTTGGTCCTCATTTGCATAAATGATTTATGGCCAAACTGGCTTTCTTTGGCTGCCACAACATTAGGCATACCACCTTACGGCCTCCAGGTTAAATATGATTTTTTTTTCCAATAAATTATATGCTTTCTTTTTAAAATAAATGAGTTTTTTGGTTCTACGCCAGTCCATTGTCAGGTGCTTTAATAATCAGTTTTTGTTTAAATAAGACCGACATTCGTTGTCTTATTTCTTAGATAAGAACGAGGTGTTTACCTCTGTATGAAATACCTGAAATCTCGTCTCACCATAAACTCATATGACCATTATGCACTTATGTCATGTCATGACTACAGTTGCAAAACTTCCGACAGATTCGGAATAATTACGTAATACTTCTCAGAAAGTTTCTTTCAATCAGAATTTTTCAAAATAAATCTTATTACAATATATGACTAAAAAGTTTTCTTTATTTTGTGTCAATCTTGCTAGTAAACATTGTATTCTACATCGATCAATCGTGTGGCTGATGCCGATTACCTAAAATTGTATCAAAATGTCGCCAAATGTATGGAATACCAGTTTGAAAAAAGTCGCTAAAATGTATGAAATGTTTTTTGTAACAAGTATCTAAATCGACTACAATTCCGCTAGATTTAGCGACAAAGTCGCTAAGGTGGCAACCCTGCGAGAACGACCGACGCGTGATTATAAAAGCCTGTTGATTTCGGCCAGGTACTTGGCCCAACCACTCGGGCCTTTAAAGTAGACACGCTCACTTTAAACCCCCGAGCGTTTGGCCAACATTGTGGCCCAAACCAACAGGCTATTAGAGTTGATCAATCGGTTTTCTCCAACTACAAAAGCCCGAGTGATTCCGCCAGCGTGTGCTTGTCTCTAACAGGAAATTGTAGTGCAGGTATGTTTACTCTAAAACCCAGAGCGTTACACAAAATTTAATACACTAAGCAAGAGTTGATTTGCAGATCTTAAAACTCTTGAACCTTTGCGGTAAGGATGTTATTAATTCAACACGTTTGAAAAAGAATGCCTCTGTTGCTATATGTTGCAGAGTAGGTGCTTGTTTACTCTTTGTAACAGGAATCTTCGGTAGTGGCGTAGATTTTAATTCTGCCCCTGACTTTGTTATAGACTTAGCTATCCTCATTGTTTCGGTTAGGTTTTTACCAAATAGAAAATTATCTGTTTTACTTTTGTGCAGCTGGTCTTTCATATCTTTTATTAACTTAAATAAAACGAAATTTCGTCTAGTGACCGAGTCCACGTTCTGACAATCACATAATAAACGGCTTGCGTCCATCAGCAGTTTGAGAAGAGTCCTATTTTTGGTTTCCTCCTGGAGAAGAGTAGTTATGGCTTCTCCTATGCAGGCGATGACAGAGCCTAATTGATTTTGCTTGAGCTAGATACCCTTGTCTCTCTTCAAGGTAGCTTCTGACACAGCCACCTTGATCTCGGGATTAAGCGTAGGGGCATCGATTAATGGACAGTTATTAGGTGGCAAATATTTATCTTGCAGCTCTTTGCGGGCATCCTTCGAAAGTCCCTCTGTTGCTATATGTTGCAGAGTACGTGCTGGTTTACTCTTTGTAACAGGAATCTTCGGTGGTTGCGTATATTTTAATTCTGCGTCTGACTTTGTTATAGACTTAGCTATCCTCATTGTTTCGGTTAGGTTTTTACCAAATAGAAAATTATCTGTTTTACTTTTGTGCAGCTGGTCTTTCATATCTTTTATTAACTCAAATAAAACAAAATTTCGTCTAGTGACCGAGTCCACGTTCTGACAATCACATAATAAACGGCTTGCGTCCATCAGCAGTTTGAGAAGAGTCCTATTTTTGGTTTCCTCCTGGAGAAGAGTAGTTATGGCTTCTCCTATGCAGGCGATGACAGAGCCTAATTGATTTTGCTTGAGCTAGATACCCTTGTCTCTCTTCGAGGTAGCTTCTGACACAGCCACCTTGATCTCGGGATTAAGCGTAGGGGCATCGATTAATGGACAGTTATTAGGTGGCAAATATTTATCTTGCAGCTCTTTGCGGGCATCCTTCGAAAGTCCCTCTGTTGCTATATGTTGCAGAGTACGTGCTGGTTTACTCTTTGTAACAGGAATCTTCGGTGGTTGCGTATATTTTAATTCTGCGTCTGACTTTGTTATAGACTTAGCTATCCTCATTGTTTCGGTTAGGTTTTTACCAAATAGAAAATTATCTGTTTTACTTTTGTGCAGCTGGTCTTTCATATCTTTTATTAACTTAAATAAAACGAAATTTCGTCTAGTGACCGAGTCCACGTTCTGACAATCACATAATAAACGGCTTGCGTCCATCAGCAGTTTGAGAAGAGTCCTATTTTTGGTTTCCTCCTGGAGAAGAGTAGTTATGGCTTCTCCTATGCAGGCGATGACAGAGCCTAATTGATTTTGCTTGAGCTAGATACCCTTGTCTCTCTTCAAGGTATCTTCTGACACAGCCACCTTGATCTCGGGATTAAGCGTAGGGGCATCGATTAATGGACAGTTATTAGGTGGCAAATATTTATCTTGCAGCTCTTTGCGGGCATCCTTCGAAAGTCCCTCTGTTGCTATATGTTGCAGAGTACGTGCTGGTTTACTCTTTGTAACAGGAATCTTCGGTGGTTGCGTATATTTTAATTCTGCGTCTGACTTTGTTATAGACTTAGCTATCCTCATTGTTTCGGTTAGGTTTTTACCAAATAGAAAATTATCTATTTTACTTTCTGCAGCTGGTCTTTCATATCTTGTTTTAAGTTAAATAAAACAAAATTTCGTCTAGTGACCGAGTCCACGTTCTGACAATCACACAATAAACGGCTTGCGTCCATCAGCAGTTTGAGAAGAGTCCTATTTTTGGTTTCCTCCCGGAGAAGAGTAGTAACTTCCGTATTCGAAACACATATGAGCAATATAAAAATTTATATACTGAAAACCTTTAAGTAACTATCTGACTTACCTATTTAGAAAAGTATTATTTTCTCTATTTTGAGCTATAAATTCGAGGATGCAGCGATCGTCGTAACAGCCATTTTGCATTGCGCGCTGACATGAACCTTATTTCAAAGTCGCTACAGTCGTCCTGCTTAGTAGCTTACTGAAGCCCCATCATTAAATAACTTATAACTTATTATAGGACCCACAGCATGCAAATAATGTATATCTCGCCTTATAGAAATAATTATATGAAATAAAAATAATAAGTTTAAGCAATTCACCATTTTATTTTAATTTAAGTTTTTTAAACTCTTTTATGATTAATTATTGTGCCTATTTTGGCTTGAGCTTTTCTATAATTTATGTTTTCAAACTGAATCAATTCAAGTAAAGTTTAGCAGAAAAGTGTATGAGTTGCTACAGTTCTACAGTGGTATGGCAATTCGCGTCCCAGGCCCTTTATTTATTTTTACCGCCTCGTGTCAAGTCCACGCCGCGAGAATTTGTCTCTCGAGTACCGCATTATCTTCGAGGTACGTGTGTCTGCCACTTTACATCACATTTTCATCCGTAAATCATTTTCGAGGACAACGTTTATCTTTTAAGCTAATAGACTATGCACGCATAGTCGGTAACCTTAACTAATCGTGAACCAGTATGACACAGTAATTGTGGGATGCAAGACAAAAAGTAAGTCTTAAAAAGCTGGCCGACCTTGATGAAATCTGGCAAAGTGTGTAAAGAAATGAAAAAAAAAAATTTTTGACAAAAACAACGGCCAGGCCGAATTATAGCAGACTGAGGGATTTTCTAATGGAATTGCTCAATATGACATTGATTGCATACTGGTATTCGATCAGTTAAAATCTACCCTTGAATGCAACCTTTAAATTAGTCGGACAGACTAAACTACCAAGCCGGCCGAAAACGTTTTTCTAGCTATACTAATCGAGTGTTATCGTATGAACACAGTTCAATGCTGGCACTTTGTGAGATATTTTAATATAAATAAAGATATACGTTTTTTCATGATTTTACAAAATCTGCCAGGTTTTGCCAATGTCAGACAGCTTTTTTAAGAGTTACTTTTTGTCTTACTTTCAATAGTGACTCTGTCATGCTGGTGCTTAATCGGTTAAGGTTACCAACTTTGCCCTCAAGTTCTATTACACCTACATAGGGACTTGAACTGGTTTAAAGTATTTTTATGTAATCTAGTAAGTAGTTGATTTTGAGTAATTTTAAAGTTAAGAAAGTAAGAGGCGGTGTGTATAATATTTACGAGGAAGACACTGGAATGATCGGGAACCAGTACTTTACAACACAAAAAGAAGTTTTTAACGTGAAAACTGTTTCTGTTTTACCAAACACGTATACAGAACAAAAAAAATATTTCAGTGACAGTTTCAGTTAAATAAAATACCCACATGTATGTATCTATGGATAAAATCAGGAACAATGTCTTTTTGAGCTTGCCTTAATGAGCTTGTTTATATTTACAACCGTAAAGCATATAGCCAAACGACAATATATCGGTGGTATTTTAAATTCTGACTTAGACTTGGCTTTCTCACTACCGTAGGTTGGATAAAAACAGCTACATAGGTAACACTAAAAGTTTCCGGAACTGGCCACTTACAAAAACAATATTTAAAAATTTATTGCAACATTTGAAAATAGAACTCTTTGGCTGTAGAATGCAGTTTGTTTCATCTGACTGTCTTTTGTTTTTACCTTGTGGCGCCATTTAAAAAATTGTGTGTCTGCATCAACATGGATTTAACTCGGGAAAATTTTCGTAGTATGATTTTCTACGATTTTAAGTGTAATTTGACAGCTCAACAGAGCATCGCTCGGCTTGAAACAGCTTTTGGCAATGAAGCACCATGCAAGACGACTGTTTATAGCTGGTTTGCAGAATTCAAGCGTGGTCGTATCAATCTCAGTGACGAATCTCGCGATGGTCGGCCGTCCACCGCTGTGACCAACAAAAACATCGATGCTGTGCGCCGTATGATTGAAACAGACAGGCATGTGACCTACCATGAAATTCGCGCATCCTTAGAAATAGGCATGAGTCAAATACAATCAATCCTACACAAACATTTGGGTGTGAGAAAGCTGTGCTCGCGGTGGATCCCACACAACTTGACCGAGGCTCAAAAAACGGACCGCGTCAATTGGTGTAGTGCCATGCTTACCAGATTCAACGAAGGTGCGTCAAATTTGGTGTGGAACATAGTAAAAGGTGACGAAACATGGATTTATTGCTACGATCCCAAAACAAAGCAGCAATCGAGCGTATGGGTCTTTCAAGATGAGCCGAAACCAACCAAAGTGGCGCGCGTGAAAAGTGCACCTAAGCGGATGATTGCTTTTTTTTTAATAAAACTGGACACGTGGCTACTGTTGCTTTAGAAAATCGTCGTACCGTGAATAGTGACTGGTACACGACCATTTGTTTGCCGGAAGTTATTGACGAACTCCGTAAAAATAACCGTAAACGCCGTATCATCCTGCACCACGACAATGCTAGTTCTCACACGGCCAGACAGACAAACGACTTTTTGAAGACGAAAAATGTAGAACTCATGAGTCATCCTGCATACAGTCCCGACCTGGCACCTTGTGACTTTTTTCTGTTCCCAAAAATTAAGAACCAATTACGCGGTCAACGATTTTCATCACCAGAAGAGGCTGTCGAGGAGTATGAAAAACACGTTTCAGAGGTCACCACAGGGGAGTGGCACAAAAGTTTTCAAAACTGGTTTGATCGAATGAAAAAGTGCATAGACGCCAAGGGAGATTATTTTGAAAAACAATAAATTAATTTTGTACCTTTAATAGTATTTTTTCATATTCATTCCGGAAACTTATAGTGCGTCCCACGTATAATGTCAAAAAACAACGCTGCTTTCCGCAAAATGATTCAAGAAGACTGATTTACGAATCCATTTAGAGTTAAATTGAAACGTTGCATAAATCATCATTTAAATGATGATAAATTGATGACGTTCAGCAGACCATTCGGAACCAATGGACTGCTGAAATATTTATTTTTAATCATAGAGTCATATCTTAGTTCCACGTATGATCCCAGATGGTAATCCTCTGGGGGACACGTTTCATACGATTATTTAATAGAGGCCTTCAAAAAGAAGCTAACACGATCGGTTTACTAGTCCACAAACAGATATGAGGTAGGCCATGCGTTTTCGAAAGCGTCAGAGAAGGAACAGTTGCACATAATTTGCAGACGTTTTTTGAACCGCATTTGTGATGTTGAAAGCTAAGACTGTTGACTGGACTCGGAAACAGCTTTGCTGCGAATTTGATATACCCTCGAAATTTGAAAGGCACAAAAAGTATTAAACATCCAAATATTATAATGTTATCGATTAGCCTTCCAGGTATGGATTTGTAGATCTTGGTTTGAGATGAAGTCCAACGATATTTTGGCAGCGTTGTCAAATGTCTGGGCTGCGGCTAGCAAACTATACTGGCTTTCTTTAGAAAACCACATTAATGAGTCAGCATTGGAGTTTGCTGTGATGAGAGTTTGACGATCTTTGAAGTGATCCATCACAAACTCAAAGTGGGCCAGGCATTCTTCATTTAGTGTACTGTAAATACGCCGATATTATGTGCAGGGACGCTGCACAGAGCGGTATTTGAGCAAAAAAGCTGGACAAAACCTATTATTTGCTATGTCTAAGTCAAGTGCCCGTCAAAATGTGTTGAGTTTCCTTAGCTGTTCAAAATTACTTTTCAAAGTTTGGAGAGAAAAACGGACTTTTGAATAAAAATGGTGCTTTTTTTGTATATTTTATTTTAAAATAAGGTTCGATTTTAAAGGCATCAATCAACTTCATAGTTGTCTCCGTCTTCATCATGGTCAGACTAAGCAGACTGACCAAATTGTTCTTGTTGCAACAACTCTAATGCAGTTTTTGAGAAATTTTGCAACTTTTTCTTAGATTGTGGGCGTATGCTTGATAAATAAGGGTCTGATGTCAACAGCAATCGATTTAATACATCCCTGTTACATTGTTCTCTCGAAAATTTACGTGTGAATTTCTGTCTGTATTGACGGAAGTGTTTGTTCCGCGCTTCTGCAGCTTCCTCCGACAACTGACCAATAGGCAGCAAGGCGTGCGCAATGACGCTTGGTCCATGGATCAAAATTTTATGTACGGTTGGTGACATAGGCTGCCAATCGTAGTGTCGCACGTAAAATTCTGCAGTGTCTTTTGAATATTTTTCGAATTTTTTGATGTCTACATCGAAGCCAGATGAAATCACCTCCAGTATTACTTTAAACCTTTCAATTAATTCCGTTCCGTTCCGGTGACTCATCCAGCCAGCAGTTCTGCTGTAAGGGTGCAAAGACCCGAGACACCGGTGAGCCACGTAGTATACAGGTGGGGTCTGTAGAGAGGCAGCTGCGGGATCGAGGAGTGACAGGAGATTGGAGGCCCACCCGAATTCAAGCATCGTATAGTGAGCATGTAAGGATTAAATAGATATGATAATTTGTGTGTTATAAATATGGATACGCTGCGCTTTGATATGTGGATTTGGGCGGTGATGAATGCAGAGTAATCCACTATAACTTTGTAATTCATCTGTAGTCTGGGCCCTGATTGTCATTCGCGTTCCGATTCTGTATCTGTTTCGGGTAGGTTGTAGATTTCTTCTGCTGTCTTTTTTACCAGGAACCTGTCTCCAGAAATTGTTTTCCAGAAGCTTCTGTTTTGTCGTGAAAATTTTACATCTTGGAACAGGGAATTAAGCCATGTGTATATTGGTCGTCCAGTTTTCCTTCTTGATTCTGCATAGTTGTAGGCTGCGTGAAGCAAGTGGGGTTGTGGTCGCCGTTGAATGTGACAAAAATAAGAAATCCTACGCATTTTCAATATTTTTGAAATAGTTTTACCTTTCAGTATTTCACTTATTTTCTTTTTGGGTGTACTTTTGCCGGCTTGAAGCATGCTCCCTAAAATAAGTCGTTCGTATTGTCTCAGTTTTGATCTATTATATTTAGTTAGAGCCGTTACATTTAACCCATACGTCATAATTGGTGAAATTACCATTTTGTTGATTAGTGTTACGATTTTCCACTCTATCTTGTTATTTTTAATAAATGGCAGTATCGCTTTAGAATACCTCATAGCCTTTTCACATCTGGTTTTTATGGAGGCTTTTCGGTTGTGGGAGGCAGTGATGTAAGTACCTAGGTATTTTATTTCTTCTACTGGTTGAAGTAACGTTCCACCAAGGGTGATTGGTAGTTGGTGAGTCGCCGGTGGACCAAAGGGGTCTCTTATGACTATTTTTGTTTTTGTGTCGTTAAGCACAAGACCCACCGTCATCAGGAGCTCCTTAAGTTTGGTGAAGATACGGTCGAGAATTTGTATATTTTTACCTATCATGATTAGGTCATCCGCGAATGATAAAATTAAGGGCAGCGTAATTTTAGTATCCTGGTCTATGTGTACAGCTTCGTCTTCTTCTTCTAAGGTGCGCAGAACTTCATCGATTAAAATGGTGAACAGTCTTGGTGATAGAGGGCAGCCCTGTTTGACACCTTTTGTCTTATTAATGGTCTCTGATACTTGCCCACACCATGAGATGTAGGTTACTTCATGTAGGCATGCTTTAATAATTCTATTTGTGAGCGGAGTATTAGTACGCCATTTAAGAATGGCTTTGAGTGCATTAAGGTTAACTGTATCGAAAGCCTTTTTGATATCTAGTGCGATCACATATATTCGTTGACCTGCTCTCCAGTTTGTGTCAAGCACTCTTCGTAGTGTAAAAATATGATCTTCTGTTGCTCTTTCATTGAGGAAGGCTGCTTGGTAAGTACCCAGTTCCTGGGTTTTCTTATCAAGTACTTTCAGTAGGTAATTTGTGTAAATCCGATAACCAACGTTACATATTGATATCGGTCTGAAGTCATTTATTTGTCGTGGATGTGGTACTTTCGTTATAGGCACTTGTTTTGTCATCAGCCGTTCATCTGGTACTTGGTTATTTAACCACGCTTCTTGCATTATTGTTGTTATTTCGGTTAGAAATTCAGTCGGGGCTGCTTTGTAAAGTTCGACGACTATGTGATCTGTACCAGGTACGGAACCGTTTCTCATGTTTGAGATAATGCGTACGATATCCGTTAATTTTGGTGTGTCTTCCTCCAGCTGCTCCATAGACGCAGATTCTTTTTCCGGGATGAGTTCGACGGAGGGGCCTTCAAACTTTTTCAGTTCTTCAACCCATTTTGACATGGGTATGAAATATTTACTCTGGGTTCGCAATTTCTGTTTGTGTTTTCTGAAGTAGTTATAGGTAACTCTCATTCTTTCTGATCTGTTTAGTTTGCTGAGACCTACAAAAAAGGCTTTACTAGACTTGGATTCTTCCTCTTCGTCAACTTTGCGTAAGTGTTTTCTGGCGTCTTTGACTCTTTGAATGAGGGCTTTATCGCTAGGGTTCCGATTTTTTACGAAAAGGGCTTTTTGAAGTTCCGAATGGGCAAGACGACTAATCTTTGACCTAGGTAATGGCGTCGACAACTCTTCTCTAGCAGCTTCTTTGATAATATCGTTTAAAGAATTCAGACTGATTGTTTTCTTTTCGGTATTAGGGTCTAATTGGTCTATTCTGGATTTAAGTTTGTTTTGAACCGGTAGCTCGAACGCATTCGATTTATTTTGTCCAAGCAACATTTCGTAACGGTAATTTCTGTAGTCAAATGGTGTGTGGATCTGTTGGTTAGGGGTTTGTTGACTACGGAAACCTCTATAGACTTTGGGATTAATACAAAATTTGGAGCTGAGGTCAATTTCCCCGTGTATTATTTTATGGTCTGAAATTTTATTGTTCGACCAAACACCTTTAATTGATTTAAATCTAACTGTTTTATGCTTACATGTCATTATGTGATCTATTTGTGATCTTTTGTTACCTGATTGCCATGTTACTTTGCATGAATTCCTTCCCCAGGTGCTATTTATTACTACGTTGTTTTGTTGGATAAAATCCAATAGGACAGTCCCATTGGAATTGGATTTCTCGTGGAATAATGTTTTACCTATGTATTTATTCTGAATTGATTTTATATCTTCTTTGCCGATGTGTGCATTAAAGTCACCTAGAAGTATAGGGTAGGAATTTTTGGGAATCCTACCAAGGAGAGTTCCTATGCTCACAAAATTGTTTGCTGTATGGGATGGCAAGTGGGTGTTTATAAAGAATAGTTCAACAGGGCAGTCTCTATGGGAAGTGAAAATTCTAATGTGAATAGCAACCAGATTAACGTTTTTTTTGTGAATGTTAATAATTTCATGTTTAACCGATTTGCTAATAAGGATTGCTGTTCCCCGGTATTCTTTTGGTTTGGATCCCCCGCTTAGAATCCACGTGTAATTCTCAGATTCATATTCTCCGCTAGCTAAGTGTGTTTCTTGGAGGCCTGCTATTAATATGTTCCTTTTAGAAAGTTCTTTGTCAATTCTTATTTTGTCTTTCAGAGTAGCACAACCCCTGACGTTCCACGTGGCTACTAAAAGTGATTCACAGTGTTTACGTTGTAGTATAGCCGTAGGAGATGGTCGAATTAGTCTTTGTCCTGTTCCATCTACCAGGTAATTTTCAATCAAATTTATTTTTGTTGTTGACGTTAATGACTGCGGGGAACCTTCGGTAGACTCTGCTGTCGTGCCAGAAGTACACGTTATGTGCTGTGTCAGAGGGCTCTCAGGCTGCAGCTCATGTGTTGGGCATCGGCTTAGGTAATCACGTGATAGTGTAAGTTTTGATTCGGGGTCCTGTTTAGTAGTCGTTGTTTGTTTTAATTCTGGAAGTTTTGACTTTAAGCATGTAGTGTTAAATTTCATTTGTTTTCGATTTGTTGTTAATGTTTCATTGGAGTTACTATTGATTGAGACGCTGTCATAATGGTTTCTGTCGTAAAAAATGTGAACATTTCCGGTAACTGGGTCGCCCGTTGGTTTGTAAACAATAGGTGTTCCGTTGATGCGATGTACATGTACGTTGACCAAGTAGAATTCAGCCGCTGCTATTATGATATCTTCACCTCCCCAGAACTTGTCATTGAATTGGAGATCAATATAGTTGGAGATTTGCTCTTCTGGGGTCAAGTTTGTGGGATTCGGACTATCAAACGTGTTATTCAGTAACGCTAAATTTATTCTGCTACTGTCCCGGTTTTCAGAGACGAAAGTAGCGAGGTCTTTTCGTACCGCCCGGTGATCGAAAGTTAGTCCCATGACGGAATTTATTTGATGTGCAATAGCACGATAAATGCAGTTTCCATCACCCACCATGGATATAATGGTTATTGTATTTGCCATCTGTGTAGTTTAGACCTGCCGGTTTCCTAGAAAAAAGAAATTTCTCCGAAAAGAGAGATGAGTATAGAGATTTATTGTTCTCGGCTAAAGTTAAGACAATATAAGTCACAAAATTTTTGGAATCTTTTGGCTTCGCATGTGTTTGGGTCGACTTATTTTTTGTTTGCTATGTTGTTACTGGATGCTTCTTTTGTAAGCTACCCTTTTAAATTGTTTTACTATGCTTGGCTTTTGTAATGTTTTACTGCCCGTGATTTGCCAGAAATGTTCGGGATGTTTTAAGGAATAAGACAAGGTTCAACGAATGATTTACTAACGTTTTAGCCAGACATGTTAAGATTTAAATCTGTACGAATGGATATTTGTAAATAGTTTTGTATTATTGAATCTGTACATACATACATAAAGTAGTTGATTCGGTATGCATGACTTTAAAGTAAATTTCCTGTGAGAACACCAGTAATTTTACAATACATAAATACAAACAATCTATTTCATATTTAAATAAACACGTGGTTTAGATGAGCTAGTTTTACTGCTGACTTGGTTTTCCTGGAACAAGTTTATATGGATAGTATTAAATATAAGATTAAGCATTGGGGTATACGGCTTGTGTATGTTTGCTTGTCCAACACCAATCGCTTGATCTCGACCTGGGTTGACAAAAAGGACAAAATATTCTACCGACCACCGTATACTTTGCCTACAACTTGAAAAGATCTCACCAAATTTGAACTGCTCGCCACTAATCACTCTTTCAGCGACCGGCGGCGCCTCGGTGTAGTATACACTGATCAACGTTCAACCGGCACCCAATTAACTTAACACAGCACTATAATCCAGTTTTATATTTAGAGAGTAACACTTTGCCGACTTTGAATCGAACTGGTCAAAACAAAAATCTATTGTTCTTCACTTTGGCCTCAATTGAACAAAGGCACAGTAAAGCTGGCTCTGGGCAGGGCTTTGCGCCACGTGTACTGTACACGACTTGTTGGGACGACGGCTCGCTCGCAACCTACTTTAAACCTTTCAATTAATTCAGGAATTATGCCTGTTATTTCTGCAGCGAGTTTAGGCTCATTGAAAAATCTTCTTGAGGTATTACCGTCATTGGTGTTACCAAAGTTGGCTTTTGGTACATCTACCAGAAGTCCCATTTTTGACTAAAATTCATCTTGTATAATCTTTTTTTTGTCAGATTTTTTTTTTCATCGGCATCTCCTGTCACTCGACTTGTGTACACCTCTGCCGTGATTTTATACGAGAGGTGCAACAAGAATTCAAAGAATCGTATTCTGGCATGAAGTGTTGACAAGCCAAATCTAAATGTTTCGGGACTTTCTTCTTTTAGAACGTTTAATTTATTAAAGGTGCTCGTGGTTTCACCACAGATATAACACCGTATTGTAGATGCTGTTTTTGTTGCAGCATTACAGACTTTTCCATCAACCATGGTCGGCAGCAAAATGTGACATATAAAAATATCACCCTCAACCTCTGTTTTTCGAAGATTTTTTACTTGTTTCTCGATATGGTCAATTTCTTCATTTGTCACATCATTATTTTCTTTTATGAATCTTATTCTGATGGGTCTACAATATCTCGGGGATGACGGCACTGGATTCTTCCATAAAACCTTCTGCCCACTCGACAGCCTCAAAAGCACTAGAGAGCTTTGGAAGATGTGTGAATCACTGACTTCGTAACTATGAAATTTTTGTTTATATTGGGTTTGCTGAGACCCATCACAGCCCCACTTATAAATCAGCTCCATATTTTTCTTCTCTTCAGCTGAACATGTTTCTATTACTTCTTTCAAATACTCGCACACTCTTAAGGAGGTGTGATCTAGCAGTTCTTGAAGATTTATTTCGGCACGCGTTTCATCAACGAAAATATCTTTGGGATAGCATTGCTGTTTAGCTTTCTGAAGCTCTGAATAGCATGGGTAAATATTTTTGTTTGCCTGATGAATTACTTCATATTGTTTCATTGTAAGATCAGCCTCAACAAAGATGGCCAATGCTTTTGACGGTGAATGCTTCTCAATTTTTGTTGTTTTACGAGAGCTGGAGACTGCTTGACGAACCTTCTTAGCTCTACTTGGAGATTTTGAAATTTCTTTAATAACATTGGCCATGTCAGATTTTCCTGCAGCTCGATGACTCATTTGTGCTGCATAGGTTAATTCATTGGCAGGTACATTTGTTCTCAGCTGAATTGTTTTTCGGCGTTTCGAACGGTCGCAGGATTCCCGGAATTCCTTGCTCGGCCTACCTCCCGAGGAGGTACCGAACTGGGCTACAGGTAAAGAAATGTTCCCACTAAGCCAACGTTCGTGTTTTTCTTGGAAACGTGCTTCAGTGCTTGTAACAAGTCAACCACTGGCGCTTGTATTCAGTCTTAAAATTGCTTAATTTCCTTCGCAATGCACCAAGTTGATCAGATGGACATTTAGTAATCTGTAGAACTTGGTCCTCAAGATACTTGAACTTTTTATCCAAAAATCTTTCTGAACTTCTCCTAATAATCTCGTGAAGTTAAAAGTTTAAAAGAAAAAAATATATTTGTGAAATTTCTTGATATTTTACGGTGATGTTCAGACGCCAAAAATAGTCATTATATACATTTACAAATGAGTAAATTAATGATTAAAATAGGGTACATAATAATGCGGCTTCAATGTTAATTTCAATAACTTTCACTAAACCACTTGCAAACAGAATTATAAAGTAACGAGTAACTTGATCACAACAGGGCGCCGAGAATAAAAACGTACGTGTGTAGCGAAGGCTAGGTTCCGACTACGAGCGTGGGTCAGTGATAAGGAGAAGAATAGTAATTTTGATCCCAAATGACGTCACACTTATCTACCTGTCCTGGAACCCGAGCACAACCTAACCAAGAGAAGGTAACAATTTAGTGTTTTGTCCAAGTTTTAAGCTTAAATACCGTTCCGTGCGCTGGTTAGCTAAAATGATGTGCGTCGCAATTAAAACAAAAAGAAATTTGGCTTGTGTGAATTTTTAGCTATTATTCATATATTTGTTAAGGTGAATTTGTTTTTCCTACCATTGGTTCAGTCTCACTCTCAGTGTCCTGTTTAGTATCTGTTTCGGGTTCTTCTTCTGAACATGAGATCTCAGACTTATCATCTTCATACTCGTCTTCGTCATTTTTTTACAAGTTTTGTTTTTGATGGCATCTCATTTCTTTTTGTAGATAGTCCTCCTTTTTTTCCTTTCTGGTACCTTCTATTTACAACTGAAAATGTAACTTTGTATTCCAAATTTGAAGCTTGTATGTCTGCTAGAAGTGCCTTAGAGTTTTAATGATCGGTCAGTCAGTGAGTGAGTGAGTGAGTGAGTGAGTGAGTGACAAAATTGAGAAACTTTGACTAGTTATAATTCTTAAACTACTCATTCAAATTGAATAAAATTTGAAATGTACCGTGTTTATACATAGGTAACACTAAAAGTTTCCGTAACTGGCCACTTACATAAACAATATTTAAAAATTTATTGCAACATTTGAAAATAGAACTCTTTGGCTGTAGAATGCAGTTTGTTTCATCTGACTGTCTTTTGTTTTTACATTGTGGCGCCATTTAAAAAATTGTGTGTCTGCATCAACATGGATTTAACTCGGGAAAATTTTCGTAGTATGATTTTCTACGATTTTAAGTGTAATTTGACAGCTCAACAGAGCATCGCTCGGCTTGAAACAGCTTTTGGCAATGAAGCACCATGCAAGACGACTGTTTATAGCTGGTTTGCAGAATTCAAGCGTGGTCGTATCAATCTCAGTGACGAATCTCGCGATGGTCGGCCGTCCACCGCTGTGACCAACAAAAACATCGATGCTGTGCGCCGTATGATTGAAACAGACAGGCATGTAACCTACCATGACATTCGCGCATCCTTAGAAATAGGCATGAGTCAAATACAATCAATCCTACACAAACATTTGGGTGTGAGAAAGCTATGCTCGCGGTGGATCCCACACAACTTGACCGAGGCTCAAAAAACGGACCGCGTCACTTGGTGCAGTGCCATGCATACCAGATTCAACGAAGGTGCGTCAAATTTGGTGTGGGACATAGTAACAGGTGACGAAACATGGATTTATTGCTACGATCCCAAAACAAAGCAGCAATCGAGCGTATGGGTCTTTCAAGATGAGCCGAAACCAAACAAAGTGGCGCGCGTGAAAAGTGCATGTAAGCGGATGATTGCTTCTTTTTTTAATAAAACTGGACACGTGGCTACTGTTGCTTTAGAGAATCGTCGTACCGTGAATAGTGACTGGTACACGACCATTTGTTTGCCGGAAGTTATTGACGAACTCCGTAAAAATAACCGTAAACGCCGTATCATCCTGCACCACGACAATGCTAGTTCTCACACGGCCAGACAGACAAACGACTTTTTGAAGACGAAAAATGTAGAACTCATGAGTCATCCTGCATACAGTCCCGACCTGGCACCTTGTGACTTTTTTCTGTTCCCAAAAATTAAGAACCAATTACGCGGTCAACGATTTTCATCACCAGAAGAGGCTGTCGAGGAGTATGAAAAACACGTTTCAGAGGTCACCACAGGGGAGTGGCACAATAGTTTTCAAAACTGGTTTGATCGAATGAAAAAGTGCATAGACGCCAAGGGAGATTATTTTGAAAAACAATAAATTAATTTTGTACCTTTAATAGTATTTTTTCATATTCATTCCGGAAACTTATAGTGCGTGTATAATGCCTGCTTGGTTACCGGAAATTCAGGCTTCTAGTTTTATCCACAACGAAGTTATAGGGGGTCGAAAATGGCCTGAACTGCTTCGAGAAAAGGATGGTACGGCGTGCCGCTTTTTAGCTCGACTTGGCGGGGGATAATATTTTTTCGAAATATATTTTGACCCACTCGGGGTCGTCGTCAGATGTTTAGTTTATATCTATGGTTATATCTATATATTGTTACATATTCGACTGACAACGACCCCGAGTGGGTGGTAGAGCTGATGCCGGGCTCGACTGTGGACGTACCACCATCGTACTCACAAGTCGTCCCGAAGTTATCCGGGAGAGAGTAAGAGAACCAGCTCTCAGGCAAAACCAGGACTGATTGCCTGGGACCGATGGATGGCGGTAAATTCATCCCCAATTGCCGAGCTTTATATAAAACAAACTGGTGACGGGCAGCGGCGTCACTGGTGCAAGATTTACGGCACCGCGCTCACCAACCCGCCTGCCCAGCGTGTGTGAGCATCGGCATTTCTTCCAGGAGGACCACCAAGATTGGCGAAATCCTGGGAAGGCCTATGTCCAGCAGTGGATGAAGCAGGCTTATGGATGGATGGATGGATTGTTCCGTATTCCGAGTGGGTCGAAATATATTAGGTTGGGGAAAAACTCTTTTCTCAAATAGTATGTTCGAACTAATAATAAAATCTCTTTGGCTATACCATTTGTATCTGGCTGGTTTTGGTATCATTAAAAGATTAAATTAAAAAAATATATAATTGGTAAAATGTGTGATTTTCATTTGTTTTTCTTACTGTTAAGATGAGTAAATCTAATGAAGAAATTCGATACATTTTAAAATTTTACTACAAAAAAGGTAAAACTGCAACGCAAGCCGCGAAAAAAATTCGTGATGTTTATGGACTTAGTGCAGTGTCTGTGAGAGTAGCACACATTTGGTTAAAGCGCTTTCAATCCAGAAATTTTGATTTCAAAAATGCACCTCGCTCTGGGCGCCCTGTTACGGATAAAATGAATGCCATTTTTGTAAAAGTGGAGCAAGATCGGCATATCAGTAGTTCAGATGTAGCTGAAGAACTGGGGATTGACCACAAAACAGTTTTGGCACGTTTGAAAAAAACTGGGTACACAAAGAAGCTCGATATTTGGGTGCCTCATGAGCTCACTGAAAGACACTTAATGAACCGTGTACTCATTTGTAATTATTTATTACGACGTAATGAAACCGAACCATTTTTGAAAAACCTGATAACCGGTGATGAAAAGTGGATCACGTACGACAAGAACGTGCGAAAAAGGTCATGTTCAAAGGCGATCACAGACTCTGGCGAACCCCGGGTTATCTCGCAACAAGGTAATGTTGTGTGTATGGTGGGATTGGAAAGGTATTATTCATTATGAGCTGTTACCACCAGGCAGGACCATCGATTCTGAACTCTACTGCAAACAACTGATGAGATTAAAGCAAGAATTTGAGAGAAAGCGGCCGGAGTCAGTCAACAGAAGGGGTGTGGTTTTTCATCATGATAACGCTAGACCTCGCACATCTTTAGCCACTCAGCAAAAATTAAGAGAGTTTGGCTGGGACGTATTAATGCATCCCCCGTATAGTCCTGACCTTGCACCTTCAGATTTCCACTTGTTTCGGTCTTTTCAGAATTCTTTAGGCAGTGTCAGGTTAACATCACGAGAGGACTGCCAAAACCACTTGTCGCGGTTTTTTGATCAGAAGCCCCAGAATTTCTATAGCAATGGGATCATGGCCCTACCTACAAGATGGCAGAAAGTTATCGAACAAAATGTCACCTACATACTTTAGTTAAATGTAAATAATAATTATTAAAAAATGTTTTGAATTTTCATATAAAATGCGAAGAAACTTTTTCCCCAACCTATTATTTCGAAAAAATATTATTTCTTTCTTTTTGCCCATAGATAAGTGTGTTGCTGAAGCTACATCCTTTTTTTAATTATCTATGTATTTTGATACGTCCTGTTGACTTTTGATTGATATTATATTGTTTTTCTTTTTACCAGCGATCAGACTTTTATTTTATTATTTAAAGCTATCGAAGTCATTAAAATCTGGTCCATTCGGCAAAAGAAACGTATAAATGGTGATTGAAACCCGTTCGTGTTCACGTGAATAAAAAAAGCACACCGTGACGCAAAAATGCGAGATGGAGTTAAGCATTCCTCCGGCTTACTGGCTGGACACGGTTGCCCTGAGGCCGGCGACACTTCGTTGGGTCCTCCGTTGGGCACACCAGGCGCTACGTCTTCCGGCCTCCTGACTGGACATGGTTGCCCTGAGGCCGGCGTCACTTCGTCGGGTCCTCCGTTGGGCACACCAGGCGCTACGTCCTCCGGTTGCCCTGAGGCCGACGGCACTTCGTCGGGTCCTCCGTTGGGCACACCAGGCGCTACGTCTTCCGGCCTACTGACTGGACATGGTTGCCCTGAGGCCGGCGTCACTTCGTCGGGTCCTCCGTTGGGCACACCAGGCGCTACGTCCTCCGGTTGCCCTGAGGCCGACGACACTTCGTCGGGTCCTCCGTTGGGCACACCAGGCGCTACGTCTTCCGGCCTACTGACTGGACATGGTTGCCCTGAGGCCGACGACACTTCGTCGGGTCCTCCGTTGGGCACACCAGGCGCTCTGCTCCACTGCCCCGCTCCAAGAACGGTGACACCTGGGCGCGTGTTCCAAGAGGTGGTGATTCAGCGGCCGGCGACACATCGCTCGGGCCTCTGTTAGGCGCAACTGGCGCGCCACCTCCACCGCCACACTCAACAAGGAGTCGAGCAGCCCTCCGACCTACTGGCTGGACACGGTTTCCCTGAGGCCGACGACACTTCGTAGGGTCCTCCGTTGGGCACACAACCATTCAAAAAGCTTTTTTCTTTAGGTTGAATAAGGGGAGTATGTTGCTGAAGCTACATCCTTTTTCCTACTTTATTATATTTTTTAATTATCTATGTATTTTGATACGTCCTGTTGACTTTTGATTGATATTATATTGTTTTTCTTTTTACCAGCGATCAGACTTTTATTTTATTATTTAAAGCTATCGAAGTCACTAAAAAAGTGTATATACATACATTTATGTATATTAATAATAAACAATGAAAAAGCTTATCTAAAGCAAAAATATTAGTTATTTTAATACTTCATTAAATCGGATTTAAGTCTAATTTTTAACCTTTTTCGGTATTTGTTCAGTAAAGTTCCAAGAAAGTAAAACGACAAAAAACTACATAAAATTACATTGAAATTGAATAAAAAAACTGAATCATGAGAAATAAGAGACTGATTCTTACTTTTTAGGGTTTCGTACCTCAAGAGGAAAAAACGGAGCCTTTATAGAATTTATAGGACTTTATTGTTTCTCCAAGAATAAATAAAATAAAAGTTAGGGGAGTAAATGCATATGTGATCAATTTTCTCGAGGTGAGCAGTTCCAGCACATCCAGTGCACCAACCATATCTTTGCTTGAGGATGTCAGATCCATAATATAAGGAAGTAGAGAGAAGCACGATGTCAAATGTTCCTTCACAAATGTGTGCCGTGTTATTGGTGGTAGCAACTGCAGTGTGAAGGGTGTTCAACAGATCCATAATATAAGGAAGTAGAGAGAAGCACGATGTCAAATGTTCCTTCACAAATGTGTGCCGTGTTATTGGTGGTAGCAACTGCAGTGTGAAGGGTGTTCAACAGATCCATAATATAAGGAAGTAGAGAGAAGCACGATGTCAAATGTTCCTTCACAAATGTGTGCCGTGTTATTGGTGGTAGCAACTGCAGTGTGAAGGGTGTTCAACAGATCCATAATATAAGGAAGTAGAGAGAACCACGGTGTCAAATGTTCCTTCACAAATGTGTGCCGTGTTATTGGTGGTAGCAACTGCTGTGTGAAGGGTGTTCAACAGATCCATAATATAAGGAAGTAGAGAGAACCACGATGTCAAATGTTCCTTCACAAATGTGTGCCGTGTTATTGGTGGTAGCAACTGCTGTGTGAAGGGTGTTCAACGCCTGAAACATTAAGGGATAAAACTATACATTCTATATTAACATCGTAAAATAGAAAAAGATAACATTTAGCTTCCTCTTTATGCTCAGGATTCGCATAAATAGTATTAATGTGGATGGGGATTTCACTAATTTGTAGCATAATAATCTCCTGTGAATGATAAAAGGTGGTTGAGCTGATGCCGTGCTCGACTGTGGAGGTACCACCATCTTACTCGCAAATCCTCCCGAAGTTATTCGGGGGAGAGTAAGAGAACAGCTCTCAGGCAAAACCAGGCGGCCCACCATTGCCTGGGACCGATGGATGGCGGTATATCCATCCCCAATTGCTGTGGCTTATATAAAACAGACTGGTGATGGGCAGCGGCGTCACTGGTGCAAGGGTTTCGGCACCGCGCTCACCAACCCGCCTGCCCAGCGTGTGTAAGTACGGGCATTTCTTCCAGGAGGACCGCCAAGAGTGGCGAAATCCTGGAAAGGCCTATGTCCAGCAGTGGACGAAACAGGCTGATGGATGGATGGAATGATAAAAAGTATAGACAATGTGAGATAATAAACAAAATATATATCTATATCCACATCCTGGTGGAGATCTTGCGTCACTTCCTAAAAATGCCCGTATAATCCACCGACTTACTGCGTCCGATATAGGGACGCAAGATTATTTTCACTCAAATCTACACCATTTGATAGCTATAAGTGTCAGGTATCTGTAGTAAAAAAATCGGCTGGACGCATTTTTACTGAATGATTGTCTGGACGAGTATTTCTGATGCAATCAAATCAATCAATTAATTAAAGGAATCTTGATTCAACAAAGAACTACAAAAAACGTAACAAGACAGTCCGTTCAATATCTATAAGTAAAAGTACCAATCCCCAAACTAACTCTTTCATTCGAGCCTCAAAAACATAACCTAAAATAAATGTATCGAAAACATTAGGTTTAAAATGGAAAATAAAGCAGAAACTACGACTAGCTATCACAGAATATTATGGAGACTAAGATTTACCCGAGCATAGGGATGTCGGTTTTAAATCGATTAATCGGGACCAAGAAAATCGATTTTGGATCTTTGAATCGATCCATACAATTAAAAAGAGTACTTTTATTTGAAGATAGGAAGTTGGGGTAACTAGGTAATTGAGGCTATGAAAAATTGTTACGTAATATTCACATAATAATAATGTTATGCATGTGCATTTTAATGTACTCTGGCAATAAAACTTTAGAATATTTTTTATTAATTTAATTAATGTTTTATTTATGAGAAAACAATAAACTCGGGAAAAATTAACGCTTAGAATTTCTACCTAGATTACTAACATAAATAAAATTAATTAACGCTAATTTTGTGAATTTTTGTTTCGATTTTGTGTCGATATTTGTGAATTGATCTTTTCTTTTTTAGAAAGAGTCGACATCCCTAACCGAACATTTCACTTCAATTATGGGCGCCGCCATCTTAATTTGACAACTATGTATGACAGTATTGTAACCAGGTGAACTTAGTCGCAAGGGAAGTTTACATGGACACTCAAAACTGCTAAACATTCTCTGTCAATATACGTCATAAACACAAAGAAAAATAGGATTGTTCATGGGAAAAAATTATACATTCCTTCCATACAAATCACCGGGAGGCGACGGCATCTTCCCTGCTCTTATGCAATGGTCCTTGGAATATATTATGAAACACCTTGTGGAAATATTCAGGAGCAGTCTTGCCTGGAAATGCATCCCCACCTCCTGGAGGGAAGTTAAAGTAGTCTTTCTCCCCAAGCCTGGTAAGGACGACTATACACAACCTAAGGCGTACAGACCGATCAGTCTCTCACCGTTTTTACTCAAAACTCTTGAAAGACTCTGCGACAGGCACGTACGAGAAGGACCACTAAAAGAGCGGCCACCTCATCAGAACCAGCATGCCTATCTACCAGGCAAATCCACAGAAACTGCCTTGCATCAGGTAGTACACAAAGCAGAAACAGCTATAGAGGCGAAGCAGTCCTGCCTTGCAACCTTCATCGACATCGAGGGTGCGTTTGATAAAACCACATTCCCTAGCATAGTTCACGGGCTCGAGGAGCACGGTGTACACGAGCTAGTGATAAAATGGGTCACCAATATGCTTAGCAAACGCGCCGCATACATCGAAACATCAGAGCGTACACGCTGCCAGGTGACAAGGGGGTGCCCTCAAGGAGGAGTGCTGTCACCACTGCTCTGGGTAGCGGTTATCAATGACCTTCTCATAGAGCTAAACAAGGATGGTTTTTGTACGGTAGGCTATGCAGATGACTTGGTCATTATGATATCGGGTCTCTTTGAGGGAACGCTGTGCAGCAAGATGCAATCAGCGTTGCGAAAAGTCGAGACCTGGTGTGGTAAGCATAATCTATCCGTAAACCCACAGAAAACTGAACTTATCTTATTCACCAAAAAGAAAAAGTTAAGTCAACTAAAACTTCCCACATTATTTGGCACACAGCTAACTCTCAGTAAGGAGGTGAAATACCTTGGGATTTGGCTTGATGAGAAACTACTGTGGGGGAAGCAGGTGGACCACATAACAAAAAAAGCAACCAATACGCTATGGCAGTGTAGGAGAGCTGTAGGCAGGGACTGGGGACTTACACCCAAACTATGCAAATGGCTGTACACAGTAGTGGTAATACCGGTTCTAACTTACGGAGCCTTGGTGTGGTGGCCAAGAACGAAGTTAATAACAACTGAGAACAAATTGCAACAACTACAAAGACTAGCATGCACACTAATCAGCGGATGCATGAGATCGACACCCTCCGCAGCATTGGACATACTACTAGGGCTCACACCGCCGCACCTGCACATCCAGCAGGAGGCGATGGTCGCAGCCCTTCGGGTAAAGTCCACTGGCCAATGGAAAGGTAACAATATAAAAACCCATCACTGCCAAATCCTTGAACGAGCTTTAGAGGTTGTTCCGGAGGCAGCCAATGGGACTGATAGAACACCAAAAACCTACGTTATGTATAGAAGATACGAGATACTTTATCAAGAAGCGCCAAGCTCTAATCATAAGGTACTGAATTTTTACACTGACGGCTCTAAAAACACGAACGGTGGTGCTGGTTGCAGCTACGTCTCACCTGAACTAGGGCTAGGTAAATCAGTCCCACTCAACAAGATAACAACGGTTTTCCAAACCGAGACAGCAGGTATACTCCTAGCAGCTAAGGCTGCGAACGCGATTTGCACAAGCAGACCGTGCGATATAGAAGAGGTTACAATAACTACAGACAGTGCGGCTACACTATCAGCACTAAGCAAACCTGTAAGTAGATCGAAAATTATTGCAGATTGCCATACACAACTGCAAAACCTGTCAACCTTGTGCAAGGTAAAGCTATGCTGGACCAAAGCACACAACGGAAATAAAGGTAACGAACAAGCAGACTCTCTTGCTAAACTAGCATCTCATATGAAGGTAACGACTCAGGGTATCAACTTGTGTCGACCATCAGCAGAAGCTATCAGAGGAGAATTGCGGAAACACACTCTGACTGTACACAGCAGTAAATGGGCAGAACGAAAAGACTGTAGACTGTCACGACTAATGATGCCGAATTCAAACGGTAAGGTTACCCGATACTTACTAAAATTAAAACGGTCCGACCTGCGGGACATGGTAGGTATCATAACTGGACACTGTAACTTAAATAAGCACCTTTTCAATACAGGTGGTACCGATAGCCCTCTATGCAGAGGTTGCCTTTTAGAGGAAGAGACAGTGGAGCATGTGCTGCCCTATTGCTCTGCAACCGAAGATACAAGACGAAAGGCAGAGATAGCGACGAGCTCCACCTTCCCTTCACTGGACCAGTTCTTATGTCAGCATGCTGAAGCTGTTCGGCTCTACTTCAAGGAGCTGTCCTGGCTGGGCTGACTGACCGGGGGGAAGTGCACAATACTCACGATCACGGAGAGTCAGTGCAGGACTCATCGCCCCCGCTACGAATTTAGAATTTAGAGAAAAAATAATTAAATAGGTACCTACTGAGTGAATAAGTCAAACAAAAAAAAAACGCCTTTTGATTTAAAGACTATATAGCAATGTCAGAACGTAGTTAAATTACTAAAACAAGAAGAATTAGTTAAAACATAATATACGCATGACACGTGTTTGTGTAATTGCTTTTTATGAAACCTCGTGCTTTTTCCACGCCCTTCTATTTCATCCACTATAATTTCATCGATCAAACATTAAAAAAACGGGTTATGGTAAAACAACATTATCAAATTGATCAAGGTGTTTTTAGAATCATTACCAGATTGACAGTATAACGGAATGCGTAACCAACCGTGAATCCAAATATATCTGCTTAAAATTAACAACAGATAATACCAGCAGTAAACGTAGCATGAAAATATATTACCAGAGAGTAGCCCTGGCCAAAAGTTTTTCAGCTACGTACCACATTAACATTATAATAGAGTGCCAGACGAAATATTAATCCAGTTTAACTGACCAGCGGGTCTACCACGTAATTCTGATTGTCATGGGTTTGAACATCATTTTGAACTTCATTACCATTACCAGAGTCTGAATCGGACCTATTTTGTAAAAATTGCAATGACAATGAACATCATGAACGAATGAAAATCTGCGTTTTGTTTATTCAATTTAGTTATGGGTTGATGCGTTTTCGAAGTTATTATAAACCAAGTTATTCGTAGATATTAGCACCTATTTAATTAGTCTGATCCTCTTTTCGTATTGAAAAGAAGTTTTGCAATGTTTCTTATTGTTTTATTTTCAAATTTATCACTTAATGTAATAAATGCAAATGAGAAATGAATAACCAAACGCACAGGACAAAAATAACCTCCCTCGAAAAGTTTCGTTTTCATTTCTATTTCAAGTCTGTAAATAAAAGTAAGTAAGTATACCTACCTACTGTTGTGTTTTTCTTCTATTTAATTTCAAATTTCTGGGAAAATCAATATCATAACATAAGGCAATGTCAATTTTTCTTTACTTTTTACCAAAATCTGTAGAAGTTTTGGAAAATCAACAGTGTAACATAATACAGTGCCTGCGGAAGAATTGAGGAGGAAATAGACATTAGAATACCAAAGCTTCATGCAATGGGAATTGGATGGAATAGCTCCAAGTGGAGAGCCAACCATCCGCCTGACTGAGCCCAGCAGGCGTCCCAACTCAACATCATCAATACAGTGCCTGTGTCTCTTTTTGTTTTACTTAAAACAATCAAATATTATGTTTCAGAATGCCAGCACACAGACAGAGACAAGACATTTTCATGGAGAACTTAGACTTGGCTGTAGAGAAGGTGGTGAACAACATCGCAGCACTATTAGCGAAGCAACATGTAAAGTCTCAGTGGAAATGTATTGTGATTGTGAATGAAGTTTGACTTGGCTGTCGAAAAGATGGTCAACAATATTGGTACAATGTTAACCGGGCAATGTGTTAAGTCACAGTGGAAATGTATTGTGATTTTGAATGCAGTGTTGTTAATGAGGTGATTTAGCAATTACTTAAGTTAATTGTTAAAATAGATGATCAAAATCTAATATGTAAGACTTGAAGTTTCAGTAGGTACTTACTAAAAATAAGTGTGTTAATACATAAATAATAACCAGTGCAAAAGTAGTGTTTTATTTCTGAAATTCCGTATAGGTTCAAAATGATGTTATTCTGAGAAAAGTATCTAAGTTTGACAAGATTATAAAAGAATTAAAATCTAATAGTATGGAAAAAAACATTTAGTTGTTTGGTCTAAATATAAAGGGTATGAATTAAAGTAGAATGACAAATGAAAAGAATGGTAAGGAAAGTGAAAGATATAACTCTACTTGGTTGTCCTAGAAGGACATGATGTGAGGGGTATGCCAGGGCCGCGTTCATAAATTAACACCACACAGGTTCCAATGCCATCTGTCGCATGCTTTGAAAACGGTATACTCTATCCTGCTGTCAGTGTCGGAGCCTGACGAAAGTTTTAATCAGTGAACGGAGGTCTGAGTCATATCAGATGGAAATCTGCAGTCTCCACCTATACCTTTGGGAGACAGGCATAAGTATTATGTATGTATCAATCCATCAGCCTGTTTCATCCACTGCTGGACATAAGCCTTATGTACTTATTATGTATTCAATCAATCCATTCAGGAAGATGATGGGACGAAAAAAGAACAAGTCATAGCCAAAACAGAAGCCATTTATTGTTCTGACAGTGATAAAACCTAACATACACTTTATTTACCAAAGGCCTTATATCCTAAGCAGAGTAAAGAGGTGTCCAGAAATTCTGTGGGCATCCTAACTTAATAACATTAAATGTGATCTAAAACTGACAATGTTAATTGATCAATACCTGCTTTATGTACATAATTATCTCTAGTCATTAAATATTAATTTCAGAAAAGGGTACATAATACAATAATACTATTTATTCATACTTCAGATATTAAAATAATATATTACATAATATATTTAATTGAGCAGAATTTGCAGAATCAAGACTTAAATTAAGTCTAAATACAAAAAAAAACAACCAAAAAAAATTACATGTCATGTTTACAATAAACTTATCAATATAAATAATTTAATTACAAAATTTAGTAAATACATGTACCATGCATTAGTCCCATCACCTGTGAAAGACTATAAGCTATAGTATTATTGTATTATATACCCGTTTTTAAAATTAAGGTACAAACAGCGACTGCTGCAAATTATACATTTCTTATAAATTACACTAAAATTTGTTAAAACATAAAAAATATGGTATACAAATAATGAACATATTCTATAACTAATTTAGATGTCAACTCCTCCACAGCCTATCGACCAAAGCAACTCTTCCCTCATCAATTCGTTTATGGTCTCCATGGAATGGAATTTGTGGAGGTGGACGCTGAAGATCCATGCTCAGTGCATCCAAATTAATTCATCTCATGTTTTGGAAAGTATTAAATACCACTATGACATTGAGTGAGTGGTCTCTTCATGTTGAAGGATGATTCTTCATTGTCCTTGGGGCAAATGCACAAGAAATCCAAACTTCTCCATAAATCTTAAAGAAAATGCAAATAATATTAATGTTGTGTGTGAATATTTGAAATATTACAGTATTTGTACTTGATTTTAACAACTACAAATTGAAGGTATTATTATAAATCAACATTACCTCTCTGAAGTTTCATTTTCATTCCCTTCTGACTGAGATCTTGGAAAATGAATATATTTTTGCAAGATATGTGGTGGATTCAGCTCTTCCATAACTTCCATCAGACAATCAGACATTTTGATTGTGAAAGGTTTAGGGAGTTGTTTTTCCCTACGTGTGTCGCCTTGGTAACACTGGCATACATCTGTAATGCTACCAGAATCTGTAAAAAAGATGTCAGAAACTTCACTGTTATGTTTGATAATTTAATTACTCGTTTACACAGTAAGCTGTAAACTTCAATGTTAGGCTTGGTTATTTGATTACAGAAGTACACTGAAGTAAGTAGATGAGTAACATTACATTTTCTTGTTTGGTTTGGTTGAAACTACAATAAACTACCTTGATTTCTGGACGCACTGCAGTGTTTTTTTCGTCGCAAAGTTTCGTGAAATTGGCATGTGACAATAAGTTTGGGTTGGGGTGTAGATAAGGGGGCACTATGGGAAAAAATTTTCGCATAATTTAGTAGGTAACAACAGGCCATACCTTTGAAAGGCGAAAGTTTTCCGTGAACGATATCTCTGGTAGAAGATTAGGTCGCTGGGTAGAAGCATCGGCCTGCAAATATCTTTCTGCATCCTTCGCTGGATTCTTTCCCTGGTTTTTAGGTGTTCCTCCTCCGCCCGCCGCAGACAGCAAGTACGCTCTCGCCATTCGATTATTAGAACAAAAAACACGTAAACAAGGCACGAAAAGTTATATCTACGAAAAACCAAGCATAGTGGATTTAGGTAACCCACAATATTGCTGGAAAATACCAAAATTGTGCAAATTTATTATGAACACCGGAGCTCTGGTGGTCCGGCTTTCATTTGACATTTCAAAATGGTCATGAACTTGGTTTTTTTTTTTTTTTTTGTTACGCGATACCAATAATTGTGTTCAAACGTCAAATATGTATGAAAATCATTCACTCAATTGACATGGGCTTGAAGACCATCACAATTATTTTACGCGGTACGACGAAGCTCAATAATGGGCTTCAACTGTCAAAACGAAGCCCATTACCATGATCATCGAATTACGTGGTAGACCCGCAGTATTATTTTAGTTTGAATCCCATTAGTAAGGACAATACCGTTAGCACTATACCGTCATGAAACCTCAGACCAAGTAAAAACTCTGGTCTGAGCATGAAACTATATTACCAAAGAGTAGCAATGGACAAAAACGTCATATTCCATATTAACACTGTCAGATTGCCTGACCAATTGCTTATCCACTTTAATTGGTAAGTATTATTTTAGTTTTGAAATGTAATAAATACGAACAAGGGCGTGGCAAATGTGCAGAGCTGTTATTTTATACTTTTTCCAATAATATAAAAATAGATTTTTATACCATTTTCGGCGTGAAAACGTTGCCACTTCTGAACTTTGAAGAATATGAACAACTGCAGGTACCTCCATTAACTTTATTTTACAGACTCATACAGATGGGTACAATTTAAGCACACTGTATTCTAGTTACCGTCTATTTCAAAATCTCCAACAGGAATGAATGTCCAACCGACTGATTTGATGCCTCCTTCCCCAGGTTTTCCGCCAAAACTCGATTGCTGTGGCGTTCTCTCATTGGTTTATCGTGTTCAACTTTGATTGGTGGATTTTTAATGATTAAACGAACTTACCTGTACGTGAAGTTCTATCATAATTATACGAAGGGATTGGTCCGAAGATATTAGCATAAAGACACATGTAGTATCACCTACCGTGACGCCAGTTTTGCACAGATAGTTGAGATGTAAAATCTACTTTTTTTTTCACCTCCCGTCGTTTCATTCGTTCCAATGACAGCTCATTTGATATTTCACACTGCTGAGGGTAATAAAAGGGCGGGTGGGATGCTAATATCTTCGGACCAATCTCTTCGTATAATTATGATAGAACTTCACGTACAGATAAGTTCGTTTAATCATTAATTATACTCAAGATTGGTCCCCGATATTAGCATAAAGACACATGTAGATCTTGAGAGATAGGTATTTTTATTTGTGAAATATTATTAATTAAGAAAAAAGCAAAGTGATTTAACCTTTACTTTTACTTATTTATCCTGTAATCACCAAAAGAAAAGTGATAACAGAAAACAACGATTGTGTTGTACAATTGATAAACAAAATATTTTCCTTCATATTATGAAACTCATTGATTATGATTAGCCATTAACAAAATCATTACATATCAATCATTTTGTAAATTATCCGACATCAGCGATCTTGCGAAAAAAGCCTCTTCGCTTCGGTCTATAACTATTCTATTATAAAAACGCCCAAAAGTGTTGGAGCTACCACTCCAACCAGCAGTCTTTTTCTTATAAGGTCAAGATTAATCCCTAACCTGTGGGCTTTAGACGTAGCAGCATGCCTGGTGTTATGTGCAGTAAAAATCGACACGTCTATCCCACACTCTGCAAGTGTACTTTTAACCCATCGACATAATGTTTGCGATGTAACTTTATTATGTGGTTTCCTGAGGCTAACGAAGAGGTTCGTATGATTGTTGCGAAGGGAACTGGTCATATTTAAAAATGTGTTTAAGGTTTCTACGGGGCAAATTTAGGACTTTTCTCGGAAAGAAGGCAAAAACAATATAGGTTGATGTGATCAAACACCTGAAGTCTTTATAAGATCGGGATTTTTTATTACGATACGATGTGTGAGTTGCTCGATATTTTGTATATTAATTAGAGATAGAGTCTGCATTCGGTGAGCAGTAAGAAGGGCTAAAATGGTAACTAACTTCTTTGAAATGTTTTCTAAATTTAATGACTCATTTGGGTACCAGTTTTCTAGGTGAGTGAAAACTAGTGAAGTATCCCAAGAATAATTGTATTTTGGTAATAAAGGGCGCAATCTAAATACACCTTTAAAAAATCGTTTAAGCCTATCATCGGTCCCGATTTCTGATCCTAAAATCAAAGATAAAGCGGATCTACAGCTGTTCAAAGACCCACATTGGGCTCCAGCTTCAAACATTTCTGTAAGAAATGTCATCACATTAGGGACAGATGCTTCAAACATGTCGAGCTTATTAACGATACAGAACTGAAACCACTTTCTTAGACACGTGTTATATTGCTTAATTGAACTCTCTGACAACGAGGCCAAAACTATATGGATGGATGATAAAGGCACTTGTCTCTTTAGCATTGCTGTGGTGATAAGATCTCGGCAACCAGGGTAACACGATGGTGAATGTCGCGATTGCTGGAATGAGACAAAATAAGGTCCTGACTACATAGGTTCGAAAAATATTGGTTTTGAAACAAGAAGTTTTTTAAATAGTGAACCAGGGTTGCGTGGGCCACCAAGGAACAATGAGTATGCCCGGGCCTTATCTCAAATAATTTTTCAAATAGCCTCAAGTATAATTGTAAAAGGTGGAAAAGCAAAAAAGAAAAGGTTAGGCCATGATACGGTAAAAGCATTTGTGGCGAACGCATCTGGATCTCGATGCCAAGAAATGTACTTGGTACATTTTTTGTTTCTTCTACTCGCAAAAATGTCAATTTCCGGAAAACCAAAAATATCTGTTATTGTTTTAAAAGCATGGTCCGCTAGCTCCCATTCTACATCGGGATGCGTTCGTCGGGATTCAGCGTCCACTACAGCGTTATCCATGGAGCTTATATATGAGGCATATACAACTGTACTTCTGACCTCGCACCACTGCCACAGGTCTCGCATTATCTGCGTAAGGTGAGGGAACTGCACGCCTCCCATACGATTTATGTATGAAATGGCTGTGGTGTTGTCGATTCGAAGGAGAATCTGACAGTTTCGTAGGTTTTTAGCAAATACTTTAAAACCTAAATAAGCTGCTACAATTTTTAAGTAGTAAATGTGGTTGCTGCGTTCTTTTTCAGACCACAAACCACTAGCAGTTTTCTCTTTGCATGCCGCTCCATACTCAGTCATTGAAGCGTCACTGAAAATTTCCAAGCAGTATTCGTCGTATTTAATTTGGCAATGGGGAAGTTGTTGGGGGTAGTGCCATGATGTTAGAATAGTATAGATACAATTTTAAATAGATAAATATATCTATTAAATAATAATTTGTTACTAAAATACTCAATAAATTATAATATTACACTACGTCCTAATAAACATATACAATATTAAGAGCTAACAACATAATGTGATAAAATACATATACTACTTGCAAGTTTACATATATAAGTACTCAAAGACTCGTCGATAGCTTTATTGAGGAGAATTGATCGAATAACTCAAATCATTATAAACAAAAGATTTTATTTATCATGGATCGTTCTGCAAATCAAGAAAGTGTTGCTTTATCTTAATCTTGAAGACTGACACAGATGAAGCTTCACGGATGTGTAGCGGCAAACGGTTCCACAAGCTAATTGCACTCACGGTAAAAGAATTTGTATACATTGACATGATCGTTGTTCCTTAACCCACAGAGATGGCACCAGGAGTTCTCACAACTGGTCACTACTTTCAATATTGTTGTGGAAATTTACCCATAGATGGCGTACCGCTAAATAAAAATTAAACATTGTTTTATTAAATCTTAGTAAAAGGTATGAGGTAGTTTTGGAAATAAATATGCTAAGTAAAATTAAATTAAATTTTAAATAAATCACAAAGACAAAAATAAATTAAAATTGAACGCGTCAGAACTTGAGTGTACCGTTACCCTCAAGGAATGACGAGTTGTTTTTTGAAAGGGGACATAGCGGATTCTGAGATAGCGGTTGCATTTATGTTTATTTTGGTCATAATTTTAGTAAGAAATATTATGTTGCGGCTGTAGACTTATGTTCCGGAAGCATTTTTATAATTATAGCTTGCTAAATTAGTGCATCGGTCACGGGGTAAGTCAATTTTAGTTAACTTAGTTCTGATCAGTTGAGAACGAGAAATCCTTTAGATTGTGCTTTTCTCACCGTCAATTAATTGTTCTAGCTTGTGGAAACGCCCTCTTCCCCCTAACGAGACAGGATATCCGGGAATTATCAAAAATATCCCGCTTGTTTATTTACTTGTCGACATCGGAGGGAGCATACGTCATTTTCACTCAGGCTTCCAACTTCTCCGTGGCAAGTGGCGTAGACCGTTCGTCTACGACGCAAAGGACCCTGGGTTCAAACCCCGGACGACGCCCACTTGTTTCAAGTCAGACTTTTGTGTTATTTTTATTTTCTTGTGTTCGGTATTCTTTTGTATTTTAATACAAACGAATACCGACGAACAGTGCACACTGCAAGGCACTCTCAAACTTAGTAATATCGAAACCTGTATTTTCTTAATTGCAAAATATTTCATGAGAGCAAGTTATAAAATTTGTTTCAAGTTGAAAGTTTTGATAATACTAAAATTGACGATTTGTACCCACAAAATAAATTGCACTGGCAGTAACATTAAATTAATATTTCTACTCAATATTCGCAAAGGGAATGTCTAGGGCTAAATAAAGTGGCAGACATGACAAAAACCTATCTAAAAAAATATTTCATTATGTTTAAATGTCTTTTTCTCATACAAACACCGCAAATACGAAATTTATAATACCATTTTAATTGATACTTTCTGTTAAAAATGTTTTTAAAAGTTTACACCATTTATAATTCATTTAAATTAAAATATCGTTATTTCTCGACGGTTGAAAAAGAACATTTTCAAACCATCATAGGCCTTTGACTAGACAAAGCATGCTTTTCGAGTATAAAAATTCATCATACTAGCGTGATTGTTTTTGTAAGGGTTAAATTGTGTCATGAATTCAAATTTTAACCTTAAGTTGTTAGTCATAAGATTCAGATTGGCACACTACAAAATTATTCATGTCATCACATTGGCGCCTACAGGGTTTCAGTTATAAGCGACAGTTACGGTACTCATTGTGTTTGTATATATTGATAAGTTTTGGGTATTTCTTAAATAATGGATCCATCTCAATTATTGAGAGATGAACTTGAATTCGAACTTGCGTGTCGTGGTATATACAATGTCACCACTTGTGCTCCTATGAGGAAAATTCTCAAGGAAATACTGTCTCAAGAAGCAAGTGGGACGTCGTCCATTAAATTAAAAATTCCTATAAACTGTACACAAGATCCAGCTACGGAGATTAAAATTTGTGAGGATAAATGTCGTGCATTATCCGCGGCATTAGATGAAATTAAGGACAGTCCTGACCAGGCAATTTTAAAACGCGTAAACACTCGTTTAATACACGTCAGCAATCGGGTAGGTTTGTATTTGTATTTTTGTATTTTAATACAAACGAATACCGACGAACAGTGCACACTGCAAGGCACTCTCAAACTTAGTAATATCGAAACCTGTATTTTCTTAATTGCAAAATAGTTCATGAGAGCAAGTTATAAAATTTGTTTCAAGTTGAAAGTTTTGATAATACTAAAATTGACGATTTGTACCCACAAAATAAATTGCACTGGCAGTAACATTAAATTAATATTTCTACTCAATATTCGCAAAGGGAATGTCTAGGGCTAAATAAAGTGGCAGACATGACAAAAACCTATCTAAAAAAATATTTCATTATGTTTAAATGTCTTTTTCTCATACAAACACCGCAAATACGAAATTTATAATAACATTTTAATTGATACTTTCTGTTAAAAATGTTTTTAAAAGTTTACACCATTTATAATTCATTTAAATTAAAATATCGTTATTTCTCGACGGTTGAAAAAGAACATTTTCAAACCATCATAGGCCTTTGACTAGACAAAGCATGCTTTTCGAGTATAAAAATTCATCATACTAGCGTGATTGTTTTTGTAAGGGTTAAATTGTGTCATGAATTCAAATTTTAACCTTAAGTTGTTAGTCATAAGATTCAGATTGGCACACTACAAAATTATTCATGTCATCACATTGGCGCCTACAGGGTTTCAGTTATAAGCGACAGTTACGGTACTCATTGTGTTTGTATATATTGATAAGTTTTGGGTATTTCTTAAATAATGGATCCATCTCAATTATTGAGAGATGAACTTGAATTCGAACTTGCGTGTCGTGGCATATACAATGTCACCACTTGTGCTCCTATGAGGAAAATTCTCAAGGAAATACTGTCTCAAGAAGCAAGTGGGACGTCGTCCATTAAATTAAAAATTCCTATAAACTGTACACAAGATCCAGCTACGGAGATTAAAATTTGTGAGGATAAATGTCGTGCATTATCCGCGGCATTAGATGAAATTAAGGACAGTCCTGACCAGGCAATTTTAAAACGCGTAAACACTCGTTTAATACACGTCAGCAATCGGGTAGGTTTCATCGCTTCTGACGAGGAAGAACTTATTAAACGTCATTCGGGAGTTCGGGAACATATTCGTCGTCTTTTGAAATCTCTAGAGAGCATTCGTGAAATGGAGGATATTGAAGGTGACGATGAAATTACAGAGAAAGAAATTTTGCAACAATCTTTAGGGGACGATGCTATAAAAATTTTAGAAAAGATTGATTCAAAATCATTTAGTAGTCAATATAAAGTAAAAAGTACGGCTACTATGCCCGGTGCACTTTCGATACGAAATCAGATTCAAACTCAAACTTCAGTAGCGGAAGGTTCGGTCACCGGTCATACTCAGTATCATTTGCCATTATACCAAGATCCTTCAGATGTTCCTCTTAGCTTTGGCAATTTAGCCACGGCAAATGCACGTGAGCGTGAGCAAACTTTTGATAGGCGTCAAACTTTAGCAAGGTCTTCGACTCTTGATGTAAATACGGACAAAAGGAAGCTTGTGCCAATTAAAGATTGGGGGGTCAAGTTTAGTGGTAAAGGAAATATAAGCATCAACGCGTTCCTTGAACGAATTGATGAGCTAAAAGGAGCTCGTAATGCAGATTACGATGATTTATTCCGTTACGCAATCGATCTGTTTGAGGATGATGCCCTGATCTGGTTTCGGGCGAACCGTGACAATGTCTGCAATTGGAATGAGCTTGTTGATCTGCTGTTGATTACCTTTCAGAAGCCATTCTACCAAGAAGAGCTGCTGGATGAGATAAGAAGTCGCACTCAAGGTAGAAATGAGAGCGTACTCATATATGTGGCAATTATGCAGAATATGTTTAACAGATTGCCAATTAAATTAAACGACCAACAAAAAGTTGCCATTTTACGGAAGAATACTCAACCATATTTCCAACAGGCAATATGTAGGGAACGATTTACCTCCGTAGCGGAATTGACATCTGTTTTGAGAATTTTGGAGCACACGAAGATTAATTGCGACAATTTTAGGGAACCAGTTCATTGCGCGGGCTCTCTTGAACCGGACTTAGCGTATCAAGGACCTTGCAGTAGTGGTCAAGGAATCAACGCCATTAACCAACAAATTTTCGCCCCAACACAACAAGGTCCCTCCATGAAATGTTGGAATTGTAGATCTCCCGGGCATCGCTTTAGAGAATGCAACATTCCACAACAGAGAATGTTCTGTTACAAATGTGGGCGTTTTGGAGTTACGACAAAACATTGTGGCTGCAGTTTCGATAGTTCGGGAAACTTAACAGCGGAAGACGCTACTGCCAACCGTCTTCCAAGAGCTTAACTCACTCTACAAATAATAGTGAGTGGCAGACATGGCTGAAGTTAGTTTCTACTTTCTTCAATACAGGAGAAATTTGCAATATCGACATCAGAAAATCGGACAAGCGATATTATGGTAAATTAGAAATTCTTGGCCAAACTTTTTTAGGGTTGCTGGATTCTGGCGCCACAATTTCGGTCGTTTCAAATAAATTTTATTTGAGATTAAAGTCTTTTGGATATGAAGCCCATGAGATACCACAAGAAAACCTATCAACGGCAGATGGGACGAGACATTCAATTAATCTTGTGGTTCATTTACCAGTGCAATTTGCTGGCAAATATAAGGTCATATTATTTTACGTCATGGATAATCTTAGTCATGACATGGTTCTAGGCATGAATTTTTTTGATGAGTTTGGTCTTGCTATTGAATTACGTGAGAATCATCTTTTGGAATCTATTACGCATCAAAATTTAGAGCTCACGGAAGTGAAAAACACCAATCCTGTCATTCCACGGGAAGAATTGACCGAACACAAGAAAATAAAAATAACACAAAAGTCTGACTTGAAACAAGTGGGCGTCGTCCGGGGTTTGAACCCAGGGTCCTTTGCGTCGTAGACGAACGGTCTACGCCACTTGCCACGGAGAAGTTGGAAGCCTGAGTGAAAATGACGTATGCTCCCTCCGATGTCGACAAGTAAATAAACAAGCGGGATATTTTTGATAATTCCCGGATATCCTGTCTCGTTAGGGGGAAGAGGGCGTTTCCACAAGCTAGAACAATTAATTGACGGTGAGAAAAGCACAATCTAAAGGATTTCTCGTTCTCAACTGATCAGAACTAAGTTAACTAAAATTGACTTACCCCGTGACCGATGCACTAATTTAGCAAGCTATAATTATAAAAATGCTTCCGGAACATAAGTCTACAGCCGCAACATAATATTTCTTACTAAAATTATGACCAAAATAAACATAAATGCAACCGCTATCTCAGAATCCGCTATGTCCCCTTTCAAAAAACAACTCGTCATTCCTTGAGGGTAACGGTACACTCAAGTTCTGACGCGTTCAATTTCAATTTATTTTTGTCTTTGTGATTTATTTAAAATTTAATTTAATTTTACTTAGCATATTTATTTCCAAAACTACCTCATACCTTTTACTAAGATTTAATAAAACAATGTTTAATTTTTATTTAGCGGTACGCCATCTATGGGTAAATTTCCACAACAATATTGAAAGTAGTGACCAGTTGTGAGAACTCCTGGTGCCATCTCTGTGGGTTAAGGAACAACGATCATGTCAACATGCATGAACTATGCTCAGGTGTGCGAAGAAGCCAAGCCTTGCTAGGACGCTGATTGCGGTCGAGGGACGAAAGGGGCACAAAACATTCTTTAAGATAAGATGGGGAACTAAGGTTATGGAGAATACCATAAAGAAACGTCAAAATATGGGAATCTCTACGGAACCTGATATTAAGCCATTTGAGTTCAGTGCGGAATTTGGAAATGTGATCATACTTACGCAGTCCAAATATGTAACGAATGCATAAGTTGAGAAGACGTTCAAGCTTATTATAAAGTTCCATAGTGAGGTCGGGATAGCATACATCCGCATAATCTAAGATGGGGAGCAACAATGAATTAACAAAAGTAACTTTAGCAGAGTATGGCAGAAACTTTTGCATGCGTTTAAGAGCATGCAAAGATGCAAATATTTTTTTGCTGCTTTCAGACACATGCAAATCCCAAGACATGTTATTTCTTCATTGTTTCGGTTATGTTTTAACCAAATAGAAAATTACCTATTTTACTTTTCTGCAGCTGGTCTTTCATATCTTTTTTTTAAGTTAAATAAAACGAAATTTCGTCTAGTGACCGAGTCCGCGTTCTGACAATCACATAATAAACGGCTTGCGTCCATCAGCAGTTTGTTAAGAGTCCTATTTTTGGTTTCCTCCCGGAGAAGAGTAGTTATGGCTTCTCCTATGCAGGCGATGACAGAGCCTAATTGTCTTTGCTTGAGCTAGATACCCTTGTCTCTCTTCAAGGTATCTTCTGACACAGCCACCTTGATCTCGGGATTAAGCGTAGGGGCATCGATTAATGGACAGTTAATAGGTGGCAAATATTTATCTTAACACCATTTGTTTCTGTTGTCGGTATTTGTTTTTCATTTGGTGCAGGTTCTGTAGTTAACGACTGTATACATGATGGACCCGGTTCTGGGTCTGCATAAGGCACCGGTTCAGGCTCTGGTGCGGGCTCAGAATTATGGGTTGCCCTGGGATCTGATCTGATGGAGTTTTCCTCAACAACCATAGGTTCACATTCAGCAAACGTGCCCGCGCCTCCTGAAATATTGTGTTTTTTCACCTTGATGGAAGTAAGTACTTGCAGTTTAAAAAACTGCTTGTAAATGAACCGGTTTAAAAAACTGCTTGTAAATGAACCGGTAGCAATGTCTATGTAGTGACAATCCGAACGACTGCCCGCAACACAAACAAACTAGGTACATGCATACGCATCGCAGTAGACATAATATATATAGGTAGGTATAGAAAACACTTGATAACGGTAAAGTGACAACCCAAACGGCGGTCCGCAACACACGTATATTATTATGTGTTGCTTAGCTAAGTGACAGTCTCAAAAACTGCCTTAAAAACCAAACTTTATTCACATGTGGGTAGGATGTGAACTTGAATGTAGGTCATCGTTATATGTAGATGTCGACTGGTCATAATGCCTCCCGGTAAATAAGCACATTGCATACAAATATAACTAACCTTCAATGTTAGTAAACAAAGTCTCCGAATCTCTCGAAGTTGCTGACGAAGTTTCCGAAACTTGATAACGAAAAAGAATGATGTTTCCTTTTCCTACTGCGTTTTACCTCATTTTCCAACTCCTCAATTTTCTTGACCATATAATCAAAACCCTCTTTGTCACCATATTTTCTTTTTGGTGCCATTTTATTTTTTACTACAACACCTGAAATAAAAACCGAACGGCGGGAAAATAAACGTGTGCGTACTGGCGGAGCACAGAACAGTGAATGAGCCGTCATCGGAACGAATAAAACGACGGGAGGTGAAAAAAAAAAGAAAGTTGATTTTACATCTCAACTATCTGTGCAAAACTGGCGTCACGGTAGGTGATACTACATGTGTCTTTATTCTAATATCGAGGACCAATCTTGAGTATGATTGAAAGTTAACCAAGTGACAGCAGTAGTGTTGCTATTTTAAAATACCGAAATACTAAACAAAATGTTGACAATCTTTACAAAATTGATTGAAAATCATGACACGTGTATGATACAATCTACGGATTTTTTTCCTACAATCTGACATCTGTTTAGTAAAGTTAACTTTTCGTAGTAATATTCGCGTAGATTTTCGTCATTTCGTGAAACATGGGCTAACATTTCTTCCAAAAGCTTGCCATAGTTTTCCTCTCTAGGGAATGCTTTTGTAAGTTTCAACTTCCACTCACTCCAGGTAAAAACTACTGTCGGTAGAGTTTCAAACCATGTTTTAGCGTAGCTTACTAATTTTTGTAAGGCAAAATGAATTGTCTGTGTATCGTTCCATTTGTATATAGTAGCACAATCGTCTACACACTCACACTTACGGTATCTGGATCGTCTTCTACTGCAACTGCTGCTGCTACTGCTGCTAGACGTGCTTGACGAGCTGGACGGCTTGCCTCGTCGACGTCGCTTTTTAGGCTTCCGCCCTTGCTTACGACTCATTGCTTTGAGTCACTGCAATGTTCAATAAAATATTAAAATCTAAACTCCTAATTTATTTTTGAAAAATACTAATCATGTGTCGTCAACTTGAAGTATTATATAATACTAGATGAAAATAACTTTCTAAACACTAAGCAAGCGCCCACTTTACTAGAATAAAACCACTTTTGAGGCTATTTTATATGTCGATCAAAAATCAAGTTATTAAATAAAAATAAACAGTGGGGTCTTCTTAGCATTTGTCTTTATTAAGAGTCTAGGCAACTTATTAAATGAGTGTAGGCAACTTTTTAAATTTGCTATAAAGAACTTTTATCTGCTTTTATCTTTTAAGTACTCAAAGAATCTATGAAAGGCATACTTAGCCAAAAGTATCATCCGTAACTGGCTCATATAATTTCAAAAGTGGCATACATATCCGTAAATAAGCATATGTACATACCTGTAGTAAGCATACATAGCTCACATTATTCAGAGACCAAGCATACATAGCCTGTAAGTAAGCGTACATAGTAGGGTGGAGTGATTTTTGCCTTTTTTGGATTTTCATTTGGGCAGGGTGCGGAAAAGTTGCTACAAGAAAACAGATAAATGAAAAAAATGGTAAAAAAAAATATCTTTCAATGTTTTGTACTGCCCCAAGGGGGTTGAAGTTTAAAAAAATGTATGAAACAAAAACAAAAATTTAGTTTTTTAATCTTTTTTTTCCGTTAAGTCCTTGTGTAAGTAATTTACAAAAAATAGGTCATGAAAATTCTGTTGCGTTCCGAAGTCGTAAGATAAAAAAAATGTGATAAAAATGCCTCAAATGGGAAATTCTATTAATTTGCACAGTTTTTATTTAATTTGAGACTTGTGAATGGACGAATATTTTTGTGATTATCTTTATGTGATATACTTTATATGGCTTTAACTAAAACAAATATAAAAAATGTTAAAAACAAAAATATTTTTTTTCCTTTCATTCATTTTGTTAAACTTCAACCCCTTTGGGGCAGTACAAAACATTAAAAGATATTTTTTTACTATTTTTTTCATTTACCTGTTTTCTTGTAGCAACTTTTCCGCACCCTGCCCAAATGAAAATCCAAAAAAGGCAAATATCGCTCCACCCTAGTACATAGCTCACACTATTCGAAGAACAAGCATACATAAATACGCATAAATAGCTTACAATCTTCAAATATCTAGGACAAGCATACATAGCCTGTAAATAACCATAAATAGCTCACATAAATTTTAAATTGGGGTTATATTATTAAAATAGCTTGCTCAGGTTACTCATAAAATGCAACAAACCAGGTTGAATCGTTTTTCAAAATTAAAATTCATGTTATGAAACAAAAAAAACGGTATTTTTGCTTTTTTAGTACCGTCAGATACAATTATTATTTCAACGAAAACTGCTAATGATCGCATTGTCGGAGAATTGCCCCGACCAAATGAACCACCAGTCAATCAGTTCTCTGAGCAATAAGAGTAATCATTTACCAAAGAATTCAATATTAGGGATTAGCCCTAACCAATTGATTCACTGATAAATTTCGTGATCACGTCAAACAAGTACTGCCAAAGTGGTGCCTTCGCCAAGTACGAGTTTAGCAATGCCCAAGCACTGTCTTATCAAAGTTTAATTATCAAAGAGTGGCCTCGACCAAATGAACCAGAGATCGACAGTTGCAAACGAGAAAAATGTGTCTTTACCCCCAAGATTTCAATATCAAAGAGTCGCCTCGATCAATTGGCTCAAGGGAATTCAGCTACTTACGACGTATTCATATAACATTTGTATCTGTTATCTTGATTCAACAAAGAACTACAAAACACGTAACAAGACAGTCCGTTCAATGTTTCTAAAAGTACCAAACCTAAACTCTTTTATCCAAGTGTCAAAAGTATAATGCAGAATATAACGTACCTTTTCATTTTTGGGTTCTTATCACTTCTGATTCGATTCGATGAATGAAAGTACTTCATATCCATTAACTGCAGTTTATTCTTCACTTGTGATCACTATACAGACACGACAATTCACCACGAAGTCACAACAGAAAAGAGGGCCTGCTGCCTCTTCCACCGTTTTTATATCAAGCCACTCGTTCTCCAATACGTGGGGAAAAAGCTAGTCTACCAAAATGCGGGGGAAAAGCTAGTCGACCAATTAGATCGGAGAGCCTATCCGAGACGTCCAGCAGTCACAGCTCGGTGTTGCCAGTATGAAATATATACAAAAATAATCGTAGAACCGATTGTTCAACTCGATCACGACACTAGGAGCTCTATTTGTGACCTCAACAAAGACATTGATTTCCATAAAAAAGATATATTTAGATCTATATCTGCGTTTCGTTACTTTGTAATGGCACAGTGTAAAAACATAAGTGACCCTACGCCTTTGATGTCTGCGAAAATGCCGACAGCGTCTAGACAGTGGCCATATTGCTAGGGCCGTCACAGTTTTTAACAATAAAAATAAGACTCAATCGTGTATTTATATCAAGTAAATTTTTGTTTTCAAATTTGGCCAAAATGATTACTGAACCTAGTTCTTGACCACTAACCGAGTCACCAATATAAATTTGGTCGGTTTATTTAATTTAACTCTATATAAAATTTAAATAACTTGCGACTAAACACTTAACACAAAACCAGCATGCCTAAGATGGCCAAAAATCGGAACTCCCAACACCGAAAGTCCCAACACCAAACTCAAACCCATATTATTCCACAATGGTAACATGTTTGCCAGGGTTAGACAAAATTAACACCGCGATAAAACGCTTAACCCCGTCACAGAGTAGTTGAAAATTCCTCAGATGAATATAAACTGAGGAAAATTCATTCGATGAATCGGACAATTAAATCGATTATTTTTTTATAACGTGGTTATCCAACAAATTTATAAAACGATTTTAATGTTCGTGTTTTACTGTCATCAAGTATAAATTTACATGTGTTGGCTTTATTTATTAATCAACATATTGAAAAATCACCTTCTTGCCTGGGGAATAACTTATTATGCGACTTTTTAATATAGCAAGATAAAATAGAATAACGTTTTGAAAATTTTAAAGTTAAAGTTCACAATTTTTAAGTCGTAGTTGTGATGTGAGGAAAGAGTTCCTTCAAAATGGAACCTCCAAAAAAGCAAGTAAAATAAGGTATTGTACAATCAAAACACAAATTTGCTAAAAACTTCCTAAGACCTAAAACTAATGTACTTAATTTAATTTTAGTTTTTTTTTTCTTTTTCTCCTATATAGATCTGTCTCTTTCTTATAAACGAGTGAAATTTCGCACTGTGATCGCACGTTTTGAAACGCTTCCAAACCTAATATGATTTATCAATATTTTATATTCTTGCTGGGTAGTATGCAAAGACATTGTAGTATAATAACAAGACTGTGCACCATCCAATTTTTGCTCTACTAAACTAGATTTTATTTCCTTAAAAATAAGATTATAATTATTGTGATACCATTTTCAAGCGAAAAACGAGCCGAGCAAGATAGCTGTTGCTAGTCGTGGCAAGTTGCCAGTGTATATAATATATACAATAAACATAAATAGTGTTGATAATAATCAACTCATACGCATTCTGCTACCAACAAAATGTATGAAAGACCCTGTTACTCGTCTGATTTGCACAGAGATTTTCTCGGCCGGGCCCACAACGAGATAAACGACACTAGCGGACAGTAACAAGGTATTTCATTAGAAAGTTTTAATAATAATATGTGACACTTACACAAGTCCAGTAAAATATTGACGGCGTCAAAATACCTCCAGAAGTCCAAAATCTGGGGTCCTCTCTCTCTGCTGCTTGGCCGTCTCGTTGCTCCAGTGCTGGCCGGTATTAAGGAGGGGAACTACAAGGCAGGGATCAGCAGGAAATCAAGGAAATGTGGCCACGAATGCTGCTTACGTGTAACCAACTGACGCAATCATCAAAGTCTTTTCCTGGAATTAGCCCGGCTTCTACGAGCACAATTCCCCAACACGGTTTCACTAGAAGACCTTATTTTACACACACATGTCCCTGAAGCAAGAATCTCTAAAAACCTTTCAGACGACCTTTTCACAATCCAACCGGGAGCAAAAATAACAAGTCATGTCTGTCAAAAATCATAGACAAGAAGAATAAAATTAAAAACAAACAAAATGATTACACCACCGCAAGCGGTCTACAAAAAATAGATTAGCACAATGTGAACGAAGCGCGTTCAATTTGAGTGTTGCGCGAACAATCCCCCGCTCCGGACTGATGCCCCCATCAGAACGCTAGCTGAATCAATCGGGAGCTGGGAGAGTGTTGCTACAGCTCGTCGCAAAATCGAACCTCCAACCAACACCTCAGCTACACGAGGAGTCCCATCCCCACCGTATATTAACTTGATAATGCGACCCCGGCGCCAATGTAGAGATGCCAAATTTGCATCCTTCAATAAAACTAAGTCGCCTTCTTTCGGAGGTTCGGTCCTGTCTGTCCACTTCACCCGCTGCTGTAACAAATGCAGATATTCCAACGACCAACGATTCCAGAAGTCCTGGCCCATTTGTTGCAACATTTGAAAACGTGACAACCGGGTTGTACGTTCTTCCCTCCAGGGGTATTCCGGCAGGGCAGTAAGAGGCTGCCCAATCAAGAAATGGCCAGGAGTCAAGACCTCGAGGTCGTTCGGATCAGATGACAGGGGACAGAGAGGACGAGAATTGAGGACGGCCTCAACTTTACAGAACATAGTGACGAGCTCCTCGAAACTTAAAACGGTCTCCCCGATGACGCGGCGGAGGTGGGTCTTGGCTGACTTCACGGCGGCTTCAAAAATCCCACCCCAGTGGGGACAAATTGGCGGGCTGAACCGCCAAGTTATCCCTCTCTGGGCGCAGATATGACTTAAACTAACACAATTATTTTCTACAAATTTATACACATCTTTCAAATAGTTTGAGGTACCCTGGTAGTTTGTGCCATTGTCAGAGCGGATCAATGAAGGTAGACCCCTACGCGAAACAAAACGGTCTAACGCAGCAACGAAGGCCTCCGTGGACAACGAGGACACTAATTCCAAATGGACGGCCTTGGTGGACAAGCACACAAATACGCACAGGTAAGCCTTAACAATCCGAGCATTACGAAGAGTGGAGGTCTTGACCGAGAACGGGCCTGCCATGTCCGTGGCGACTCCTTCGAATGGTCTCGACTGGGTGATCCTGTCAGCAGGCAGATCTCCCATCTGAGGCTGCATCAATGAGGCTCGCAGTCTGTAACAAGGAACGCAGGAGAAAACTACATTGCGAATTACCCGGCGAGCAGACAATATCCAAAACTCCCGCTGTAATATCGCCAATAACGCATTGCGTCCCGCATGAGAGTTACGAACATGTCGGTCAGATACCAAAAGCTTTACCAAAGGACCCTCCTTGGGTAGCAGCAGAGGATGACGGCTTCCGTATGGCAGGTCAGCCTTCCGAAGTCGACCTCCAACACGCAGAAGACCCTGTGAATCCAGAAAAGGATTTAATCTAGCGACCGCTCCCTTCAGCTTGGCACGTCCATCGCGAAGAATCTGCAATTCAGACTTGAAACGGTCCGCCTGCACTACCTTGACCCAGTGAAGCAGTGCTTCTCGACGCTCCTCGGCACTCACCACTGGCGACAACTGTTTATCTCGGGGGTTACGACAATTATTTATAAAACGCTTAATCCAACTAGTAACCGCCAATAATTTGTCCAAACTACTATATCTCCCAGTCAGCCAATCAGGATCTAAATCGGTCTCTGCAACTAAAGCATGCACACGCAGCCCTGGCAAAATCTGGGTCGTCCTATCCACTTGCTGAACAGGCCAAGAAGACTCAGGTCCCCTGAGCCACTCCGGACCCCACCATAAAGCATGTGACACCAACTCCGGCGCTGTGCAGCCCCTCGATGCGCAGTCTGCAGGATTACATTCACCTGGGACATGCCTCCAATTAATATGAATACCTATGTTTTGAATTTGCGAAACCTGGTTTCCTACAAAAATCTCTAAGGTATGCGGAGCCGCGCGCAACCATGCTAGCGCGACCTGACTATCCGACCATGCATACACATCCTGAAAATCAACATTGGCAGCTAACTCCCGAGATATATGATTCAGTAATCTAGCTAAAAGATGAGCTCCGCTTAATTCCAATTTAGGAATAGTAAGACGAGTACGTATGGGAGCAACCTTGCTTTTCGCTAGAAGTAACACAACGTTGACGTGTCCCTGACTATCAACGGTTCGTAAATATACGGCCGCAGCGTATCCACGTTCGGAGGCGTCACAAAAGCCATGCAAAGAAGCGTGGCGGCAAGATTCGGCGAGGTAAGGCAACTCGATTGACTTCCTCCAACGATGACATCAACTCCAGCCAGTCGTCCAACGGAGACCCGGTGAGCGGCTCGTCCCACGACACGCCTAGGTTCCACAGCCGTTGCAGCAGACACTTCGCTGAGAAGATCACCGGACTGATCCAGCCGTTCGGATCAAACATGCGAGCGATGGTGGACAGCACGGTCCTCTTCGACCATACTCGTTCTGGTTTCAGTTCCACCTGAAACGTGAAAATATCATTTACCGGTTGATACTTCATTCCCAAAACCGCTATCATATTAGGATCGTCCACCTCAGCAAACAGGTTAGGGTTCTGTTGGTGATCCTCTGGAATACCTTCTAACAGACGGGGCTCATTCGATAACCATTTTCTTAACTCGTAGCCTCCCGCTGCTAGTATAGCAATTAATTCATCCCTGAGTATAAGAGCTTCCTCAACTGTTTGGGCCCCAGTACACACGTCGTCCACGTAGAGGTCACGTGTCAGTACGGCTGCCGCACGCGGGTAGCGGGCCCTCTCCCGCTCCGCCAGTTCTAATAAGCATCTTATAGCTATATATGGACTTGATTTCAAACCATATGTGTTGGTGTTGAGCTCGTAGACTGTCACTGGGTCCTCTGGGTGCTCCCGCCAGAGAATCAACTGGAAACGCCTGTCGTCAGGATGAATGACAGTCTGCCGGAACATCATCTTAATGTCGGCTCCAAACACCACCTGATGTCTTCTGAAATTTAAAATTATATCTATGACATCCCGATGAAGCTTTGGCCCAGAGTGTAGACAGGAATTCAACGAGACTCCTGTTGAAGTAGGCGCCGACCCGTCGAACACGGTGCGCAGCTTTCCTGAAGAAGCCTTCAATACTGCATGGTGAGGTAGGAAGTAATGCTCAGTAGAGCTCCAATCTACTCGAGCCGGTGACATATGACCTAGTGCTTCGTACTCACGCATGAAGTCAATATATTTCTCACGTAGCACTGGGTCACGCTGCATGCGCCGTTCCATAGCCAGCAGTCGCTTCTCTGCCAGTGCTCTGGATTGTCCAAGAATAGGAGGGGATGCTGTAAAAGGCAACCGCGTTACAAATCTCCCTGAAGCTAGCCTCGTAGTGTTGGCTTGAAAAAAGGCCTCACATTCTGCATGTTCCGGGTCCACCCTCGGAACCATGGGAGGCTCCTCTACTTCCCAGAACCGCTGCATCGTCTTAGCCAGGGATGCTGTATTGACGACCCTCGACTCATCCGGAGTGTAGTCATCGAAGACTGGTCCCAAGACAGCATGTCCAAAAATGGTGGACACCACCAACAGTGATGAGGTGCCTAGTGCCTTCTGGGTACCTAAAAGAATCCATCCCAATACATCCGAGCCCAAGAGGACGTCCACTGGGCCGGGAACATAAAACCTGGGATCAGCTAAATTTAAATTAGACGTACACGATAGTATAGTTGGGGAGATATCTGAGGAGGGCTGCCAGCCTACGATATCATCCATAACCATAGCTGCAGCTGCAATCCTCAAAGTGGAGGAACGTAAAGTAAAGTAAAGTAAAGTAAAGTAAAGTAAAGTAAAAATTTTTTTGCATAAACATGCGTTGTAAGTACAGGTCTTATTGTATCTTAATATTAGAAACAGCACATTTTACCATATTGTATAGTATGCAAATATTTATTCTTAAAAAAAAAAAAAACTAGCATGCAACAATATAAGCTAATTTACCTCATATGTATTGTATTTACGTTATTAATTATTATACTGTACGTATATACATATTATGAAATTTGCACAATATGAAAGTAAACATCCTAATATAAGTATACACATTTTAATTATTTAAATATTCTTTGATATCATAAAAATATTTATCTTGGAGCCATGTATGTAATTTCCTTTTTAGGATTTTTATTGGCAAGCTTTTGAATTCTTGTGGCAATGTATTGAAAATTTTGATCGCCATGCAAGAAACATTCTTTTGAAATATGTTTAATTTACATTTTGGCATATAAAGATTATCTTTATGCCTTGTCTGCTTTTCATAAGCATCTGTATTTTTTAAAAAACAATTTTGATGTTGTGCCACAAACAAACAAATTTCTTTAATATACATGCACGGCAGAGGTACAATCTTTAATTTTTTAAAAAGAGGTTTACAGCTATCTCTGTACCAAGCGCCACAGATTACTCGTATGCACTTTTTCTGGACCTTAAATGCCTTTTCAACCTCTACAGAGTTCCCCCACATAATTAAGCCATAGTTGAGGACTGAAGAGACGTACCCATGGTAAGCGGTAATCGCTGCTGTTTGAGATATTGTATTTCTTAGGCGCCTCAAAGCAAACACAAATTTATCGAGTTTATTGCAAACAGCTTTAATATGTTGTTTCCAATTTAGATTTTTGTCCAACGTTACACCTAAAAATACCGTATAATCAACTTCATTTACTTTTTCATTATTGTGTTCGATATTTAATTTGAAATGTTGCTCTTGGTATGTTCTAAATTGCATGAAATTGGTTTTACTTAAATTAATTTTGAGTTTATTGTTCTGTAACCATACCGAACGTACCGAAGAAAACCTTATATGAGTTCGGCCTACCAAACGTTTAACTTCTAAACCCCCAATACCAAGAAGGGGCACCGAAGAAGGCTCCAAATTCAAACCCAACATATCAACTATCCGTGTAGTCACCATAAACCCTTGGGCCCCTGAGTCCAGTAGAGCCCTTACCCTAACCGAAGTATCTCTGCGGCTCCTCCCGACTATACTCCCTTCCAGTGGGCGCCGGCACTGGCGCGGGAAACTGAGGTCCACTCACCGGTGAAGTGAAGCCCCCGCCCGTAGGGCCTTCTTCCCTCGAAGAGTCCCGAGACGGGCCCGCAGTTGCAGAAACATGGGGACCACTTCCATAATCTTGAATGGGCCCCTCACCCGTGGAGTACCCTCAACACCGGGGCCTCCTAGCCGGGCCCGCAGTATAGCCCTGTACCGCAGGTGCATGCTCCTCAAAATTATTAGGGTGTGCATGACTCACCCGAGAACTCTCTCTCCACTCCGACGGGTGCGCGCCTCGTCCTGGACGAGGGCCCCTCGACGGACATGGCTGCTGTGCGGACGGTGAGGCTGCGACGTGAAGACTGCTCCCCCTCTCGCAGCAGGTCCGCGCTGCGGTGCCGGAGCCGGCGCACCAGACCTGTTAGCACACAGCAGTAAATGGTGAGCTCTTCCACATGCAGAACAAGTACCTTGCTTGGAACAATCGCGCGCGAAATGATCTTCCATGCAATGGAAACATAAGCGCTTGGCTTTTACCAAGCACCGCCTTTCGCTGACCGGCAGCTCAGCAAACTCAGGGCACCTCCGCAAAGCATGTCCCAAACGCCCACACTGAGGACATGTCGGTTCCCCCACGGCAGCAGTCAGCGCAGCCAAGCGAGCTGCCACACGTCCCCGGGACGGCGGCACTCCCTGGGCGTCACTGCGTTGCGATGTGCCAGCGGATCTTCCCAAACTCCCGCTAGGTGGCGCCACTTCCAACGGAGACGACTCCACAGCCCTAGCTTCAAACTCCAAAAATCTCATTAATTCCGTAAAGCTAGGCAAGGCACTGCCGTCCCGTTCTGCCATCTCGCGTTCAAACTGTGAGCGAGAGTCAGCCGGCAACTTGCTCAAAATTATGTGTACCAACAGATACGACCATTCATCCACTGGTAGTCCCAACATTTTTAATGCGTTACACGCCACTGTAACGGGTGTGAGTAACTGAGCCCTGATATGCGATCTAGATGTAACCCGAGGCAGACCTAACAGCTGACTCGCATGCGCGTCTGCTAACAACCGGACGTTCTGATATCTGTTGTTCAATAACTCCCATGCGATGACGTAGTTATGCTCCTCAACCATCAGATGTTGTACCAATGATCTAGCCTCCCCTTGTAGACTGGACATCAAATACGCCATTTTCTGTGCGTTGGACAGATCCTGTCTACCGTCTACCAAAGAAGTAAACATATTCTTAAAGGCGACCCATTGCTCCATACATCCATCAAAGTGACCAAGCTCTAAGGTAGGCAGTCTGCTATGCAACCCTACCCCTTGACTACTGGTGCCCAATTTGACATCCGGACCCCCAGACTGCAATCTCTTAATTGTGCATGCCACCTGCGTAGTCTCATTATAGATATCCATTATCTGCTCCATATCATTGTTAATGCTAGCCATTACCTCCGGTGGCAGCTCCTGGTCCAACAGCTCCATGAGCGCCTGCTCAGCTTTCTCGAGGCGACGCTCCATCTGTGAGTACCGCTCCAGGACTGCATCGCCCCGATCAGCTCGAGCCAACAAGCCTTGAACGCTGACAAACCAGCGCAGCTGGCTGGCCAAGATGTTCCTCGGAGAAGTCTTCGACATTGTAGACCGGGAATTGAGAGATACAAACAATTAAAGACGGAACTGACAATGTCACAAACCACAAAGCGCCCCAATGTATACACTCAAACAAGTTGTCACAGTAACTCGGTAAATACAAAATGTTATTAATATAAATAAACTAACTGCCTTGTAACAGTGCTCTCAAACAAGCCTACAATAGGTCGTTATATTATATTATAACCAAATATCTTATATAAACACAAACAACCGAGTTATAAAGTTACACCAACAAGGTCTAACAATTACAATTTAAATCTGTGTACAACAACCTAAACAGCGCTAATAAAGTTATATGTTTATCCACAATACATAATACAATAATATTCTATACCTAATATCCTTCCAGCTTACATAAACCTATTCATATACACAGTCCGAGTACTGTAGTATGAGAAATAACAAAATATTCTATTTGAACTCGCTTTAGGTTGCAAGGTTACAAACTACCTACCTATATAAACAGAATATATCTTGGTCCGGGATTGTTTAATATCCGATACTAAACAACTTAACCGCGCTCTGCTACCAGAAAATGTTGATAATAATCAACTCATACGCATTCTGCTACCAACAAAATGTATGAAAGACCCTGTTACTCGTCTGATTTGCACAGAGATTTTCTCGGCCGGGCCCACAACGAGATAAACGACACTAGCGGACAGTAACAAGGTATTTCATTAGAAAGTTTTAATAATAATATGTGACACTTACACAAGTCCAGTAAAATATTGACGGCGTCAAAATACCTCCAGAAGTCCAAAATCTGGGGTCCTCTCTCTCTGCTGCTTGGCCGTCTCGTTGCTCCAGTGCTGGCCGGTATTAAGGAGGGGAACTACAAGGCAGGGATCAGCAGGAAATCAAGGAAATGTGGCCACGAATGCTGCTTACGTGTCACCAACTGACGCAATCATCAAAGTCTTTTCCTGGAATTAGCCCGGCTTCTACGAGTACAATTCCCCAACACGGTTTCACTAGAAGACCTTATTTTACACACACATGTCCCTGAAGCAAGAATCTCTAAAAACCTTTCAGACGACCTTTTCACAATCCAACCGGGAGCAAAAATAACAAGTCATGTCTGTCAAAAATCATAGACAAGAAGAACAAAATTAAAAACAAACAAAATGATTACACCACCGCAAGCGGTCTACAAAAAATAGATTAGCACAATGTGAACGAAGCGCGTTCAATTTGAGTGTTGCGCGAACAAATAGTGTTGTTGAGTTTCTAACGTCTTAGAAAGAGACTAACGACTGCCAACGCCCATCTCGCTCGGCTCGTTCTTCGTATCGTAGTGCACAGTCTTGTTCTCTATACAATGTCTTTGGTAGTATGTTAGTTTGGTTTAGTTTATTTCGTAAGATAATTTAGTTTATGAAATTAGTTTATTAAAATTTCATGTATTTTGTTTTTGTTAAATAAAACCATGACCGTCATATTGTGAAAAAACAAAACGTAAGTATAATAGTGCGTTCCGAGTCACGACATAATCGATTTATCGTGTCTATTACCGTCATTCCGGGTCAATGATGGCCGTGCGGCGTAAGTGATTTGATGGTAATTTTAGTGCTGTTAGCGCCATTCGGAACATGCACTCCAAACTCAAACCCAAACTTATCTATATTGGTAACATGGTGGCTAGGGTAGACAAAATAAACACCGCGATAAAACGCTCAAGTCCGTCACAGAGTATTTGGCAATGAATCGGACAATTGAAACTATTTCATGTATTTTTTTTAAATACATTATTATCCTACCCACTTGAAAACTAGTTCAATGTAAGTAAATTACTCTCTTATAGTATCAACAGAAATGTGTAGATTTTTATTATTACTCAACTCAATGAAATATCACCTTTACTTTCGTTTTCGTCCTACTTTGGATGACTTTTGGATATGATAAGATACCACCGATTTTGTTTCTGATAATTTGTCCCACACACAAATGACACAAATTAATTACCTATATATCTTAGTATAAATGATGATTCAATGATCTGTGCTGTGATTAATTGTTTGAAGCCATTCAGAGAAGACTATTTTTTAAAATTTGTGTCCATCTAGCGAACGGTAGAAGGGTATATTCTTTGCTAGCAAATGAACCTAATCTAACCGTAATGAAATATCTAAAAAAGTAAGTAAAGAAAAATTTTCTGAAAAATTCCACGGTATTTTATACAGTCAAAGACCTTATTGTATTTTTATTACGTTTCTAGACAAAGTGTAAAAAGAAAAACTTCCAAATAAGTCTGACTACATAACTATTTGCAAACAGGGATTATGATGAAACCCTTAGAGCAAAGGATCCTAAAGAAATGTGGCGAAAGCTGGCGGGTCTTTTGGTTAAACATGGGCCATGTAATAAATGGAGAACAATAGATGACTACATGGTGCGATTTGAAAAAGTACACTCGAAGAGACAGTGCAACCTACTGGGGGTACGGTGGGAATTTTTTGTGTAGGACCCATGGTACCCCTGAGCGCATGGTGAGTATTTTTTGTCCGAACGGTACCACCATAGTGCTTGCCGTAAGATACATATGTACATAATGATTGAAATTATAGTTTCCAAGTTATAAATTCATGAAATACTGTAGGATAAATATTCAAATTATCACAATTCATGAAACATCAAAAACAGACGGATTAGCAATATTGACAAAAACTTTGCAGACAGATTAGCAACACTGACACAAATATTGGTTGGATTGTGAACAACTTAATCCGAAGAATGATTGGTAGTCCTTAGGGTGCTTAAGTTACTCAGTTGCTGAATATGCTTGCGCTGTGTGGAATAACTCAGCACATACAGGTCAAGTAGACACTGTACTCAACGAGACTTGTTGCCCGGTCACCAGTTGCTCTTAGCCAACACCAATCAAAAAACTAAATGTTCTATCGGGTACAGGACCCCCGGATATTAGGAGAGAATTCCACCACATTATGCGGATGTGAAGCTCAACCCCCTGATCTTCTGACCACATGTCCAAGTGCTCCTCAATGCACCAAGAGGGAACCCATGACTGCATGCAATTGCGCTTTTGGAGTGGCAAACTATTGGAAAAATGTTATTTAAATTCAACGCTTTCACTCGAAGAAGAAGGTTGCAACCCAATGGAAGCTTGATCAACCATGTAAGAATTTTATGAATAAATAAAAGCTTTGTTTTACCCTATGATGTTCATTTTTTTTTAAATTAATGTGCATACTTAATAAGGAGGCTAGTTATCAAACTACCTTTTTTATGTAAAAAGTTAGAAAACGATAATTTGTATCTGAAATAACCTACAAATACAATCGAAACTCACGAAACTACCTTTATCACCACCTCAATAGATCGAAGACCAAAATATTCTTAATCAAGTGTCAGAGGGTGTTAAAAATGGTCAAAAAAAAAAAAAAAAAAAAAATCACGCATGTATTTTCCTAACTCCTGTCAAAGCATTAAAATATTAAGATGCCCTGTTAGCCTTGGAAATGAGGTGTTAAACGGCCGCCATGATGGAAATTACTATACAAAATAATCTTATACAAACGTCAAAAGGTGTTTAAAATGGTCACCCATGTTACCAACTATGGATAAAAAAAAACATAACACCTATATTTCCTTAACTCCTGTCAAAGCATTAAAATATTGAGGTGCCATGTTAGCCTCAAGGAAATGAGGTGTTAAACGGCCGCCATGATGGAATTTACTGTCAAAGGGTGTTTAAAATGGTGTTTAAGTGGCAACCATGTTAGGCATGCAGGTATCGCTGTTACTGATATCCAGTAGCCATGTCTCTGCTCCTCTATAGACCCCCACGAGACCCCTACAGAGAAGCAGCACTCTGAGTCTAAACACTTAACACAAAACTGGATGTTTCCAAGTATCGCTATCACTGAGATCCAGTAGCCATATGTCTGCTCCTCATCAGACCCTCACAAAACCGTACCTACTAGGAGCTACACCTGCTGTAACTATTTGACACCAAAATCTAGTCACCCCACCACTCCTACTGTGTGGCTGCCATTTTGTGTCGACCGCTTCACAGCCATTTTATTCCTGAAATAATAACTATTATGAAATTACGTATTTACTGTATATGTAAAGCCCGAAGTCGGGTAAAGTCCGAAAAAAGTCAAAAATAGGTGCGACGACGAGTGAAGCGAGCGTATTAGGTTGACATGTTAATAAACATTACCCGGGTAAACCTAGGTTTACCCTATCTTCTAGCATTACCCGTAACATATAGACGTCATACATTACCAGCAATTTTTATTTTGTAATAACTTTACCTATCCTCCTCCAGTGGAAAAAGGCGTAATCTCAATCCTTGTTCAGTCTGGGTTTTGCTTTAACAAGTACATAGTAAGCACCATATTTTTTATATTAAAAAAAAATTGCTTTTCTGTTCAAAACAGAGCATTCAATTCACAATAAGTTGACCAGAGAGACCTAGTTATTACTGGGCATCGATAATGTTACGGGGTTATTTTATTACACTTGCGAGTTGCGACGTGTCAGCCCGGAGAGACGTGACCCCGAAAGTAAGTATGCAATCGGGGAGAATACATCCCGCGTCTTGCCCCGCAAGCCCCGCACGATTGCTCTGTCTACATGCGTTCGTTGGACAACTGTGTGGATTTTTAAACTATCGTAATGGTCTGGTAATTGAGATTAGATTCGTATACCACTATCAATCTGTCCAACGTAGGTGGGTCACTTAGTTATACTTGTCTGAGAGCCGTTCTCTTATTCTCCCCTCAAAAACTTTAGGGGTTTTGCGAGTAAGATGGTGGTACTGGTAATATTTAAACTAATTTTAATAATTTTTGGCAAAAAGAACGCCAAATATCAAATATATGGGTACGAAACGATAAATTTATTCAATTTATATCTAACTTCATTTACCACGGGCGAGCGATAAAAGTAATACACTCTTTGCATTTTTATGTTCTGTAGACATAAAACGCCTTTTTTACTATTTTCACACAGGAAAAAATGATGACGATTTGCTTTCAAAGAGAGATAAGTCGGCAAATAAATGATTTAACCGACAATTTGAAAGATCGATTTGGCAATACGCTTCGCGTTGGTGTAAATATGCGCATATTTTTATGCGTCGGGACATTGCCGATGATGTCGTTCATTTATATTCATGACGTGGACACGCGTGAGCTGCGACACCAGCTGGCATTACGCATTATACTTTATTAAATATGCGTATGGTATCCTAATATTTTAGGTATATCAGTGTTTGTACATGAACTGTGATTTTAAACACACATAAATAGAATTCCCACTTTATTATTTAAAAGTAAAATAGGACACTTAAATTCGATGATTTTAGAATATTCTGGAAAAATTGCACAAAAATATATACGAGTATTTTTTCTGAACTTGGAAAATGAAAAATAAAAGAACATCGGGATTGCAAAAATTTAGTTCAAAGGCAAATTTTCTCTACAACAAATCTGTAACTGGAGTTGAATAGCGCGTGGCTTGGTCAACATTAGACTGGTATTCTAAGTAAGTTTATTTATTTACATACCGGTTTGTAATAAAGACTGAAATATTACTAAGTATATTTTAACATCATTATGCTATGTACTATGCTAGTTGTAAAATTTAGATTAACATGCACAATAAATTTAAATTTTAATAAAAAAAAGACTTCTTGTAGTGGTACTACCACCGATTGATTGTAATATTTGAAAAGATATTTTTATTGCATTTTTTATTGCAAATTCGAAATCAACATGCATTATTTTTGGGCTAAAATCGGGAACAGCTGCTGTTATCAGATCAAACATCACACTAATATTATAAATCACCACTTCACACTAATATTATAAATGCGATAATTTGTGTGTGTGTGTGTATGTTTGTTACTCTTTCACGCTAAAACGGCTGGACGGATTTAGATGAAATTTAGAATGGATATAGCTTATACCCTAACTTAACACATAGGTTGCTTTTTATCCCGGAAAAAAGCATGTCGTTAAACAGAATAACACGCGGGTGGAGACGCGGGCAAAAGCTAGTTATTGTATATATTTTTTGTGTTTTGTTGGGAAGTAGTACGTATATAAAAGGGGCTACTTTTGTTGATACCAAGGTGCTTTCGATTTCACCGTGTATAACCATCAACTGATAAAATGGAGAAGAGACCGATTTGAAAGTACTATCGATGAAAATCTCTTCAATATCACGCATGATTTTAAGTTTCTCCTCATCAGCAAAAACCAGTATCCTGGTGTAATCAACTGCGTCGTAATAATCTGCTATCAAGTACTGTGTAAATTGTATCGGAACTTCCACTTCGCTGAGATTCTTGTAAACAGTTTTTCACATAACTTTTATTTCGACTAATACATAACGCATTTTTTATGCTCTTAAATGAAGGCACCTTAGTTAAAATTGCGAGACCTTTGTCTTTTAATGGCTCAATATGTTTTTTGTACACCTTCGTGACTGGTTTGCTTGTTGTTTCAGTTTTAGCATCAGCAATAGTCATATCTACTTCATTTTTTGATTCATCCGGAGTACAATATTTTCCATGAGGAATGCTCTTACTGTATTGGCCATCCTGAGAATGGAATAAAACAGAATGAACAACGGATTTTACATTGCAGTCCAAAGTGAAAATGACTTAGCAACCATTTCAGCATCTTGGCCAAGAGCAAAATTGTAGCAAATAATTTCTTCAGACTAATTTCAAATAATATAATATCAAATTTAGATAGCTTCTTTGTCTCCAGAAAAAGTACTCACTTCATTTATAGTAACATATCCTTTACATTTGGTTTTCTGTTTTTTAGCGCAGTTCCAAATTGATGATTTGTTAGCATAAGGTTTATGCTTAAAATATTGATGGCCTTTATACATAGGCACCTTGCCACGTTTTCGGTGTATAAATTTAATGATTTTATCCATTGTTAATAGTATTTATACAGTTCACGAGTATAATTAATCAAGATATTAATTTATTCACTTTCAGCAGATTAAGCCAAGTTCAAAATCAGGAATACTGTCAACATCATAGATGGCCATAAATCTAATATATTTGTACCTTACATTAGTAACGTCAACCTTCTTGGTGAAATGGGACTATCACTAAAAATGATGCAGTATGAACAATTATATTGTTACCCAAATTGCATAAATTACTTACGAAGAATAGATTACTTATTTCATTTTATTATATTTAAAAAAATATTATTAAGTGGCTAGTGATGTAGTATGTAAGTAGATTGGGTACTTCAGTTTTTTAATGAGATACAACGTAATTGAGACTATCGATATATCGATATAATGTATCGGCAAATTCTAGAAATTAATTTCCAACCATAATGCAGTGGGTGCACGGGGAATTGCTGTTTCGGTGGGTGAAGGCGGTGAGAGAACGGGGAACGACACACCGTGCGACATTAAAGGCAGGGTATGTTTTTCGCGCGTTTCTATGTATGTAGGATTCTTAATGACTCGCATTTCACAGTTCACACACGGAACACCTCTGACACCCCCTCGGGGATTCATGTCTTGACGATATATTTATGGTCATAAGTGTTCATAATGATACTGTAGACGTTTTGATATAGTGGACCTTATGAACAATGGACATAATGAACAATCGACATAATGAACAATGGACATAATGATAATGGTGTCGATTCGGTGTTACTCGACTTAACTTATTTGACAGGACTGACCTTATTTTAAGCGTCCTTTCCTTGCATTTTCGATAAAGAAAGAAAAATACAGAATGCTTAAATTAAGTTTAGTCGTGTCAAACAAGTTAAGTCATGTTACGCCGAATCGACACCACTGTCGACATTTCGATACTGTGGACGCTTTGATATAGGGAATTATTTTTATACAGTTTATTTTTGTAATTTTCATGACAAACATTTTCTTAAAATGTTTTTGTAGCATTTTTGATGGTCATATACCTATATTTTTGTAATTAGAAATGTGAACGTTACTTTACTCATATTTTAATTCTTGTGCATATTTTAAGATGCTCATGAAAAGTGCCTTTCCATGATTTTGCCACTCTTGGCGGTCCTCCTGGAAGAGATGCCCTTACTCACGGGGCAGGAAAGCAGTGGACGAAACAGATTGATGGATGGATGGATGGATGAGATGTGCAAATCAGATTTTTATAGATATTTTCATTACAGCTACTAAAAAAGGGGCCAGAGTTACGATGAAGTTTAGAAAGATGGCTTATCATAATAGCAGGATGATTGAAATTCAAATTGTAGTTTTACATAAGGCCCGCGGGTGTACGGCACGCGGCCTGGATCTGAATAAATTCGGGCGCTCTGGAGGAGCAGGCAGGGAGCTAGTGGGAAGGGGCGAACGATTAACTACAAGTTGCTGCTTCGCATATGCTGATATTAGATAATATAGGAAAACTAGTGACTGTGTGACTAGTGAATGAATGATGGTATGTAAGGGTCATTTCAAAATTCGTTCCAGAAAACTGAGTAGCCAAATATAAAAAATTATATGTATATGTTACTGGCAATCTGTATAATCCGGTATTGTATACAATACCTAGGCAATGTATACAATGCCAAAAAGATTAAGGTAATGTATGAAATATTATTTATTTAATACATTGTCACGGCATTGTATATAGGTACATTACTGAATGCACAGCCGGTAAAAAAGACGTGAGCGGGAGCGAGAAATTGATAAGGGCATGTATTTAAATGATATTTTATGAACAAAGCTTAGCTTTTTGGTTAAATGGTATTTCTGGGTGGTCATAAAAAAACACGAAGATTATGTATGGCGGTCGGTAACCTAACCTTCTTACCTAACCTACCGGCTCTCTTCTGCGCTGCAAGACTTCCAAAAAACGAATTTTGATTGCGAACTTATTATCCCATTGAGTAGTAATAATTACTTTGCCGGTGAACCAGCAGGTACTCTATACAATGCCTTAGAATTGTATACATTGCCTAGGTAAAGTATGTAACGGACAATAATATTCATAATATTTCATACATTGCCGGGACGCCCCAGGCATTGTATATAATACATTACCTAGGTACTGTATACAATACTGGAATTATACAGATTGCCGGTGACATATATATGTTACAGTTACAACCCGTTTTTCGTTAGAACTAGTTTTCCGTAGTTAAAACTAATGCTCAAAATTGAATATCAGTAGAACCCTCTTACTAGTAGAACCCGTTTTAACTAGTTAGTGCCATACAAAACTTTGGGGATCGCCTCGCTTCGCTCGGCTTCTATAACGTATTACCATGTCAACCTAACCGCTCTTCCTCGCTTCGCTCGTTGTCGCAACTTATTTTGATGTCTATTCTAGTTTTGACTAGGGAAACTAGTTCTTACGAAAAACGGGTTTTAACTGTGACATATACCTATATATAAACACTTTATACTTTTCATAGCATAGCTTTTTCTTTGCTTTCGTTTTTAACTCCTGAACATTGATGAGTTGTGATTAGTCGTGATGTTTTACTGATAAATTATTATTTCTAACAGGTTATGGGCCAGTTTCTGAATTAAGAAAGTTTCGCTAAGTGGATACATAAGTCACGAATTGGCCAATCACAGCGCTGCATTTCAAAGTTAAGTACTACTTAACTAGCAATTCTCAATTGTGAAATCGGGGGTATGTGACTCGGAGTATATTTAAGTTACCCCGAGTATATATAAGTTGTAACTTTTATATACCCCGAAGTTACAAGAAGTATTATCTTTGGCCACTACGAGTTAGGAATATATGGGCAGGAGCCTCCTGCCAGGAGGGAAACCGATTTCGCCTATTAAATCTGGATAACTGGAACTTTGTCTGTAGTTGTCGTTGGTGTTTGGCTCTATGTTGATATCGGTATCGCCACAGATCGCAATCGACAACATTTCATTTTAGTTAACCATTTGTTTTTAATATCTATATTGAAAGGCTGCGTAAAAAAGAAGCTTATGTATTTTTTCATTTTGTTTTATTTTACGTTTTTCCTGCATAATTTAATGTTTTCTTATTCACTCATTCTAAAAGGACGTAAGTCGCATCTGAGGATTTCAAAAGACGATGTTCATCGCCAATCGATTATTTAAAAAAAAGCTTGGGATGTTTATGTCCACTGTCACATTTTTTTAAACAAATTGAACTTAAAAGCAAAGGAAATTGTTTTTTAAATCCTGTGTTTACCATATATTTGGTTTTTTGAAAATATCTCTTCATTTAATCACGATTTAATTCTGAAAAAAAAAATATGATGCACAGAAGGCCCTTAGTTTTTCACCAATCATTAATTTGTAATGTTGTCGATTGTCTTAAATGAGCTAAGACTCGGTACTACTGCTTCAATGGATTTGAAAAGGTGTTGATCTCCATCATTTTCTTACATGAAGGAGATCTATTTATTCCAATAATAGCCGTGTCGTCTTATTTTAACAATTAAACAGCTTCCACCCTCAAATATATAGGTAGGTTCCTCAATTTCGCATGTGAAATGGTGCGTGGCCTAAGTAATTTATAATTAATTGCCACAATAAATTGTAAGAAAATAATAGCATCTGACATAAATGCTGTTGGATACTTAGTGCTGATTCCCAGGAAAAAATTAAAATTCTTTGGAATTAAAGAAACAATTAAAAATAATTTATTTATTCACAAATTTGGTAGAAGGCAAAGGCCACTTTATCATTTCGATGACCTCGGGAGACTTATGAATTATTCAGAGACAATAAGAGAAATTCGACTCGTTATTTGCTTTACCCATCGTTTTGACTAAATAAACAAAACCATTAATGAAGCTTCAAACTTTTATTTGTTGAGACATAGGTATCAAAATTTTACATAATATATAATAGTCCCTTATGCAATGCCGTTAGGCGTGCAAATGTTAATCTTAAAATTAGGTAAGTATTTACATTAAATGTTATTAAACTAGATAAAAGCAATATTAACAGGTATCATTTAATTAATCAGCAATTGAAAAAAATCATTAACTTGAATTTGAAATACATCTATAGTTTCAATTGTCCTGATGGGACCACGAAGCTTATTATAGATTTTGGAAGTAATTCCGAACATGCTGGTCCCGAATTGAGGGTACTGTGAGAAGAGCCTTTTATTTTGTTACTAGCTTTTGTTAAGAGATTTTCGTGGAATATGATTTTTTCAACGACTATGTGCAACCATGTTTTACCAAAGCGCTAATAAATACCAATCAAATAAGCCCAAACTCGAAGGGTCTGCTGTTAACCGTTGATGAGATCCCGTACCATAACTTCTAATTACTACCAGTAGAAAAATAAATTCCAAAAATCTTTAAATGACGATAACTTTTTTTTTCGAGATCCGATTTTAATGCAATAAAGTTATTATTCTATTACAAATTAAGTTCTGTACAACTGTGAAAACTACATGAAAATCCGTTCAGTAGTTGCGTGAACAAACCGACAGACAGACAGAAAAGAATTCTAAAAATCGTTGATTTGTGTTCAACTTTAGTCATCTCCTTTCTATTTCTATTACTTTTCTACAATGTACAGACACAGCGGTTTCTACTGTTTTATTATAAGTACAGGGTGTAAATGCAAAGTCAAGAATCCCTTTAGGGTATGAAAGTATACACGATTCTGATGTCATTACGAGAAAAAAATATATACCTTGAATTTTCACCAAAAATTCCATCATTTTTCTAAGCTATGGCTACGCAGCTCACCGGCCTCCCCACACACCTAATTGCACCCCGCAACCCGCACCCCTCATCCGAGTGGCCAGCGACCAGTGAGGGTGGCCACGCGATTAGTGTATTTTGAGTAAAGAAAATCGTCATATTATAAGGTACTGGTACTTTATTTAGAGATCCCAGTATTTAAAATAATATATTTACCGATCATACTAACACACCCTTTAAGGATTCTCGCCTTTGCTTTTACACCCGGTATATTGATGATTAAGTCGACGATTACTGAATGTTTCAAAATAATGTTGGTTAGATTTTACAAATGCTGCAACTTCAAAAATATTAATGCGGACAATTAATATGTAGTCAAAAGTTACGGAGGTCCAAACTTTATACCAATTAGGTCCAAAATTTATACAAATTTTTGTAAATAAAATATTTCAAATTTATGAAGTCCGGAGAACTAAAGCGACAGACAAGATTGAATTTTAGAATAATTGTAATTATTGTGTCCCACCCAGCCCTCATTTCTGTTGCCTACAGCTGCCTACTTTGACTTTGAGCCAACGACCTATAGTTACAGATACCTTGGAGCTTAGTGTCATCGACAGATGGCACCGTGGTAAAGTACATATTTAATTTTAGCATTTTAATGTGTTTTAGATTCATAATGCTATTGAAACGGCTACTCACAATTTTGATATAGTAAGATTTCGCCTGACTAGTGTAATGGTAATAAAGTAGTGGTAATAACGGATCGCCATTTTGAGCCTCTCGTACGAAATAATCACTGAGTCGTAACGTAGTACAAAATCACGAGACTGACTGCTTAGAAAAGTTTTCTTCGTATGTAACGACTTACCAGGACGTTTATCAAAAAGAAGTGCGTAAACGGAGTCCAAATTAACAAGCCGGATATTTAAAGTGCGAATCAATATTGCCAGTCTCAGCCGGTTTCTCAGACAATTTTATTTTGATGAATCACTCAAAAGTCTGTCAAAATCAACAATCTGTTATCATGTTTTGAGTTTCTAGAACGCAAATCAACTAAAAATTATGTAATATACTGTCGACAGCTGATTTATTTATTCTTCTGGTCACCCAGTTGAATTCGTTCATTTTCATTCGATTATTTCTGGTTTTTTTCGTACTTGTCCGTGCGATTGTTTCCCTTTAACGCATAGCTCTGTCTCTATTTTGCCTATCGTCAAATTTACGTTTGTCTGTGACGTAGTGACGGATGAATTTTCTCGTGATTTTCAATCAAACAAAGTTTTATTCATGAAGCTTTAACATTTTTCTGGTTTTATCAGCAAAACGCATAAACTCCTACCTGTTGTGATTTTTCGTGAAAATGCCGCCGCGTAAGAATTATACAGAAAGGGAAAAAAGAGAGCTATTATCAGTGGTGAACAAGCAAGTATCTACCAAGTACACATAATTTGATCTCGTTTTATTTTTAAGTGGGTACGGTAAATAAATCTCATTTCATAAGTTTCTACGCTCAAATTGTGTTTATTGGTTTAATAAAATATCTTTATCCTATCTTTTAAACAAAACTATGTAAAATGTTCGTTGCGCGATTGTATTGCAATAAAATATTTTCTTTCAGGTACAAATCAGTTATAGAAAACAAGAGCACCAATGCGGTGACGGTGGAAAAAAAAAGCGAGACCTGGGAAAAGGTAGCACTCGAATTCAATGCCGGAGCTGAATTTCCCAGAACCGCAAAGCAGTTAAATGTTGCATATCAAAATTTAAAGAGAGTAACTAGGCAGAAAGTTGCAGAAAAAAATGTGAGATTAATGCAGATAAGAGATTTTTCCTCCTTCAACTAAAATCTGTTTACCAATACCATTACTGAAAAGTTTTCTCATATAACTTAAATATTATGTTTCAGATGAAGGACTACATTTTAAAGAAGGAAGAACTGGAACAATTAAAAAAAGATAATGCTCATGACAAGGTGTGTGTACATTTAATACTTACTATAGATATTTCAGATTGTTTGTCATTATTATTGTGTTTAATGTATACTCAAACCTAAGCCCAATTTTCAGAAAGCAGTAAAGGTAACAGTGGAGGAACTTTTACACCAGCGTTGAGCGAAGTTGGTGCACAAATGTTGGCATTGATGGGTGACCAATTAAAACCACTGTCCAACGATTGTGACAGTGCATCGGATTACTACAGAGTTGGTGAGTAATTTAATTAGAATACACGTGCTTTGCCATGAATAACGTTATCTTGGATAGTGAATTAAGTTAGCATTACTTTTTTCGCAGACAAAGACATTGCTGATGATGCAATCATGATAGATATAAGCCCAAGACCCAGTCACCAGCCACCCCAGCCACTTGAGTGTGAGTATAAAATAGTTTTTATATTGAGTAGGCCTCTCACTGAGCGTCCTGAACCGAAAGAACAAGACACTTTTTCAAAAAAATTGACACAAATATGTGGTTGTACGAAACTTCCTGTGTCACTTGCCATTGACTGGTTTTTTATAGGTATTTGAAATTAAAACAACCTATACATACATACAATATTTTTAATTTCAGATGAAGAAGTAGAAGTTATTGATGAGCCGGCACCACTACAAGAGAAAACTAATGCAGTGAAGAAAGGAGTGCCAAATTCCTCTCTGAGTAGGAAACTTCAAGGATCTCATAAGACTCCAAACCCTCAAAAACAGAAAAAACAATTTGAACGTGCAATTGAAATAAAAAGACGTTTTTATAAAAAAAATGGAGTCTGCCATAATAGAAAAAAAAATTAAAATGGCCAATTACAAATTAGCATTAAAAAATCATAAACTCCTCGATTTAGAGATAAAAATTAAGGAAAAACAATATTCGTTATTGCATGCAAGTAATTAGAAGGATATTAAAAAAAGTGTAAACACAATTTTTTTTTAAATCTATCTTCATAAGTACAAGTTTTAAGCATACTCTAATAATGGTGCTATGTGCTATAAATATAGATCATTTGATTTAAAGGAAAGAACTGTGATTATTGAGACTTAAAAAAATGGTTGATTATTTCTTAACCAAATTGGAAGTATGCCATGTGCCATATAATTAATTGTGCTGCTAGTGTAATTATTGAGCTGTGGTTAATAAAGAGTAAATTAAAAGTTGGATTTTTATTTAACAGGAAACAGAGCAGATTCAGGTGTAATAGGATATTTCACTGGTTAAAGTGTGTTAGCAGTAAAGCAGCGCGAACTGAAAAGTTTTCATTTGCCCCTCCAGCTTGGAGTTGAACAGGCACATCTAACATCGCATCTTCTTCGGGTTCCAGTAAATCTTCAATGTTGTCATTATGGGACAAAGCTATATTATGAAGCACAGCACAGGCTACAATCACTTTCATGGCTGTGTCAAGTTTGACACGTAGTCCCATAGACAAGCAAGGGAATCTCCTCTTTAAAACCCCAAAACACCGTTCTATAGGATTTCTTGTTGCAATTTGAGCATGGTTGTAGGCTTCTTCATTGGGTGTTCCCGGCTGGGTAAAAGGAGTTAATAGATATTTTCGGCAAGGGTAACCACTGTCTCCCAGGAGGACATCGTTTCCGTAAACTCCCCTCTCAAAATCTGCCCGAATGTGCGAGTCATTAAATATTGTGGTATCATGCGCAGATCTTGGCCACCGAGCTATGATGTCTAGAATATGCAGGTCTGCATCACACACTGGCTCAACATTAAGAGAAAAGTAACCTTTTCTATTTCGGTACCTCTCTGCCGTCGGCCCACCTGGTGACTGGATTTTGACATGGGTGCAGTCCACCGCTCCGGTCACTCGAGGGAATCCACTTATGGCATAGAATCCACTTCGTACCCTGGCTCTCTCATCTTCTGTCGCAGGCAATAAAGCCTGGCCTCAGTTTAGCTATTTCACCAGACACTTTTTTTATAATGCGGCAGGCAGTTGACTTATGGATTCTGACATGGTCTGCCACAGTAATCTGGAATCCACCAGACGCATAAAAATTTATTGTCAGCAGTACTTGCTCATTAGCGCTAATTGCATGATTGCGCTGGGTCATAGGCTCCAAGTGACCAAGCCGATTCATTAAAACCAGGAACACTTCTTTGCTTATTCGGTATCGGGCCTTAAATTGGTCACTGTCGTAGTGTTGCAATGGATTCATCCGTTCACGGAAAATCCGCGATGGTCTTCTCTCTTCCTCATCACTCGACAGATCGGAAAGATCCGACCAATCTGACATTTTGCAACTGAAAATTAATAAGGATAAGTTGTAGCAACTATTTCTATGCTCCTTGCTATAGCAGAAGTACATTGTAGCTTTGTACTCACTTAGTTTTTCCCAAACACCCTTGGAAAAGTGCAGTAATCGAGGATAAAATCTTGATAGCACGTCCACTAATTGCTCAAAAATCTCAAATTAAAAATCGAATGTCAATGACCTGTCAACAGTCTGTTGACGCAAGGAAAATGCGTTCAGAAACCCAAAGTGGCTCTAATTGGCGATTATTTGGAAATTTGACACTTGCGTTGACAAACTGTCAACAGGCCGTTGGGTGAATCTTCCAGCAACCCAAACAACAATTAAACGGGGATTAACAGTAAGTTACGTAATTTTGAGGAAAAAATGTGTACCGGAAACCAGCTGTAAATGTTAAAAATACCTGTCAAAAATTATGTCAGGTGATTTGATCCGTAACACAAGAGTAATTAAGTGTAGCAGTATCATAGTTAGAAATTAAAACAAAAACAGGAAATAACGCAAAAAAAACGTTTTTGACAAACGGGAAACGGGGAACCACCGCATGTTTGCCTCCGAAGAAACTGTACGAGTACAGCGAAACTAGTCAGGTGAAATCTGACTATATAAAAATCGCGAGTAGCCGTTTAAATATCAGTATAACGTTAAATATTTGCGTTACCTGGTAGGCTTTTAAACGTTAAAATATTAATTATATTGCGCTATGGGAAGACACATGAGTAAATTGCGAGTTATTTAGGGACCTGGATAGTTCAGTTTGTAGACTAATCACCCGGTGAGTGAAAAGCCTTAAGTTTGAATCCCGGTTCACAAGTCAAAGATTTAATTTTCTCCTGCTTTTTTATATTCCTCAATGATAAAATATTGTTTATATTTATATGTCTATGCCATGATAAATTATTAAGAGTAAAAATATAGCAATTTATTCATTTCATAGTTCCAATGATCTATCGCGGAATCCGTTTATTTATAACCTACCTACTAATAACCATTCCTTAAAAACATCCAAAACAGGTTAAATGTTGTTCGAGATTTGTAACAATCTAAATTGCCATTGTAGCCACTTAATTTTTGGACACAGTAACAACGTCAAAAGATCATCTAAGTACTTTCATAAAAACAAGTGAATAGACTCTTCTTCTTCAGCACGAACAATGTAGTTGGAGTAACAACGGTGGTCGTTGTCAGAGCATATCGTCAGTGGTCATTGTACCAGTGACCATAATTGTGGTTTCAAAGATCAAAGTCATCTCTTGACCATTCTTTATTTGAAAAAGCTGAAAGACTTCCACGATGGTTCTCTTACTGACATGGTTATAACATTGTGTTTGTTACTGCTGTTGTCTTGGAGTACCCAGTTATTTCAGAATACCCAGCTATCTCACACTGCTGCTAGATCCTACATGAAACTTCTGCTGACGTTTTTCACAAACTTGATTAAACGTGAGACACAAAAAGATATTGATGGCAACTTACCAAGAAATGTAATGTTATTTATAAACTAGTTGTCATCTTAAGACCAACACTGGCCTGAAAATGCCAAAATCAGTACAACAGTTAATATGTCGTCAACAATATTATGAAAACCATGAAGGCAGCTAATAAGTACAAGTTGCAATATAGTCTTTACATTATTAGTTTTAATACAATTTACCGTTTAAAGACTAGAAACTCCTTTCATTTTGTAGATTCGGTCTAACTAAAGTATTGAACATTATTAAGCCCCGTACGTACTCCTACTGTTTATAACGACTATGTTAACCTTATGAGTATTATGAAAATAGATTATATTTATATCCATCATGATGGATAATATATTGGATATCGAAGCTGATTCGTTTTTTTTTGTTTAGTACGAGCACATAATGTCTATTTAGTCTCAGATATTAAGACATAAACTAAATTTCTAAAAAAACATCTTTGAAAGCAGAATATTTTTTTTCTATATATTGTCTGGTGAGAAGTGTGTATAACCTATTACTGGAATGCCTTAACTCGCAAAAAGCTATAATAAAACTTAATTTAACAAACGTCAGTCAAAAGTCATAACGAATAGGCACCAGGAGGAGGCCGATCATTTATCAACTTTATCTGGAAGCCTCCAACACCGCATCATTTAAATCTCGGACATTCTGTTAATGATGGCCAGAGACAAATTTTATTTTTGTTTTATTTTGGTCGTCGGTGGTTTCTTCAATATTTAAGTTATTCACTTAAGGGATTAACCACTAACTTTAATTAATTTTATTGCTAAGAGAAACGTGCATATGCTTAAACGTGGCTAGTTTAAAAATGAAGCTAGTTGCTTACGCAAATGGAACATTCAGAATTAATGATTGGTTAATTTGATTGTGAATACCCTTCAAAAATAAGAGAACTCCTCAGAGAAACGGAAATTTTTATCAAAATGGTGTGTGGAATCGAAATTAATGGTTAGTTATTTATCGGCTGTCTAAGGCAAGGATTTCCATTTCCATATGAAAGATTGGAATTTGAATGGTTTAAAGTTTTCACCAAATACAACTATAAACTTAAATAGGTTGACTGGTAGTAAGACACTTTTTGAGTACCCCGCTGACAACTTTTTTACTGATTTTTCGATTGCAACGGTAGTTACAAATCGGAATGAAACAATCATGGCATCAAATCAATCTCTTACTCCACTTATGAATGCACGCAAGAAGAGGCGGACGGGCGAATTCTCTTAAATACTAAAGACATAGTAGAGCATGGAACCAAGTATATCCTCGTCTGGTCTTCAGATACTGACGTTCTTGTCTTGTGTATATACCTATATACTAAGGGGGATCAAAAAGTAGTGAGAACGACATATCGAGGGCTTCATGCCACAGGGGCTTTACCCCAAAAAATCGATTTTTAGATTTTATTTTCATTCGATTCGTCAGAATAATCTGCTTTCTATGTAAAAATTATATATTTTTTGACACGGTAGTTTTTATCATATTTTAATATTTTTGTAAGGCGTATGATTATCGACACGCAATGTATGTCAAAGTAAAAGGTCGTATAGTAGGCGTAAATACTAAAAAGGAAAATTGTACGACAATATTAACGTGCCAAAAAGACATATGCACATACGACTTCGGATTTGTTTGATGTGTCGTGCTATAGCGGCGCAAGAACGTACGCCTTCCCGCTACAGGTCAGTGTGGATGGTGTCGCGACGTAAGGTGGGAGTATTTTTGATACAAATGAAGAGAAGTGAGAAAATTTTACGTTTTGTGCTTCAAAATGATGTGGAGCATGTTGGTGAGTATCTTATTATATCTGTAATACACATAATAAATTCGGAACTCACAATTATTACGCTGTCTCTATGTTTATACGATTATGTCACTTAGTTTAAGTGCCTAACTACAAAAAAATTATGAAATGGTTTTCCAGGTGCGCTATTTTTCAGTTTTTATATATTTTACGTTTTGTGCTTCAAAATGATGTGGAGCATGTTGGTAAGTATATTATTTTATCTGTAATACACATAATAAATTCGGAACTCACAATTATTACGCTGTCTCTATGTTTATACGATTATGTCACTTAGTTCAAGTGCCTAACTACAAAAAAATTATGAAATGGTTTTCCAGGTGCGCTATTTTTCACAGTTTTTATATATTTTTTCTATATACTATAAAACAATTTATTCTTTTTATCTTTCATTAAAAATAATAAAGTTTCATGCATTTAAAAAGAAAATAAATGCTAGCAACTTTGTGAAGCCGCGATTAGTTCTGATTTAATCACATAACAGATAATTCGGATGTAATGTTAGATTCAGATTATTAGTAAAAGAATTTAAAAAATATATGATATACTGCAAAATATCGGAAATGATGTGCTGGGATTAGAATTTTAATTTGTATCAATAACTTTGACTAAATAAATAGCAAAACAAGGTCAAAATTACGACTATTTAAGATCCGATTTAATTAATTAATAATTTTATAAGAGTAACTAAAATAATTTTTGATTTCCGTCCAAGATAACAAAAAACTTACGAGCCGTTTAGCAGGCGGATTGTGAATAAGCCGCCTTTTTCAAATTAATCGAAACAGAATACTTAAATTCAATATTTGCTCAAAATTATCTTACAAAATCTTATTACGTATGTATGTATTGTCTAAATTGTCATCACAAAGTATCCATTTGTTTCATTTAAAGTTTTAAATTTAGAATTGAAGCGTTCTGTTTTGATTAATTAGAAAAAAGTGGATTTTTCACAATCCGCCTGCGAAACGACATAATTTTTTTGTTACTTTAATTTTTACTCCAAATATTACAAGAGTGCATTACTAACTAGATAAGATAAATTATAAAATAATATGAAGCAAGACAAATATTTTAAAAAATTGTCTGGACTTGTCTCTGTTTTTTTACTACTGTTGAAATTAAAGGCAAATGTCAGAAAAAATATAAATCAATTCAATCAAGTATCTATATAACTACGAGTAGGTAACTTAAATAAACGTCATATGCCTTTGATAATAATTCCGGAATAAAAGTCAGGTTTTAATTAGATTATACCACAGTATAAGGATTATACCACAGTATAAGGATTAAACTGTGATTACACATCACCGTCAGAAAGTAAGTACTGTGTGCCATCACAGTTAATTTATAAGTCCGGACGCTGGCATGTCTGGATACCTATTGGCAGTTCTAACCGTCACATCACCGTCATCAAAATTGTTTACAAATAGGGATTTTCGAGATCGATGTTTATAATGTCCGCATATCTGTAGTGCAGTCTTCATTTGTGCTCTCTTTTCAGATGAGCAACCATCAACATCATAAAGTAAAGGATATATGAATATAATTTGCAATATTCTGCTAAACAATTCTTGTCGTGCTATTCAAAATGCAGACTTGTGCACCGCCCGCCCGCCCGCATAAAAACATGCAACAACAAGCAAGCAATACAAGCAAAGCAATCTTAAATAACAAGCAAGAAAACTTATCGACACGTGTTTCGCCTCTGAACGAGGCATCCTCGGGATGTGTTGCTAGCCCGGCTTCTCCGCAGCAACTGATGTGTTGCTCGCCCAGCCGCTCCGCAGCAACTGATGTTGTTCGCCCGACAGCTCAGCAGCTAGTGACGAGCCGCCGACCAAAACTCGCCTTTTATACACCGGCCTGACTAGTTGTTTGGTGGGGAAAATGGGGAGACGAAAACATGCGTAACAGTGGGGTAGTGGTACAGTTAGTTTGTTCGTTTAGTAAATCAGGGTTATTCTTATTTTTTAGTATTTCTAATTGTTCTAACACACACATTCTTAAACCTTTTTTACAAATATGTTTTACTTCAAATGAATGGTTATCAGGCAAACTATGACCGGACTCTAATAGATGTTTTGCAAAGTGTGATTTTTCAGGATGATTATTTCTATGGGCTGAGATATTTTCTTTGTACCTAGTAAAGGATAATATCTTTATCTTAAGAAAATAAATGCAGATTACTGTGATTTAAATCGATTTATTCGATAACAATTTCGTGAACAACCTTTTACAAAACAAATCCGCACGGTTCTCATCTGTCAAATTTACAGTGTTGCCATTATCAAAAATACCAACAGTCACAATATTTATCAAGTATGCGATATTAACAGATTACAAACTAACAGCTACATTATTAATCATGACAGTAACTGCTACTTACTTAAGATAATAGTGTGATTAGTCTTACAACTCGGCCATCCTTTTACGTTAGTGAGTCCTCTCACAAAGTACATGAAATGTTTCTATAACTAGACTCAACAATGTATGAAATAGGTTATTAATATTATATAATGCTAAACATTTATAGGTTGATATTTCTTATCCTATTACACGTCGCCTTCTCACCACAATCTCACCAAATAATAATAGTAACATTAAATTAAAACTACCAAAGGTCTGGTTTCACATGATCTACTAAGATCTACGACCATCTGTGCGATACCAATTTCTTGATATCATTCTTTTCTGCACTGATCGCTCTTAGCTCATGCTAGCCATTTGCAATACAAAACAATATTCTAGTCTTATATCAAATCTTACATGATCTGCTAAGATCTGCGACCATCTGTGCGATACCAATTGCTTGATATCATTCGTTTTCTGCACTGATCGCTCTTAGCTCATGTTAGCCATACATCAATTTATTTAGTCTAGGATTAAATCTTACACGATCTACTAAGATCTACGGTCATCTGTGCCTTGTCAAAATATCGATTCGTTTTCTGCACTGATCGCTCTTAGCTCGTGATTCAACATAATAATATACATAATGTATTCATTCTATAATTCGGTTCTTATCTTTACACTAATTTGACTATACTTCATTATTTACCATCAAAAATCAATAAGTTTCTACTACTACTCAACATTATATCAAATTGATCACTCCGCTCCCGAAGAATCACCGTGAATGTCATCTTCGCTGCCCTCACTACACTGATCCTTTAAATTAAGCCATGGATGAATTTTATCCAGTGCTACGATATTTTCGTATCTTTTATTACCTCTCCTCGTCATTAGGGTATCTTCGACTAAAAATCGATCATTTGGCAAAATTTTTAAAATTCGGTACGGACCCTGAAATTTGGCTATGAGTTTTTTTGATTTTCCAACATGATCTTTATCCACCACTGTCCTTTCAATCCTAACTAAATCCCCAACATTATAGGCTGTTGCTTTCTTCCTTCGTTTATCAAATTGTTCCTTTAACTTTTCCTGTTGTTTATCTATCTTTTCCCTAGCATCAGATCTCATCTGCTCTAAGTCACTGCCAGTTACACGTTCTGACACTTCGTTAATTACGTCACTTAACATGCTTTCTGACCCATTCATTACTTTGCAACCAAACAGTAATTCGGAAGGGCTCTTGCCGGTAGATTTGTTTACGGTTGTATTAATCCCTAATTGTATATCGCCTAAGTGTTCATCCCAAGTATTATCGTTTTGACCGTGACATTTTGCACCTAATGCATCTGTTATTGTGCGATTGTATCGCTCGACCTGGCCATTTGCTCTTGGGGTAGCGACTGCATTGAGAATATGCTTGATATTTAGTTTTTGTACGAATTCATTAAATTTAGTACTTGTGAAACATGATCCCCGGTCAGTTATAAGACGAGTGGGCACACCAAAATAACAAAAATGCTCCTTAAAAATCTTAATCGCTGAAACCGTTTTGGTATCTTTTACGGCCCGGATATTGATGAATTTAGTAAACGCATCTATGATGACGAGAATGTACATATTACCTCTTTTTGATCGAACGAACGGACCCAAGTGGTCGGCGTGGAGAGTGTGAAAGGGGGTTTCTATTTTGGGAATTGGATGCATCATACCTTCTTTAGGGCCACCGGGTGCTTTATGGTGCGCACATTGTAGACATGCAGCTACGTACTTTTTAGTAAACCGGCGCATCTTCGGGAACCAGAAAACACCTCTTATCCTACTCAAGGTTTTTTTCAAAACCGAAGTGACCCACCTCGTCATGGTTCATTCGAAGAATTTGCCATCTTACGCCCCTTGGCACGACCCAACGAATCCCGTCCTCAACAATGCGGTAGACATGATCGCCTTTCAATTGGTAGTTTTTGTAAACGTCGGTTATGAATTTAGTATTATTATTTTGTAGTATCTGCTTAATTTGTTTAATCTCTTCATCATCGCTCTGTACCGTAGCTATCCAGTCTTTCATATCAATGTGTAAAACGTCTATAACATGGTCACAATTCTCACTGGTTGGTTCAGTGACAGGGTTGCGACTCAACGCATCAACGTGAGCCATGCGTGCACCCGGCCTATATTCGATTTCACAGTTATATTCCTAAAACTGAACCCACCAGCGAGAAATTCGCGGTATTAAGTCCCTTTTGGTCATTGTAGTTCGTAACGCATGACAATCCGTAACAATTTTGAATCGTTATCCCAATAAGTATACCCTAAATCGACTTAATGACGCAATGACAGCAAGAGTCTCTAGTTCGAATGAATGGAGCTTTTGTTCGTCTACTGTGGTCTTACGGCTGTAGTATGCGATTGGTCGAAGTAAACCATTAGCTCCCCGTTGCATTAATATTCCTGCAACTCCTAACTTCGACGCATCCGTAAGTTACTCGGTTTCTAAATTAACGTCATAGAGTGCCAGGACGGGACGTTCAACTAACTTTTCCTTAAGGGTATTAAAAGCACGGGTATGTTCTTCGGTCCATTTGAATTCGAATTTAGATCTCAAAAGGTCAGTTAGAGGCCTCGCTATGAAAGCGAAGTTTTTGACAAATCTTCTAAAGAAACTAGACAATCCTAAGAAACGTCGAACTTCGTGCACGTTTTTAGGTTGAGGGAAGTCTGAAATGGCTTGGGTTTTACGACTGCCTGGGCATATTCCTTCACCACTAACGTGAAAACCTAGAAAGTCTAATTCTTTGCGAAAGAAACTACATTTCTTTAATTTTAAAGTGAGTCCTGCCTCAGTTAGTAGCTCAAGCACTTCTTCTAAACGACTAAGCCCTTCCTGGAACGATCGCGCAGGGATAAGGACGTCATCCATATAGACGACCGCATACCCCACCTTACTACTTGACAATACTTTGTTCATAACTCTTTGGAATACCGACGGTGCATTGGCTAAGCCAAACGGCATACGCTTTAAATGATATTGCCCGTCTGGTGTCACAAAAGCTGTTTTATCTTGTGAGGACTCGGCAATGGGAATTTGGTAGTACCCCGAAGCGAGATCGAGACTTATAAACACTGAATTGCCAGCCAACCTGTCGAGTTGATCATCGATCAATGGAAGAGGGTAATGTTCCTTACGTGTTTTGTTGTTCAACGCTCTGTAATCAACACAGAGTCTCTTTTCGCCAGTCTTTTTCTTGACAAGCAAGATGGGACTGGCGCACGGAGAACTTGATTTCGCAATGATGTCAGCGTCAAGCATTTCCTTTACCATTGATCGTACCAGCTCTCGTTCAGGAAAAGAAAGTCTGTAAGGTCGGTAAACTACCGGCTGTGAGTCAGTTAGTTCAATTTCCATTTGTGCAATGTTTGTCAACCCTAAGTCAGTTAAGCTACTCGAAAAACAGGTATTATATTTAAATAATAGGTCCTTTAATTTCTGAACCTCTTCATTACTAAGTTGATCGCCACAATTTAAATCTTCCAGCACTTCCTCACTATTAAAATCCAGAATATTTACACTAAAGCTACTATCTGTACATTTTGCTCGTGTAATCAAAGAATCCTTCTTCAATTTCAATTCGTTATCTGTTAAATTTTGCACTAATAATCCGCCCACACTGTTTCCTATTTCGTATTCACCCGGCATCAAATAAAATTCTTCTTGAGGTTTTCCTCGCACGGACCCATTCACATAAACCGTTCCTGTATAATCGCACGTTGAACTAATAGGTATCACAATCATCTTTTGGGCGGGAATAGTCGAATCTTCGCGGAGAACCAGCTCAAGCTTTTGGGATGATTTCCGCTCAAACATGAGTGAATCTGTACTTTTAGTTATAATTATCCCAGGTTTTTCAGTAAAACTATGACCAACTATTACTGGATATTTAATTACACTATCTTCTACGACAAATATTTCAACCTGCTCAACAATATTTTGTATATTTAACTGCACAAGTGCTGAACCTAAGGGAACCACAATATTATTTCCTATACCTCTCATAACAGGCAAGTGACCTTCTTTCCAAGAGACATCTAACCTCATAGCATCAGATCGTCGAATCAAACAACATTGACTCCCCAAATCTACATAGCCCTGAATTTGATTGTCATTTAGTTTCATATTAATTACGTACTTGCTATTGCTCGAATCTTCTATGTCAACTCGCATAACGGATTTTTCTCCCGACGCTTCGCTTTTTTTACTAGAATCAATAGGTAGTTTCGGACAATCTGTACTTAAATGACCTATCTTTTACAAAGGTTACATCTCAAAATCTTTTTGGAACATTTAAAACTATAATGGCCCGGTTCATTACAGTTGTAGCACACAGCAGAACTAGATTGTGATTTAGTTTTTGAATCGTTTTCCCCTGCCTTCGAGTTTGTCTGCGTGTTTCCGGAAGCATTCTGTTTTTTATCTTGTCCTACTTTAGACCTATCGGAATCGCGTGGTTGCTGCTTAATAGATTGAAAGTATTCAAGAACCTGTTCTGGTTCCGTGCATTTAACTGCCTTCGCGCCTAACCTCAAGGATCTATCTTCAATGCCATACAACAAGCAATCTACCGCACGTTTACCCCGAATCTCGCAACGATTGAGTAAATTGATCTTTTCATAATAGTATAGTTCTAAGGATTCATTGTACTTAACACTTTTTGAAAGCATTTCTGTTAACAACTCAGCGTAATCATCACTACATGGGAAGGATTCAAGTAATTTAATTTTCCATTCGGACCACGAAAATGACATTGTCGGCAAAGCCTGGTACCAAGTCTTTGCGAGGCCGCATAACTTGGGTAATGCATAATGTATAATCTGATCATCACCCCAGTTATATAGCCTTGCGCATTCTTCTACTTTAGTTATCCAGGTCTGTATAGTTTGACCTTTTACTATGGGGTCAAAATCGGGTATGACGTTTCCTAACATTGGAAACTTATTTCCTTCAGAGCGATTTTTACCTAAAAGCTTCATCAGCTCTGTCAAAAACAATCTGTTGTCACTATTAAGAAAATCAGACTGACTCACATTTTCTTTCGGCCGTCGCAAAGAACTACTGCTGCCGCTGGTACTACTTGACGATCTAACATCACGGGGAGAACGACTGCGTCTGCGGCTTCGTTTGCTCTGCCTCCGCTCGACACTGCGACTCGTACGATGCTCGTGACGACGTCCTCGGCTCGGCTTGCGATCCCGCTTGTGGCGGCGATTGTGTCGCTCCTTGGTTCGGCTCCTTCGACCTTCACGCTCTTCTGACTTGCTGTTATGACGCCGTCGTTGCCGCTTGCGTCGATCGTGAGAACCTTCAGAGCTGTAATCACGCTCACGATGCCGTTTTTCAGTCCTAGAACGGCTTCGACTTCTTCTACTTGCAGCTCGAGGTGGTGTTTCAATATTATCGTCACCGGCCATATCAAAGATTTTCGTGAACGAAATCAAATTTGAATTTCTTGTCCAAATACAAGCGAAAAACAAAACTTGTGGGTGTTTTAGTTCAATCCACTTCTGAGATAAAGGATAATATCTTTATCTTAAGAAAATAAATGCAGATTACTGTGATTTAAATCGATTTATTCGATAACAATTTCGTGAACAACCTTTTACAAAACAAATCCGCACGGTTCTCATCTGTCAAATTTACAGTGTTGCCATTATCAAAAATACCAACAGTCACAATATTTATCAAGTATGCGATATTAACAGATTACAAACTAACAGCTACATTATTAATCATGACAGTAACTGCTACTTACTTAAGATAATAGTGTGATTAGTCTTACACTAGTTTCAAAACTGCGACCTGTTTGACCTACATAGACACCGTTACAATCATTGCAAGACAATTTGTAAATACCAGACTGTTGTTTTTTATCTAATTTGTCCTTACCATTGCAAATACGCTTTATCTTATTTTTGGTTCTGAATGCAACGCGAACACCACAAAGCCGAAAAATCTTCGCAACCCGTTCAGAAATTGGACCTAGATAAGTTATGCTTGTTTTATATTTCTGAACACTCGTACTTTCAGGCTGTAAAGCAGACAAACTGTTTCTAATAATCATATTCTGTTTTTTGTGGACTAATCTATTCAATTAATCATCAACATCATATCCAGATAAAAGTCTCGGACCATCGCCACTCATAATTCAGCAGCACAGAGTAATAGATGAATTAGAAAATATAGGGTATACTAGTAATGCTCTCTACTAAAGTACAATTCGACCGTCAGATGTAAAACCTCAGATACCATCAACATTACCTGAAACATCAATATATAAAGAAACTAGTACAAATAAGAAACGAGTGAAATTTCGCACTATGTTCGCACGTTCTGAAACACTTCCTCGTGAACCTCCCGCGATTTAAAACCGAAAACTCGAGAAACATGCCACAAAATACTTGTGAACTAGTGAAAAAAGCTGTTCTAGAAGCTATCCAACCATTAGAGGAAATAATCACATCATTATCGGATCTTGTACACCATCTGAAACAAGAAATATGTGATCTCAAAAAATGTCACCATCTTTGCGAAAGTGTAAACATCAAGGAGCAACGATTGGTTATTACACGATCCAATCAAGAATCATCACCAGCAAGCGACCGCAAGGTATTAACCAATACACTCACTCCAACTAACTGCTATTCATCGGCCGTCCAATCAAATCGTCCGAGACGTGCTGCAGCCACACGCGCCAGAGAACAGCTAAATTCCCAATCGGCTCGGAACGATTCACGAACAAAGAAATTGACCGTTTCAACCGCCGCAACCGACGCTCCCGCTGAGTTAAGAAAAAACCATGAAAGTTCACCACAAACACCAGGACTAACCCAAGAAAATGACGAGGAACGACAATCAGCCTATCCTGCAGCCCTTCCAGATGGAAATACCAACAGATCGACCACCGTCCCTCAACACCGTAAACAAAGACATAACCCGCCAATTCGAGCAACAGGATGTGAAGATCCGGATCTCCTCACAGCAGTGGTTTATCGTCACCTACATGTCTGGAACTTCAGTTCTGAAACAACGGACGGAAATATCACGAAGTATTTGACCAAAAAGGTACCGGGAATAAAGTGCAAAATCACCACTGCAGATCCTTCTCACACTCAACACAAATGCTTTATTATAAGCATACCCCAACAGCACTACGCATTTTTTAAATCTCCTGCAAACTGGCCGTCTGGAACCTCTCTCCAAGAATGGTTTATTATCCGCAAACCTTTTGGTTACAACAAACAACGTCAACCAGCTACAAACTTCTCCGACACCGGCCCCAGCCCCGGCAGGAAGATAGATGACCATCCTGACCCCAGAACTCCTAGAACGCCCTTTCAGCAAGAAGAGTAGGGACTCCACCGCACAGCTAAGTAACGAAAAACTCATCATATGTCACCAAAACATACGTTGTTTAAGTAACCATAAAACACCGCATCTAGAGTTATTTTTACAAAATGACCTAAATTGTAACATATTATGTCTAACAGAACATTGGTTGAAACAAAATGAACTTAAATACATAACTTTCACTTCATTTGAACTAGCTTCAAATTATTGTAGAACAAATATTGTACATGGTGGCTCAGCCATCTTTGTGAAGTGTAATATTCCTTACATACAAAGATCCGATTTAAATGATCTTTCTTTAGAACACGCCTGTGAAATATCAGCAATAGAAATGCATAAACCTAATATAACAATTATATGCATCTATCATTCAGGTAACTCATGCTTCAATACTTTTTTAAACACTTTTGAATCGTTGTTAGTCAAACTGCAAAATAACAACAAAAAAGTAGTTATAGTGGGCGATTTTAACGTGGATTTCCTTACAAATAATCCACAAAAGCGCTCAGTTAATGACTTAATACAATCATATAATTTTACACAAAATGTCCTTTTCCCAACCCATATAAATACATGTATAGACCATGTGTATACTAATTTTGCCTCGGCTGATACTTGTTTGGCAATATCATCATCCACAGCTTGTGTAAAAGCTAAAATATCTGATCACGATGGCCAAATAATAACCTTTCAGGAGTTAGTGGAGTCAGAGAGATTTTATACATCTCGTCTCTTCTCTAAAAGTAATTTTCAGAACTTTACTAGTTTCTTATCATCCATTGACTGGAACGAAATAAAATTTAAATACAATAACGACCAAATTGCACTTTTGAGCTCAATTATCAACATTATACAAAATGGAGTCAACATATGCTTTCCCTATAAAAAACGCTTAAATAAAAAACACACATTAAAATGTCCGTGGTTAACAAATGACATTATCGCACAAAAACAGTTACTTGATAACTTACTTTCCCATCTTGGAACATTTCCTGACTTAATTCACTTAATTAATTTAATTATATCCTTATCATTCCAACTTGAACAAAATCTGACAAACGCTCAATCTGACTACTACTCTGAAAAAATTCGTAACAGTAACAATGGACAAAAAACAATGTGGAAAATTGTTAACGAATACACAGGTCGTAACGGTAATAAAAGTCAAGATAGCTTATTATTACTCAATGACACCGATGGACAACAGTACACTTCTATAGAAAATCTAGCAACTAGCATAAATAACTTTTTCTTATCAGCAGCTAGCACAGTGCATGCCCCCCCAGCCTGTGCGGAGCGTGCCTACCAACTACTGTGCCGCTGTCAAACACCTAGTGACTCATCCGTCCGATTACCATTATTTACTGATAAGGAAGTTCACCTTATTGTGACTAAGTATATTGCATGTAAAAATACCTGTGATATTTTTGATGCATCAACTAAAATATTTAAAGTTGCTCTTCCATTTCTACTTACTTTTCTGACCGAGATATTTAATCATCTCATTAGACAAGGTCAATATCCAAAGGTACTGAAATGTGCAAAAGTCGTCCCTGTACACAAGGGTAAAGGTCCTAAAAATGACTTAAAGTTCTATAGACCGATCGCGGTCATACCTACCGTTGCTAAAATCTTCGAAGTGGGCATAACCGAAAGATTATATAACTACCTTGAATGTAATAACAAACTCAGCGAAAAACAATACGCGTACAGGAAAGGTAGATCTTGCGTCTCGGTTATCAGAGAGGTGGTTTGGAAAATTTTACAAGCAAAAGAAAACCACAAACATGTAGCTATTCTCATATGTGACATGACCCGCGCATTTGACCTTTGCGACCATCAAGTACTTGCTCGTAAATTTGAACATATGGGAATTAGAGGCCCCGCCCTTAATCTGGTAAAAGACTTCCTTCACGAAAGACAGCAACAAGTAGCACTAAATAATGGACAAATAAAGTCAACACAAAACACATCCAAAATAGGCGTACCTCAGGGGTCAGCCCTTGCAAACTTATCGTTCTTAGTTCAAGTCAATGACCTCCCCGACGCTGTAAATGGAGATATGTATGTCTTTGCTGATGACGCATGCGATATTTTAACAGGTGACTGCACACCCAGCCTAGAAATTGAAATCTATAGAGATATATCTAGCCTACAAAACTGGTTTAATGTGAACGGTTTGGTTCTAAACCTATCAAAAACTCAGTTACTTTATTTCAACCTAGGGGGCCCCCCTCCTAGACCTCTATCAATTAATATAAATGGTGACACTCTGAAGCAGATAAAACATACAAAATTCCTAGGCATAATAGTGGACTCTGCTCTCACTTGGGAACCTCACATCTCAGCGCTTTGTGGAAGACTGAGCGGAGCTTGTTTCGCTCTCCGTCGTCTGTCCGTAATACTCCCAACTAAAGAAGTACGCTCTTGCTACTTCTCACTTTTCCACTCGGTGCTGTGCTATGGGTTGGAGCTCTGGGGAGATGCTGCCGAGTGTAAACGTCCTTTCATACTGCAAAAAAGGGCTATCAGAATACTTTCTCATGTACCTCTAGACGAACACGCTAAACCTTTATTTATAAAGCTGAAAATTTTAACCATGACTTCACAATACATCTACAACGTTTCAAAGTTTGTAAGAGAAAACCCAGTTACTTTTCCTACAAAAGCATCTTTCCAATCCTACCTAACCCGCCACTCTAATAAACTCCATATACCTAAACATAAATTATCTAAATCCACAAAGTCCGTCTATATAGCAGGATCAAAAATATACAATGCGCTTCCTGATGCAATCAAATCTTGTAAAGAAACCACAACATTTCTAACTAAACTAAGAGCATGGCTAATTGAAAAATCGTTCTATAGTATTAAGGAATATTACACTTCAACAAATACAAAATAAACTAAAATTAATTAAATTTGGGTTTCGGAGAATAATGTAAAATGTAAAATACTATAATCATAATGAATATAATTTGTTAAAGATTTAAATGTTAAGTATAATATTTTTAACGTTAAGTATAATTTATTGTAATAAAATAACGAATGTCATATCATATATCCTGACCTAACAATTGACCTGTAAATAATTTTATTTATTAATAAATTGAGTTTGAGTTTGAGTTTGAGTTTAAGTTGCCAAATGTGACTTCAGGTAAACTAACAGCAGTAATACCAGCACCGGATACAAATAAGCAAAGTAAAGTGAAAATTAAGCAAAATGAAACAGAAGAATCAGCTATATATGAAATGGAAAACTTAGGCTACGTTGGTGATATTCTTTGCCACAATACCTTGCAAGAAGATGTTCCTATGTTTTCGCACACCACGCCGTTGTCGATATTTAATATATTTATATTTATTTATATTTATTTATATTTAATATATCATATATTCGAGCGGATGTCAATTTGTGGTAGCCCCAAAATTATATCCACAAATCGATCGATGAGAACACGACGGTTCTCATAGCGCTTGGTGAGAATATCCATGGCCACCGCATAATATCATTGGTGGGCTGAAGATGAGATACCATGCTGAGTGCCTCATCTGAGAGAGAGGAGAGCAGAAAGTGATGCTTTACGGCATCGGAAACTATAGCCATTTCATCATCCATCCATCGGCCTGTTTCGTCCACTGCTGGACATAGGCCTTTCCAGGATTTCGCCACTCTTGGCGGTCCTCCTGGAAGAAATGCCCATACTCACACACGCTGGGCAGGCGGGTTGGTGAGCGCGGTGCCGAAACCCTTGCACCAGTGACGCCGCTGCCCGTCACCAGTCTAATTTATATAAGGCCCGGCAATTGGGGATGGATATACCGCCATCCATCGGTCCCAGGCAATGGTGGACCGCCTGGTTTTTTTGCCTGAGAGCTGTCCTCTTACTCTCCCCCGAATAACTTCAGGAGGATTTGCGAGTAAGATGGTGGTACCTCCACAGTCGAGCCCGGCATTAGCTCTACCACCTCACAATGACCTCACCTCTACCACATTTCATCAATGAGGCTCCAAAAATTGCCTATGAAGGAGGGCCAATCCTCTATTTTGGTCGAAAATTTGGGGAGTGAAATCTTCGGCAGGACTCCGGTGGGTGGGGCTGGGCTGGGGGGAAAGACTTGGGCGGAGTTGTAGACGATGTGCTGAGTTTTAGAAACGTCACTACGATCTCGTCGCAGTCAATGATCGTCACCTCATAATTTGCCGTACACGCTGCCTCAGTTTCGTCTGACAGATCGACATAATCGAGAATCTCATAATAGACATCCTCCAGCTTCTTCCGGTGTGTCTCTAATCTGAGATACCGTCCGGTAAAATCTTCTACATTATACGTGGTCCTGTCTCCGGCTACGACAGCCACACCTATCTGATTTAAATGAGAGATAGCCTTGACAGCTTCTCTGAAAATAGCCGCCTGTGATTTATTAGGCATTGTGTTACGAAATATATATTATGTGAATAAACGTGCGGATGCTATGCCTTGACGAGCGCCAAAGAAAAACTTATTAAAAATTTATTGCGTAACTGGGTGTAGACACGTATCTGAGCTGAGAAAAACACGCACGTAATACAATGTGTGGCCCAAAAAACATACACAAATAACCTGCGCACGGAACCCTAAATATAACGAAATCAAAGAAAAACAAATTTTTGTAACAGCCTGTTCTTGTTCTGAAAAAAGTTAACAGCCTTTATATGTGGCAATAACGGAAGGCGAGAAAACTTTTTTTTTTACACCTATGATATTTGAGCTGAAATTATCCACCCTCTGTGTGAGACCGCAAGAGGGAACAAAACGTAAGGAAAAAATTAAAAATTTTTTTTTTCTTTTGTACCTGTGTAATTATGTAAATGACCGGTTATACACTTTTACCGTGACATTGAATCACCGTAACTGAACGAGCCAAATATGTGTTATAAAATAACCGAAATACGTGCTTACGTAAATGAACACACACCCTATGAGCTGGTAATCAAATCTAAACAAGTACTAAAGCGACAAAAAGTCCCAACAAATTCTTTTTTACACCCGTACACTAAACCGATAATAACACGACCTGGGTCACCGTACTATTATGAAATGTTTATTATCTCAGAATACAATGTTGCAACCAAACCGGCTTGTTACCAAGCGATGTGCCGACCTAGCAATCTGTACAAACGTTAAAAACCCAAAGCGAGCTGTTGTACAGGGTAGATACAAATGAGCAGTATAGTGGCGAGATACAAAGAAAATTATAAGAGAATAGACCGAAAGAGCACTAGCGGATTTTAAATTTAGAAATTTAAGGTGTTTTTATAGAAAAATGACACGGGTTGAAGGTCAACCCGGAGCTGAGCGGAGACTGGGCCGGAGAGGTTGTATATATTTTCAATAAATTTAGATGCAAAAACGGGGCAGAAAAATATGAGAATAAAAGAACTGGCTTAAAATACAGCACGGACTGATAACCAAAAGGTTTCACTTTTTGGCTCCTTGTCTATTAATTCGCTAGGCCTTCGCTATGGCTTGGCGTAGCTGAACGTGACCTGGCTGGCTTGGCTGGCTGGACTGGCTCGGCGTCACCTGGCATTGCTCGTTACACTAGACGACAAATAATTATTTATTTTTTTTATCTCCAAAAATAAAGAAGGCCATCAAAGTTGTAAATCTTAGACCATTTTTGTGACGGGGTCAGTCTAAAAAACTAAACTACGAGGGTCATGCCAAATAAAACTAGATATTCAAAAACTATATTATTTATTGTAGATATCAGACTTCTCAAAGTATTCACCCTGAGCACGTCTACACTTTTCCATACGTCTTGCCTCTTTTCAAATACCTCTGCCCACTCTTCTCTAGACACCTCTGAAATCTCGAAATTATATGCAGCGAGTGCATCTTCTTTGCTTTCAAGCTATCTGTATTTTAATTTTGTACTCGACAGAAGCGAAACTGTTTGTCGTAAGGTTCTGCTACCATTTTAGCGGCTTGTTTTTGTAGCCTTGAAGTTGCTACGATATCTATATTGTAGTTATTTACTATGTTTTCAGGGTACCGTATCCGTTTATTGTTGTGGTATGGAACCCTAACTAACTGACTCTAACTCGCACTTGGCTAAATAATTTTTTGAATCTCAGCTTTATTTTTACTACAATGCTTTTAAGCTTTAAAGCTACTTAGATTTGGCAGATTTGAAATAACCCTTTTTAATATTGATTTTGATAATATATCATTTTGAAGATATGGATACAATATATTATATCTTTAAATATATATAAATAAATAAATCCTCTATAATTGAAATATTTCATTTCTTGATGGACCGTCATTAGTCAAGTAATAGAAAATGACAAATTAATATACGAATGTCATGTAAAATAGTCAATTTTCTATCTTTACAGACCATTCACTATAAGAAGTTCCCTGACTTAGGAAATGATAGCACTGCATAAAATGTTGTCAATGGCGCACGTAGCATTCACCCTTTGCATCGAAATGTTGGAATGATATCCCCCCTCCAATTAAGTTAAAAAGATCTTTATTAACTTTTGAAATGCATTATAAATATTGGTTGTTATATTTTCAAACAAAAGAGGCCAATATAAATTCTGTGGGGATAAACAACGAAAACCCAATAAATATTAGGCAAAATAGAAAATAACACTAACACATCACGATAGGTAATGTATGTTTATTTTTCGTTATATTCATTGATATATTGATATATTCTATTCCTATATATATATTTATTTACTGTTAAAATATATATCAAAAATTGTATATCCCACAACTTATCATTTTATATTTTAGGGCATTAAAATTTTATATATTTTTATTCTCAATATACTAATGATTAGATATGAAAAAAATTACGTGTCTGCTTTGTAAACATTTATTTACTGCTTTTTTTTAAATTAGATTGTTTAGATTAAGTTAATATTAAAATTTAATAGTCAACGGTGGTGGCAGAAAAACAGCGTTCCTCGCAATAGGAACAAACGCTGAGCCTTCATCCTTTCTAACAGTGCCATAAGTTAGAAATAAGTAGAGTTACAAGTGCTACAATGTAAAAGTACACTAGTCTGTTAAATAAATGTCATTTTATTTATTTATTTTATTTATTTAGTACATATTGAAAATAAACTGCGTTTTTTATAGGATATTAATTAGACTACTCTTTAATGAAAATAAAGTGTACAGACTGAAAAAATCAAAATGATCAATTATTTATTGATTTGTATTTCGCAAACAATACCTATGATGTAATGGTATGAATACCTATATATATATACATGTATCTCTGTACTAAAATGGTATTGTTTATTTCTTGTTCTAGCTCGACGACGTTTGTTCTAAATCGTAAATCGTTTTTACGCTTTTGACGATTTTTTCCTGGCTACTTCATCATAACTTGTCTCTTGGTATCATGTTGGTATCACTGCTTGTCAAGCTTTTGCTGTCATATTGTTGACAGTCAGATTTATCAAAATTATTTGATAAATTATGTAGTATTATTGCCAAAGCCGTTGAACAATAGTGCAAAAGAGATTGTGTTGAAGGTACGCCTTTTGTGAAAGAGAAAATGCAAACAATGCACCGTGATTCCTCTCGATCAGGTTCGATCTCGTGTTAGTGTCATGATGGATTAGTAAAATAGGGATACCAGCTTTAAACATAAAGCCAATTTTATGGGCATATAATAATTAGCTATTCACTTTTGCAGGCATATCGGAAAAAAGCGTTCACATTAAGTCGCCTGGAAAAACTCGTCAAAAATGTAAAAAACGGGAACTCGACGATTTAGAACAAACGTCGTCGAGCTAGAACAAGAAATATAAAATACCATTTCAGTACAGATATACAGTATAGATATTCATACTATTAGGTCATACGTATTGATTGCAAAATACAAATAAATAATAAAATTGATAATTTTGATTTTTTCATTCTATACATTTTATTTTAATTAAGGAGTAGTCTAATGAGTATATAAAAAAACGCAGTTAAGTAAATATTAGGAATGTGTAGTAGGGTGAATGCTACGTGAGCCATTGGCAACATTATATGCAGTGCTACCATTTGCTAAGCCAGGGGACTTCTTATAGTGAATGGTCTGTAAGTTAGCGAAAGTATGTCGAAAATGTTGTTCGTTGCATCCAACAGGTTAATTGTGGTTGCATTTGAAAAGATTTAAGAATGATTCATTTGTAGCTTTATAACATAATAAATATATAATATAATATTGAACAATAGAACAAAATATGAATTTTCTGTACTTGTACCCACATAAATTCTTTGAGATAAATTTAACCTGTTTAGGAAACCCTAGTGAAAATGGTGGAATTTATAAATGTTTACAAAATAGCTTATTTAATTCGGAGCTTCTGATTATTTTACTTTTCACTCTGCAATAGTTTTGAATTTATAAGGGAATTATGTAATTTTTGAGAAAAATACTCGTAAGTACTCAAGTCACACCATATTTTCCATATGTATTAATATCAGTTATCCAACTTCATTTTTTCCCAGTGGTCATGTAGCTCTGTTGGATTGCCCGATTTTGTTAGATAAGATTTTCCAACATCGCCGTTGCTATTGCTTCTTCAGGTGTTGCAGAAGTGGCATGGCGCAGGTGCTTCAAGAAGCAAAAATTTTTGTGTGGGATGAGTGCACCATAGCTCACAAGAGAGATAGAGGCTCTAAACAATACTCTTCAGGATATTATTGGCTGCAACCGTTTTTTGGGTGGAGTTGGAATGTCTTCCTTCAACATGACAGCAAAAGAATTTTCCAATCTATTACTTGACATTGGCGATGAAAATATTTTGAAAGAGGAGGAAAGAATAAATTTTCCGAGTAATCTATGCGATGTAGTGGGTTATCTGGTCAGTTTGACTACGAAAATATATCAAAATATTCATCAGGCTGGAGTGGATCGCGCTTAGTGGTTAAAGCAAAGAGCTATTTTCACTTCAACCATGGTCTCAACCAATAAAATTCACAATAATTTGCTAGAAAAGTTGCTGACTAAGCACATGAAGTGTGAATCTGTGGGCTCGGTACTTGGAAACTGGGGATGCTGTACATTATCCTATGGAGTTCTTGCACACTTTAAACCAACACCACCTCACATTCTCTGCCTCAAGATAGATGTTTCAACCATGCTGTTGTGCAATCTAAACCCTCCAATACTGTGCCACAGCAAGGGACTACAAGATTGTAGAAACGTGATTTAAGCCAAAAAAAACAGGTAAATCCGGGAAAAACCGTTTTAATACCCCGAGTTCCCCTGATCGCATCCGACTACCACTTTGAATTCAAACGTCTGCAATTTCCTGTTACGGTTTGCTACGCAATGATCATCAATACGGCACAGTGACAGGGTTTGAAAGTGGCTGGTGTGGATTTGAGGAGTGACTGTGACTTTGTGGCATGCTCCAGAGTACATAAGTTCACGTTCACCCAACAGCCTGGTTATCCTCCACCCAAATCGAAAAACAAAAAAGTAGTTCACAGAAGGGTTTTCTAAAACAATGTGAGATGTTGAAATTTTTCCCATGATTTTGATCGTAGTAGTCAGGGTGGTGGTGATGTGTATCTATTTTATGAATTTCAGCCTCTTAATAATTTTTTGAATCTTGAAGATTGGCGTAGAGTATAATGTGAGGAAGACTGAGGACAGAGATAAGTAAGAAATGGCATTGAATCTGAAAATGGGGTAAAAGGGACTTTTCACGTGGAAGAAGTCGCGGGCATCAGCTAAATAAACAGGTGGTTATGATAAATAGACCCCGTTATTTTGCCACAGTGACGTCACGAAAGGGTAGATACAGGACAAAATGTCACTTTTATAAACTTTACGTAAAATCACGACCCGATTTTAAACGTATAAAAATGAATGTCCGTTTTTATACAGTAGAGCCTTGAGTTTTAGTTTTTTAGTTTCCTTTTAGTTTTAACAAAATTTAGGTAATAGTAAATACTAAACAAATAAACTTAAGTTTGTTAATAAACGCCAGTTATTCAAAATACAAATATTGCTGCTGTATGTCAGTGTGATTTGCAAATATTTTTTTATCTATTGATCTCCTTTGATCAATGGGGTTATCTATCTTTAGTCAAGGTGTTCTTTCTTATATGTGAAAAGAGATAAAAAAGACAATGAACTTTTAGTCACGTGCGGTACATATATTTAAACATAATTTAAGATTAAAAAAAAGTGTAAACAATTTTAAAAATATCTTCACGTTTGTGACGATAAAGCCTCAACGGCCAGTTAAATAAACAGACCTCAGCAAGATTTATGAAAATATTTTTACCCAAAAACACCACAAATTCCAAGGTGCGCCATTTTATCCCCTATCTACTGTGGCCTCGTTGGCGTGTAACGGTCACGGTTGTGTCAGTTATAAAACATTTATATGACCAGTGATCGCTTATACTTCGTGATGCTAATCATTATAAGACAAGCCGACAGAGAGTTACGATTGCGTCTTTTATACGTCCTCCAGAGAGCTTATACGCCCGCTATACGTCACCTAGACAGGTAAAAGGTTTCAAATAAACTGTTATAAAACTTCCACCACTTTGAATGTGTAATTTGTACTGCAGTTTGTAAAATGAATCCAAATAAGTGGAAAAGAATTAAAAGAAGTGGTGCCTTTAAAAGGAAAGTGACTAATACTTATCGTATGCTTCAAACACCTGGTTTAATTTACTGCAATGGCGAATGAATTAATTTTGAACAGACAATTTATAAGTCTGGTAGAACTTTAAAAGGGCATATGACACGGTACATATTAAAATTTTAATTAAAAAATCATAACATTCAAGAATTTTTTTACTGCTTGAAAAAATTGTTTCAAACCTACCGCTTATTTATCAATAAACTTACTTTCCTAATAGATTGCAGCTGAAAAATACGCCATTTACGTACTTTTCATATGATTTTTTCAGTGTCTATATGGCCACTGAGATTAATAAATAAAGCATCACTGTCACTTAGCAATTTTAATTTTAAGTCAGGCTACGCTAGCATACATTCATTGCAGCAGGTATCATTATACGTCTATGATCTAATTAAACTACCCAACCACGAGCAGAGTAAAAGTAATTTAGTTGCACAATATTTTTCATAAAATATTTTCGGCATTTTACGTTTCGAAAGATAAATGCTGAATGCATTTCTCTCTGGTTAAGTCCTGTAGATGTAGAGGTTGCAACACTGTCGGAATGCTTTGTCTTGCTGAACTAGACGTTGTGGAATGTGCTTAGGGTTGCCAGATAACCGATAGTAATAAATTAATTTAGCCATGTTAAACACGTCAACTTAATCCTAAAACTGCATAACACTCACCACTAATATCACTCGATAAATAAGAATACTTTTCTAATGCACTTCAAAATAATAATTTATTCACAAATAGATTACTCCCACCAATACTACACTCACGCAGCCTACAACTATTTGCTCCAAGGTTGATGGTGCCCTATGGTACGGACCTAAAAAGTCTAATATAGGGTACTAATAAGCTATGTACATCTTGTCAGATTTAATTAACTGTAAATAAGTTATTGTGTAATCTTGTAAAGATGTATTATATACTCATACAAACTGCGCAAAACACTCTGATACTTAGGTAGGTTTTGCTTTTATGTCGTAATGCAGTGTTTTATACGTAGAAGTAATACAAGTCATCGGAACTTTTTGAGAAGAGTACACATAAAATGTTTATATATTTTACATAAACATTAAAAAATGGGCGGCCGTCAAAGTTTTCAGTTTCAGACCACTTTTGTTACGGGGTCTATATCAAAACTAGTATGACATTTGAAATATCTGTGTATGTATTGCGTACCGTATTAATGCAACAAATACTGGAAACGACGGTTCATTACTTTATAATCCGTGAAATTTTTCTTTTACTGGTTATTGTTACGGGACCCCAATAGAGTGAGACCTGACTTGCACTTGACCGGTTTTTTTTTTAACTTCTGAATATATTATTTGAACGTTATTCAATTAATGATTCTATTTTACTGCCAAAAGTTCAGGTGAATAAATGTGGCCAAAATATATAAATTAAATTTAAATCCAATCGTGTCAGGATCATAGCAAATGAAAATCTGTAGTCTTTTGTAGTCGTGTAGGTTTTTTATTATTTAAACATTAAAAATATATAAATCCCACTAAAACAGCTACGTCATTCCAATCTATGTAAGTATGCCACGATGTCATTCGTGGATCAGTTATAAGAACAGGCATGTACTTATATTTTTATATATTATCTTGACTGGCTATTTCGGTATATTCGCCAAAAACACTTGTATTTCGTGACATACATTTCCGTAATATATTTTCCACATAGTTTGCAAGTCTTCGTTGCTGTCTAAGAACATAGCGTCTGCAATCAGCTCAAACATGTCACTCAGGACCTTCAACCCCTCAACATCTATCAAATACAGAACATGTTTGACAATCCCGTGGTCTTTTTGTTCCTGATACTTCACAAAATAAATATTTCTATAGTGGTTTGCTGTCCAAAAAAAGGGCACCTACAATCGACTTAAATCTATCACGGAGGACCTTCGGCACTTAAAACACTCCGCAATATGGCTATCACTTCATTACTACCATTAACAACAGAACATTTTCCAAAATCTCCTGAAACCTTTGTTCGCGGTGCTCTACAAAACAAGGCAGGTGCCACTTCTTCATTGCGTGTTGGTTGCAACAATGCCCTACAGTTGGTGGGTATGTCATACTCCTTTAGAAGTTTTTCTTTATTTTCATTAAGGAGTCCTTTCTGTAGAATGCATGTCCATCTTCTGCTCTTGTGTATAGATTCAAAATTATTTTCTAGGGGTAGTCCGGCCTGTCCCAAAACTTTTACTATCTTGGTAGGTAAAGGGGCCTAGGATGGTATCCATTGTTTTGAAGTGTTTATTATTTTCTGTCCACTTTTGACTGAGCTTCTCTAATCTAATTTATTCCTCTTTAATGCGCATTTTGTGTATTTTGATATTGTTCTTGATTTTTTTCCTAATCATTTTTTAAATTTTACTTAGTTTATTTTTTTCTATTGTTTTCTTATTTTGTATTTGTTTAATAATTTATCTTTTTTGTATAAGGTTAAAAATTTCCGGAGTAATAACTTATTCAATTGTAGATTTTGTTCGTTTAGATGGTAATTTACTTATAATTTCTTGACTAATCTACTATAGGATTGCTGAACATCAAAAACGTAACAAATAGAACTCGGAGACTAATTATTTTTAAACAGACATAAATTCGGTTGAGCTACACCGGTTAAGGTTTTAAAGGGTTTTAGTGCAAGATGGTGGTCGCCTCTTAATTAACTGAATCAGTTGAATCCTACTTGGACACCAGAACAAAACCTTTATAAAACCGAAACAAAACTTAATCTAAAACCGGTTTTCCGGCTATTGAACTAATTCACGGAAACCAGGTGTTCCCAAAATTGCGGATTGTTGATAAACTTTAATATTTATGGAAGAAGAATGGCACGCAGTTATCCTTGGATAGAATCGATGGCTAGCATTTGCGTCATTGCGTCTTCTCGACACTGATTCGGTTCGATGCCACCGGAGACGTAGAGGATATTTGAAAGAGGTGAAAATGTACTCACGCCACGGCGCATGTACCTACGTCACCGAACAAAGGAATTCAAATCCCGTGATGCATGAGACATTCACTATTTCCTATTCTCTAATTTGAAAGGACGTTACGGTAAGCTGCAACAATTCAAATGTGCACCATCTAAAAGGTTACACTTCACATAACATTAAAAGTAAGATCAGTCGAACCGAATGATAGGGTGTATTATCCATGATTATTGTTTAAGGTTGCGTTAAATTATCTAACAAATTACGAAACCACTCCTTGAACTTTTATAAGTTCATTTCTTCGTGGTATTCTACAGTTTTCTTGAATTTGAAAGCAAGAAAGCAATTTGGAACAAATCCCTTCAATGAACCCACGTGACCATTAATCAACCTTTCCCTTTTACTTTTGTTGAGGAGTGTGGAGCTTTATCGGTTTATATTTCACCAACAGTGTGGTTTGCGTTTAGCCAGGTCTCATCTAGAAATATAACACTACCATCACTTTTTTTGTAATGAAAGTAATTTTTTTTATACTCTCCATAAAGCAGTCGTGCAGTTGTTTCCTGCTGTAGCGACCAGAAATATATATGTAATATGAAACTGTCCACTTGAGTAACGATTGGCCTTTTAACCCCTTTTCTTTGTCGGTGATTTTAATATGGTTTTTCAATGGTTTCTTTTCCAAATTTTTCCTTAATAATACGGGAGACCGTTTTTCGGCTGAGACAAAGAGCAGCAGATACTCGTTCACACACTTGAGATAGTGGCAACAACGGTCCGTTATTTAGAGACTCACGTGCTGTGGGCCTGACTTGTATTTTGAGATTGCCTAATCGTTATTTCTTGTATTTATTTTGTTATTAAAATGGTAGGTACCACTAAAAAGGGTGTGCTGCATAGGCAAGCGCTTGAGTTTGTTGTGCGTCTACGAGACAATTTCGAACGGGAATCCCTGTCGTCCTATTTCAAAATTGAAGACTATATGATTAAAAGTTCCTTACATGAGACAACTCCCACAGATTAAGGAATTTTCGATTTTGCGTTGTTATGTCATAAACGTTTACTCGCCATATCGATTGATCAGCCACTTACCGATTAATTGAACGATTTTTTGTCTGGTCACTATGAAAAAATAGGCCTAGTGCATAACGGTGAACTTACGTTCAAATTATATGATTTATCAAATTTCCTTAAAAACCTAAATATTAGTAAACGCAATAAATTGATTGTAATAATAAAACAAACAAATTTAAAAGTATTATTTGGAACTAAAAAACCATAGTTGTATCATATCGGTAATTTAAGATAAATTTCTTTAGATGTGTCAGCTGGGACTTCTTCAGTGAAAAATACTGTAGGAACGTCATCAATGTTCTTTTTCATTGATTTACAATTTGATTGATTCAGCAGAAAATCTTATGGTCATTTAGATTTTGTAACAAATGAGCCTAGGACCTCTAATTTGAAAGAAGAAAAATTAAAAAAAAATTTTTGTCAGTTTAGTGTTATCAGTTTTATTTTCTGTTTTTATTTGTAATAGATGTATATAGATATATATAAAAAACACAGAAAAAGTAAATTCAAGATATATTTCGGGCCCTACTGGGCCCGGCGTCAGTTGAAAAATAATTATACATACAATGTCACTTACATATTTACAAAAAGAAAGAGGTTTATTTACAATACTAACCTACTTAATGTTACTAACATATTTACAGAAAGAAAGAGGTTTATTTACAATTAACTGAATTAATCTATTTATAAATTTTCTGAGAAAGTGGCACCATCCAGCAGCCGTGATGTGTTATTGGGTCAGTGTTGACGATTTAGTCCTGATCCGTAGTGCGCACCAAGTGACCATATAAACGAGGATTCCCATGTTCGGAGTTGAATTTCAGTTAATGGTGGGTTGAATGATTTAATGATTCGGACTGTAAAGCATTGATTAAATGTGAGGTTGTGTAGTCGTGTGTGTGTTGGTATGGGTAAGATATTATTTTGTATTTTTGAAGTGTGTCTGTGTTGGTTTAATCTGATATGGAGTGCGTTTTTTGTTTCCCCTACGTAGAATGCCGGACAGTGCCGGCATTCTAGTAGGTATATGCAGTTTTCTGTTTTACATGTCGTGTTTGGTTGTGTTTTGTAGGTGTTAGATGAGTGGTGTGTATTGATGTTGGTGTTTGTGTTTATGATCGCGCATGTTTTACAACGTGGCCGTCGGCATGGGGATGTTCCGAGAGATGCGTGGGTTGTGTTTAGGGCTGGGAGTTTCGGTTTGGTTTTGGTGAGGGTGGCTTTTAGGTTTCTGTTTTGTCTAAAGCAAATTTTTGGGTTCTTCGGAAGTAAGTCTTTGGTTTCATTGTTTTGATGTAAAATTGGAAGATGATCCTGAATTAGTGTTTTTAGTTTGTGGCTGCCATGAAAGAAGTTAGTGATCAGACGGGTTTCGTTTGTTGGGTTAGTGGTATGTGGAGTATTTCTGTGGTATCTCGGTCTGGTGTATAAATGTTTTTGTATGAATTGTTCCGGGTAGTTTCTTTTGAGTAGGCCGTTATGAATTTTGTCATGGTAGGTGGTGAGTGCGTTGTCAGTGTTACAGATCCGACGGCCACGTAGTGATAATGAGTAGGGAATTGATTTTTTCGTGTGTAGGGGATGACAACTGTGAAAATCTAGGTACTGTAATTTGTTTGTGTTTTTGAAATGAACTGACGTACTAATTTGGTTACTATCGCTGATGGTTAGATCGACGTCTAAAAATGTGATTCTGTCTGTTGAGATTGTGTGTGTAAATTTCAGTTGGCTATGGTTGTTTAATCTCTGAAGGAATCCGGTCAGGGAATCCCTGCCGTGTGGCCAGATCATAAAGATGTCATCAATAAACCTTTTCCACACCAGTGGTTTATGCTGCTCAGACATCAGGAACATTGTTTCAATGGAGGCCATAAAGATGTTGGCATAGCTGGGGGCCATTCTAGTTCCCATTGCAGTTCCTTTCATTTGTTGATAAAATTTATTTTCAAATGTAAAGTAATTATTCTTCAATGTTAATTCGGCAAGTGAAACTAAGAAGTCAGTGGATGGTTGATGAGGTTGAGGGCGTTCGTTTAAGTGAGTTTGAAGAGCTGACAGTCCGGAATCATGTGGGATGTTGGTATATAACGATACGACATCTATGGTAACTAGAAGAAGATTTATATTGTTTGGTAGCTGGAGAGAATGTATAATGTCAAGAAAATGATTGGTGTCCTTTATGTGCGATGATAAGTCTTTGCAAAGGGGTTGTAGGTGATGGTCGACAAAGGCGGATATTATTTCAGTTGGTGCATTATATGATGCCACTATAGGGCGGCCTGGGTTATTATCTTTGTGGATCTTAGGGAGTATATAAAAATGGGGGGTCCTCGGATGGCCCGGCAGCATAAGTTCAATGTCAGCCTCCGATAGTCCCTCGGTTGTACCCCTGGTGTTAAGGTGGTTACGAATCAAATCCATAGTCTGGCCACACGGGTCACTTGGTACGACTTTGTAAAAGGTTGTGTCATTTAATTGTCTTAGTCCTTCGTTAATGTAATCATTTTTGTCTAAAATTACTGTCGCTGATCCCTTGTCGGCTGGTAGTATGATAATGTTTTCATTGTTTTCCAGTTTTTTTAAAGCTTGTCGTTCAGAATGAGTTAAATTTTGTGTTTTGATTTGTAAATTATTGATGTAACGATCATCGGAGAGTTTTGCGAGGATATTACACATAAAAATTTCTATTGGGTGGTTTGGTGGCAATTGTGGCGGTTCATTTGGTGATGGTGGTTTGAATTTTTTCAGAGCTGGATGTGTGGTGTCACTATTTTGGTGGGCATGAGTCTTCCAATAATATTTCCACTTTAATTTTCGTCCAAAATTTACAAAATCGTTCATAAGCTTTATTCGGTCTATCTTTTTTGTGGGGCAGAATGATAGACCTTTATTTATTATTGAGTGGTCTGCACGAGTTAACTGCAGTGTCGATAGATTTATTATTTGTTGGTCTTCAGAAGTTTTACAAGTGGAGGTCTGTGGTGGTGGGGGTATAGAGAAGGGGTTTGTCAGATCCGTCGGACTAAGGTTCAAGCTCGGGAGTGCATAGGTTCGAGCATACCTTAATGGTAGATTTATATTGTTTTGTGTGTAGTAGATTCGGAGATTATGTAGTTTTCTTGAAAGTCTAACATTTTCCTGTACAAGTTTATTTCTGGCTTTTGATAATATATTTTGTACAGTTAGAAAGATGTGAGGATACGCAATTAGACTAACTTTTAGAAGACAGTCTAGACTATTTTTGTAATGAGTACATAAGAATGAATATTGTGTATAGAGTATGTATGTCGTGTGAAGTGCATTTATGTGATTTATGAGGATCATGTTTGGTCTTATTATTTGTGGCATTGTATGCAACGGAATGTTGGGGATTAGCCCCTTTGGTGCTGCGCCAATTTCAAGACATTTTCCAAGGTACACAATATGTGTGTAGTATTGAAAAAGTTTGTCAACTGTGTCTTTGATTTTATTCAGGACTTCTTGCATGTCGTTAGAGGTTTTATTTTCGAGAATTATCAAAAAGGTTGAGTGAGTGTTAAACTTACTCTCTGGTTTTTTGTCTCTGACAGATGTCTCTTTTACGTTTTGGATTTTCTCACCTTAAGTCTGTCAAGTTTAATGTTAACCTTAAATTGAAAATAAATAAAATGAAAGCAAGTTTATACAGAGTAAAAAGAGAGAAAGCAAAAGGGGAACCTGAGATCAAGGTGGTCAATCCTAATTATAATTCTGAGGAAGCCGTATAGCCAACACAACGGCACAACACAAGTTTATGAAATTGTTGAGAAACTCCTAATTCTATATCAGTGCAAACACCAACTTTCTCTTGATGCAGTCATTTGCGATAAACTTCTTGAATATAATATGATCTCTGCATTTAGACTTCACACCCGTGTCAAGAGAAGAGACTTGAAAAACAGTGTATATAAATTTGTGCGGCTTATTCGTTTCTGGTGAAATTCTTCTTTGTATGACTGCGGCTAAGATCAGCAACTGGAACATCTGTATAGTATTGAGTTCAACCAAAACGAGTCTTCGTTTTTATTTTATATATATTTTTTGGATGTATTACTTTCGCATGTGCGAGCAAACTTTTTATTAAATAAATATTTGGCTCTTTCAAGCTTTTTATTGTTTTTATTTGTAATAGATGTATATAGATATATATAAAAAACACAGAAAAAGTAAATTCAAGATATATTTCGGGCCCTACTGGGCCCGGCGTCAGTTGAAAAATAATTATACATACAATGTCACTTACATATTTACAAAAAGAAAGAGGTTTATTTACAATACTAACCTACTTAATGTTACTAACATATTTACAGAAAGAAAGAGGTTTATTTACAATTAACTGAATTAATCTATTTATAAATTTTCTGAGAAAGTGGCACCATCCAGCAGCCGTGATGTGTTATTGGGTCAGTGTTGACGATTTAGTCCTGATCCGTAGTGCGCACCAAGTGACCATATAAACGAGGATTCCCATGTTCGGAGTTGAATTTCAGTTAATGGTGGGTTGAATGATTTAATGATTCGGACTGTAAAGCATTGATTAAATGTGAGGTTGTGTAGTCGTGTGTGTGTTGGTATGGGTAAGATATTATTTTGTATTTTTGAAGTGTGTCTGTGTTGGTTTAATCTGATATGGAGTGCGTTTTTTGTTTCCCCTACGTAGAATGCCGGACAGTGCCGGCATTCTAGTAGGTATATGCAGTTTTCTGTTTTACATGTCGTGTTTGGTTGTGTTTTGTAGGTGTTAGATGAGTGGTGTGTATTGATGTTGGTGTTTGTGTTTATGATCGCGCATGTTTTACAACGTGGCCGTCGGCATGGGGATGTTCCGAGAGATGCGTGGGTTGTGTTTAGGGCTGGGAGTTTCGGTTTGGTTTTGGTGAGGGTGGCTTTTAGGTTTCTGTTTTGTCTAAAGCAAATTTTTGGGTTCTTCGGAAGTAAGTCTTTGGTTTCATTGTTTTGATGTAAAATTGGAAGATGATCCTGAATTAGTGTTTTTAGTTTGTGGCTGCCATGAAAGAAGTTAGTGATCAGACGGGTTTCGTTTGTTGGGTTAGTGGTATGTGGAGTATTTCTGTGGTATCTCGGTCTGGTGTATAAATGTTTTTGTATGAATTGTTCCGGGTAGTTTCTTTTGAGTAGGCCGTTATGAATTTTGTCATGGTAGGTGGTGAGTGCGTTGTCAGTGTTACAGATCCGACGGCCACGTAGTGATAATGAGTAGGGAATTGATTTTTTCGTGTGTAGGGGATGACAACTGTGAAAATCTAGGTACTGTAATTTGTTTGTGTTTTTGAAATGAACTGACGTACTAATTTGGTTACTATCGCTGATGGTTAGATCGACGTCTAAAAATGTGATTCTGTCTGTTGAGATTGTGTGTGTAAATTTCAGTTGGCTATGGTTGTTTAATCTCTGAAGGAATCCGGTCAGGGAATCCCTGCCGTGTGGCCAGATCATAAAGATGTCATCAATAAACCTTTTCCACACCAGTGGTTTATGCTGCTCAGACATCAGGAACATTGTTTCAATGGAGGCCATAAAGATGTTGGCATAGCTGGGGGCCATTCTAGTTCCCATTGCAGTTCCTTTCATTTGTTGATAAAATTTATTTTCAAATGTAAAGTAATTATTCTTCAATGTTAATTCGGCAAGTGAAACTAAGAAGTCAGTGGATGGTTGATGAGGTTGAGGGCGTTCGTTTAAGTGAGTTTGAAGAGCTGACAGTCCGGAATCATGTGGGATGTTGGTATATAACGATACGACATCTATGGTAACTAGAAGAAGATTTATATTGTTTGGTAGCTGGAGAGAATGTATAATGTCAAGAAAATGATTGGTGTCCTTTATGTGCGATGATAAGTCTTTGCAAAGGGGTTGTAGGTGATGGTCGACAAAGGCGGATATTATTTCAGTTGGTGCATTATATGATGCCACTATAGGGCGGCCTGGGTTATTATCTTTGTGGATCTTAGGGAGCATATAAAAATGGGGGGTCCTCGGATGGCCCGGCAGCATATGTTCAATGTCAGCCTCCGATAGTCCCTCGGTTGTACCCCTGGTGTTAAGGTGGTTACGAATCAAATCCATAGTCTGGCCACACGGGTCACTTGGTACGACTTTGTAAAAGGTTGTGTCATTTAATTGTCTTAGTCCTTCGTTAATGTAATCATTTTTGTCTAAAATTACTGTCGCTGATCCCTTGTCGGCTGGTAGTATGATAATGTTTTCATTGTTTTCCAGTTTTTTTAAAGCTTGTCGTTCAGAATGAGTTAAATTTTGTGTTTTGATTTGTAAATTATTGATGTAACGATATATATATAATATCAAAAGCCAGAAATAAACTTGTACAGGAAAATGTTAGACTTTCAAGAAAACTACATAATCTCCGAATCTACTACACACAAAACAATATAAATCTACCATTAAGGTATGCTCGAACCTATGCACTCCCGAGCTTGAACCTTAGTCCGACGGATCTGACAAACCCCTTCTCTATACCCCCACCACCACAGACCTCCACTTGTAAAACTTCTGAAGACCAACAAATAATAAATCTATCGACACTGCAGTTAACTCGTGCAGACCACTCAATAATAAATAAAGGTCTATCATTCTGCCCCACAAAAAAGATAGACCGAATAAAGCTTATGAACGATTTTGTAAATTTTGGACGAAAATTAAAGTGGAAATATTATTGGAAGACTCATGCCCACCAAAATAGTGACACCACACATCCAGCTCTGAAAAAATTCAAACCACCATCACCAAATGAACCGCCACAATTGCCACCAAACCACCCAATAGAAATTTTTATGTGTAATATCCTCGCAAAACTCTCCGATGATCGTTACATCAATAATTTACAAATCAAAACACAAAATTTAACTCATTCTGAACGACAAGCTTTAAAAAAACTGGAAAACAATGAAAACATTATCATACTACCAGCCGACAAGGGATCAGCGACAGTAATTTTAGACAAAAATGATTACATTAACGAAGGACTAAGACAATTAAATGACACAACCTTTTACAAAGTCGTACCAAGTGACCCGTGTGGCCAGACTATGGATTTGATTCGTAACCACCTTAACACCAGGGGTACAACCGAAGGACTATCGGAGGCTGACATTGAACTTATGCTGCCGGGCCATCCGAGGACCCCCCATTTTTATATGCTCCCTAAGATCCACAAAGATAATAACCCAGGCCGCCCTATAGTGGCATCATATAATGCACCAACTGAAATAATATCCGCCTTTGTCGACCATCACCTACAACCCCTTTGCAAAGACTTATCATCGCACATAAAGGACACCAATCATTTTCTTGACATTATACATTCTCTCCAGCTACCAAACAATATAAATCTTCTTCTAGTTACCATAGATGTCGTATCGTTATATACCAACATCCCACATGATTCCGGACTGTCAGCTCTTCAAACTCACTTAAACGAACGCCCTCAACCTCATCAACCATCCACTGACTTCTTAGTTTCACTTGCCGAATTAACATTGAAGAATAATTACTTTACATTTGAAAATAAATTTTATCAACAAATGAAAGGAACTGCAATGGGAACTAGAATGGCCCCCAGCTATGCCAACATCTTTATGGCCTCCATTGAAACAATGTTCCTGATGTCTGAGCAGCATAAACCACTGGTGTGGAAAAGGTTTATTGATGACATCTTTATGATCTGGCCACACGGCAGGGATTCCCTGACCGGATTCCTTCAGAGATTAAACAACCATAGCCAACTGAAATTTACACACACAATCTCAACAGACAGAATCACATTTTTAGACGTCGATCTAACCATCAGCGATAGTAACCAAATTAGTACGTCAGTTCATTTCAAAAACACAAACAAATTACAGTACCTAGATTTTCACAGTTGTCATCCCCTACACACGAAAAAATCAATTCCCTACTCATTATCACTACGTGGCCGTCGGATCTGTAACACTGACAACGCACTCACCACCTACCATGACAAAATTCATAACGGCCTACTCAAAAGAAACTACCCGGAACAATTCATACAAAAACATTTATACACCAGACCGAGATACCAAAGAAATACTCCACATACCACTAACCCAACAAACGAAACCCGTCTGATCACTAACTTCTTTCATGGCAGCCACAAACTAAAAACACTAATTCAGGATCATCTTCCAATTTTACATCAAAACAATGAAACCAAAGACTTACTTCCGAAGAACCCAAAAATTTGCTTTAGACAAAACAGAAACCTAAAAGCCACCCTCACCAAAACCAAACCGAAACTCCCAGCCCTAAACACAACCCACGCATCTCTCGGAACATCCCCATGCCGACGGCCACGTTGTAAAACATGCGCGATCATAAACACAAACACCAACATCAATACACACCACTCATCTAACACCTACAAAACACAACCAAACACGACATGTAAAACAGAAAACTGCATATACCTACTAGAATGCCGGCACTGTCCGGCATTCTACGTAGGGGAAACAAAAAACGCACTCCATATCAGATTAAACCAACACAGACACACTTCAAAAATACAAAATAATATCTTACCCATACCAACACACACACGACTACACAACCTCACATTTAATCAATGCTTTACAGTCCGAATCATTAAATCATTCAACCCACCATTAACTGAAATTCAACTCCGAACATGGGAATCCTCGTTTATATGGTCACTTGGTGCGCACTACGGATCAGGACTAAATCGTCAACACTGACCCAATAACACATCACGGCTGCTGGATGGTGCCACTTTCTCAGAAAATTTATAAATAGATTAATTCAGTTAATTGTAAATAAACCTCTTTCTTTCTGTAAATATGTTAGTAACATTAAGTAGGTTAGTATTGTAAATAAACCTCTTTCTTTTTGTAAATATGTAAGTGACATTGTATGTATAATTATTTTTCAACTGACGCCGGGCCCAGTAGGGCCCGAAATATATCTTGAATTTACTTTTTCTGTGTTTTTTATATATATCTATATACATCTATTACAAATAAAAACAATAAAAAGCTTGAAAGAGCCAAATATTTATTTAATAAAAAGTTTGCTCGCACATGCGAAAGTAATACATCCAAAAAATATATATAAAATAAAAACGAAGACTCGTTTTGGTTGAACTCAATACTATACAGATGTTCCAGTTGCTGATCTTAGCCGCAGTCATACAAAGAAGAATTTCACCAGAAACGAATAAGCCGCACAAATTTATATACACTGTTTTTCAAGTCTCTTCTCTTGACACGGGTGTGAAGTCTAAATGCAGAGATCATATTATATTCAAGAAGTTTATCGCAAATGACTGCATCAAGAGAAAGTTGGTGTTTGCACTGATATAGAATTAGGAGTTTCTCAACAATTTCATAAACTTGTGTTGTGCCGTTGTGTTGGCTATACGGCTTCCTCAGAATTATAATTAGGATTGACCACCTTGATCTCAGGTTCCCCTTTTGCTTTCTCTCTTTTTACTCTGTATAAACTTGCTTTCATTTTATTTATTTTCAATTTAAGGTTAACATTAAACTTGACAGACTTAAGGTGAGAAAATCCAAAACGTAAAAGAGACATCTGTCAGAGACAAAAAACCAGAGAGTAAGTTTAACACTCACTCAACCTTTTTGATAATTCTCGAAAATAAAACCTCTAACGACATGCAAGAAGTCCTGAATAAAATCAAAGACACAGTTGACAAACTTTTTCAATACTACACACATATTGTGTACCTTGGAAAATGTCTTGAAATTGGCGCAGCACCAAAGGGGCTAATCCCCAACATTCCGTTGCATACAATGCCACAAATAATAAGACCAAACATGATCCTCATAAATCACATAAATGCACTTCACACGACATACATACTCTATACACAATATTCATTCTTATGTACTCATTACAAAAATAGTCTAGACTGTCTTCTAAAAGTTAGTCTAATTGCGTATCCTCACATCTTTCTAACTGTACAAAATATATTATCAAAAGCCAGAAATAAACTTGTACAGGAAAATGTTAGACTTTCAAGAAAACTACATAATCTCCGAATCTACTACACACAAAACAATATAAATCTACCATTAAGGTATGCTCGAACCTATGCACTCCCGAGCTTGAACCTTAGTCCGACGGATCTGACAAACCCCTTCTCTATACCCCCACCACCACAGACCTCCACTTGTAAAACTTCTGAAGACCAACAAATAATAAATCTATCGACACTGCAGTTAACTCGTGCAGACCACTCAATAATAAATAAAGGTCTATCATTCTGCCCCACAAAAAAGATAGACCGAATAAAGCTTATGAACGATTTTGTAAATTTTGGACGAAAATTAAAGTGGAAATATTATTGGAAGACTCATGCCCACCAAAATAGTGACACCACACATCCAGCTCTGAAAAAATTCAAACCACCATCACCAAATGAACCGCCACAATTGCCACCAAACCACCCAATAGAAATTTTTATGTGTAATATCCTCGCAAAACTCTCCGATGATCGTTACATCAATAATTTACAAATCAAAACACAAAATTTAACTCATTCTGAACGACAAGCTTTAAAAAAACTGGAAAACAATGAAAACATTATCATACTACCAGCCGACAAGGGATCAGCGACAGTAATTTTAGACAAAAATGATTACATTAACGAAGGACTAAGACAATTAAATGACACAACCTTTTACAAAGTCGTACCAAGTGACCCGTGTGGCCAGACTATGGATTTGATTCGTAACCACCTTAACACCAGGGGTACAACCGAGGGACTATCGGAGGCTGACATTGAACTTATGCTGCCGGGCCATCCGAGGACCCCCCATTTTTATATGCTCCCTAAGATCCACAAAGATAATAACCCAGGCCGCCCTATAGTGGCATCATATAATGCACCAACTGAAATAATATCCGCCTTTGTCGACCATCACCTACAACCCCTTTGCAAAGACTTATCATCGCACATAAAGGACACCAATCATTTTCTTGACATTATACATTCTCTCCAGCTACCAAACAATATAAATCTTCTTCTAGTTACCATAGATGTCGTATCGTTATATACCAACATCCCACATGATTCCGGACTGTCAGCTCTTCAAACTCACTTAAACGAACGCCCTCAACCTCATCAACCATCCACTGACTTCTTAGTTTCACTTGCCGAATTAACATTGAAGAATAATTACTTTACATTTGAAAATAAATTTTATCAACAAATGAAAGGAACTGCAATGGGAACTAGAATGGCCCCCAGCTATGCCAACATCTTTATGGCCTCCATTGAAACAATGTTCCTGATGTCTGAGCAGCATAAACCACTGGTGTGGAAAAGGTTTATTGATGACATCTTTATGATCTGGCCACACGGCAGGGATTCCCTGACCGGATTCCTTCAGAGATTAAACAACCATAGCCAACTGAAATTTACACACACAATCTCAACAGACAGAATCACATTTTTAGACGTCGATCTAACCATCAGCGATAGTAACCAAATTAGTACGTCAGTTCATTTCAAAAACACAAACAAATTACAGTACCTAGATTTTCACAGTTGTCATCCCCTACACACGAAAAAATCAATTCCCTACTCATTATCACTACGTGGCCGTCGGATCTGTAACACTGACAACGCACTCACCACCTACCATGACAAAATTCATAACGGCCTACTCAAAAGAAACTACCCGGAACAATTCATACAAAAACATTTATACACCAGACCGAGATACCACAGAAATACTCCACATACCACTAACCCAACAAACGAAACCCGTCTGATCACTAACTTCTTTCATGGCAGCCACAAACTAAAAACACTAATTCAGGATCATCTTCCAATTTTACATCAAAACAATGAAACCAAAGACTTACTTCCGAAGAACCCAAAAATTTGCTTTAGACAAAACAGAAACCTAAAAGCCACCCTCACCAAAACCAAACCGAAACTCCCAGCCCTAAACACAACCCACGCATCTCTCGGAACATCCCCATGCCGACGGCCACGTTGTAAAACATGCGCGATCATAAACACAAACACCAACATCAATACACCACTCATCTAACACCTACAAAACACAACCAAACACGACATGTAAAACAGAAAACTGCATATACCTACTAGAATGCCGGCACTGTCCGGCATTCTACGTAGGGGAAACAAAAAACGCACTCCATATCAGATTAAACCAACACAGACACACTTCAAAAATACAAAATAATATCTTACCCATACCAACACACACACGACTACACAACCTCACATTTAATCAATGCTTTACAGTCCGAATCATTAAATCATTCAACCCACCATTAACTGAAATTCAACTCCGAACATGGGAATCCTCGTTTATATGGTCACTTGGTGCGCACTACGGATCAGGACTAAATCGTCAACACTGACCCAATAACACATCACGGCTGCTGGATGGTGCCACTTTCTCAGAAAATTTATAAATAGATTAATTCAGTTAATTGTAAATAAACCTCTTTCTTTCTGTAAATATGTTAGTAACATTAAGTAGGTTAGTATTGTAAATAAACCTCTTTCTTTTTGTAAATATGTAAGTGACATTGTATGTATAATTATTTTTCAACTGACGCCGGGCCCAGTAGGGCCCGAAATATATCTTGAATTTACTTTTTCTGTGTTTTTTATATATATCTATATACATCTATTACAAATAAAAACAATAAAAAGCTTGAAAGAGCCAAATATTTATTTAATAAACAGTTTTATTTTCGTTTTTTACGCCATACGTTTTTACGTACATTTAGTTACTCGTATATGACGAAATTTTGTCACATAATTACTATTAGCTGTCTGGAAATACTTTAATTTAGTTTCTTCTATACGTGCTACTTTTATATGCTTAGCATGTGGTTAAGGTACGAGTATTTGTGAATAAAGTAAATCATATACTAGCATTTAACATGGCAATATGAATAAAATTCTAGTGTGATAAAACTGAACGACGGCATCAACTCTTTTCATTTCACGACAAATTTTACGATGGCTTCCAGTTGAAGCTGTTTTATGACATGAACTTGTACGTTCGAAAATAAAATGTGTAAATAAATGGATATGGCAATGCAAGATGATCCTCATTCAAAATACTGGTCAAGTGCGAGTAGGACTTGTGCTCTGAGGATTCCGTACAGATTCAAACACAAATTTATTCCACAAACATTTATGATACATGAATTTAACTTGACACTTATGATCTATTAAACTGTGTCCAAAAGGTTGTTCGTCAATTTGTTGTTTTGTGTGATTTACTTTGTTTGGTCAAACAAGAGTTTCCAAATCGACTAACAAATAACAATGACGATATTGACGAGACGATTAAACAGTTATTTGTTGTTTTAAGGACTGCCACTATAATCATGCAGCAGAATACGAAAGAGTTTTATTTACGATCACTTAGTAATTATAATTACTGAGTAGCATATTAATATTACTTTTATACAATTTCTATCTTTGTGCAGATATAAATAAACAGAAAATTTATTTATTTTGCCGTTATTTGTTCACGGTGTTATTTTACTTTATTAGAATTTCAATTTGCAAAGATATAAGTGGGGTTGCGTAGGTGCTATTATCAAAATAAACATAAATAAATAATCTGTTAGTTATGATTTGCTTGACAACATTAGGCGACTAGACAAGACTAGACAACTTGACAACCTTTGTTTTTGCTAGGATATTGGCAGAACCTTATAGCGGCCTTGTTAACGCGATAATTTGGTAGGAACCAACTTGGCACAAGGAGTGTAGCTAGGAGTGTTCCGAGCTGATTTATCCCAGTAGACATGAGGAGGCATTATGTAGGTGCCCTGGAGGAGGGTGGGAACTGCATCCGCCGCGCCTCACTCCGAGCTAGATATCTGAATAAATTAAGCAACTAGATCGAGTTTGGTGTCATTTTCGCATAATTCGGAGGCGAGGAATTCATTTCTGAAACAAAATTACCACTCAAACATAGAAAAAAAAAGATTTTAGCAAAAACGTATAAAATAGATGTGATTTTATGTTCGAAAATCTTTACACTGAAGATATGGTCTAAATCAGGGCTGGTAAATAAATACTGGGCTAAATCAGCTCGGAACACTCCTAGCTACACCTGTGCCAAGCGGTTTCTTCCGTTGAAAGTTTGCAAGGTCAATCGCATTAACAAGACCGCTATTAAATGTATACCACATTTAAATTCTCAGAATTTTAATGCCGATTCCATTGCCCCTTAGCTTGGAACTTGTTGTTTTCAAATCTGTAGACTGTAGTTAAGATGCACTTTTTTGAGATGGTCACGAAAAATATAAATTTGAGCATTTCTGACGATGTCACTCGTGTAATAAAAACATGCATGTATATTTTTATACAACATCTGGACTGGCTATTTCAGTATATTCGCCAAAAACACTTGTATGTCATGACCAACACTTCTATAATAGACTTTCCACACAGTTTGTAAGTCTTCGTTGCTGTCTAAGAACATAGCGCCTGCAATCAGTTCAAACATGTCACTTGGGAGCTTCAACCCTTCAACATCTATCAAATTTAGAACATCTTCGACAATCTCGTAGTCCCTTTGTTCCTGATACTTCACAAAATAAATATTTCTGTAGTAGAACCTCTCCTTGGTTCGCTGCCCAAAAAATGCCGCCTACAATCGACTCAAATCTGTCACGGAGGACCTTCGGCACTTTAACATACTCCACACTATGGCTACCACTTCATTACTACCATTAAATACAGAACATTTTCGAGAATCTCGTGAAACCTTTGTTCCTGATGCTCCACAAAACAAGGCAGGTGCCAACTCTTCATTGCGTGTTGGTGGCAACAATGCCCTGTAGTGCTAGCAGTATGCCCAAAATGGCTGCAAATGGTGTTAAAGTAATGAAAATCGGAACGAGAAATCTTTAGGGCATGTGAATCAATTTGACCAGTAGCACAAAAAAAGAAAAAAGTATCAAATGAAAGGGCTTTCTGAGTCAATTCTAAAAATATACCACATCATTCCATTTCGTATACTTGTTTGAAATTAAAATAATTTTTAAAACATATCACGTTTGGGCTCCACTAGATACGATACGGTTGAATATTTTTTTGTAAAATGTACGTAATATCCTCATATCGAACCTTAAAAAGCTATTTTAAAAATATTTACATTTAGTGTTTATTTTATAAACTTGGGTTCATCACTGGCTAATCTCTAGTGCAAGCTGAAATGTGATGCGTAAAACACGTGATGTATTTTATCCCTGTGACTTATTTGTCAAATAGACTCCTAGTATTACATAAACAGGTAGAAATACGCTAAACCTAGTAGAAATTGTAAATTTTTCGACATCCAGTTTAGCAAGAGAAAATTTTCATAACCTCACTTTCTGTGCCACTCACCTTTATGTTTGCGACGACGCCTCATTTTTAGGGTTCCGTAGACCGACAAGGAACCCATATAGTTTCGCCACGTCTGGCTGTCCATCCGTCCGTCCGCGGCTTAGCTCAAACTTTTAGGTACTAGAAAGCTGTAATTTGGCATGGGTATATAACCAGTGAGAAATAAGAAAGGAATTGAAAACGTTGTCATGTACTTTTGTCTGCATTGGGTTGTGATAGAGTCTGCATAAAAAATAGTTTCTTTATTATTATTTTTATGAGTAACATTTTACTTTTTTACACCTTTTCCATGTTAAGTGTGTACCTTTGTGTGACAAGTGTAGTTATAATATACCTTTAATGTCATAGGCAATAATATTACACGTATTTAAATTAAAACATGTGTTCAAATGGATGGTAGTCCTCCAAATTCTTTTCTTCCTCGAAGTATTTTATCACGTTAAACACTATTTCACGTGTATCACTAGGATCACCATTCCTCGTTTTCAAGGACTCATAGTTTGTAACCGTAATAAGCAACAGTCAATTTAACAATAACAAAAAGAAAACAAAAACAAGTGAAACAATGAACAAGACAATCAAAATCAAAATATTTATTTTGTAAAATAGATATATAAAGTATACTTTCTACAAGTCGAAGTTAATCTTTACAGTATATATCTTTAGAATAAAAAAATAATATGTATATACTAATAAGGGAAATACATACAAAAAATATTTAGGATGGGTTAGTAAAATGTAATTATACACCTGCATAAAATGGCAAAATCTAGGAATAAAAATATATTATATAAATGATGCAACGAACAAACAAGTTGATAAATAAATACGGGAAATACATCCAAGAAATATTAAGGTTGGGCTACTAAAATGTAACAAAGTTATACACCTGCATAAAATAAGGAAATATAGGAATAAAAATATTTATTTTATTATTTTTATTTATTTTATATATTCCACCATAAAATATATTTTACAATTTACCCAATCGATACCAATAAACCATAATATTGGTTCCTCTCGGTATCGAGTCATTCTACACTTCTGGACACATCTATTGGCCCACCTTAAGAGTTTAAGTTTCGATGGCCCCTACCTAAATATGATTGCTAGATTGAACAAAAACTATTGATCCAGTTTTAAACCTGATACATTTTACCATCTTTTTCGATCCTATTGTTTTAAATTTGAATTCAGAATACCACACGACATGGAGCTACGCCTAACAAGTCGGGTATGCGCCTTGATGAAGGCAGTTAATTTTTTAATAAAAAACATGTTTAATCAAATAAAGGTTTAATTTAATAACGCATGTTGCCTCCATGGGCATCTACGACAGCTCTCATACGATTAGGCATAGAGTTTATCAACCGCTCTATGAAATTTTGAGGGATCATCTCCCATTCCTCTTCTATGGCAGTTTTTAACTCCTGTAACGTCTATGCAACTGGCTGACGAGCCCTAACACGTCTTTTTAGTTCGTCCCACATGTGCTCAATCGGGTTCATGTCTGGGCTTCTGGCTGGCCAGTCCATAACTGTGATGTTCACATCCTGAAGATATTCCCTGACGATGCCGGCCGTATGGGCTCTTGCATTATCATGCATAAAAAGGAAATTTGGGCGCACATGGTCCGCGTATGGCATCACGTGAGGTTCTAAGCACTCACGAATGTACCTTTCAGCATTTAATGTTGGCAGCCGTGGTCCCGTAACAACCTCAAGTTGAGTTTTGCCGCTCGCGGATATACCGCCCCAGACAGTCCATGAGCCACCGTCATAAGCAACCCTCTCTACAAAGCAGCATTGTGCAAAACGCTCTCTCTTACGTCGGTAGACCTTCATCCTTCCATCATTGCCATGTAACGCAATTTTAGACTCATCAGAAAAGAGTACACGGCTCCAATGCTGCTGAGTCCAATTTAAATGAGTGCGCGCGAAATGAAGGTACGCTGTTTGGTGGGCTCGCGTTAGTTGGGGCCATTAGCTGGCTTGTGTGGTACCATATTGCGTTCTTTTAACCTTCTCCGAATAGTTCCAGCGCTCACAGATACTCCGTGGAAGTCGCGAAGTTGGTTTTGTATCTCAATGGAGGTAAGGTGACGATTTCTCAAGCAGGTCGTCACGATGAATCGATCCTGCCTTTCAGTTGTGACCCGAAATTGTGGCTTTGCTTGGCGATGGACAAAGCCGCCAGTCTCTAGGTACCTCCGATAAACATTTCGGACCGCAGATCGACCTAAATTAAGTTGATCACTCACATTTCTTTGGCTGTGTCCGGCCTGGATAAGTGCCACAGCTTGGGCGGCGACTTCAGGCGAAGCATCCATAGATAGAACCTCACCTTAATCTTAAGAATAAGTAATGTTTGTTGCAAAACCAAAGAGAAAACTCACACTTTCAAGAATGAAATCCAAGTAAACTGTTGAGATTTATTGGGAACCGGCGGAAAGAAACACAATCTGAGATACAACGTAATTATATTGTGCACACGATATATGACACACACCACACCACTACAGAAAGAAAGAGCGAGCACAAGTCGCGCAACACTAGCGCCAACGTCCTTTATAGGAACTACTTATTTCCTTATTCTTAACATAAACCAATAAAATCAAGTTAAGATCAAGTTTTCTTAGTATTCGATTGTTTGATATCAACGAACAGGCTCCAAATTGTCTTTTGTTTCTTTAAACCCTGTGTTCGAAATTCAAAAAAGACTATTGAATGAAATTATGAATGTGCCAGGTTCAAAACTGCATAAAAACTTTTTGCTCGACCTAATATAATTTTTTAGCTAGGACCAAACGAAACTGAAAATGCAAGGTGGGCCAATAGATGTGTCCAGAAGTGTATTTGCTACTACATTTGGTTTCCTTAACTATTATATTAAACTAACAAAACAACCTACAATATGTTATCTTATAAAACTTAAACAATAAAAAAGAAGGTAGGCAACCAGGACCATTCCATAACAATGAAAGACAAGATTCTGACGACTGGTGGTGCAGTTCAAAACGTGCGGTTCGATATTACAGGCTGTTTAGTTTTGGTGAGCATAATTAATGTTGTGGGTTTATTTTATTTTTGCTTATTGTATATTATTGCTTAAACTTTCTAAATAGTAAGATTTTAATTTCGGGTTCACGTTTTGATAATTGATTGAAGTTTTAAGATCTTTTTGTAATTGATTGATAGTTTAGGTATGAGGTATTGAGAGGTTCTTTTTCCATATAAATTAGTAGTTTTTGGTATGATAAGATTATTGTTGTTCATTTGTCTCGTATTTATTTTATGAGATATTTGTATGTCCTTTCAGAAATATTGTTCAGCCAATAGGCTATATTGAATTTTCTGATGTACAGGAATAATACCACATTGTTTGAAAAGGCCCAAGGGATTATCGTGAAATTTCATTTTTACCTTTGGTGGTACTATAGTTTTTAGTATTCTAAGTTGTAATGTGAATATTCTGGAAAGGTATGTTCTGAAAGACCTTCCATAGCTTGTCAAACCGTAGGATATGACGGACTCAGCAAGTGCCTTATATAAGGCTAAGCGCGCTTGGTATGACAGCTTTTTCTTAATTATTGAAAACTTTGCGAGCATAGCTCTTAACTTTGCGCATACAGCATCAATGTGATTACCCCAGTTAAAACGGTCATCAAAATCAACGGTAAGACCTCGGTAAGCCTGGCTTTTCTCCTGATCTATTGCCGTACATTTACACAAATGAGTGTTTTTGTGGAGGCAGTCATGAGAATGAGCAATCAGGGTAGATTTTGGGTCTGCTGCAGGGTTATGACTCGAATGGATATGGATAAATTTAGTTTTTTGTGAGTTGACAACAAGTCCTATGTCATGCGACCATCTACTTACTCGGTCAAAATCATTTTGCAACTTACATAGTGCCTCCGCAGGATCCCTATCTGCTGATATTAGACAGTTATCGTCAGCATATTGATAAACTGAGCAGTGTTTTATTGTATTGTCTAGGTCATTTACATATGCCAGATAGTGAAAGGGCCCTAGTACCGATCCTTGTGCGGTTCATTCTGTAACGTGCCTCGTTTTGATAAATAGTCCATACACCAGTCAAGCAAAGGACCTCTGATACCACTGTCATCCAGCTTCTGAACTAGTTTTTTGTGTTGTAGGGTATCAAAGGCCTTGCTATAACCGATAAGAACTAATAATACATGTTTCTTGTCGTTTAAGTGCTGGTTTATCTCATCTGTAAAATTTGATAGAAGGAGGGACGTGCTTTTTTTGTTTTGAAACCCGTATTGTTTGGATGATAATATTTTGTATTTGTCATAAAAAAATCGAATATGGCTGCATACATATTTTTCTATAATTTTATCTATTTTTGACAGAATTGTTATTTGCCGATATTTGCCATATTCACGATGCGAATATTTTTTATAAATAGGTCGAACAATCCCTAATTTTAGTTCATTCGGGTAATGTCCAGTGCAAATTGATATGTTAATAAGATCAGCTATTGCGGATGATATATTAAGAGCTATGGTTTTTACGTCACATGCTCTTATTCTGTCTATTCCCGTCACCTTGTTACTATTGATACTTGCAATTGTTCTACAGACCGAGGCACTTGTTGATTTTTTAAATAGTAGGCTCACATCACATGATTTCCTATTGGACTTTTCGGCCAGTAATGGTTTACCGCATTGCGGAACTATCTTCTCTACGTTTTGTTCAAAGCTCTTTCCAAAGTTATTCGCAATGTTTTTTTCTTCTTCTTTGTTGGAAATATTAAATGCCTTTGAGATTACACTATCAACTGCTGATTTCACTCGACCCGTAATTTTATTGAGTAATTGCCATAGCTTTTTTGGTTCTCTTTTAAGTTTGTCTATTTCGTTCATAAAATATTTATTTCTAGTCTTTTCTAGAATTGTATTAGCTTTGTTTCTTTATTTATTATATTCTAATTTTAATACCTTGTTGTTAGAGTCTTTCTTCCACTTTATAAATAACATATCACTGTCTTTGCATGCAAAGATTACTTTGTAGTTATATATTTTGCTTGGAAAATGCATTGTTCTATTTTCTTCGTACTTAAACGCAGGTTCTTGATATCTTCAGAACACCTGATTATTATTGCTCGTACTTTTTCCTCTTGACGAACCATAATCCTTCCATTCTTGCACCATATAAACTTGTACATATCCCGTAATTCTTGTTTAACTTGCCAGAGAAGGTTTTTGTTATGCTGTGTTAAGGCTTCACGTAAATAGATCTTGTAAGTAGCTGGTTCACCTTTTAACTCGGGAAAAATGTCCTTCACGAAGACAAGGGCATTCTTAGCTGCCATCAGTAACTGGTCGCGGGTTAGTTCTTCGTTCATCTCCACTTTGATTATTCTCTACGCATAGGTAGACGTTTCACGGACTTTACGTTCTCCTTATCGGCGTTTATTTTAAGTAGTATGGCATCCATTATCAGGTCAGGATTCTCCTTAACTTTGTATGGAATTCCTGCAATCTCCAGTTGTTTTGATAGGAAGGCTTGCTGCAGCTCGCATACGCGTTGTTCCATGGCATTCAGTCTGGTTTCCATGTGGGTATTCTTGTTTATCATATTTTATCATAGCCGTGTTTTTGTTTTCTAGCTCCGTGATTTTCTCTTTGTAAACTTCCATAGCTTCTATAAACTCATCGACTTTCCCACTACAATATTCTAAGGTCTTTTCAATGTTCTTCAAATCCTTCTTGATTGCTTTTTTGACTTGTGATGTAATGTCACTAAGAAATTGCTTCACATTAATTACAGAGCTGAGTGATTTACCTGCAAGTGAGCTGTCTTCGTCTCCAGAATCATCCTCAGGGACGATAAACGACTTCCTTTTCGGTGATTCACGAGAACACTCTTCACATTTCCATTCTAGATTGTCGTTGGTACGCAACGCATGCAGTTGTTTGTTGGTCATTCCTGCACATTGGGTTTTTGCGTGAACTAGTTTATCATATTTACTACACTGCACTCCCGGTGACTTTTCACGGACTTAATGTTCTCCTTATCGGCGTTTATTTTAAGTAGTATGGCATCCATTATCAGGTCAGGGTTCTCCTTATCTTTGTATGGAACTCCTGCAATCTACAGTTGTTTTGATAGGCGGGCTTGCTCCTGCTCGCATACGCGTTGTTCCATGGCATTCAGTCTGGTTTCCATGTGGGTGTTCTTGTTTATTATAGCCGTGTTTTTGTTTTCTAGCTCCTTAATTTTCTCTTTGTAAACTTCCATAGCTTCTATAAACTCATCGACTTTTCCACTACAATATTCTAAGGTCTTTTCAATGTCTTTCAAATCCTTCTTGATTGTTTTTTTGACTTGTGATGTAATGTCACTAAGAAATTGCTTCACATTTATTACAACGCTGAGTGATTTACCTGCAAGTGAGCTGTCTTCGTCTCCAGAGTCATCCTCAGGGACGATAAACGACTTCCTTTTCTATGATTCACGAGAACACTCTTCACATTTCCATTCTAGATTGTCGTTGGTACGCAACGCATGCAGTTGTTTGTTGGTCATTCCTGCACATTGGGTTTTTGCGTGAACTAATTTATCATATTTACTACACTCCACTCCCGGCGAGTTTTCACGGACTTTACGTTCTCCTTATCGGCGTTTATTTTAAGTAGTATGGCATCCATTACCAGGTCACGGTTCTCCTTATCTTAGTAATGAGCTCCTGCAATTTCCAGTTGTTTTGATAGGCGGGCTTGCTCCAGCTCGCATACGTGTTGTTCCATGGCATTCAGTCTGGTTTCCATGTGGTTATTCTTGTTTATCATAGCCATGTTTTTGTTTTCTAGCTCCTTAATTTTCTCTTTGTAAACTTCCATAGCTTCTATAAACTCCTCGACTTTTCCACTACAATATTCTAAGGTCTTTTCAATGTCTTTCATATCCTTCTTGATTGTTTTTTTGACTTGTGATGTAATGTCACTAAGAAATTGCTTCACATTTATTACAACGCTGAGTGATTACCCTGCAAGTGAGCTGTCTTCGTCTCCAGAGTCATCCTCAGGGACGATAAACGACTTCCTTTTCGGTGATTCACGAGAACACTCTTCACCTTTCCATTCTAGATTGTCGTTGGTACGCAACGCATGCAGTTGTTTGTTGGTCATTCCTGCACATTGGGTTTTTGCGTGAATTAATTAATCATATTTACTACACTCCACTCCTGGCGACTTTTCACGGACTTAACGTTCTTCTTATTGGCGTTTCTTTTAAGTGGTATGGCATCCATTATCAGGTCAGGGTTCTCCTTATCTTTGTATGGAACTCCTGCAATCTCCAGTTGTTTTGATAGGCAGGCTTGCTCCAGCTCGCATACGCGTTGTTCAATGGCATTCAGTCTGGTTTCCATGTGGTTATTCTTGTTTATCATAGCCGTGTTTTTGTTTTCTAGCTCCTTAATTTTCTCTTTGTAAACTTCCATAGCTTCTATAAACTCCTCGACTTTTCCACTACAATATTCTAAGGTCTTTTCAATGTTTTTCATATCCTTCTTGATTGTTTTTTTGACTTGTGATGTAATTTCACTAAGAAATTGCTTCACATTTATTACAACGCTGAGTGATTACCCTGCAAGTGAGCTGTCTTCGTCTCCAGAGTCATCCTCAGGGACGATAAACGACTTCCTTTTCGGTGATTCACGAGAACACTCTTCACATTTCCATTCTAGATTGTCGTTGGTACGCAACGCATGCAGTTGTTTGTTGGTCATTCCTGCACATTGGGTTTTTGCGTGAACTAATTTATCATATTTACTACACTCCACTCCCGGCGAGTTTTCACGGACTTTACGTTCTCCTTATCGGCGTTTATTTTAAGTAGTATGGCATCCATTATCAGGTCAGGGTTCTCCTTATCTTTGTATGGAACTCCTGCAATCTCCAGTTGTTTTGATAGGCGGGCTTGCTCCAGCTCGTATACGTGTTGTTCCATGGCATTCAGTCTGGTTTCCATGTGGTTTTTCGTGTTTATCATAGCCGTGTTTTTGTTTTCTAGCTCCTCAATTTTCTCTTTGTAAACTTCCATAGCTTCTATAAACTCATCGACTTTTCCACTACAATATTGTTAGGTCTTTTCAATGTCTATCATCTCCTTCTTGATTGTTTTTTTGACTTGCGATGTAATGTCACTAAGAAATTGCTTCACATTAATTACAGAGCTGAGTGATTTACCTGCAAGTGAGCTGTCTTCGTCTCCAGAATCATCCTCAGGGACGATAAACGACTTCCTTTTCGGTGATTCACGAGAACACTCTTCACATTTCCATTCTAGATTGTCGTTGGTACGCAACGCATGCAGTTGTTTGTTGGTCATTCCTGCACATTGGGTTTTTGCGTGAACTAGTTTATCATATTTACTACACTGCACTCCCGGTGACTTTTCACGGACTTAATGTTCTCCTTATCGGCGTTTATTTTAAGTAGTATGGCATCCATTATCAGGTCAGGGTTCTCCTTATCTTTGTATGGAACTCCTGCAATCTACAGTTGTTTTGATAGGCGGGCTTGCTCCTGCTCGCATACGCGTTGTTCCATAGCATTCAGTCTGGTTTCCATGTGGGTGTTCTTGTTTATTATAGCCGTGTTTTTGTTTTCTAGCTCCTTAATTTTCTCTTTGTAAACTTCCATAGCTTCTATAAACTCATCGACTTTTCCACTACAATATTCTAAGGTCTTTTCAATGTCTTTCAAATCCTTCTTGATTGTTTTTTTGACTTGTGATGTAATGTCACTAAGAAATTGCTTCACATTTATTACAACGCTGAGTGATTTACCTGCAAGTGAGCTGTCTTCGTCTCCAGAGTCATCCTCAGGGACGATAAACGACTTCCTTTTCTATGATTCACGAGAACACTCTTCACATTTCCATTCTAGATTGTCGTTGGTACGCAACGCATGCAGTTGTTTGTTGGTCATTCCTGCACATTGGGTTTTTGCGTGAACTAATTTATCATATTTACTACACTCCACTCCCGGCGAGTTTTCACGGACTTTACGTTCTCCTTATCGGCGTTTATTTTAAGTAGTATGGCATCCATTACCAGGTCACGGTTCTCCTTATCTTAGTAATGAGCTCCTGCAATTTCCAGTTGTTTTGATAGGCGGGCTTGCTCCAGCTCGCATACGTGTTGTTCCATGGCATTCAGTCTGGTTTCCATGTGGTTATTCTTGTTTATCATAGCCATGTTTTTGTTTTCTAGCTCCTTAATTTTCTCTTTGTAAACTTCCATAGCTTCTATAAACTCCTCGACTTTTCCACTACAATATTCTAAGGTCTTTTCAATGTCTTTCATATCCTTCTTGATTGTTTTTTTGACTTGTGATGTAATGTCACTAAGAAATTGCTTCACATTTATTACAACGCTGAGTGATTACCCTGCAAGTGAGCTGTCTTCGTCTCCAGAGTCATCCTCAGGGACGATAAACGACTTCCTTTTCGGTGATTCACGAGAACACTCTTCACCTTTCCATTCTAGATTGTCGTTGGTACGCAACGCATGCAGTTGTTTGTTGGTCATTCCTGCACATTGGGTTTTTGCGTGAATTAATTAATCATATTTACTACACTCCACTCCTGGCGACTTTTCACGGACTTAACGTTCTTCTTATTGGCGTTTCTTTTAAGTGGTATGGCATCCATTATCAGGTCAGGGTTCTCCTTATCTTTGTATGGAACTCCTGCAATCTCCAGTTGTTTTGATAGGCAGGCTTGCTCCAGCTCGCATACGCGTTGTTCAATGGCATTCAGTCTGGTTTCCATGTGGTTATTCTTGTTTATCATAGCCGTGTTTTTGTTTTCTAGCTCCTTAATTTTCTCTTTGTAAACTTCCATAGCTTCTATAAACTCCTCGACTTTTCCACTACAATATTCTAAGGTCTTTTCAATGTTTTTCATATCCTTCTTGATTGTTTTTTTGACTTGTGATGTAATTTCACTAAGAAATTGCTTCACATTTATTACAACGCTGAGTGATTACCCTGCAAGTGAGCTGTCTTCGTCTCCAGAGTCATCCTCAGGGACGATAAACGACTTCCTTTTCGGTGATTCACGAGAACACTCTTCACATTTCCATTCTAGATTGTCGTTGGTACGCAACGCATGCAGTTGTTTGTTGGTCATTCCTGCACATTGGGTTTTTGCGTGAACTAATTTATCATATTTACTACACTCCACTCCCGGCGAGTTTTCACGGACTTTACGTTCTCCTTATCGGCGTTTATTTTAAGTAGTATGGCATCCATTATCAGGTCAGGGTTCTCCTTATCTTTGTATGGAACTCCTGCAATCTCCAGTTGTTTTGATAGGCGGGCTTGCTCCAGCTCGTATACGTGTTGTTCCATGGCATTCAGTCTGGTTTCCATGTGGTTTTTCGTGTTTATCATAGCCGTGTTTTTGTTTTCTAGCTCCTCAATTTTCTCTTTGTAAACTTCCATAGCTTCTATAAACTCATCGACTTTTCCACTACAATATTGTTAGGTCTTTTCAATGTCTATCATCTCCTTCTTGATTGTTTTTTTGACTTGCGATGTAATGTCACTAAGAAATTGCTTCACATTAATTACAGAGCTGAGTGATTTACCTGTAAGTGAGCTGTCTTCGTCTCCAGAATCATCCTCAGGGACAATAAACGACTTCCTTTTCGGTGATTCACGAGAACACTCTTCGCATTTCCATTCTAGATTGTCGTTGGTACGCAACGCATGCAGTTGTTTGTTGGTCATTCCTGCACATTGGGTTTTTGCGTGGACTAATTTATCATATTTACTACACTTCACTCCCGGCGCCTTTTCACGGACTTTACGTTCTCCTTATCGGCGTTTATTTTAAGTAGTATGGCATCCATTTCCAGGTCACGGTTCTCCTTATCTAAGTAATGAGCTCCTGCAATCTTCAGTTGTTTTGATAGGTGGGCTTGCTCCAGCTCGCATACGCGTTGTTCCATGGCATTCAGTCTGGTTTCCATGTGGGTATTCTTGTTTATCATAGCCGGGTTTTTGTTTTCTAGCTCCTTAATTTTCTCTTTGTAAACTTCCATAGCTTCTATAAACTCATCGACTTTTCCACTACAATATTGTTAGGTCTTTTCAATGTCTATCATCTCCTTCTTGATTGTTTTTTTGACTTGCGATGTAATGTCACTAAGAAATTGCTTCACATTAATTACAGAGCTGAGTGATTTACCTGCAAGTGAGCTGTCTTCGTCTCCAGAATCATCCTCAGGGACAATAAACGACTTCCTTTTCCGTGATTCAGGAGAACACTCTTCATATTTCCATTCTAGATTGTCGTTGGTACGCAACGCATGCAGTTGTTTGTTGGTCATTCCTGCACATTGGGTTTTTGCGTGAACTAATTTATCATATTTACTACACTCCACTCCTGGCGACTTTTCACGGACTTAACGTTCTCCTTATCGGCGTTTCTTTTAAGTGGTATGGCATCCATTATAAGGTCAGGGTTCTCCTTATCTTTGTATGGAACTCCTGCAATCTCCAGTTGTTTTGATAGGCAGGCTTGCTCCAGCTCGCATACGCGTTGTTCCATGGCATTCAGTCTGGTTTCCATGTGGTTATTCTTGTTTATCATAGCCGTGTTTTTGTTTTCTAGCTCCTTAATTTTCTCTTTGTAAACTTCCATAGCTTCTATAAACTCCTCGACTTTTCCACTACAATATTCTAAGGTCTTTTCAATGTCTTTCATATCCTTCTTGATTGTTTTTTTGACTTGTGACGTAATGTCACTGAGAAATTGCTTCACATTAATTACAGAGCTGAGTGATTTACCTGCAAGTGAGCTGTCTTCGTCTCCAGAATCATCCTCAGGGACAATAAACGACTTCCTTTTCCGTGATTCAGGAGAACACTCTTCACATTTCCATTCTAGATTGTCGTTGGTACGCAACGCATGCAGTTTTTTATTGGTCATTCCTGCACATTGGGTTTTTGCGTGAACTATTTTATCATATTTACTACTCTACCCCCGGCGACTTTTCACGGACTTTACGTTCTCTTTATCGGCGTTTATTTTATGTAGTAGGGCATCCATTATCAGGTCAAGGTTCTCTTTATCTTTTTATGGAACTCCTGCAATCTCCAGTTGTTTTGATAGGCGGGCTTGCTCCAGCTCGCATACGCGTTGTTCCATGGCATTCAGTCTGGTTTCCATGTGGTTATTCTTGTTTATCATAGCCATGTTTTTGTTTTCTAGCTCCTTAATTTTCTCTTTGTAAACTTCCATAGCTTCTATAAACTCATCGACTTTTCTACTACAATATTGTAAGCTCTTTTCAATGTCTTTCATATCCTTTTTGATTGTTTTTTTGACTTGTGATGTAATGTCACTAAGAAATTGCTTCACGTTAATTACAGAGCTGAGTAATTTACCTGCAAGTGAGCTATCATCGTCTCCAGAATCATCCTCAGGGACAATAAACGACTTCCTTTTCGGTGATTCACGAGAACACTCTTCACCTTTCCATTCTAGATTGTCGTTGGTACGCAACGCATGCAGTTGTTTGTTGGTCATTCCTGCACATTGGGTTTTTGCGTGAATTAATTTATCATATTTACTACACTCCACTCCTGGCGACTTTTCACGGACTTTACGTTCTTCTTATTGGCGTTTCTTTTAAGTGGTATGGCATCCATTATCAGGTCAGGGTTCTCCTTATCTTTGTATGGAACTCCTGCAATCTCCAGTTGTTTTGATAGGCAGGCTTGCTCCAGCTCGCATACGCGTTGTTCCATGGCATTCAGTCTGGTTTCCATGTGGTTATTCTTGTTTATCATAGCCGTGTTTTTGTTTTCTAGCTCCTTAATTTTCTCTTTGTAAACTTCCATAGCTTCTATAAACTCATCGACTTTCCTACTACAATATTGTAAGGTCTTTTCAATGTCTTTCATATCCTTTTTGATTGTTTTTTTGACTTGTGATGTAATGTCACAAAGAAATTGCTTCACATTAATTACAGAGCTGCGTGATTTACCTGCAAGTGAGCTGTCGAAGACGAAGTCTCCAGAATCATCCTCAGGGACAATAAACGACTTCCTTTTCGGTGATTCACGAGAACACTCTTCACATTTCCATTCTAGATTGTCGTTGGTACGCAACGCATGCAGTTGTTTGTTGGTCATTCCTGCACATTGGGTTTTTGCATGAACTAATTTATCATATTTACTACACTCCAATCCCGGCGACTTTTCACGGACTTTATGTTCTCCTTATCGGCGTTTATTTTAAGTAGTATGGCATCCATTACCAGGTCATGGTTCTCCTTATCTTAGTAATGAGCTCCTGCAATCTCCAGTTGTTTTGATAGGCGGGCTTGCTCCAGCTCGCATACGCGTTGTTCCATGGCATTCAGTCTGGTTTCCATGTGGTTATTCTTGTTTATCATAGCCATGTTTTTGTTTTCTAGCTCCTTAATTTTCTCTTTGTAAACTTCCATAGCTTCTATAAACTCATCGACTTTTCCACTACAATATTGTAAGCTCTTTTCAATGTCTTTCATATCTATGCGATTTTGGCGCATAGCTTACATGGAAATTACTATTTACTTTGGTTTTATGGGTCAAATCAAAAGTATTATTTTGCCCTAAGATTACGAACAGCTGTGATGGTGATGATAATTTGTCTTCACCTGACATTCTGGAAATTACGACGGAAATTTCGAACACTTTTAGAACGAGATTTTACAATAACAATCAAAAATTGTTAACGATAAATTTTATCAAGATTATAAAAAAAGGGTCTTAGGCATGAGTTTAGATAAAGTAGTGTATGAAACTTTACATAACTAGGTATTCAAACCTTTTTATGTACCAGTTTCATAAACTACTATTATTAGACATACATCTATCTAAGATGAAATTTGCTTGAAAACACGCTTCATCTGATACACGATGCGAAATTTCAAAACTTGATTTAATCGATGATTTCCTTCCATTTTTTCGAGTGTCCAGTTTAATGAGTCACAGATTTTCCTCTGAAATTTGGTTGAATATGTTCAACAGACACAAATAGACAGCGCTTTATGTTTTTGACCGAGTCCCTAAACCAGTCCAGAATCTCAAACGACAGGAAAAGGTTTATTTTATTCACCGGCAGTCATTTGTTTTCTCCACCTCGTACATATTGTAAATCTTGGTTTCTCAACAGCAACATCGCTGCGCTGCGTATCACGCAGAATCGGAGCGTAATTTCAAAATATGAGGTTAATTCAACGAACTACAATTCTGGTCAAATAGATTTTCTTTTCTAAAAATTCACTTTATCGGAAAATTGAAAATGTTACAAGTCTGAAAATAAATTTGACAAACATTAAAACATTTGGACGCGGACAATAAGTATTAGTAACACTAAACGTTATTTTCTTGGCTCTGACAAACTAAATGTACAACTAAAATGTGGTGGTCTAAAATATGTGTGGTGGTCTCTGAGATCTTGAAAACCTTTATTAAATCAAAATAACCAAGGGAATAGTACATTGTCAACCGAGGGAAGAAAGAGGCCGGTTACCAACGAGGGTCTAGTTTAGGGTGTGTCTTAATACACACGAGTTAGGAATCGCACTTTCTGTGATACGCAGTGCTTTATACTATACTTGCGAGGAAAATAAAAGACAAAATCTTTAATTTATGATTTTATACTCCTTATTAACTTCTTGGTTCTTACCTGACTTGATGAATGATGCCGACATAGGCAATTTTTAACATTATAACAAATAATAATTTATAAGTGAAAATCGTACGCGAGTTAATCGTTTTTTTGTGGTATCGTAATTAAAAGTAAAATTATACTAGCTACGCACTCAAAATGTCGTCTAGTAGTGAAATACAAGAATTGATGACGCTGCCAGAATGAGAAGAAACTGCCCAAGCAGTTATTGAGAACCCCTTGCCCAAGAAGTCCAGAAATAAATACAATAAAGCATAATTATGAAGATTTTTTACTGTGGAAAAGCGGGAAGAATGCTCTTTCTTTTTCTGAAAATGTATTGCTGTGATATTTTAGTGAAAAAGCACAAAAATGTTAGCCAAGTACCTTGTGGTCTTTGTATTCTAACTGTTGTCAAAGTCAACTTTACAACACTAGTGTTTATTTTTCTCTCTTGCGTAGAGGAATGCGAAGGGATCTTAGCCCATACAGCCATGTTTGAGGCATTTTTTTTATTGATTGCAAAAAATGCCAGTATACCATTGGTAGACTCGACAGAAATGAGCTGGTTTCAGTTTGATGCGTTCGTAGGCTACGTTGAGTTTGATCGTCGGACTACAAGCGCCTACCGCTGACAGCAGGACAGGACTTACGTGCACAGAAAAAGAATGCCCGCCTAAAGTTCATTTGGAGTATTTATTGATTGTTTGTTTCTTTAATTACGTTTCATTTATTCACTTACACTTTTCATTGAAAAACGTAGTATGATAAACGTGGTTTGGGCAAAAACTTACTCGTAACGTTTAAAATACTCGCTTATCGCTCGTGTTTCAAATCGTTCCTCGTAAGTCATTGCCTCCTTACCGCACTTATAGCATAAACTACTATTTTCTGCCCGTTCAGCACGTTAAGGGGGTACCTTTTTACCTCGGTACAAAATGCACATCATAATATTGTTTTCCTTACTTTTAAATAAAATGTATGCAATGAATGTGTTCTAAAGCAACTCGCGGAAATGGTTTGTTGATAATAAGATCTTCACAAAAAATTACATACTTTACTGTATTAAATTTTGTTTGCATTACATTAACAAACTTAAAAGCGTGTTTATAGTTGTAATGTAATGCAGCTAAAATGTAACGCATAAAATTGAATAATTTTCATGTGATCACCTAACTATTAACAAGCAGTTGGCGCGAATTGCTATAAAACGCATTTATTGCAAACTTTTAATTCAAAAGTAAGGAAAACAATATTATGATGTGCATTTTGCACTGAGATCCTCCGTTACCACCTTAAGGGGGGTTATTCTAATTATGCCTCTTTTCAAATTCATTTTAAACCAATAAATAGCTATGATTTAATTTTTGAACGAGCGAGTGCAGCGAGCGAGTTCTTAGATTCTAGTTGGACAATCCGGCTTTTATATGTATCTATGTATGAATGTTTGTTCGACGATAACTCGAGTATCGTTGATCGGAATATCATGAAATTTGGCAGGCGAGTAAATAAGGCGAATAGAATTTTTAAGTTTGAAACATGAGCCAAATCGGCCAAGCGCGAATCGGGTGAGCGCGAGTTCAAAGTTCGGGGCGAACTACTAGTGCATTATGATATAAGTGAGCTGCGTTGGATATTACAGTTGAGTTGGGATTGCAGCCCAAGCCGAAGGCAAGGGCGTAATGGAGCCAAGAGTGTAATGTCTAATGCTTACACGTTTCATACGACGTTTTTCAACACACTTGCGAGGAAGAATTATAAAATTTCATTGTATTATTTTTCCACATAACCAAAATCACAGATGAATTGACAATTTTCTATGAAAAATGGCGGCGGAGATTTTGTTTAGGCGAGCGCAAATGGAAGTAAAGGCTGACTGACACACCCACCAAACAGCCAAATATTAAATATTTACAAACTGAATCTTTGTGTATTTACAACAAAAAATAGTGTTTATATGTTGACAAAAATAAATAATTTGATAAAATGAAATGAATATTTATTATATTTCAACTGAGACAATTTATTTATTCGCAAAACTTTACTATTTCTCAGACATCAAAACTCTTTGCTAAAATAAAAAAAAAACTGTAATGTAAAAAACACTAGTGCGATAACGTAAAGTAAAAAGCACGCGTGTTTATGCTGCATTATGATTTATGACCCTAAAAACGCTGCAATAAGGGTCACTATATAAGCAAGTGTGTTGAAAAATATATTATTGTCATATTTCACTTTTTGATCTAAAATTTCGGCTTTTCGATACACGATTCCTTACTTTTCCTCGATTTAATTAAATCGCAAAGATAGGTCTAAACTATGATTAAAAAAGAATTTAATTTCAGCTATATTAATTTTTGGACAGTAAAACTAATATACTTAAATAAACGTTGTGAAAAATGTGATATAAAACGACCGTCATATAAAAACCCATCCGTCTAATAATAAATAATAACACCGCGAATTTCTGAGCGGCTCGCTTCAGCTTAGCGGGATAAAAATGTGTAAAATGAAAATGTTGGAGCAGGACAGATTAATCGGAATAACCTCGCCTTAACAATGTATTTTCATACACTTTTTCCGCAATAATGACGTATGTTCCCCATCGTTTTAAAAAAAATAAGAAGGTACTTTCCAAGCAGGTGTAGTATAAACATATTTTTCTTATTATTTAGTCTTGATATTAATTCATTTTTTTAAATACTAGGCTATTAAAGGAAGAATAGTAATTTGCTGAGTATTTGTCTATTTGAAAGTTTTTTTTCGTTTGTAATGTTACGGTTTTCGCCTCGTAGTGAAATCGAAATTTGATGTTAAAATCAATTAGTAGATTTATTTTCTCAAAAATTTCGGGTGACAAATTTTGGTTTTCAGAATTTGTGGAGCTCAGTAGTTTACAAAAAACCATTTTGACAACACGTCTGATAGCAAAATAGAATTGTTTCACTACTGTCTTAATAACATACATGAATCAATGACATGTTTTGATGGATAACACAACCCATCTCGTTTTGTAAATCAAGGAGTTCATGATGAGAAACATGATATGTGACTTAAGTTGCATTGACGCAATTTTCACTTTTTTTGCTGTTTACACAGGTGTTAAACAATTTCACCAGGTATACATATAAGCTACAATTTGTTTTGGTGTATCTGTTATAGATTTTTTATTCTTGTTCATGTCTTCTTGGCTCAGCCACTGGTCATAATCAAATGGATAAGCAGATGTAATGTCATCATCATCATCCAATCTATTTTCTATAGTAAATATTTTTTTTATTCTATATGCCATGGTAATTATACTAGCTTATCTAGCTCGAGTTGGTCCGTGTATTAGGAAATAACCAATGAGCAGCTTCCATGCCTGATCTAGGCACACTAGCAGGAGCATTTAGGCTGAAAAGCTAGCTTTGTAAATTTTGAATACGTTTTGTTTTACACATAATTTTCAATTACTTGATGTCATTTGCCATCATACAGGTTTTGTTGATGTATTGTCATTTAAATCACCATATTTTAATTGAGTTGACGTTTTTTATACCTATCGTGGCAGCAGCGATTCGAGAGTGGAATGACAACATCCGAAATCCAAGTTTTGGAGGTACCTTTCGCAGTAAAAATTATATAAGGTGGTTTAATGAACCGTAAAATTCAATTTCGCGACTAGCTATTACCTTACTGAAACTGGCCTGTTCACCCCGAAAAACACGATTTTAACACGAAATTAACTATTTTTGCACTTTAACAGGTGATACATGTATAATACATATAGACATAGGCGAATATAAAATTAAAATCAAACCAAAATATTTATTTTGTAAAATAGATACATAAAGTATACATTTTACAGGTCCAAGTTAATGTTTACAAAAACAATAGAATATGAAAAAAATAATAATACGGGAAATACATAGAAAAATATTTAGGTTGGGCTACTTAAATGTAATAAAATAATACACCTGCATAATAAAATAATTAAATATAGGAACAAAAATATTGTATATTTTATATATTTATATAAAGCAACTTTCGTTTATATCGTTCATGCTAGAGACTTGGTAAGTGGTCAGGACCAAGGTTCAATGACCCTTTATGGGATATATGCAAAAAAAATTGACTCCCTATACCAATTATATTCCTATATATTGTTGTACTAGATATACCTAGTATAGCGGCACAAAAAATATTTTTCGTATTTCGCAATTTCCGTTATTGAAACTTGGTCGTGAGCACTTACCGAGTCTTCAGTATGAATTTGGCTACGTAAACGAAAGACACCTTATAGTATATGTTGCATATTTTTTTTGTCTTTAAGTGGCAAAATAGCTCACACTGAATTCAATGCGTTTTGTTTTATCAGAAAGTTGATGTATTTGTAATAATTCTTAGTTTACGACCATCAATCATCATCACCCTCATAACCACCAAATTACCAATATCAATAAAATTTACACATGGCGTCCCATCATTGGAACTTCGAAGAATCCCTGCGTGGTGTGGCTTAGCCAATCATAGAGCGTTATGGCTGGACGAAAATTGGCGGAATTTATTTCGAACAAACCAAGCATCATTTCAACTCTTTCAAAACTTCCGTATTCGAAACACATATGAGCAATATAAAAATTTACATACTGAAAACCTTTAAGTAACTATCTGACTTAACGATTTAGAAAAGTATTATTTTCTCTATTTTGCGCTATAAATTCGAGGATGCAGCGATCGTCGTAACAGCCATTTTGCATTGCGCGCTGACATGAGCCTTATTTCAAAGTCGCTACAGTCGTCCTGCTTAGTAGCTTACTGAAGCCCCATCATTAAATAACTTATTATAGAAACCACAGCATGCAAATAATTTATATCTCGCCTTATAGAAATAATTATATGAAATAAAAATAATAAGTTTACGCAATTCGCCATTTTGTTTTAATTTAAGTTTTTTAAACTCTTTTATGATTAATTATTGTGCCTATTTTGGCTTGAGCTTTTCTATAATTTAAGTTTTCAAACTGAATCAATTCAAGTAAAGTTTAGCAGAAAAGTGTATGAGTTGCTACAGTTCTACAGTGGTATGGCAATTCGCGTCCCAGGCCCTTTATTTATTTTTACCGCCTCGTGTCAAGTCCACGCCGCGAGAATTTGTCTCTCGAGTACCGCATTATCTTCGAGGTACGTGTGTCTGCCACTTTACATCACATTTTCATCCGTAAATCATTTTCGAGGACAACGTTTATCTTTTAAGCTTATAGACCATGCACGCATAGTCGGTAACCTTGACTAATCGTGAACCAGCATGACACAGTAATAGTGGGATGCAAGACAAAAAGTAAGTCTTAAAAAGCTGGCCGACCTTGATGAAATCTGGCAAAGTGTGTAAAGATATGAAAAAAAAAATGTTTTGACAGAAACAACGGCCAGGCCGAATTATATCAGACTAAGGGATTTTGTAATAGATTGGTCAATATGACATTGATTGCATACTGGTATTCGATCAGTTAAAATCTACCCTTGAATGCGACCTTTAAATTAGTCGGACAGACTAAACTACCAAGCCGGCCGAAAACGTTTTTCTAGCTATACTAATCGAGTGTTATCGTATGAACACAGTTCGATGCTGGCACTTTGTGAGATATTTTAATATAAATAAAGATATACGTTTTTTCATGATTTTACAAAATCTGCCAGGTTTTGCCAATGTCAGACAGCTTTTTTAAGAGTTACTTTTTGTCCTACTTTCAATAGTGACGCTGTCATGCTGGTACTTAATCGGTTAAGGTTACCAACTTTGCCCTCAAGTTCTATTACACCTACATAGGGGCTTTAACTGGTTTAAAGTATTTTTATGTAATCTTTTGCGCGTTGCCATTAAAGCGATCAAAGTAGTTGATTGTGAGTAATTTTAAAGTTAAGAAAGTAAGAGGCGGTGTGTATAATATTTACGAGGAAGACACTGGAATGATCGGGAACCAGTACTTTACAAGACAAAAAGAAGTTTTTAACGTGAAAACTGTTTCTGTTTTACCAAACACGCATACAGAACAAAAAAAAATACTTCAGTGAGAGTTTCAGTTAAATAAAATACCCACATGTATGTAAATATGGATAAAATCAGGAACAATGTCTTTTTGAGCTTGCCTTAATGAGCTTGTTTATATTAACAACCGTAAAGCATATAGCCAAACGACAATATATCGGTGGTATTTTAAATTCTGACTTAGACTTGGCTTTCTCACTACCGTAGGTTGGATAAAAACAGCTATAATGTCAAAAAACAACGCTGCTTTCCGCAAAATGATTCAAGAAGACTGATTTACGAATCCATTTAGAGTTAAATTGAAACGTTGCATAAATCATCATTTAAATGATGATAAATTGATGACGTTCAGCAGACCATTCGGAACCAATGGACTGCTGAAATATTTATTTTTAATCATAGAGTCATATCTTAGTTCCACGTATGATCCCAGATTGTAATCCTCTGGGGGACACGTTTCATACGATTATTTAATAGAGGCCTTCAAAAACAAGCTAACACGATCGGTTTACTAGTCCACAAACAGATATGAGGTAGGCCATCGAAAAGAAAAGAATTCGAAAGCATCAGAGAAGGAACAGTTGCACATAATTTGCAGACGTTTTTAGAACCGTAGTTGTAAAGTTGAAAGCTAAGTCTGTTGACTGGACTCAGAAGCAGTTTTGCTGCAAATTTGATATACCCTTTAAAGTTGAAAGGCACAAAAAGTATTAAACGTCCCAATATTATAACGTCATCGATTAGCCTTCCAGGTATGGAGTTGTAGATCTTGGTTTGAGATGAAGACCGATATTTGATATAGATTGATATTTTATACGATATTTTGGCAGCGTTGTCAAATATCTGGGCTGTAGCCAGCATACTATACTGGCTTTCTTTAGAAAACGACATTAAAGAATCAGCATTGTTGTTTGCTGCGATGAGAGTTTGACGGTCTTTGAAGTGATCCATCACAAACTCGAAGTGGGCCAGGCATTCTTCATTTAGTGTACTGTAAATACGCCGATATTATGTGCAGGGACGCTGGTTGGCTAAAATGATGTGCGTCGCAATGCCGAGGCTTGTGTGAATTTTTAGCTATTATTCATATATTTGTTAAGGTGAATTGGTTTTTCCTACCATTGGTTCAGTCTCACTCTCAGTGTCCTGTTCAGTATCTGTTTCGGTTTCTTCTTCTGAACATGAGATCTCAGACTAATCATCATCATACTCGTCTTCGTCATTTTTTTACAAGTTTTGTTTTTGATGGCATCTCATTTCTTTTTGTAGATAGTCCTCCTTTTTTTCTTTCCGGTACCTTCTATTTACAACTGAAAATGTAACTTTGTATTCCAAATTTGAAGCTTCTATGTCTGCTAGAAGTCTGGCCTTAGAGTTTTGATGATCGGTCAGTCAGTCAATGAGTGAGTGAGTGAGTGAGTGAGTGAGTGAGTGATACAATTGAGAAACTTTGACTAGTTATAATTCTTAAACTACTCATTCAAATTGAATAAAATTTGAAATGTACCGTGTTTATACAATGCCTGCTTGGTTACCGAAAATTCAGGCTTCTAGTTTTATCCACAACGAAGTTATAGGGGGTCAAAAATGGCCTGAACTGCTTCGAGAAAAGGATAGTACGGCGTGCCGCTTTTTAGCTCGACTTGGCGGGGGCACTGCCGTGCCCCCAGATAATATTTTTTCGAAATATATTTTGACCCACTCGGGGTCGTCGTCAGATGTTTAGTTTTTATCTATGGTTATATCTATATATTGTTACATGTTCGACTGACAACGACCCCGAGTGGGTGGTAGAGCTGATGCCGGGCTCGACTGTGGAGCTACCACCATCGTACTCACAAGTCCTCCCGAAGTTATCCGGGAGAGAGTGAGAGAACCAGCTCTCAGGCAAAACCAGGACTGATTGCCTGGGACCGATGGATGGCGGTAAATTCATTCCCAATTGCCGGGCTTTATTTAAAACAAACTGGTGACGGGCAGCGGCGTCACTGGTGCAAGATTTACGGCACCGCGCTCACCAACCCGCATGCCCAAATCTTGGAAAGGCCTATGTCCAGCAGTGGTTGAAGCAGGCTTATGGATGGATGGATGGATGGATGGATTGTTCCATATTCCAAGTGGGTCGAAATATATTTCGAAAAAATATCATTTCTTTCTTTCTGCCTATATATAAGTGTATATACATACGTTTATGTATATTAATAAAAAACAATGAAAAAGCTTTTATAAAGCAAAAAAATTGATTATTTTAATACTTCATTAAATCGGATTTAAGTCTAATTTTTGTCCTTTTTCGGTATTTGTTCAGTAAAGTTCCAAGAAAATAAAACGACAAAATACTACATAAAATTACATTGAAATTGAATAAAAAAACTGAATCATGAGAAATAAGAGAACTAACTAACTTTTTAGGGTTTCGTACCTCAAAAGGAAAAAACGGAGCCTTCATAGAATTTATAGGACTTTATTGTTTCTCTAAGAATAAATAAAATAAAAGTTAGGCGAGTAAATGCATATGTGATCAATTTTCTCGAGGTGAGTAGTTCCAGCACATCCAGTGCACCAACTATTTCTTTGCTTGAGGATGTCAGATCCATAATATAAGGAAGTAGAGAGAAGCACGATGTCAAATGTTCCTTCACAAATGTGTGCCGTGTTATTGGTGGTAGCAACTGCAGTGTGAAGGGTGTTAAACAGATCCATAATATAAGGAAGTAGAGAGAAGCACGATGTCAAATGTTCCTTCACAAATGTGTGCCGTGTTATTGGTGGTAGCAACTGCAGTGTGAAGGGTGTTCAACAGATCCATAATATAAGGAAGTAGAGAGAAGCACGATGTCAAATGTTCCTTCACAAATGTGTGCCGTGTTATTGGTGGTAGCAACTGCAGTGTGAAGGGTGTTCAACAGATCCATAATATAAGGAAGTAGAGAGAAGCACGATGTCAAATGTTCCTTCACAAATGTGTGCCGTGTTATTGGTGGTAGCAACTGCAGTGTGAAGGGTGTTCAACAGATCCATAATATAAGGAAGTAGAGAGAAGCACGATGTCAAATGTTCCTTCACAAATGTGTGCCGTGTTATTGGTGGTAGCAACTACAGTGTGAAGGGTGTTCAACAGATCCATAATATAAGGAAGTAGAGAGAAGCACGATGTCAAATGTTCCTTCACAAATGTGTGCCGTGTTATTGGTGGTAGCAACCGCAGTGTGAAGGGTGTTTAACAGATCCATAATATAAGGAAGTAGAGAGAAGCACGATGTCAAATGTTCCTTCACAAATGTGTGCCGTGTTATTGGTGGTAGCAACTGCAGTGTGAAGGGTGTTCAGCGTCTGAAACATTAAGGGATAAAACTATACATTCTATATTAACATCGTAAAATAGAAAAAGATAACATTTAGTTTCCTCTTTATGCTCAGGATTCGCATAAATAGTATTAATGTGGATGGGGATTTCAATACTCAATACTCAATAATTTTATTTGCGTTCCACAAAATGTTTCTTAATGCAACACATTCACATCATACAAGTTGTGGACCCTGTTGGGCACAGCAAATTAGGAGAGAGGAAGACAAAATTATCGATAAAACATCTATATTTATATACCTATATAGATGTACATATGCACATACTCAACCAATGACATTATTATGTAATAATTTATTGTTATAGATTCTATTTTAAATTATCATTTAAGTATTCCCTAACACTATAATAACATTTATTTATTAATATTTTTTTCAGTAAATGAATAAAAGTTTTATTATTCGACTCTTCTTTTAAGGTCTTTGGTAGTTTATTGTATATTTTTATTGACATTACATAAGGACTAGATGAATGCAAAGAAAGATTAGATTTTGGCAACATAAGTAAATTTTTATGACGCCAAGAGTAGGTTGAAGTTGAAGGTTTTTCTTTTCGGGTCACAAATAATTCGGAATTGTATCTGACAAATTTACAAATTTCTAATATATAAATGCACGGAAGGGTAAGGATTTGATGTTTCTGGAAGTATGGTTTGCAGCTGTCTATTTGTTTTATATTTACTAATATTCGGATAAGTTTTTTTTGTAGTATAAGTAGTGATGGTGATTCTGTACTATTTCCCCACAAAATTATGCCATAGCTGAGCCATGCATAAGCATATGCGTAGTACGTAATTAGAGCGGTTTTGAAATCTGTAGATTTCTTGATTTCTTTTAATGCGTACGTAAATTTTGATAATTTTTTTGTTAGTTTAGTGACATGGCTTTTCCAGTTTATACGTGGGACGCACTATAAGTTTCCGGAATGAATATGAAAAAATACTATTAAAGGTACAAAATTAATTTATTGTTTTTCAAAATAATCTCCCTTGGCGTCTATGCACTTTTTCATTCGATCAAACCAGTTTTGAAAACTTTTGTGCCACTCCCCTGTGGTGACCTCTGAAACGTGTTTTTCATACTCCTCGACAGCCTCTTCTGGTGATGAAAATCGTTGACCGCGTAATTGGTTCTTAATTTTTGGGAACAGAAAAAAGTCACAAGGTGCCAGGTCGGGACTGTATGCAGGATGACTCATGAGTTCTACATTTTTCGTCTTCAAAAAGTCGTTTGTCTGTCTGGCCGTGTGAGAACTAGCATTGTCGTGGTGCAGGATGATACGGCGTTTACGGTTATTTTTACGGAGTTCGTCAATAACTTCCGGCAAACAAATGGTCGTGTACCAGTCACTATTCACGGTACGACGATTCTCTAAAGCAACAGTAGCCACGTGTCCAGTTTTATTAAAAAAAGAAGCAATCATCCGCTTAGATGCACTTTTCACGCGCGCCACTTTGGTTAGTTTCGGCTCATCTTGAAAGACCCATACGCTCGATTGCTGCTTTGTTTTGGGATCGTAGCAATAAATCCATGCTTCGTCACCTGTTACTATGTCCCACACCAAATTTGACGCACCTTCGTTGAATCTGGTAAGCATGGCACTGCACCAAGTGACGCGGTCCGTTTTTTGAGCCTCGGTCAAGTTGTGTGGGATCCACCGCGAGCACAGCTTTCTCACACCCAAATGTTTGTGTAGGATTGATTGTATTTGACTCATGCCTATTTCTAAGGATGCGCGAATTTCATGGTAGGTCACATGCCTGTCTGTTTCAATCATACGGCGCACAGCGTCGATGTTTTTGTTGGTCACAGCGGTGGACGGCCGACCATCGCGAGATTCGTCACTGAGATTGATACGACCACGTTTGAATTCTGCAAACCAGCTATAAACAGTCGTCTTGCATGGTGCTTCATTGCCAAAAGCTGTTTCAAGCCGAGCGATGCTCTGTTGAGCTGTCAAATTACACTTAAAATCGTAGAAAATCATACTACGAAAATTTTCCCGAGTTAAATCCATGTTGATGCAGACACACAATTTCTTAAATGGCGCCACAAGGTAAAAACAAAAGACAGTCAGATGAAACAAACTGCATTCTACAGCCAAAGAGTTCTATTTTCAAATGTTGCAATAAATTTTTAAATATTGTTTATGTAAGTGGCCAGTTCCGGAAACTTTTAGTGTTACCTATGTATGCGTATCTAATTCCATTCCAAGTAGGGTAAATTCATTGACGATGTTTATTTCAATATTATTATATTTAAATGTTATGTTCAAAGGTGGTTTTTGTCGTGGGCGGTAAATCATTAATTCTGTTTTTAAAAAGTTTATTTGTAAGTTATGGTCATTCATCCAATCTGTAATTGAGTCAAATAGATAAGTTAATTTTTCCGTTAGGTTTAAATCATTCTGGCATTTTGTAAGTATAGATATATCATCGGCAAACAGTACACAGGTGTCATTTACGTGTATTATTTTAGGGAGATCGTTTATATATATTAAAAAGAGTAGGCATCCAACTACACTGCCTTGAGGAATGGAAGCATTTATTGTTTTATATTGAGATCTAATTTTTTGAATTTCATTTGTTTTTGTGTCATAATACTCTATTTCAACCAGCTGCTGTCTATCTTTTAAATAGGTCTGAAACCATTTATGGGTTAATCCACGTATTCCTATGTCATATAATTTATTTAATAATATGTTGTGTTGTACCTTATCGTAGGCTTTTGACATATCTAGCAATATTCCTACAGGGTATTCTCGGTTGTTGCTAGTATTGAGGATTTGTTGGACATATTTATAAACTGCTGTTATAGTGGAATGTTTCTTTCTAAAACCATTTTGGCACTTATCAAAGATATTATACTTTTCACAAAATGAATATACTCTATTGCACATAGCCTTTTCGAAAACTTTTGAAAAGGTAGGTAACAAAGCGATAAGTCGATATTTGTTAACGTCTGTTTTTTTATCTTTTTATGTATGGGTTTGATTATTGTATTTTTAAGGGCATCTGGGAATTTACCTTCTGCAAAGGATTGGTTAATAAGTTTAGTTAAAGGTAATACAAGTTCATTTGAGCACGCTTTAATGGACAAATAACTTTATTAATTCAGTAAATATTCTAAAACTTAAATAACAATTTACATCAAAACTAAACTAATTAAAAATTAAAATTACCTAGCAATTTAAATATTATACAAATAAATAAAAGAAAGGGAAATTTTGGACACCTATTTAATGGAATAAATAAAATATGCTGGCCAGATCGCTACCGTCGTTGGGCAAGGTACCCAAAGGGCTGGTGGCATTGCCTCGCTGGATCGCGAGGCTAATCCGCTGACCAAAATATGTCCCAGCCCTTTGGTTACCTGAAGCGTCGATCAGGCGCGACGAGATCTCCTTAAAGAGTTGTCGCGCTTCTGGTCCCCATGGCCCGAGAGTCTCTACGCTGAAGGGCAGAAACATGTAGCCCTCTCCTAAGGCCGCATATTTGCGCCTCTTGGAGCCCTCTGCAGATGCCGCAGCCGCGCCCGCTCTGACTGAGGTCGCTTGGAGATGAGACGCTGCCATCGTGTCGACACATGTAGCGTCCCATACCAGCGACCTACCATGCTTCCATGGTATGATATTCATTCCGTCGGGCCTTTTGCCGTCTTCACGTATGACGCTATTTGGTTCCAAAATGGCCGGAACACTGGCACTGGCTAAGGCCCTACGGATGACGTCATTAAGAGCGGCAAGACGCGGCAAGCGACCAGCACTGTGCTGGCATGAAAGGCCATGATGACCAAGCTGATCGACGGCTTTACCACAACGGCAGCGATGAGGCTCATTTGTCCGTGCACCCAGTCTCAGACAGGTGGCCAAAGTAAATGTTGTTTTGTCAAGAAGAGTCCCTATATTGGCCGAAGGGAGAGCGTTTAACCAATAACCTGACTCTGGTTCGCTGGACGCCAAAAGACGAGCTCGGTCTGCAGGGTTTAATGAGGTATCCAGTAGGTTCTTTTGAACCTGGATACAGAGCGGCTCGTCCCATGACCTCTGCGAAGACAGAGTCATCGGGAGGCTAGTACACGGACCAGCAGTGTCAGTCCATGCACTCCTGGCCTCAGCCAAGCACGCGACCTCAACATCACCAAGTGATGGGTTTATAATTCTGCCAAAGAGGTCCATCGTGCTGTAAGCTGAGGACAAGAATGCAGGGAGTGCCACATTGGACACCCTTCGGATTCGTAAACCGCCAAATCGGATCGGTAGACTGGCTTGGGTCCAGCTCCGGTCATTTAAAGGGCAATTTAGAATTTCCACTAAAGTTGTTCTAATTATTTCATCTATATATACCAAAAGTGGGGAATGTTTCCAGAGGGTGCTACAACGTAGCACGTACGTGAACTTTGGCGTAAAGAGACAGAATTTAATTATGCAGTATGCTATATGTGGACTGATCATTTTTAGAAGACTAGATGATTCCTGAAATTTTGAAATTTGTTCCGAAATGAAACAGGGGAGGGAATAATCCAGTACTGGGGCACCTAGGAGGCGAAGCGATTCTTCGTTTATGATTTTAATGTTTGGAGCCAGTGTATTAAATTTGGTTATAATGTCATTTTTAACGTGAGGAGACAAAGAGTTATTCAAAAATAATTCGCATTTTGAAAAGTTTAAATTTAGTCCGATAGAGTGGAAATTTTGTATTAATTTCTTCAAGTCTGTTAGAACCGAGTCCGCTTCGCCTCCCAGAGTCCCATCGTCCAAATACCAAACATTAAATTTAGATTTGAGGCAAGTGATTTGTGGATGTATGGCCAAACTGAAAATGGCCGGTCCGAGTGGGTCAACCTGCTGGCAGCCAACGGCAGATTGCAACAAATGGTTTTTATATACGAGTTTGGAGGGCGAGCTGTAACACTGCCATAAATAATGAAATACTGCAGGAATATTCTCCCTGACTTGTGTCAACAGGGCGCCCCTATCTATTGAGTTAAACGCGTTCTGCACATCCACTTTCAGCAGAACCTCCCCTCCGCCGTGTTCAAGGAAGGTCCGAGCCGCGTGCACGGCGGCTTCACACCCTCCCTTAGTCCCAAAGCCTAACTGCACAGGCTGAAATTTGTTCACTAAATCTGGTTGAATATGTCTACAGCAGATCTTTGAGACCACACGACGGATGGTGTTCCCAACTGCGATCGGCCGGATGCCTCCGTCCTTTTTTTTGAGTGCACAAAGATTAGCACCGTAGAGAATGTCAGTAACGTCGTCACACACTTTCCCAGCCAGCATAAGGTTCACAAGCCGGGTCACGTTTTCCAAGAGGGCACGACCAGTCTCACCCGGGGCGCCGTAAATGAGATCTTTGAAGTGCTGTGGCGTCAGCCCATCAAGACCACCAGCCGAACCATTCCTGAAAGACGCGATCGCGGCTTGCACCTCCTCTGGTGTTGCTTCAGGAGTACGCTCAGAGGGATCAGGGGCATCAGGTAAATGCGATGAGGTTGCTGGCAGTGGATGTTTCGACTCTAGGGATGAAAGGGTCTCCGAGGTGTCAGGTGCGACTGCATCACTTGAGAAGAGAATCTGGGCAGCTCCTCTTATATCTCCATCGTTAATTTTAGTTTCGACCCTTTTACCAATATTATGAGTGTTGTTTAATTTTCTTGTGAGATTCTCTGCTTCTTTTAAATTTACTGGTTGCTTACAGTTTTTCTTAATTTCTTGTGTTAGGGAACTGCCATTATCTCTTCCTTTAGGCACGTGCAGAGTCCGGTATGAAAAAGTGAGCAGATCCTCCCAGCTGGCTTTATCGTTGTTATCAAGAACTTTCCGTATACAAGAGGACAGAGAGGTAGCCACCGTATTTCTGGCCCCTCGTGGGATCCTTTTGACCGTTGGAAGAGATGACTTATATTTACTAATCTCTAACCAAAAAGGATTATCAGTTGATCTAGAAGTGCTTAGATCGTCGACAGACACATTTTTGTGGCATTTTGATTTATGAATGTTTAGACCTCTCTGTCCTCTGTATACGCGAGACGACTGGGGGCAATCCGGACAAAGCACGAAGTCCTGTGACGCTGCCGACTGACTCCTCGATGATGGGCCAGCCGTCTGAGACATCAAAGACAATAAATAAAATTTTAATAAATGTATGTCGTTGGAATAAATAGGTGCCAAATTACAAAACTTAAAAGGTACAATTTTATAATAAAAACATGGAATATCTACAACTTGGGCCTAAAATGTACAAAGAAAATAATACGAATAATAATATGTAAAATATAAAAGTATCCTTGGTTATATTGCCTTAAAAAACTAAAAATAGATGTCCCAATTAGTTTATATAGTTCAAATCACTCACTATCTTGTTATGAAGTCCTTTCATTTATTCTGTGATATGCGATACCTTAGTTCGTAGATTATATTACCGATATATCTGATTTAATTGTCTCCTAGTGGGACCGAACACAAGTGGCAACTGAAGACTTGTAGTTCGCGTAGACTGCGTACTTCGTCGTAGCTTGTGTCTAATCCGTGGGCGTAGCAATCTTATTTTCGAGTAAAAGATAATAATAAAGCTTGAGGTATACACTGGTGTCCAATTTATCGTCTTTTTGAATGTTTTGATCAAGAAATAAAATTATTTATAAAATAAAAATATATGTTGACTTTTTCATTGACATTGACCATAGAGTTTTTTACGCTTTAATTAAGGTCGGTGGAAGGTCATCGGCTCCACAACTGATTTTATTTTTTAAATTGTTAATAATTTTGTTTATTTCTGTGTAGGTTACTGGGGTAAGAAACATAGTGTTTTGGGTAGGTTGGAGGACGGGTCGGCCGCGGGGACTACTTCCGTCAGGAAGCTGTGTTTTCTCTTCTCCAATTGATGCAAAGTGGGTGTTGAAAATATTTACTATGTTAAATGGATCTGTGACAGAAATATTGTTTTCAATTAGTTTTAGGTTAACTTTATCCTTTTTTATATTTTTATTTGTGCGTTCATTTATTATCTTCCAAACCGTTTTCATTTTATTTTTTGCTTTTATAAATCTATTTATGTAATTAAGTTTCTTTGATAGTGAAATTAGGGTTTTTAGCGTTTTTTCATATTGAATGTAGTGGTTTTTAAGTATTTGGTTATTTGAATTATTCGTAAGTGCTTTTAGTAATCTTTTATGCCGGCAAGAGTTTCTTATACCAGTAGTAAGCCAATGTTTTTTATACTTAACTTCTAACTTAATTTTTTGTTTAGGGATGCTTTGGTCTAGGATATTTTTTAATTTTTTATCAAAATCAATATAGTTTTTGTTTACATCTTGGTGAGATTTTATGATATTCAGCCAGTTTACTTGTTTTAGGTTTTGTTTAAATTTTTCTATATTTTTACTATTATATATTCTTTTTTCTAGAAACCATATTTTTTTATTGTTAGACTGTGGTAATGACAGGTATAACACAGTACCTTTGTGGTCTGAAAAACCGAAATCCTGTACCGTAGTGTTTATATATTTAGTATGAAAATTTGTAAATATAAGGTCCAAGCAATTTTGATTATGTGTTGGTTCTTTAATATGTTGTGTAAAATTAAATTCTGACATTAAACATTTGAAGTTTTTAGCTATTGCGGTATCTTCTAATATATTGATATTAAAATCGTCACCTATGATAATGTTTTTTTTAAAGTATTTAGAACTGACGTATTTTAAAATTAGTTTTAGTTGTTTGAAAAATATGTCTTCATCTCTTCTATTTCAATAAATGGTTAATAAAATTATATTTTGTTTAGGTAATTCTGTAGCACATATTTCTATTATATACTCTATTGACATATTTGTGATATCACTTCTATCTATGGTTTCATATTGTTCTTGAAGTAGCATACAAACGCCGCCTCCTCGTCGAGTTTCTCTGCAGTATGATGAAGCTATTTTGTACCCAGGGAAGTTGATAAGTTCTAGTTTACCTGGCGATAGCCAAGATTCTGTTACACAAATGGCTTCAAAAGGGTTCGTTTCTAGGAAAGTTTCAAGAATATGCTGTTTATTGTTCAAGCTTTGTAAGTTTTGAAATAATATTTTAAATTGTTTTTCTTTTGTTCCGAAATGTATAATTCTCTACATTATTGTTTTTTTGAATATTGCTAGTGTCGTTATCCCTCGTTTCTGTTGTTTTTTCTGGGGTAAAAAGTTTTCCGTCAATAAACAGTTTGTTATTTCGGATAATAGCATACCTTCCTTCTTTTCTTGCCGTTTGTAAAAATCCCTGTAGTATCATTCTTTCCTTCAGGCTATTTTCTTCGTAGTATTCCGATATGTTTAGTCCAGTATTCTTTAAGCAAAAACTATTTTCTAATAGATATTTTGTCATCCACTTACTCATAAGTTCAAATTTCAGTGGTCTGCGGTTTCCCCTTCGGCCCATTCGTGACAAATCCTCTATATATCCAGTTAAATCTATACCATAAAGGTCGTAGAATATATTAATAATTTTGCAGCTTAAGTTAAATTCATCTTCTTCGTAGGTTTCATTCAGTCCATATAAAACAAATGTTTTATTGGTTTCACAAGGTTGTTTTTTGTTACTGGTGTTCATTTGGATTTGGTTAATTTTGTTTGACAATAGTTGCACTTGATATTTTAAGGCTTCTTTCTCTTTCTGTAACATTTCAATTCGATTTTCCATCTCAGATATATTTTTAACGTTCTCTTCTTGCTTTATTTTTACGTTGGTTAATTTCATTGTTATTTCCTTCTTACATTCCTGTAACGCAGAGGAAATCTTGTTTTCAATTGTAGCAGAAATTTCAGCAACTATAGATTTTTGCATAGTTTTTAGCTTGTTATCCAATAGTTCACTCAGGTTTTGGAGTTGGAATGAAGTTTCAGTATTTTCGTTATGGACCTGGCTATTATCTGATAGTGTTGAATTATCGGTTTGTGTATCTCCTAAAAAGCTCTGATCTGAGACCAGTTCCGTATTTATTCCGGACAGATGGGAACTTCTTACGGGTGTGTTGTCGTTCCTTGTTCTTTTTGTAACATTTTGACATTCTGGGCGTTGCCAAGAAATTTCATAGTTTTGTGCATTTGCTTTGTAATATGATGATGTTATATTAAGACACTTGTAGTGGTATGCCCCTTTACAGGTAAGACATTTAATTCGTTCTGATATATTTGTAGTTTTATGACAGGCAATGCAATTCATTTTATGTATGGTATTGCCCTCTATAGAGATAGGTGTAAAACAATATCTATGTTATTGAGTGAGTGCTTCACGCTATGGATGATTAGTTGGATTACGTTTCGTCGACGTATCGTAGTTCTAATCCTAGTTTTGATGTTTGTCGCTAGATGTCACCACTTATTGTTTTTAGACAGCTGTTAAGTTTTGACCTTGAAGGTCATATAATTCGTTAATTATGTGGGTAACAGATTATCACATTATGAGTTTTACTAATTTCTTTTATCGATGCTTACTTATGTTTGTATGTAATGGTCACTCACTATACACGTTTATATATTGTTTAATTTCAATAATCTGAACAGTCTTTTCACTACACTACCAAAATATCAGCCATAATATGTTTGAGTCTGTTTATTGCTATTTTCAATTTAGGAACTGTCTAATCTATAAAACTTTTACGCTGGTATATTTCTTAGCACTGGTTTTCACTCTTTAATCACAGTTTTCTAAAAATAATCTACTTTTAACATTTTAATTAAATACTTTTATACGGAGCTCTTTTATTTTCAGTGTTTGCAGTACGGTGGCGCCCTCTCTCTCCCCACATTTCACTAATTTGTAGCTTAATAATCTCCTGTAAATGATAAAAAGTATAGACGATGTGAGATAATAAACAAAATATATATCTATATCCACATCCTGGTCGAGATCTTGCGTCACCCCCTAAAAATGCCCGTATAATCCACCGACTTACTGCGTCCGATATAGGGACGCAAGATTATTTTCACTCAAATCTACACCATTTGATAGCTATAAGTGTCAGGTACCTGTAGTAAAAAAATCGGCTGGACGTATTTTTACTTAATGATTGTCTAACGAGTAACTTCAAAAAAAATCAGTAATTTGTGACCAGTCTGCATTTCGTAATTCATCCGCAACTGCAGAAAAACCAATCAATTAATTAAAGGAATCTTGATTCAACAAAGAACTACAAAAAACGTAACAAGACAGTCCGTTCAATATCTATAAGTAAAAGTACCAATCCCCAAACTAACTCTTTCATTCGAGCCTCAAAAACATAACCTAAAATAAATGTACCGAAAACATTAGGTTTAAAATGGAAAATAAAGCAGAAATTACGACTAGTAATCACAGAATATTAAAGAGACGAAGATTTACCCGAGCATAGGGATGTCGGTTTTAAATCGATTAATCGGGAACAAGAAAATCGATTTTAGATGTTTGAATCGATCCATACAATTAAAAAGAGTACTTTTATTTGAAGATAGGAAGTTGGGATAACTAGGTAATTGAGGCTATGAAAAATTGTTACGTAATATTCACATAATAATAATTTTATGCATGTGCATTTTAATGTAATCTGGCAATAAAACTTTAAAATATTTTTATTAATTTAATTAATGTTTTATTTATGAGAAAACAACTAACTTTACTAACATAAATAAAATTAATTAACGCTAATTGTGTGAATTTTTGTTTCGATTTTGTATCGATATTTGTGAATTGATCTTTTCTTTTTTAGAAAGAGTCGACATCCCTAACCGAACATTTCACTTCAATTATGGGCGCCGCCATCTTAATTTGACAACTATGTATGACAGTATTGTAACCAGGTGAACTTAGTCGCAAGGGAAGTTTATATGGACACTCAAAACTGCTAAACATTCTCTGTCAATTTACGTCATAAACACAAAGAAAAATAGGATTGTTCATGAGAAAAAATAATTAAATAGGTACCTACTGAGTGAAACAGTCAAACAAAAAAAACGCCTTTTGATTTAAAGACGACATAGCAATATCAGAACGTAGTTAAATTACTAAAACAAGAAGAATTAGTTAAAACATAATGTACGCATGACACGTGTTTGTGTAATTGCTTTTTATGAAACCTCGTGCTTTTGCCACGCCCTTCTACTATTTCATACACTATAATTTCATCGATCAAACATTAAAATATATATGTTGCAGTCAAAACTCTTAACCAGTCAAAAGTACTATTGACTAGCAAAATCAGTCAAAACTACTTTTGACTGAACAGGTTGGTCAAAAGTGGTTTTGACTGAAAATTATTGGTTATTAGTACTTTTGACTGCAAATTTGCGGTTAAAAGTACTTTTGACTGACGCTCTTCGTCAAAAGTAGTTTTAACTGCAATAAAGCATCAGTCAAAGGCACAATTAACTTGTTAGATGTGAATAAAAAAGATATTTATTAAATGTGAAATCGTTTATTACGAAAAATTTGGCATTACAATCAATACAAAGAAGACATACACTTAAAAATTGTCATTAAAACAGGTAATCGGAAAATTCACAGGTTATAAAAACACAGTACCTATATAACGTTAATCGCTTTTCTTAAATAATTTTTAACTTTAATTGAAATAAAAAAAAATCAAAACATAATTCGTGATTGTATAATGAGAACCTTGTATTTGACAGGTTCTGTGTTTGTAACTAATTTTTTTATACCACAAACTTCAATTATGTTAAAGCGTTTTAGTCTACTGTACTGTAATGGTGTTTTCCTTTCATCAAATTTCGCGTCTTCCACATCCATTGCAAACTTTTCAAATTTTTCTTTTGTCATTACATTGAAATGACTATCTTTCATATCTTCTATCGCTAAAATTCTTTGCAAAAAGCGTTCCTTCTTTTCGTAGTCACTCATTTTTGTTCTAATATCAGCACGTTCTCCACTAATAATGAGTAACATAAAAGTTTATATGTGCGTTTGTCGTTATTTTTATCGACCACCTTGACTTTTTAAGAGTTTTGACTGATACAACCAGTCAAAACCACTTTTGACGGAATCACTTAGTCAAAAGTACTTTTAACCAGCTCTATTGGGCAAAAGTACTTTTAACTGTTATTTTAGTCAAAAGTATTATTGACTAAAGCATACGGACAAAAGTACTTTTGACTGATTTTGCTAGTCAATAGTACTTTTGACTGGTTAAGAGTTTTGACTGCAACATATATATATAATTAGGGACGGCCTAACTTTTAAAATAAAAAAAGAAACACAGTTCACCTACAACCTTTAATCACTTAATCAATCAATTATTAGCAAGAATTTACAAAACTAAATCACTAAACGAAACCACGCTGAACAAAACTATAACCTATAACTACATAACCTAACTACGCTTTACGACCTGAGCAATGTTGACGCTTCGGCGGCTGGATCGGAACAAAGGGGCGGCGCCCCGATTTGGTCATCTCACAAACCCCTTTTTGGGGCGTGGGTATACAGCGTCGGGGCGGGTGCCCCCTTGCTGTGATTTCTTCCGATGCCCATGACAATGGGCATGTCTCTGGATTGTCTTAGTCCGGTGGTGATGTTCGCGGCTCTACTCTCGAGGAGCACGGCTCGACTCAGGGAGGAGCTCGGCTCTACTCAGGGAGGAGCCGCGGGTGTTAATTACTGTCAGGCGCGGGCGCGCACGACGCGGGTATCGCGGGCGCGCGCGGCGCGTGGGAGCACGGCACGGGAGCGCGCGGCGCGGAGGTGCGCGGCGAGGGGGCGCGTGGCGCGGGGGCGCGCGGCGCGAGGGCGGGCGCGGTCGCCGCGGACGCGCGGGTCGCGTCGGGCGGTGCTGAGGTCTCTTCCGGTGGTTGGAGGAGGTCCCGAGGTAGGCGTCGGTGGTCGGGGGGGGCGCGCGTGGTGCGGCGCCAGTTCTCGAAGATGTGAGAACGGCGCATGCTCTGCGCGCGTAAACATCCCCGTCGCGAGCCGGCTGACGAAGTCATCCAGGCGTTCTATCTTCAAGTCCCTCGCGATCACGTCGTTCCTCACGTAGCGAGGAGCGCCGACGATGGTGCGAAGGGCTAGGTTCTCCTGTGCTCGGAGACGCTTTTTGTTCGTCTCCGAGACTAGGGCGTACCACGCCGGCGCAGCGTACGTGAGGCGGGATCTAATATAGGTCTTATAGATCCCGAGCTTCGCACGCAGAGGAAGGCTTGAAGATAGGAGCGGTCGCAGTTTTGCTCTCGCTCCTTTCACCTGGATGATGACGTTGTCCACGTGTTTCCGCATTGAGAGTCTCCGATCGATGGTGACTCCTAGGTACTTCACGTGGGGCTGCCATGGGACCTCTACTCCGTGGAGTTGGAGTGGTGGTGGTAAGCTGGTGTTTCCGGTAATGAGGGCCTGCGTCTTCCCGACATTGACCGACAGTCGCCATTTGGACAGCCAGTCTGGGAGCAGGTCCAGGGTGCGCTGCATCTTCGCCGCAGCGTGGTATGCCTTATATGACGACACGAAATAGGCCGCGTCGTCGGCGAAGAGGGCGAGTTGGGTTCCCGCTCCCAGAGGGATGTCGTCGGTGTACCGGGAGTAGCAGACCGGGGACAAGCAGCTTCCTTGGGGGACACCAGCTTTGATGGGGCGCTCCTCCGAGATGGCGTCTTCCACCACCACTCTGAAGCGGCGGTCAGTCAGGAACGACTTCACGACCCTGACCAGGCGCCGGGGGGCTGGAGAGGTCGACAGTTTGTATAGCAGTCCCTCGTGCCATACTCTGTCGAAGGCCTTCTCCATGTCCAGAAGTACTGCAACGGTGTACTCCTTCTTGTTGAGGCCTACCGACATGTGGTGCAGTACTCTGGTCAGCTGGAGGGTCGTGGAGTGGTCGGCTCTGAAGCCGTACTGTTCCGGGCGCGGTGTGATGTGGGGCGTCAGTTGTCCGAGCAGGAGTTTCTCAAACACCTTTGAGATGTTGCTGAGCAGGGTGATGGGCCGGTTGTGTTCCGGTCGTCTGGAGTCCTTGCCTGGCTTTGGCAGCATGATGACTTGGCCGACCTTCCACTGTGTAGGGAAGTGCCCCGTCCGCATGATTCCATTGAAGAGGCGCGTCACAGCAGCGACTACTCGAGGGGGTAGGTGTTGGAGCGCCAGGTTGGTGATGGAATCAGCTCCTGGGGCTTTTCGGGGCTTGGTGCGGCTAATCACCCGCTTCACCAGGCCAGGCGAGAAGACAATGGGGTCCTCTTCGGCGGCTATTGGCTCAGCAAGGAAGTCTCGCAGGTGTAACTCGACTGCTCTGACGTGCTCCACATCATAGGTTGGGTTGGGCGTGAATTGGCCTTCGAGGCACTCGGCGAATATCTCGGCTCGGTCTTGGGCTCGGAATCTTGGGTGGCCGTCGCTGCCCAGCAGCGGTCGGACTGGAGCTGGGGTCGTGGACAGCTGCCGGCATAGGCGATGCACAGAGGGAACGTGGTCGCCTATGGACTCGACGTGGCGCTCCCAAGATTCTTCGGCGTTCGTGTTGAGTTCTTTCTTCACCTTCTCCGTAAGAGCGTTGAGGCGAGTCTTGAGCATCGGGCAGCGGGTGTGCTGCCACTGCCTCCGGAACTTGCGCTTCTCGCGAATGAGTTCTTGGATCCGAGCGGGGAGAGGTTGTAGTCTACCCGTGCTCGGAATCGTGTGCGATGATGTTTCTAGCGCGTTCTGGATGCAGCTGGTGAGCTCAGACGTCAGCCTTTCCACATCTTCGGAGTTGGTGACGGGGCGAGATATTGGAGCCTCCTGGAGTGAGGCCTCGAAGGCGGGCCAGTTGTGATGCCGGCGGAGAGACTCTGGTGGGCAGGTCCTCCATTATCAGAAGGACTGGCCTGTGGTCCGATGGAAGGTCGATGAGAACTTCCTGGCTTGGCGGTGTCCTCAGATCTTTATACACCACTATATCCAGGACGTCTCCGAGCCCCGTTTGCGGGCAGTAATGAGTAGGCTCGCCGGGGCCGATGACGTCATAATGGTGCGAGATCGAGTCTTGGAGGAGTCGGAGTCCTTGAGCATTCGCCGTCGCGGAATTCCACGCTGGGTGCTTGGAGTTCAGGTCGCCGGCAATGATGGTAGGGTGCGGCGCGCTGAGGATGTCGTGGAGATCCCTGAAGTCAAGGCGCCGGCCGGGTGCCTTGTAGGTGGCGTAAAGACGCAAGATTTCACCTGCGACCTGGATTTCGACTCCAAGAGCGTACAACGATGAGTACTCCTTGACGGCGATTGGCTGGTGGATGATCCTCCTCTTGACTAAAACCGCCAAGCCTCTCCAGACTCGGCCAGTCTCGGGGGAGAGCTCATTCTTCCTGTAGACATGGTAGTTTGGGACGTGAAACTTATCCTTGTCTGACAGGAAGGTCTCGCTGATCAGCATCACGTCGACGTTTTGCTCCTTGAGGAAGAGCATGAGCAGTCGCCGCTTTCCAGTGAGCGACTGGGCGTTCCAGTGCACTATTCTTAGTGACTGGAGTTCTGTAGCGGCTGGGCTGCTACGAGTCTCTGGAAAGCGGGTAGGCATACGAGGTTCTTGACGGCCTGCATCACCGCCTCGTATTCTAGCTCCGCTGTAGGTAGGACTGGGGCGGGGGTCGCCTCAGTTGTGGGGTCGGGCTGCTTTGCCGCAGCCTTCTTTTTCTTTCTTCCAGACCTCTTGCGTCGAGGTTTAGCAGCGTCTGACCTGGCCGTGACTGGGTTAGCCTCGGCCATGAGTGAGGCGGGCGCTGTCCTCTCTTGCGGTGGCTGGAAGGCTGGCTGCGGTCGGCTGGCTGGTTTCGCCGCTGTAGCCGTCAGGGCGATGGTTCCCGCCTTCTTGTTCCGGGCCTCGTTCCGGAACACGGGGCAGGAGGTGTTGTTGGCCGCATGTGGGCCCCCGCAATTCACGCAGGTTGCGGGTTCCTCCCTGGAGCGAGAGCAGTCCTTCGCAGAGTGCTCCCCGCCGCAGCGCACGCAGGCCTGGGTCCGGTGGCAGTTGTGGGAAGAGTGCCTGAACTGCTGGCACCTGTGGCATTGTGCGGGCCCCTTCTTCCCTCTCCAGGCTTCGATTTTTATTCCCGGCATATACATGAGTTCCGTGATCTCATATATAGCCGGGACTAGGGTTGGCGTCTTCTTTATTAGGGCGTAGAAGATGCAGCCGGGGCGCCCTGCTCTAGCCCTAATAGGCTTGCAGTACTCGACCTCAAAGCCGAGGTCGAGCAGTGCTGCTGCGAGCTCCTCCGGTTCTGTGTTGACTGGCAGCCCGCGGATCGCTACCTTAAGGCTGCGCTCAGCGGGGAGGGAGTAGGAGAACCACTTCACACCGTGGTCCTTGTCCAGCTTGTTGAGGTACCGTTGGAGGAGTCGGTACTCATCATCAGCTGCTGGTGTGAAGCGCACTCCCTGCTGGAAGGCGCGGGCATTGGGTGTTCTACCCAGTTGGATGGCGATCTCGCGGATATGATGCTGCCAGTTGGGCAGCTTGTCCACGATCATCGGTGGGTATCGCAGCTTCGTAGGTGCGGAGGTGGGCGCGGGGGCGCGCGGCTTGGGGGCTGGCGGCGCTGCGGTTGGCGGTGCGGCGGCGAGCGGTGCGACGACGGGCGTCGCGGCGACGGGCGGCGCGGCGGCTGGCGGTGTCGCGGCGGCGGGCCTCGCGGCGGCAGGCGTCGCGGCGGCGGCGGGCGTCGCGGCGGCGGGCGTCGCGACGGAGGACGTCGCGACGGAGGACGTCGCGGCGGCGGACGTCGCAACGGAGGACGTCGCGGCGGCGCGCGGCGCGGTGGCGCGTGGAGTAGGGTACCCAAGTGGTGGGCGGTCGGGTCGCGCTCGTTGCGCGACTGGGAGACGCGATGCCGCTCTTCCCTGGGCTGCGCGCGGTGGTTGCGGGTTTTGCTGCAGGGGGGTGGCTGCGGCGGCGGCATAGGTGGAGGGCACTGGAGAAGGCGCGTCGCAGACTCGCTTCACCGTGCTCTCGGTCTTGGGGCTGCTCGTGTCGAGCGCTCTCTTCGTCCGTTGAGGGAGGGGGGGCAGAGTCAGCGGCATAGATGACGCCAATGCTGCATCTGCCGTCGGAGAGCCCTCGACAGCAAGTTCGAGGCGTCGCTGGCGCAGGTGGGCCTCCATCGTAGCGAGAAGACCCTCCGTTAGGCAATTCGCACGACGTAGCCGAGCCGTCATGATTTCGTCGAGCTCGAGACCGCGGCGCGGAGACCCCGGTTGTTCGAGCGCGAACGGCACGGCGTACTCGGTACTCATGCTGATGCCTCCCCACTGGAAGTCGTGGAGAGAGTGCGCACGACGAGTGGGGGTGGAGGTCAGCGTCGATGGTAGGCTCAGGAGGGCTGGGTCTACATCTTGAGGCTGCGGCTGGGTGATGGCGGCGTTGGAGGGGCCCTGGACAGGGCTGTTGGAGTAGCCCTGAGAAGGGCTGTTAGAACGCGAGCCCTGAGAAGGGCTGTTGTTGCCGCTCATTGTAAGTGAGCGGCGGCTGCGGGGGGGTGTAACGCGTGCGACTATGAGTCGTGGCGAGCGCCAGTCCCCATGCCCCTTTCCTCGGTGATTTCCGCTGGTGGAAGGCCGAGGCAGGAAGCACAGCGAGCGGCACCACGACTCAGGCGCTCCTGAGATAGGTGATCCCCTCCGCGCAGCTGAAGCGCGGGCGCTACTCGAACTAAATATTAAAAAATATTTAGCGAGTTCGCAACTGTGAAGACGTCCGAGCACTACGAGCGTACAGGCAATCCAGGGGCGGCGCAGCCTTTCACTCCACTTTTATAGGCGCACGGCTAGTGATGTTCTTGGAGTGATGGGTAGCGCTAACACGGCCTCTCCTGACAGGTGTTCGTCCTCGAACACTTCCTTGATGTATGTCACGTATGTTCAAACGTCATGGCAGCTGGCTGGACTCTCAGGGATGACTTCCACTGGTACGGCTGGGGCTTCTGTTGGCTGGTTCGCGTTTTCTTCGGATGGACCCTGTTGCTGACAATGCTGACCTTCACTGTCTCCAATGTCTTCTTCCATTGCTGTAAAAAAATAAATTTATGTGACTTGAGCTCGAAACAGAAACACTCAAGCTGAAATTAAAGTTATTATACGCAAACAGTCCGCAGTCAATATTCAAAGAAGTCATTTTATTTTTGTCAGTCTTGTCACATGTCATGGGCAGAGGCACACGAGTTAGCATACCCCGAACAGAGGCACCCAGTTAGCATGTTCACTGACGGAGAACATCTCAACGCCATATCTCCAATATCGCACTGGCGGAGCCACGCTCAACACCAAATCACATATGGATAGAGGCACACGAGTTAGCATATCCCGAACAGAGGCACCCAGTTAGCATGTTCAACATTCCCTCCACTTATGTAATTTCCTTATATACATCACCCAGTCCTAATTACACTTTTTTTTCATTCACACACATCTCTCTCATACCACAATACACATGTACATCCACATATCCTCAACATGTATCCACACATCGTACATACGCATACACACATCTCTGACATACCCATTGGGAACAAAGGATCACAGAAACACACAGTGAGACATCACCACTCAATGTCATACAAATCTCAACTTCAACAAGTTAAAGATTACCTACTTACAATCGAAAAATGTAGCACAGGACTCAGGGGTCCACTCTCCTCGCCAAATAACCATGTGCTCAACAGCAGCCTGAGTTATCTTGCCGTATGAACCACTAAGCAGTTGCAGTTCGTAACGGCCATGAGGCAAAACCTTCTTTACCCGATAAGGCCCTCGCATCCCTGAGTCCAGCTTGCCAGACATCTGTGAACACTTTGTGACAAAGACCATATCGTTAAGTTTGAAGAGGCGTGCTGGTTTGCGATTTTTATTTACAAATGCGTCTTGCTTCTCTCTATTTATCTCCAGCAGTTCAGACGCACGCTGCCTCTGCAATTCTCGCAAACCCTCACGATTTGGACATGTATTATCCAGCGCCACGTCACGTATGAGTGACCTAATCACCGGTGTAGCCGCTTCAATGCCAATTAGGAGGTGTAAGGGTGATGTTTGCGTTGTCTTTTGTTTAGTACAGTTGAGAGTGAGCTGCAGACGCCCGAGTGATTCCGACCACGGCGTGCCAGTTTTAGTGGCCTCAATTATTAACATATTGAGGACGGTGCGACAGTAGCGTTCCACTTGTCCATTCTCATTGTGTATTTCAGGCGTTATAAAGTGTAGTTGGCTAACTATCTCAGAAGCGTAAGATTTGAAACTAGCGCTCTCAAACATGCGACCTCTATCACATACCATCAATTTAGGACACCCAAATAAAGAAATTGCATTGGATACAGCGTGTTTCAGTTCATTTGCATCTTGTTTACAAAGAGAATACAACAGACAATATTTTGAGTATGCATCAATTATTATTAAAACATATTTACATTCGTTTACAGTAGGTAAGGGCCCTAATACATCGAGATGAATTGTTTCGAATGGAGCGTCTGGCTTACGCCATGAGGAAATAGGTTGGTGAGGGGCTCTTGGAACTCTTTTTAATGAGAGACAGACAAGACAATGACTGGTATACTTTTTGACAAAAGCTCGTAGGCCAGGAAACCAAAAATGACGAAGGATTAAGTCAATCGTCTTGTCCGCTCCGATGTGACTGTGTTGGTCGTGAAAAATGCGCAGAAGGCTTAATCTTGCGCAGAAGGCTTAATCTATGACCTTTAGGTATGTAACATAAAAGCCTCGACTCCTCACCAGTCGGTGAGTAGGCGTAGTAAAGAATATCATTACGAACAACGTAACGCGATGCATCTAGCTCATTGTTGTTTAGTTTAGAGATCAAGTCGTTCGTCTCCTCGTCCGCGGACTGGGCCATCTGTGCCCACGTTTTAGGTTTCGCAATGTGGCAGACGCCTACAGGATTTCTACTAAGATAGTCCGCATGCTGCATCATAACGCCTTTTCTGTATTCAATTGTAAAATTGAAATCCTGCATGTACATCCACCACCTTGCGACACGAGGGAGCAGGTCCTTTTTCTTTTCAGTCTGTTTAAGTGCATTACAGTCGGTGACTATTTTAAAGGAAATACCTAGCAAGTAGTGGCGGAAGTGCTGTAAGGCTTTTACTACTGCAAGTGTCTCCAGCTCATAGGAGTGGTATTTCTGTTCGGCACCCTGGGTTGTTTTACTGAAATATGCTACGACACGCCGCTTTTTGCCTTCGTGTTCCTGTATTAAAACCCCGCCGTAACCGATGGAACTCGCGTCGGTGTGAAGCTCGGTAGGTAGGGACGGATCAAACACGGCCAACACGGGTTCGCTAGTTAAACGTTCGATTAAAAAATTACGCGCTTCATCTTGCTTTTTTCCCCATATGAACGGAACCCCAGATCGCGTTAGTTTAGCTATGGTAGCAGTTTTTCGAGCGTAATCGGGTATATAGCGCCGGAAGTAGCCAGCCAAACCAAGCAGTTGTCGCACTTGGCGTACGTTTGTAGGTACAGGTGAATCGATTAACGCTTTTATTTTTCTTTCGCTCGGTCTAACCTGACCTTGTGATATTATACGGCCTAAGTACTCGACCTCTGTAGCCACAAACGCACTTTTCTTAAATCAAATCAAATCAAATCAAATCAAAATATTTATTTTTGCAAAATAGATACATTAAGTATACTTTCTACAAGTCAAAGTTAATTTACACAATATAATATATCTTTAGAATATAAAAAAAATACATAATAATACGGGAAATAAAATATACACCTGCATTAATAAATGATAGTCGTAAGTTTTTAAATAAATAAATAAATAAAAAATAAATAAAATAGGGGAATCTAGGAATAAAAATATTATATATACATAATACAATGAAGAAATAATAAAAACGGGAAATACATACAAAAAATATTAAGGGTGGGCTACTAAAATGTAATAAAGTTATACACTTGCATAAAATATAGAAATATAGGAATAAAAATATTGTATATACATAATGCCTAACCATCCGCACCATTCGATTAGTATTGCTAAGAAGAAGGGCAAGAAACTTAGCAAACATTCCTTTTTTCAAAATAAAACATATGATACAAAATCATATACATACCTACTCAAGTAAAGGCATAAAAAAATATAAGACTGCGGGAATTAGTCACGAGAAAAAAAAAATATCTTAGCCAACCCGTCTCATATTGTCTATTACCTTTAACAAAGTAAGTTTACATATTAATTAATTTTAAGCCTTTAGAGGAATCGTACAGTATTAAAATATGCTAATTATAAATTACAATATTGAATAAGATTATTATTATTTATTACACCATGCTTCATTATCATCCAAATAATCATTGATTTTATAATAAGCTTTCTTAAGTAGTCCCTGCTTAATATATACTTTAAACTTATTTTCAGGCAAACTAAGGACCTCCTCTGGAAGCTTATTGTAAAATCTTATACCATGTCCTACAAAAGAGGTACCTACTTTGGCAAGTCTTAATTTTGGAAAAGCTAGTTTATGTTTGTTTCTGGTTTCAACAGAGTGGTGCACACCAAGCCTCGGGAAATTATCAATTTTTTTTCTGACATATCTAATAACTTGATGAATAAATTCACATGGGACCGTAAATATATTAATTTCTTTAAACTTTTCTCTTAATGAATCTCGGTACTAAAAATAAATCGGTACTTAATGTTTATCGAAAACCCGGCGGATGTTAATATTTGCAACGTTTCGCGTAAGTTTTCTAGTGCCTCAGGAATCGAGGACGCCAGAATAAGGACATCGTCGATATAATTCAGGACTTTTCCGGCTTCAATCAAAGGTTTAAGCGTCTTTGTGATGATTTTTTGGTACACGGCCGGGGCGTTAGCCAAGCCGAAAGGCATTTTTAAATATTCAAAATGCCCTTCAGGCGTTACAAAGGCCGTTTTAGGTACTGAGCTCTTGCTTAAAACGATTTGATTAAATCCGGATGCCATATCCATAATTGAAAAGAATTGACATTTGCCAAGTCTATCAATATGATCGTCAATTAACGGCAATGGAAAACGATCTTTAACCGTAATAGCGTTTAAGGCGCGAAAGTCTACGTACATTCTATCTTTACCGTCACGTTTTTTGACGAGAATAATTGGGCTGGCATATGGAGATTCGGATTCCTGAATTATTCTTTTGTCTAACAAGTCTTTTATAATATCGCGCACCCGAATCTTTTCATCAAAAGACAGTTTATACGGCCGATAATAAATAGGCGTTTCACTCGTTAGCTCGATGTGCATTTCGCCGGTAGTTACAGTGGTCGAAACTGTCCCCTCTATAAAATATTCTTTAAATTCATCAATTATTTCAAGCAGCTTTTTACGATCCTCGCCCTCAAGGGCAGTTTGAACAGGGACAGCGTCACTGGGCTGAACGAGCAAAACGTCACTTACACTACAACTTTCAGACACTCTAGTTATTCGCTGTTTATTATTTATGCGTAGGTAGGCAACACCCTCGCGATTTAATACATCGGTTCCTATTAACAACGGTACGTTCATACAGGATTTATTGACCACATACAAATCGACTTCTAAAGCAATGTCTTGGAACTCGAGTACCAAAGTAACGAAACTGTTACACTGAATCGTTTGACTCCCTATGCCCTTAAGCACTTGATTAGTAGGTAAACGGGCGCATTTCAAATGCTTTAGAACAGATTCAGAAATTAACGACACGCGCGACCCGCTATCTATTAGTACATCGATAGGTATACCCTGCACAACCGCAGTTGTGACGTCACTGTCGCTTTGCGAACCATTCAATTCGTTACAAAAATTCACATTGTTTACATTTCGAGTTTCAGATCGTTGTTTTGCAAAGCACACAGTGACATCATGACCCGGCTTCTTACAAAACAAACACACACGATTGTTAACAGAGTTGCTAGGACTATTCACGAATGTTTTTGTTGCACTCTTATTATCAGTCGGTTTGTCAGTTTTTAAGCGTTTAGGACATGAACGTTGCATATGGCCAACGCTACCGCACGTATAACATTTAATTTCGCGGGTAGGTGTACTATGAACATTACTACGCTTGCGGAAATTTGGTTCACTGAATTTACTTCGAGAAGGGCGCACAGACTCTTGTGGGGTAGTGACCGTAGGTTTAGTATAGATCGATAGAAAATCTACAAGGTCTTTCGGTAGCAACATGGCGTTAGAAGCTGCGGCACGAATTTGAACATCTGTTATGCCACGAATGATGATAGCAACGATCAGATCATCGCTTAAGCCCTTTACTATGTTCAATCGTAATAACGATCGCCTCGCATACTCAGCATACGTGGCATAGCGGTCAGAATTTGAACACATAACATCAAACAAAATATTCGCGACATCGATTCTCCGTGAGCACAGTGGTTTGAATTCTAGTTTAAAGTTGGTCCAAGTACGGTCATTTGTGACCCATTCATTTAACCAACAACGAGCGTCTCCCTTCAGACAGTTAGCTATTCTCGCGAGGCACTCGTTGTCGTCCCAGTTATTTACAATACGAGCTCTCTCAACCTCCTCACACCATGAATCGATGTCGTTTAAACTTGGATCAAAATTTGAAATGTAATAATGGGTAGATCTTACTCGTGTTAGGGCGCTTAGTGCACCAATGAGTCGCTCAGTGGCGTCTGGCGCGGCGATACCTCCAGAAACAGCAGTGGCGGCATCAGGAACAGCCACGGCGGCAGGGGTCGACGACAGCCCGGGGCTGCGCGCGCAGGTGGAAGCGCCGGTGCACGCGCCGGGCGCCAGGATAGCACGTGCGCCGCTCTCACTGCACGGCTCGCTGGGCTGCGCGAACCCGGCGCGGGAGACGGCCAGCGTGCTACCCTCTAGCGCGTTTAATCGCGACAAGATAGCGCCAAGCTGGTTCTGTACTGCATCTTCACCGTCTGAATGCAGGTCCTGCCTAATCCTACCCCTACTTCTAGCACTACGTCGTTCAGCCATTATTTACATAAGTAATCTAAGCTATCAGAATGTCCACTTAAGCCAGAGTCAGATAGGCTATGGAGCCTATCCCACTTCTGAAATTAGGGACGGCCTAACTTTTAAAACAAAAAAAGAAACACAGTTCACCTACAACCTTTAATCACTTAATCAATCAATTATTAGCAAGAATTTACAAAACTAAATCACTAAACGAAACCACGCTGAACAAAACTATAACCTATAACTACATAACCTAACTACGCTTTACGACCTGAGCAATGTTGACGCTTCGGCGGCTGGATCGGAACAAAGGGGCGGCGCAGCCTTTCACTCCACTTTTATAGGCGCACGGCTAGTGATGTTCTTGGAGTGATGGGTAGCGCTAACAATATATATTAGTGGGTTATGGTAAAACAACATTATCAAATTGATCAAGGTGTTTTTAGAATCATTACCAGATTGACAGTATAACGGAATGCGTAACCAACCGTGAATCCAAATATATCTGCTTAAAATTAACTACAAATAATACCAGCAGTAAATGTTGCATGAAAATATATTACCAGAGAGTAGCCCTGGCCAAAAGTGTTTCAGCTACGTACCATATTAACACTGTCAGATTGCCTGACCAAATGCTTATCCACTTTAATTGGTAAGTATTATTTTAGTTTTGAGATGTAATAAATACGAACAAGGGCGTGGCAAATGTGCAGAGCTGTTATTTTATACTTTTTCCAATAATATAAAAATAGATTTTTATACCATTTTCGGCGTGAAAACGTTGCCACTTCTGAACTTTGAAGAATATGAACAACTGCAGGTACCTCCATTAACTTTATTTTACAGACTCATACAGATAGGTACAATTTAAGCACACTGTATTCTAGTTACCGTCTATTTCAAAATCTCCAACAGGAATGAATGTCCAACCGACTGATTTGATGCCTCTTTCCCCAGGTTTTCCGCCAAAACTCGATTGCTGTGGCGTTCTCTCATTGGTTTATCGTGTTCAAACCTACAATGTTCTTGGGTATGGAAATAAAGCGAACTGAGACAGGCATTTATTTGACTCAAACTTCTTATACCAAAAGTATCTTAAATAAGTACAATATGGAAAACTGTAAACCTGTGCAAACTCCAAGTCTCAATGAAGAAGAAAGAAAAGAGAGCCCAAAAGAAAATATAAAGTTCCCATATAGACAAGCAGTTGGGAGTTTGTTGTATTTGTCAAGAAGAATTCAACCAGATATAGCATATGCTGTTGGTATGGCCAGTCGACATATGGAAAACCCAAATAACCAAAATGTTGCAGCTTTAAAAAGGATTTTAAATATCTAACAGGTACGTTAGATGAAGGTCTCTTCTATAAGTTTAACTCAGACATAGAACTAAACACATTCTGTGACTCAAATTATGCAGGAGATTTAGAAACAAGACGTAGCACTACAGGCTATGTACTCTTATTGGTTAAGGACCTGTGGCCTGGTGCTCAAGAAAACAACCTGTTGTGGCCCTATCTTCAACTGAGGCCGAGTTTATTGCTGCCACAGGGTGTAGTAAGAAGGCGATGTTCCTAAAATCCCTCTTAACTGATCTTAATGTTAAAATTAACGTTTTGTTTAACGTGGATAACCAGAGCGCTATTCAACTTATTAAAACAGGTATCTTTAACAAACATTCTAAACATATAGATGTACGGTTTCATTACATTCATGAGCTGTATTGTAATAACGAGATCTCGATAACATATTGTCCCATTTATACTCAAACTGCTGATGTGCTGACCAAATCTTTAAACAATATCAAGTTCTTAAAATATAAGGAATCTCTTATTTCCAAATAGTATTTTTTTTTTGGAAAGTAGAAGATAACAATTAATTTAATATTTTGTTGATTTAATATTTTAGAAATATTGACGACATGAAGGAATGTCCTAAAATATTCTTATAGATATTATATTATAGATTTACGTAATAGTGCAGGAAGACTTGGTTATGTTATTGTTAAATTCAAAGATTACGAAAAGTATAGATATGACTCAAGTTCCCTTGCTTTGTCTTAAGTACATAGATTAAAGAAATGTAGATGTGTATAATTTAGAAAATTAGGAGAGGATGTTGAGGATGAATTAGAATAATTACATAGATAACCAAACTATATTGTGTTTGAGAATTATTTTTTTGACTGATATGGCTGACAAATGTACTCTGCAATTTAATTAATAAAAACTTGTTTATCTCTAAAAACCTGCGTATTTCTGTACAGTTACTTCTGTCCAACAGACCGATTTGAAACTTCGTACTTAATGCTTCCATTCTTAGTGCGAGTCCTTAACCTATTGTGAGTATTTTATTAAGCAGATTGTAGAAGTTAAATAACAAAGTTATTTTATTTGGACTTTTTATAAGGAAGAAACATTTTTTTTAATAACAATAACTGGTTGCCTTGGCAACACACCTAGCTTATAAGAGGAGTTCTTATGCTAATCAACCTCCTCTAACAGATTTCAGTGAAGTTGTTTATATGTCTTGTGGACTGAAGCACTGTCGTACACGATTAAGATTCCTTTACGCAGTCTGCCTCTTTTTTTTTCTTTCCGTTGTTGGTTAAGCAACTTTGCGTTATATTCAGCATTCATTGTCATTTATTGAACGACCGAGGGATGTAAACTGGTCCTGTGTTTTCCGCCTTAGCTTGTGAATGTGGTCTAATTGCTGTAGCTTTTCGAAACCCAGCCTGCTCTAGAGACTGGACGCCGTCAAATCGTTTGGTGAGACGATTCATGCTAATTGAATATAATATAAAATTCTCTGAACAATAAATAAACAGCCATCCAAAAATTTTCTAAAGTTCCATCCATCCATCCATCAGCCTGTTTTCTGAAGTTATATTAAATCAATATTTCCACTTAATTCTTGCCCGGATATAATGACTTACAAGGGTATTTAAGTAACGGGTGGTGATAGTATCTGTAATCAATTTAACAAGTACTTAACTCTGTTTTTAAAAAATTCAATCAAAGCTCCTTAGATTTAGATAGCTTACAAGTTTCCTATTTTGCTGTATTATTTGTTCAAAAGTATTTAAAATCAATCAATATTAATAAGGGTGCAGGGCCAGATGGGATTCATCCTATTTTTATCAATAAGTGTGCACTATCGTTAACCTTGCCCATTACTATTTTATATTCAAAGTCGATGAGAGACGGTCACGTTCCTAACATTTGGAAACGAGAATGGATCACACTAATCCCCAAGGGCAAGGTCATCAGCGATATTGAATAGTACAGACCTATTTCTAAAATGTGTCACTTAGGAAAGATCCTTGAAAAAATTGTGACTGATCAATTATCTTCTGCTGTACGTCGCTGTATTACTCCCAGTTAGCATGGTTTTTATGGGGGTCGTAGTGTGGAGAGTAATCTCCTTAATTTTACGGAATTTATTCTTGATGCCATAGATAATAAATATCCATATCAATATCAAATATCAGATGGACGCCGTGTATACCGATTTTGCCAAAGCATTTGATAAAATATGTCATAATATGTTATTACTCAAGACCTGGCGGCTCGGTATACATGGTGACCTCTTGCGTTGGATACAGTCTTATGTTATAAACCGTGATCAAGCTGTTGTACTTTGTGGTTTTTTTTCTAATTACAAGTTAATTAGCTCAGGGGTTCTTCAGGGCTTGCATTTGGGACCGCTGTTATTTACACTGTATATAAATGACATCACAAATAATATACAACATTCGAACTCCTTGCTTTGTGCGAACGACACAAAATTATTCAAAGTCATCCGTAATCCTAGTGATTGTATTGAATTACAACTTGACCTACTTATTTTTAAGGATATGGTGTTCAAAACAACCAATTTTTAAATCCAGACAAATGTAGTGTAATTAGTTTTAGTAAGAAAAAGCAAACGATTATTTACGTTTACGAACTATGTAACACTAACTTTAAATGGGTAACAGAAATTCGTGACTTCGGTGTAATAATGAACTCTAAACTGACTTTTGTGCCACACATTGATAAAATACTTAGCAAATTTTACAAACAATTAGGTTTTATTTTGATAGGTGGAATGCCGTTTAAAAACCCGTTAACATTTAAAATTATGTACAATAGTTTTGTTCGTATTAGACTGGAGTTTGCTTGTTCAGTTTGGCATTTCATATTAATATACATATATATTTCCATTTTATAGACTCATATTGATAGACTTGAGAAATTACAGAACAGGGTTGTGAAGGCCCTAGACTACAGAACAGGTTATACTTATCTTGACTATTATACCTCAGCTGATAGACACAAAGTTCAACTTCTAACCCATAATCGAGACTACAATGACGGTTGTATGCATTACAAAATAATTAATAATAATTTGATAGATACCCTGGATTTATTACAAAAAATCAACTTTAGAATACCTCGCAAATGTAAACGTGCATGTCATACAAATAATTTGTTCAGTATTGCTCCCTGTAAAACGTGCTATGCAAAAAAAAATTCGTTAGGCGTGTTTGCCGATTATATTGTGACCATTTATCAGATGTCAAAATGTTTTTTGTATATTTTTCCACATTAAAAAATATGCTATAAAAAAATTCTTGTAAATAGACATTTTTGAACTCTAAAATTATTTGTTGCTTATATTTTGTAACTAGTGTATAACTTACTTATGTTTTGTTAACTTCGCTTGTTAATAGAGATATACATTTTGTAAATTAAGGAGACTTAAGGCTTACTTTAATTATTTTCACTTGTAATAATTTGTATAGGAGGCTGTTTGTTTCTTTAATAAATAAATAATTATTGAGAACTCTTAGTATTTCTTTAACAAAAAACAAAAGGAGTAAAATAAGTTTAAAAAAATTAAAATTAGACTACTGGTTACGGAGATGTATTTTAATAAAATAATCCTAATAAATTTCTTTTTTGATCAGTTGTTTAAATTACTCATGTGTATAGTAAATTTACAAACGCCTGTAGTTCAACCATTCGATTTACGTATTTGTTTTATTTGACTTTCAAATTTGTTTTTATTTTATTTCAGTCTAAATTAAATTGTATATGATATTAATTATAAAAGACGTATATTTATACCCGTAAATTTCAGACAATATTAATCCAGATGTTATGTCAAAATATGAGGTTATTTACTTGTATATGCTCAGCATAATTAAAAAATATATTGTTTTAATTGTGTTTATTTTGAACTAAAGAAGGAAAAGTGAAAAAACTACCGCCAACCCTTCAAGTACAAAGATATTCATAGTAACATAAAAAGATGCAATATCGAGCCCCTTGGTAACAATAATGTGATCGTACAGCATCCTGAATGGCGTGGTCTTGTACAGAGGCAAGTAAGCAATTTCGAGGTGTAGTGAAAAACCAACCCCAACGCTAAACACGGCGAGTTAGAAGTGGACCAACTGTGGCCATTCACTTTAATTCATTATGCTGGCGGTAAACTCACTTGCGCTCAGTGAAGGGGTTTACTAAAAAGATCAACTACATTAGCCATCTTCGGGTGTACTTGCGCCGTTTATCATAAAATTACATCTGATTTAATATAAGTTTCGTATTTCACGGAAAGTCTTATTATCGCCAGAACTTTACTACGTAAGTTTGACACTACTAAATGTTCCAACTTAATTCGTAGTGTTAATTTAGGGATGGCAAGTTTGATACTGATGGTCTATTAATGGCAACGAGACGGTTCGTTATGAGACCAAGTTTTTCTATGAAATAATAAAGTTTTAAGTAAAACTACACCGACTTTAAGTCCATGTGTTTTTCCCGTGTTTGTCATATACAGTGCTGGTCATATATATATTAGTTATATCGTTTAATAAATAACAAATATTCAAAGTAAGATTGCTTTTAGAAAATAATGTAAATATAAATTCAATCTTAACCATACTTAGGTATTTTTTTTCTCAAAAATTATATTCGAGGCTCCTCCTACCCCCACAACGCCCTTCCAATTTCAAATTCATTGCGCATGATTCAATATTACTACATTAGTTAGACCACGCCTAGCAACAATATTCTTAGATATTTTGTTTCACTATAATTTTTGCATTAGTCAAATAACAAAAAAAATACAAAGGGATAAAACATTTATTTCGGCCCATTAATTTCAAACCAATTATACTTTGCCGTATCCTTCTTGGAAACCAATGAAATCCTTGATATGTAAAACGACTCGTAGTCACCTTCTTCATTGTCCCCACCCGAGTGTTATGGTTAGTGGTATCAATTTCGAAAACCTTTTTGTTATTACTTGGAAAACCGTTATTACACATCTTGGTGGAATGTCCGCGTCTGTTACAGTTATAGTAGTTTTCTTGCCGAGCTGGACACGTTTCCAGGGTACAATTGGAATATCCGCAACCTTTATATACATGCCTGACCGGTACTGCACCTGCCTTTGTCGGACCTTCTTTCCCGTGACGGTTGTAGTTGGATAGATGGTTTCCGTGCTCGCTGTATCTTCTAATTTATTGGGTTTGAATGAAAAGTACTTCAACACCATCGCCAGGAATCAATATCGATCCTGCTCTAGGATTGCTATCTATAGCTGCACAACTAAATCACTGGCTCACTGTCATACCCAGTACCAAGCGCAGGCGCACGTCGAACCCCGGCAAGCTCAACCACGTGACTGCCCGATTGACAGCTACCTCACTCTAGTGTACATGAGACAATGTATATGTATCTATTGTATAGATACAAACACAACATCCCTTCCTTATTGAAGGTTTTTACATCTCGTTTTATTAACACTGTGTAACGAGCAATGCCAGGTGACGCCAAGTCCGCCAAGCGAGCCAAGCCAGTCAGGTCACGTTCAGCTACGCTAAGCGATAGCCTTGCCTTATGCTGACGTGACAGCCCGCGCCAGCCTGCGCGCGCCTAGCTACGCCCACTGCAGCCGTAGTGGGGAAAGCTACGCCGGCCGATATAAGCGCCGACTCGAGTTGATTGTGGGTCATTGTTGCTAAGCTCTATTGTAAGGCGTTACTATGCCCGTTTACCAAGTGAAATAAAACATCAAGAAAGTATCCACGTGTTTATTTCAAACCCTTCGTAACAATCAGAAGTAGGGTAAAATCGACCACGTAAGCACAAAGCACTGCCGAGGATACGAAATGGCCTCTTTTGTTGAATCTACAAATCGAAACTTTTTGGTGCTCATCCTAGCTATGAAAACATTTATTGGTGAATCACCGAATGTACTCGACCTGAAGAGAACAATTGGAGTGTAGAAGCAAACCCATGGACATCTGAAGACCACCTGATATTGATCAGGTAGAACGAACAAGCCGCACCATTTTAGATGCGTAAGTGAAATAGCATGCAACTGGGTTATTAGGTTATTACACTACCAAATGTTGTTTAGGACATTAATAACACGGTGAATGCCACAACTGACTTTAAGCCATACGAGCTGATATTTGCTCTATCTGGTACATGTCGGTCTGCTATGTTCCGTCTGCTAAAAAGAACCAATGCATAAAAAGCGGGCGAAAGCTAAATATTTGGATTAAGGGGGCTTCTAAACAAATGAAACGTGATAACAACAAGCAGAGTAAAAATAGTAGAGTCTAAAGGAAGGGAGAATTTGTTCATGGAAGCATGCTCCTACTAGCAGTGCGAGTAGAATAAATACAAAAATAAATGACGTTTATTATGACCAAGGTAACTATCGCTTTCATTTAAGGAGTAACAAGGGTATGCGAAGTTATAAGAGTTTCACAGCCTAAGTTGCATCTGACGCGTTGAAGTCCTATAAAAGCTTAGCCCTATGACAGATACAGATACAGATCTTTATTAATAACGGTAAGTTACAGGTCAATGAGGTATTATGCAATAAAAAATAATAATAATTGTAATAATACCTAACTTTACAAAACATGTCTATACTTATTCTAAGTGTAATTTTCAAAGTCGAATTTAACATGTCAAAAATACTGTCATTCATAACGATAATTAATTAATTACATAAAATGTATAATTCAATAATAAAACATTGACTAGAAATTAAATATAAAATAAAAATATAATTTGAATCAATAACATGTTATTTTAAATTCATAAACTCATCTACAGTGTAGAAGGCCTGCTGGACTAGCCACTTTTTTAACCTGGCCTTAAACGAGGGTAATGAAGTGGTTTGTGTGATTCCGTCTGGGAGTTTATTGTAAATGTTCGGGCAGCACACATATACCGAGCGTTTACTCTTTGTGAGTTTGTGTGATATACTGCGGAGCTTATTGCGGTTTTTGTATGTTCACACCTACGTTCAAATAAATACAGATTTTGTCTCATGAATATCGCAACTTGAAAGATATACAAGGAGTGGAGAGTCAGTATTCCTAGTTTTATAAAATGCGGCCTCGCTGTATCGTTATAATATATTTGATACGTGCCAGCGTACGTATTGCCCGTTTCTGCATCACACACACTCTATGCCATTCTGCGGCTCTGCCCCAGATCTCAATACCGTAGCCTAGCAGTGATTGTACTGATGCTAAATATGTCCGTACGGACAACGTCTTCTCAAACCAAATCAAATCAAAAATTTTATTTTGTAAAATAGATACATAAAGTATACTTTCGACAAGTTAAAATTAATCTTTAATATAGATATATATATAATAATAAGGAAAATACATACAAAAATATTTAGGTTGGGCTACTACAATGTAATTATACATTTGCATAAAATAGAGAAATCTAGGAATAAAAATGTTATATGTAAATGATGCAACGAACAAACAAGTTAATAAATAAATACGGGAAATACATCAAAAAAATATTAAGGTTGGGTTACTAAAATGTAATAAAATTATACACCTGCATAAAATAGAGAAATATAGGAATGAAATTATTATATATACATAATGCCTAACCATCCACACCATTCGATTAATATTGCTAAGAAGAAGGGCAAGAAACTCAACAAACATGCATTTCTTAAAAAAAATGGTACTAAACCATGTTACAAATATACAAAAAAAATACACCTACTTAAGTAAAGGCATAAAAAATAAAAGACTGCAGGAACCATGTCACGAGAAACATTTATTTTAGTCAACCCGTCTCATATTTTCTATTACCTTTATCAACAAAGTCAGTTAACATATTAATTAAGGCATTTGATCTGGTAAGCTACGACATCCCGTGGGAAAAACTTAAAACAATAAACTTACCACGTGAACGTATTTTTCAGTTTTGGTACAAGCACCAGATTAATAATGTCAGATGGGGGGGGGGGGCACATTGTCCGAGCCTTATCGAATGGAGTGCGGGGTAAGGCAGGGGGGGTTAACTTCGCCAGCACTTTTTAACCTATATGTTAACGCGTTGACCGTCGCGCTCAGTAGTCGGCATGTCGGTTGTCATATAGATGGAGTGTGCGTCAATAATGCAGACGATATGGTGTTTCTGAGCGCATCTGTCTGTGGTCTCAGGACGCTGCTAATGATATGTGAGGAGTACGCCTTAAGCCACGGCCTTAAGTATAATGTAGCCAAGAGTCAGTACCTTGTGTTTGAAGCCGGTACAAAACGCCCTCAAAGCGTGCCACCTATTCAGCTATACGGTGTTCCCTTGGTCAGGGTCGAACAATTTAAGTACCTTGGACATCTTATCACAACTGACCTGAAGGACTATGCTGACATAGAGAGAGAGAGGAGGGCTTTGTCAATTAGAGCAAATATGTTGGCTCGCAGGTTTGCTTGTTGTTCTATAGAGGTAAAACTTATCCTGTTTAAGGCTTTCTGCACATCGCTGTACACGTGCAGCCTGTGGGCTAGCTACACTCAGAGGTCGTACGGGATTATACGTGTACAGTACAATAACGTGCTCAGGGCGGTGTTGAGGATGCCCCGCTACTGCAGCGCCTCGGGCATGTTTGCCTGGGCTCACATCGACTGCTTCCACGCGACCATGCGTAGGCGACGCGCGTCCTTGATACACAGGGTGCAGAGTAGCCCCAACGCTGTCCTAGCAATGATTGTAAGCAGGCTTGATTGTCCGTTTATCCGCCATTGTTGCGACAGAAATGTGGCCAGCCGTGGCGGATAATTCTTGTAAATATGTTATTGTGTTTTTGTGTTATGTACCTATATGTATACAATTCATCTTTTCATGTTTTCTGCCTATATGAGTCTCTGAGTTACTTGAAATAAAGATTTATTTTTATTTTTTTATTTAAGCCTTTAGAGGAACTATACAGTATTCAAATATGCTAGTTATGAATTACAATTTTGATTAAAATTATTATTATTATTTATTACACCATGCATCATTATCGTCCAAATAATCATTGATTTTATAATAATCTTTCTTAAGTAGTTCCTGCTTAATATACAATTTAAACTTATTTTCAGGCAAACTAGAGACCTCCTCTGGAACCTTATTGTAAAATCTAATACAATGTCCTACAAAAGAGGAACCTACTTTGGCAAGTCTTAATTTTGGAAAAGCTAGTTTATGTTTGTTTCTGGTTTCAACAGAGTGGTGCATACCAAGCCTCGGGAAATTATCAATATTTTTTTCTGACATATCTAATAACTTGATAAATAAATTCACATGAGACCGTAAATATATTAATTTCTTTAAACTTTTCTCTTAATGAATCTTGGTATAAATGTATGTTATAGATAGACCAAATTGCTTTCTTGTGCAAGACAAAGACTGCTTCTATATCCACGGCTCTACCCCACAACATTATGCCATATGATATAATGCTGTGAAAATAACTGAAATATACTAATCTGGCAGTATCTTCATCAGTAATCTGCCTTATGCGTCTAACAGCGTATGCGGCTGAACTCAGTCTACCACAGAGAGCTTCTACATATGTGGGGACCCCACTGAAGACGAGAGCCTATAATCATACCTAAAAACTTAGTTTCGTTAACTAACGCCAGCTTGGACCCCTGCAAAAATAAACCGACATCTACTTGAATTACATTTGGTAAAGTAAACATTATACATTTCGTCTTTTTTGCATTTGGAACTAAATTATTTACAGTGAACTAATCAAGAATCATAGAGAGAGCTGGATTCGCGTCACCAAGAACATCTTCATGTCGATTCACTTTAAAAATAAGTGACGTGTCATCTGCGAAAAGAACTATCTCAGATAAGTATTTACCTAAGTAAAGAAGGTCATTTAGGTACATTAAAAACAATAGGGGCCTCAAAATGGAGCCCTGCGGGACACCCATTTTAACTAATGCTCCAGATGACTTTACTCCATTAATGTCTACTTTTTGAATCCGGTCACTAAGATATGTCTTAAATAACGCCTAAGATTTACCTTTAACTCCATAGCGATTTAATTTACATAAATGTGTTTCATGATTAACGCAATCAAAAGCTTTTGAGAGGTCACAAAATACACCCAACGCATCCTGCTTTGCTTCCCAAGCGTCAAATATGTGTTTGACTAAAGCAACTCCTGCATCAGTGGTTGACCTCCCTTTAGTGAATCCACTTCACTGTGAAGCAACTTATTTAAATTAAAATGAGATAAACATTGATTAAAAACCATTTTTTCGAAAATTTTGCTAAGTACTGGTAAAACTGAGACCGGTCTATAGTTGGAAAGGTCTTCACTGTTGCCTGATTTAAAAGAGGGATCAATTTACTCAACTTCATTAAATCAGGAAAGACACCATAATCTACACATTTATTAAAGATTAAAGCTAAATATAGAGCTATAAAATCAATAACACAGCTTACAACTTTAACAGATAGGCCCCATAGGTCCTCGTTTTTTTTTTTAGTTAAGAGAATTAAATGCTTTAATGATAGTTTGAGAATTAATATGCTTAAAAGCAAATACAGAATAGCACTGAGGCACGTGATCACCCAAAAGATTCTGTGCAAGTCTTCGACTTGAATTTAAGTCTTTTGTTGTCAAGGAAGGAATGTCGGTAAAAAAGGCCTTCGCAATTTCTTTATCTCCTGTAAAAACTTCATTGTTAATATTCAACTTAAGTTAATTATACCGTCTGTTACTCTTCCCAGTTTCAGTATTTATGATATTCCATACTGCTTTTACTTTGTTATCGGCCATTTTAAGTTTTTTATTCAGAAATATACTTTTTGCTTTTAAATACACTAATTTGAAAGTGCATGAGTATATTTTCAAATGTTCAATAAATTCAATATTATTATTGTAGGATTTTATGTCGTACAATTGGTATAAATGATTTCTGCTTTTGTAAATACCTGGAGTTGCCCAGTCATTAAAAGTGATTTTATTACTGTTAGAAACTTTCCGCAATTTAATCGTATTTGCAAATTCTTTGGAACTATTTTAAACAGGTCTGCAAAGAGAGCATTTGAATCATCTTGGAGAACATTAAAATGTGGTTATTTAAGTTCTAAGTTTGCTTGAAAACAATCTAGTTTGTGAGTTGTAATAGGCCTTTAAAAGGCTTTTTTGGGCAACTGTTTCACACTTTGTAAGAAAATTACAGCTTGGCCACCGTGATCAGACTGCAAACGGTTAATAACTTTATTGTCTGAGTAATCACAATCACAGAAAATATTATCAAGAGAAGTTGCTGTATTTTGGGTAATTCTAGTTGGTTCTAAGAACACATTAGACAAATTAAATGATTTGAATAACTGAATTAATTTCGTGGTCATAACTGACTTTTCTAGTATATCTACGTTAAAATCTCCACTGACGACAATTTGCATATTATATTGGGATAGGTTGTGGGCTGGGAGTAATATGGGTGGTGCTTGCGACATTTCCTGATAAATCAATGGGTTCACTATCTTGATTATCGGTGTCTAGAAAAATTATACAATTAGACTATTAGATAGTGAACGTATTACATATAGTATAATACATTATTAGATAGTGTTTATTAGATAGTATAATACACTATTAGATAGTGAACGTTTATGGAAGTTGTAATCCTACAGATTACACTCGAGCCATAACTGATAACTTGTGAGGGTAAATTTCAATTATTTTTATTTATCTTTCTATTACCTTGATTTATAAATAAGATTGATGTTGTAACCACGCGGGCACACTCGAGCAATCTTAGTATGTAGTTCAGTGAAATTGAACAGAAAGAACAATTATTTATGTATATTTGGTTGGATGTTGTAACCACACGGGCACACTCGAGCCACCGATTTAGGACATTGTTTTGCCGTCAAACTGAACAATAATAGGAAGTTGATAGTTGAGATTGTCGGCACTTTGTGGAATGTATCAAACTGTGATGATTGCACGGACATCTAGCAACAGAATCATTGTTTAAATAAATAATTATGTATATTAGTTAATTAAAAAGCTCCTGATGATGCTTATATAGTGAAACCGGTTGGATAGTGTAGTATTAAATATTATCTGTGGAAAAGTACAAGTGTTTTTTCATCACAACAATGAACAATAATAGTTTGAAAAAACTATATAATAAACGATATAAGATAAAATTACCTTCATTTTTATAACCGATTAGGTCAATCAGATCTTCACACCCCTGTTCATTAGAGGTTATGCCGGCCGGAGAATCCTTTCCTTTTCTGGATTCCAGTTTCCGTTTCAATCTTTTAATCTTTCTTTCTATTTTTTCCACACTATCCTCCTCGTTCTTTCGCTTTTTGCCCATTATCTCACTCTTTTTCACTTTTTTATCGGGAAACACACAAATACGGTGACACACAAATTACGTAATGACATTAGAGGAAGCAAGAAAAGCTGACAACAGAATAGTGTCGGAAGAACAAAAAAAAAAAATTTCATAGGACTTTAAAAATGTGTGGAAGGCGACCGCAGATGGCGTTCCTGCATGTCGTATGTAATCCGAAGGACGAGGAAGCGAAATACAATGGCGAAAAGACGTTAGGTGTGCCGATTCTAACTAGTAGGTCGTTTTGAACTTCCAAGTTTCTTCTATAATAACTAAAGCCTTACATTTATATAACCAACAGTCGTTATTTTTGTATGACCAAGAACAGCTTCGACGTTTCCTCGCGTATTAAATTTAAATGCTGCGAGCTTTTCCACAGAAAACTCATTGAATGTACTAGTAAATTCAATAATACAGTTTTGAAAGTAATTGAGGCAAGCTGACCGATCTAAAATCTTTTGAAGTTCTTAAGCAAATTTAAGAACAGAACGGTTAAGTTGGCTGGTTATGATCTTCTTTTTCGATGGGTAGGTAGTACATGTTTTGTTAAAATATTTCAATTTGTAACCACGATCCTCTAGAAAACACTGGTGAATACATTTTGACTTTGTTCGACGACAGCATTGTGATCTGAAAGTAGAAAAATAAATTAATTTAAATGAGTTATTGACAAGAAGCTGATATCATTCTTTCATTAGAATTTTTCATATGGGTTTAGTAAAAATTTTAAAGCAAAGGCAATAAATTGCTTTGTTATTTTCTGTTGTTTTTTTCTTTCCTTTTTAGTTTAAAGTAGCGTATATGTTAAACAAGCGGCAATTTCTTTTTCTACTCACATTATGTTTTATCTTTGTTCTGCAGATTTTTGCAATTGGTTCATGGGATATCCGCATATCACGTGCAGCCGAGAATTAATACGTGGGACGCACTATAAGTTTCCGGAATGAATATGAAAAAATACTATTATAGGTACAAAATTAATTTATTGTTTTTCAAAATAATCTCCCTTGGCGTCTATGCACTTTTTCATTCGATCAAACCAGTTTTGAAAACTTTTGTGCCACTCCCCTGTGGTGACCTCTGAAACGTGTTTTTCATACTCCTCGACAGCCTCTTCTGGTGATGAAAATCGTTGACCGCGTAATTGGTTCTTAATTTTTGGGAACAGAAAAAAGTCACAAGGTGCCAGGTCGGGACTGTATGCAGGATGACTCATGAGTTCTACATTTTTCGTCTTCAAAAAGTCGTTTGTCTGTCTGGCCGTGTGAGAACTAGCATTGTCGTGGTGCAGGATGATACGGCGTTTACGGTTATTTTTACGGAGTTCGTCAATAACTTCCGGCAAACAAATGGTCGTGTACCAGTCACTATTCACGGTACGACGATTCTCTAAAGCAATAGTAGCCACGTGTCCAGTTTTATTAAAAAAAGAAGCAATCATCCGCTTAGATGCACTTTTCACGCGCGCCACTTTGGTTGGTTTCGGCTCATCTTGAAAGACCCATACGCTCGATTGCTGCTTTGTTTTGGGATCGTAGCAATAAATCCATGTTTCGTCACCTGTTACTATATCCCACACCAAATTTGACGCACCTTCGTTGAATCTGGTAAGCATGGCACTGCACCAAGTGACGCGGTCCGTTTTTTGAGCCTCGGTCAAGTTGTGTGGGATCCACCGCGAGCACAGCTTTCTCACACCCAAATGTTTGTGTAGGATTGATTGTATTTGACTCATGCCTATTTCTAAGGGTGCGCGAATTTCATGGTAGGTCACATGCCTGTCTGTTTCAATCATACGGCGCACAGCATCGATGTTTTTTTTGGTCACAGCGGTGGACGGCCGACCATCGCGAGATTCATCACTGAGATTGATACGACCACGCTTGAATTCTGCAAACCAGCTATAAACAGTCGTCTTGCATGGTGCTTCATTGCCAAAAGCTGTTTCAAGCCGAGCGATGCTCTGTTGAGCTGTCAAATTACACTTAAAATCGTAGAAAATCATACTACGAAAATTTTCCCGAGTTAAATCCATGTTGATGCAGACACACAATTTTTTAAATGGCGCCACAAGGTAAAAACAAAAGACAGTCAGATGAAACAAACTGCATTCTACAGCCAAAGAGTTCTATTTTCAAATGTTGCAATAAATTTTTAAATAATGTTTATGTAAGTGGCCAGTTCCGGAAACTTTTAGTGTTACCTATGTAGGTGTCTCATCGAGGAGATTTCCCGTTTACGCAATCTTGATGGTCCAATTCGATTAAGCACTCCAACAGTTGCTATTAAAATTACTGATGTGTATCCCCATCGTCAGTATTTGCGTAATTCCAAGGAAAGATTTTCGGTTGCTTGTGGTAAAATCATGAGCTTAAAATGTATTCATCCAAAATCCTAAGTACGTTTGAGGTGAGGTAAAGTTGGCTGGATATGATCTTCTTTTTCGATGGGTAGGTAGTAAATAATTTATTTAAAAATCATTTTGTAACCATGATCCTGTAGAAAACAATGGTAAGGAGAGTGTTGACTTTGTTCGACGATAGCATTTTGATCTGAAAAAAGAAAGAAAATGATGATCCAATTTTATTAAGCACTTTGAAATTTGCTCCTTCATGCCCCCACCGTTCATCAGTGTTTGCATAATTCCACCATGCTCACCAGCTGCTTCGGCAGTCAACTTCGCAGACTGAGGCCCAGAAAACTCAGAACACCGGTCGATAGTCGGGTCGCATGGCATAATCTCAGCAGTCATAGTTGTACTTTCCATATTTATTACGAATCACTCAATTCTTCTGCATTCTGTGTTAACGCTGCCAAATAAACGTTCATCCAAGGAATTAATTTTGATTTTCTTGAGCGTTTTTGTTACTTTTGGACATTTTTAAATACGTTCCATAAATTATAAGAAACGGTAAAATTCTTTGAAAAAAAACTTTAAACAACGCGTCGAACATGCGTGCATTACAACTTTTAAATCATTTGGACAGAGTCCAGTATAAATCAATGCATTTATATGATCAGCTATAGTGAAACTTATCTTAGTATTAATATTTTTTATGTCAAATGCTCTAATTCCATAATTCCTGGTGACTTGTTATATCTCTAATTCCATAAATTCCTGGTGACTTACTTATTAATTTATTGTGCTCTTCTATGTCTATTGGCATTTGGCAATATAACTTTACAGTTCCAGAATATTGTAGCACTTATCTTTTTGTCGGGGTTGGTCACCTTTGATTTTTGAAGTCAGTGAACATATTGGAAAGCGTCGATAAGACCTAGGATGAAGAGAGTTTACCAAGAAACTGGAATAATAACGGCAGACGAGGCGTTATTCAGTCTTTCCTGAGACTACTAACTATCTACGAAAGTTGGTGATGGACAAATGACTGACACTACGCATCTCCCTGTAATCATTCTCCGGGTACGGCTAATCACGATGTTATGATAGAACATGACGAGTCACCGTCTGAATTTTACGCGTTTGATCTAGTAATAACCATTTCTAGTTGGTGAAAATAGCATCAGAAACTGAGTTGAGTACGAGTCAAAAAATGAGTTAAAAATATATTTATCTATCATGTCAAAAAATCAATATAAAAATAATTCATCTGACATTTTTGACATTAGTCAAAAAAGCTTCAGTGAGAAGAACATGTTATGCATGGATCTAGTGAGAATTTTTTCGAATATCGTCGACACTGTAGCTTCCATTACAGAAATTCTTTCATCAAAGGAATTAACGGTTTCTGTAAGCCTAGTAAGTTGCCCAATGATTTCGGTTTTGAAAGAGTCGATGGAATCCTTTAGTGTATTAAACTTCGAGTTAATAGGGGTTATCAAGCTTTCCGTGTCTATATTTATTATCGATGACATAGCCCCAGGGGCTCCATTTCCTGAGTTGAGTACGATTGGACTTCCCACTTTAGGAAATTTGCACATTTCACATTTCCATTTTGCTTGTTCATAGGGAGTATTTTTTTGAAGGCTGTATTATCTAAGCCAGCGCATGCACAGTGAAGTGATTTAGAGCATAGAGCACACTTTAAAAGTTCTTCCGTCTTTACAATTAGCTTGCACTTAAAGCAATCCATTTTTCTTTGCGCAAAGTTCGTAGCGCTCCCAAGCAATAATACTATAGCAGGGCGTAGCAAACAACAAACTAAACAAAACGATGGTACCAAAATTAAACTTTTGCCGGCGTCTTTCTTCTTCAAACATATGCTCTCTAAAAGTCGGCGCCCACAGTTTCGTTTTTATATCGTAAGGAATCAGTTTGAAAAATTTCGTGTCAAGAATTATGAACCTTGTATTACCGGGAATATTTATTCCCACTAGTCCAGTTCCGTAGCATGTCTCAGGTTTACTGGATTAATGAGAAAAATAAGTCTCACTAGTCCCATCACGGGAATTCTCAGCTGGAATAGTGGGAACGACCCACGCCACTCTACGAAGACGAAACGCGGCCGCGCGCAGCTATCTTGTGTACATCAACGACGGAAGCTAGCGCCAGGGCGCCCGTACCCTGACGGGCTCCTTCTCTTCAACTCTAAACGCACGCCTTCCACCAACTCTAACGCCTTTTTCAACGTCAGATGTTCCTTGGGCTCGTTGAACAGACGATCCCGCTTGGGACCGCAGGCCATACCGAGCTTTATAAGTAAATTACCTGTGTGTTAAATTAAAAAAAAAAAAAAACTGAGTATCTCTTTTTTAACTAAGTTGAAGCTTCGTTCGCATTCTTGTGTCCATATGTATTCTTTGCCCTTTCTTAACAAATTGTTTAAAGGGTTAGTGATTGTTGCTAGGTTAGGAATAAATTTATTGAAGTAGTTAGCTATACCAAGAAATGTACGTAATTCATTAATATTTTTTGGTATTTCCGTATTAGGTGGTAGAGCTAATGCCGGGCTCGACTGTGGAGGTACCACCATCTTACTCGGAAATCCTCCCGAAGTTATTCGGGGGAGAGTAAAAGGACAGCTCTCAGGCAAAAAACCAGGCGGCCCACCATTGCCTGGGACCGACGGATGGCGGTATATCCATCCCCAATTGCCGGGCCTTATATAAATCAGACTAGTGACGGGCAGCGGCGTCATTAGTGCAAGGGTTTCGGCACCGCGCTCACCAACCCGCCTGCCCAGCGTGTGTGAGTATGGGCATTTCTTCCAGGAGGACCGCCAAGAGTGGTGAACTCCTGGAAAGGCCTATGTCCAGCAGTGGACGAAACAGGCTGATGGATGGATGGATGGATTTCCGTATTAATTACTGCATTAACCTTGTCTTTGTTTTTGTGTAATCCATTCTTATCAATTGTGTGTCCTAGGTAATTAATACTGTTTTGTAAAAAATGGCACTTCTCTTTGTTTACTCGAAGGTTATTTTCTTTCAGTTTTTCTAACACTTTTCGCAATCTTTTAAGCAACTGCTCTTCTGATGAACCTTGAATTATAATATCATCGAAAAAAACTGCACGCCTTCTATGCCTTGTAGTAATCTGTCCATGAATTTTTGCCATAAGTTCGGTGCAATTTTGACTCCAAACATCAGTATATTTACTTTAAAAGCGCCTTTGTGCGTACTAAGTGTTTGAAGTAGGGCGCTTTCTTCATCCATCATCATATTTAAGTAGGTTTGGCTAATATATAGGGTGCAGAATACTTTGCCACCATTAATTTCTGTGAATATGTCCTCAATGATAGGTATAGGATATTGTTCATCTTTAATTACTTTATTCAAAGTAACTTTGTAGTCTGCGCATAAGCGGATCTTTCCATCAGATTTAGGGACTGGGACTATAGGTGTACCCCATTCAGCGTTGACAACTTTTGTAAATATCCCTTCTTTAATCAGTCTATCAAGTTCTTCATCAACCTTTGCCTTGATAGCGTACGGTATGCGTCGCGGTTTGATAAAAATTGGGAGTGCATTTTCTTTTAGAGTAATGTGCGCCTTGTAATTTGGAATACAACCAAGGGTACCGGTAAATACACTGGAGTATTCTTTAAGTATTTCCTCTAGCTTAGGGCAGTAATTTGTGTTTACTGTCTTTATTTCAGCCGAGTCAAGAGATATTTCTCGGATCCAAGATCTTCCGAAGATATAATCGACATCTTGTTTAATAATGTAAAGTTTGCTGTTGAATCTCTGATTTTTATATTTGCATTTCACATATGCTACTCCAATTGGTTTGATAATTTCTCCAGTGTAAGTTTTCATCCTGATGTCAATTTTGAAGATGTTATTAGCAAGGCCCAGCAGTTTGAAGTTTTTTTGTGACATTGAAGATAGGGCTGCACCGGTGTCTAATTCCATGCATGTTTTTCTATTCTCTATGTATAGCTTGATCATGAATTTATCTGTATTCTCGGATCTAATTGTTGCAAATTTCATCTTCACTTGCATCTTCAATCTCGGATGTATTTTCAGTTTGATGTACTTGCCTTGTCCGTTGAAGGCAGACTCGTGCGAGATGGCTCTTGCGTTTACAATGGTTACACATGTCATTAATATGTTTGCATTTATTGGCCTTATGTTCATTATCACCACAACGGAAACATTTCCCTTTTAGATCTCGAATTGTTGGTTTAGACAGGAGTTGGGGTGGTTTTTTTAACATATTTACAGGGGCTGTACTATCTTCAGTTGTAATGGTGTTACTGTCTAGTTTTGCCATCTCAATTGCTGTAGCTGTCCTCAGTATTTGATGTTATTTTGTTTCTCTGGGATCTTCAAGTATTTTAGTGCGAATTTCATTTTCTTAGCTCTAATAAACTGTAGTATGAGAAAGCTATTACTCGTTGATTTTTGACAGTTTTCGCATGAAAAGTTGCAATCTAGCGATAGATGTTTCAAAGATGTCATATATCGTTTTACTAATTCGTTATCTTCCCGTATTCTGTTTATAAATTGATGCTGTCGTGCCCAAATTGTAGGTTGGGGATCGATGTATTCTTGCAAAATTTTTGTGAGGTCATCAAAGTTCATGTTACGTGGGTCTTTCGGTGCGCATAGATCGTAGGCTGTTTGATATAATTCTGGTGCAAGTGCATTTAAAAGTGTATAAACTTTTTGGTCAGGTTCTTTGTAATTGCTTAAACTGGCGTATAGTTTAGGCCGTCTGATGAAATTTTTGAACTTTTCGTCAGGATGTAGTGGCTGGAACGGGAGCTTAGGTGGGGTTAGATGTGTACTTCTAGAAGGTGTAGTCATTGACGTGCACCCCAGGTCACTACTTCGTTTTGTTAAAACTTGTAATTTGACCCTAAGTGCCGTGATGTTTTCTTGTATTGAAAATCTTTCTTTGCTTTTGGTTTCCAGATCTTCGTCGTCAGTGAATTGTACTATATTATCTTGTATATATAAGAGATTTTCTTCTAAAGTAAGAAGTGTTTGCAGTCGTACCATAACCAAGGTATTTGAAAGTTCTTATATTGTACTTACTAGATTTTGTAGACGTTTAAGTGAAATTAATGTTATCCTGCTATGACTTTTAGGCAGGTCCGTGCCTTTTTGTATTTGTTCATTTCCATTTCCTCGTCGCCAGTTTTAGATATTCAAGGAAACAATTATTTATCGTGCTTGTAAAACATAATTTATTTTCATAGTGATCGTGACACATGGCACATGTCTAATTTGAAATGAGAGCGAAGCATAGAGATCTATCACAATTGACTTCTGAAGTCTTTAATTTAGTGAGATTTAATATATATATTTATTTGTAAATAAAAAAGTTTTGCAATAATTCGAAATATATTTCAATCAGCTTGTGGTCGTCGTCAGTCGAATGAAGAAAAAGTATAAGTATTTCATATTTATAATATAAATTGACATTGATTTTTTATTATAAAACCACTTAAGACTACTTCATCTTCATCTACTAAAAAATCTAGATCAAAATTTCGACGAATACGATATCCGGTTTGGTTCACGGGAGAACTATTAAATTATTTAAAATTTAAGGCTGCACTACATCGTCAGTGGAAATCCCCAAAGGATCCTGACGCGTATCTTAAGTTTAGTGATATGAGAGCTAATATTAAAATTAAAATGTCATCCTGCTATGATAAGTACATGCGTAATGTAGGAACTAGCTTCAAGGATAATCCACGAGCATTTCGAAGACATGTGGCGAGCCTTAAGACAAAAGGTGGTTGTGAGCCCTGTGTTAATTACAACGGAAATCAAATTAGAGGTAAGTACGCGGCTACAGCATTTGCGGATTTTTTTGCAAGCGTATTTCTTCCAGACGTGCCTACTTTTAACGCGTACGAAACATGTAGTCAAAACACAACTAAATCATCGAACTATATAAATATCAGGGAAATAGCGATGAAACGTCTTAGAGGTCGTAGCTCCATCGGACCAGACAGTGTTCCCCCATTTGTTCTGAAGGCTTGTAGTGATTTCATCTCAAAGCCGTTATGTTATATTTTGAACCTCTGTCTTATTACTTGTAGGTACCCCTCAAGGCGGAAGCTTTCTCGGGTTAGTCCAATACTCAAGACAAGTGATAGATCCAAGGTGGAATTCCATAGACCCATTGCAGTTCTGAACTCACCTGCCAAGGTCTTTGAATCTATTTTACAGAAACAAATATCGGTCCAAATTCAGCCATTCTTAAGCAACTCACAACATGGCTTTAGAAATAAAATATCAGTTAACACTAATTTATTAACATTGGTTGACTATGTATCAATAGAAATGGATAAAAGAGTACAGGTAGATGTAGCCTATCTAGATTTCCAAAAGGCGTTCGATCGTGTAGATAACAACATTCTTTTGAATAAGTTGTGTTCGATTGGGTTTGCTCCAGGTTTATTGCGTCTTTTAGCGGATTACCTTAGGGACCAACAGCAGTATGTACAGCACGGATACTACATATCAGAACCATACATATTGCTTTTTGTTATAATGATTGATGACCTAAATCATGTTTCTAAAACATGCTAAGTGCCTTCTATATGCAGATGATCTAAAAGTGTTTATCCCTATTAAAAATGTGTCTGACTGTCAGTTGCTCTAAGATTTACTTGATGCTGTGTTTAAGTGGAGCACTGAAAATACGCTTCACTTTAATACAAAAAAATGCAACATTTGTCTTTTACATGCAGTTCACGCAGTCTATAGGCTAGGTTTGGATACAGTTGCACGGGTGGATTGTGTTAGGGATTTCGGTGTCATCTTCGAAACAAAGCTCACATTTCATGAGCATTTGAAGAGTCTAGCTGTGGAGTGTTACCGAAGATTGGGCTTCGTTATCACGACACAAAAGTCATTCAGCTGCTCTTTACTGCTCTCGTAAGGAGCAAAATAGATACTAGTTCCATCATATGGAGCCCTCACGAAAAGTCTTATGCACTTATATTTGAAAAGACTCAGAAAGCATTCCTAAGGTTCCTCTTTAAGAAAAAGCATAAATACTTATCCTCTTATGTATCCTACAATGTAAGGATTCAATTCCCTTGAAGTAAGGCGTACTTGTGAAGTAATGGTAATTACATGCCGCATACTACGCGGTGACACCAAGTGCCCTGCGCTGGTGGAGCAGGTTTGCAGGCTGTTTGCTCCAAATAATTACATCCGAGCACGATCGCACCGACTACTGTCAATGCCTACCTCCAATACTGTGGCACGCCTCAGGACCTCATTAATACGCGGAATCATGGAGCTTAACTTTCTCCTGAGCTCAGTGCCAGAGTGTGATCTCTTTTCTGACAGACTGATGGATGTAACGAGAGAGTGTTTGAGATTTTGTGAGAGTAAATATTCTATTACTATGTTCCTACATTTAAATTATTGACTAATTTGCTTTGTTAGTAACGTGTTAATATGTACCTTTTATTATTATTATTATTGTGGGAACCTAATTGTACAGTGTATTGGATCCCATCTGTAATTCTGTATAAATTTTAAATAAATAAATTCATTCTAAACTAAGAAAAAGCAGAAGGAGTGGTTTAGTGGTCTGGACATATTATACAGAGGATCAATGAAAGTAGAGTGATGAAAGAAATATATGATGCGCAAGTGGAAGACAAAGTTCGACCGGGCTGCCCCAGAAGGATGAAGAGAAAAGTCAATAAGTGCCAGAAATAGAATAGGTTCTATGAATAGATTGATGGATGTTGAAAAGATTATCAGAATTATTAATTTGCGAGAAAAGAGAGAAACCCAACCGTATATTGGTACCCTAAGGTTCAAAATATTTGTTTAAAATAAATATTTCTCAAACTAATGATTTGCGTGGCTAATGTTTCATTGGAAAAATTGTTCAGAGTGATTAGTAGAATATTTTGTTTCCGTAAAAGGAAACTGTATAGTTACATCCGATATTACATAAATAAATCTCTTCCATTTAATTTCAGTCAGTCAGTAAATATGCATTTTGTATAATGCAATCTTCAAAAGAAGATAAAAATGAACATTCAATCGAAAGCAAAACTTTGAAACTGTTCTGTTACTGTAATGTAGCTACTACAAACATTTTGCTTGCAGTGCAGCCGCTGCAGGCGTTCTATGCTAAAAATGGAACGTTATTTTAATTACACCTGCAGACAATTTTTGGAATCTTAATTTCCGTTCTCAAGTCAACTTCTTAACCTGGAACTCGGCCAAAAAGACTTTAAGCTAATTTCAAGTAAAGTAGTTTCCTACGAGGTATTGTGAGTGTTAATGAAAAAATATGTCACCGATAGCACGTTGATGCAAACATTTGTAGTTTTTATGTAAGCACAAAGCCATATCACGAATATTACTATCGTCCAATTTATAACAAAGTGTGTTGTATCAATGACGTACAGTCCAAAAAAACATGACCATAATGCGACTGATTGAGATTTAGGTATTCAGATATATTAAATCAAACGATTAGATAATTTAGACCGGTGCCTACCAAAATTTCTCGATTGTAATTAGCAATGCCAGTTGTAACATACTATACACACACTTATACAAGCATGTGTGTAACTAGGTCACTTCGTGTGCATCACGTACATGATCTATAAATATAATAGATTTACGTTATTAAAGTTAGACTTAATACTGACTTATTAATGAGTTTTACTTAGTCATCCGGCCAGTTATCTCATGGCGACTCTGCCAACTCGAATCCAAAATCACGAAGATTTAGGACCAAAAACAATTATCCTAACTGAGCAACACCACATATATTCAGACGTCGTTCCTGATATAATATGGTAATATCCAAGCCATGATTCCGAGACATATAGCAAGACATACAATCAGCGCACCAGAGTCCAGGGCATAGCCCGGCCAGAAGAGGTGTCCAGGGTTATCCCGGCCCACTAAGCGTGGATGACAACACGACGCCCGCTACGAGACTTTCGTCGTCGTGCCACTGCGATGAGACTGCGATAATCTTTATAAATTTAAAGTCCTGACTGACTGACTGATATATCAAGCCACAAACTAAACCGCTGGTCCTAGAGACATGAAATTTGGAGGGTGTGTTCTTTGTGAAGTTTAAATATCCACTAAGAAAGGGTTTTTCGAAATTCTACCCCTAAGATATAAAATTCAAAGTCCTGACTAACTGACTGATAATCAAGCCACAGACTAAACCGTTGGTCCTAGAGACATGAAATTTGGAAGGTGTGTTTTTTTGTGAAGTGTTAATATCCACTAAGAAAGGGTTTTTCGAAATTCTACCCCAAACATATAAAATTCAAAGTCCTGACTAACTGACTGATAATCAAGCCACAGACTAAACCGCTGGTCTTAAAGACATAAAATTTGAAGGGTGTGTTCTTTGTGAAGTGTAAGTATCCACTAAGGAAGGGTTTTTCTGAATTCTACCCCTAAGAGGGCAGAATGGGGGGTTGAAACTTTTGTGAAACTTTTTATTCTCTGGGTCAATTGACTCGAATATTCGTACACATACTCTTCAATTGAAATTAAATTAATAGGGCTTTGAAAATTCTAGACGTCATGTTAGATGGGCGGATGGCCGCGCAGGATGGCACAGAGCATGCAAGGGAGCACGCCAACCGTGTCCGGCGCGGGTCGAGTGTATATATATATTAGTAGGTAGGATTTTTCTGAGGTAGAAGTTTTTCTGTAATATGTAGCTGATATTACTATGAACCAATATTTGCAAGTTATAAGTAAGTAAATGTAGAAAAAGCGTTTGTTTCTGTATTTATTATTACTTATTCTACTTTATAAGTAAAATTTTATTGGATTTACCTACTATAATACTTTACGCACTAACATCTTAGTCTGTTCGTTCAGTGAGTATTTGTGCGATTTTATTAGTTTACAAGCCTTTGCCCGCAGCTTCACCCACGTTCAGTGAATCTTTTCCCCGTTTTCGGCTTAGGCGTAATGTTATGAACACTCCCTATAGCTTAAGTGTTGACCAGAGTAACAACAATGTTAATAAAACAAAAAATCACAACCAAACCCGTTCGTTCCAGAGTTAAAGCGATTATTCAATCTTTACCCCGTTTTCCATTCAGGTGTTATTTTATGAACATCTTTTATAGCCTATATATTGAACACGTTTACTAAGATGATAATTAAAAAAAACGCATCCAAATTCGTTCAGTGGTTCTAGAGTTATAAAAGCGTTTATTCAATCTTTTCCCCGTTTTCAGCTTGGGCGTTACTTTATGAACACCACTATAGCCTATGTGATGACCAGGGTCACTACGATGATAATAAATAACCGCATCCAAATCCGTTGAGTGCTTCTCGAGTTAAAACGAAAAATACAGACAGACAGACAGACAAAAATGCAAAAAATTGTTGTTTCGGCCTCAGTACAAAACCAGTAACCCATTTCAATGAAACACTAAGACCAAAAAATCTTTCGGTCATATAGGTACTATAAAATAAACAGTCGGAAAAATATGAACGGATTTTATAGGAGTACACAAAAACGAATTCAGCGCGGGCGAAGCCGCGGGCAAAAGCTAGTATCATACATAACAAGAGGTATTTTGTATCTTAACAAGGCTTATTAATATAGGTTTAGCCCGTACTTAAAGTTTTAACTAAATATTTTTTAAATTGTTCCTTACAAGGCCCTGAGAGGTGATTCACTAGTTTCATAAACCTTCTGGTTTTCGTTAGTGGCTACGTAATTAAGTTTGTAGTTTTGTGTATTTGGGATTAATAAAGAATTGAAAAAAAAAAAAAAAACTGCTAAGGTCAAATTTGAAGAAGCTGAAATTATTTATGGGAAGTTACCTGCTATTTTAAATCAAATTGATAACCAGATTGAAATTTCTGAGATAAGTACCCTTGATAAGTTTTCCTTTAATAACGGACAGGAACAAATAATGAAGCAGTAAATTGATAGTATTCAAATGTAGTACAGTTCTATGATAAGTGATACACGAAAACAACAACCAATTGATTTTGTTTTAAAAACTAGGCTCAACTCTAGCGCCAAACTGCGACTAAAAACGTAAACTGTTGATGATTTGACCTTGGATATGATAATAAATCTCATTCAAAAACGATCGGCAGTTTCAATATAGTCTCAACTTTTTCAAGCCAAACAAGGATGTCAGTCAATTGATACCTATGGTACCCATTTAGAAGAGTTGATGGTCAACTCGACATTAGCTCAAGCGGAAGATGATGAAAGTAAAGTTGTAATTTTGCGCCCAATCAACGAAAAGCTCGCGATAAAGTGCTTCGCAAATGGGCTAGATAATCAGCAACTGAGTACCATTATAGCATCACCGCAGTTCAACTCGCTACACGAAGCGATAAGAACTGCTGCAGATGAAGAATCTTTAAAAATAAATAGCTACGATGACCAAGTGATGAAAATTTATCAACCTAAGGGTAGATACAACACTGAGTTTTATTCCGAAAATAATAGTCGAGGTCATTCTTATAATCACCGAGGACATTTCCACAACCATGATACGCATAATAATAAGAATAGATTTTATTTTAATACAATGAAAGTAAAGATAAGACTTTTTCGTCTTTTATTTTTATATCATATGTATATTTTTTAATTATGTATGTACATACAAGTTAGAGAACACATTAAAATAATATATTGAGATATATTTCTATATATTATTACCCACTACATATCAAAAAGTCTATACCATTATCATTATCACTTCGTGGCCGTCGGATCTGCAAGACACAAAACGCTCTCGAAACTTACCAAAACAAAATTCATAATGCCTTACTGAACAGAAACTACCCAAATAGATTTTTAACAAAACACATACACGACCGACCCAGATTTTACAACCACAACAACAGAACACATCAAAATAAACAAAATCAACTCCGCCTGATCACCACCTATTTTCATGGTAGCCATAAACTACAAAAACTAATAAAAGACTTCCTTCCCATCCTAAGACAGAACAACAAAACCAAAGACCTGCTACAACAGAACATCCAGGTATGCTACAGACAAAACCCAAACATAAAATCATTACTCATGAATACAAAGAATCCATCCATTCAAAACACATCCACATCTCCTGGAAGCTCACCATGCCGACGGCCACGATGCAAAACCTGTGCAATAATCAACACCACTTCCGCCATCAATACTCATCTCTCCACAAATACCTACCATGCATAGCCAAATAGCTCATGCAAAACAAAAATTGCGTTTACCTTCTAGAATGCAGACACTGTTCTGCATTCTACGTAGGACAAACGGAAAACGCCCTCCACATCAGACTCAACCAACACCGACACACATCCGACTCAATTACTAATAACACTCTACCCATACCCGTCCACACCCGACTCCACAATCACACTTTCAACAATTGTTTCACCGCCCGCATCATCAAATCATTCACACCTCCATTAACAGATATTCAACTACGCACCTGGGAAACCTCTTACATATATGGTCGCTTGGTGCCCACTATGGCCCCGGTCTAAACAGGCAATGTTAAATGCACAAATAGACATTTAGAGAAACTAGCACGAAATTCTTTACAATTAACTAATCCTTTTTTATCGTTTATACTTTTTTTATTCATCCATCAATCTGTCAATCAACATAATGCCTGTCAAATTTAATGTCGACTTCATACATTTATCACATAATCCTTATTTAATTTTAATTTTGTTTGACTGATGCCGACCATAGTAATGGCCGAAATTCGGTCCCAGGCAACGGTGGGCCGCCTGGTTTTGCCTGAGAGCTGTTCTCTTACTCTCTAAGATGGTAGTACCTCCACAGTCAAGCCCGGCATCAGCCCTACCTCCTATAACCTTTGAGGTGTCTTAATCGGCGGACGCTGCAGGACAACAAGCGGTTCGTTTGCTGCGCGGTGCGGGCCGCGCGTCAAGTGATTTAGTTTATTGGTTTTTGTGGCTTTCCTGTTTAGAAATACCACACATATAGTATACCTTTGTATTCTTAGATAAATTTTCTAAAATACAGCAGTATTTTCATTAAAACACATGGAATGTAATTGTAGTATGATCGAACAGAAGGCAGGTAAACAAAGAAAAAGGTTACCCGTATTTTCAAGAGGCACGCATGACACAAGACCCCATAAAGTACCAATAGAGCTGATCCACTTGATAAAACTACATATTAAAAGTTTTAAAGCCAGACAGTCACATTACTCTTTACGTGACAACACTAATGTCAAATGTCTTGATGTCTGTAAATAAAATGCACGGATTATACTTACGCGAAGTGAGAATCAATATTTCTTACAGGGTCTATTACTCTGTATTTAGGAAAAACTTCTATTTTAAATTTGTAGTCCCGAAATCAAACACTTGCAGTATATGTGATGAACTCAACTTAAAAATCATTTGTGCTACTGATACTGAGAAAAATGAACTTATTGTCCAAAAACATTACATTTACATAAAGCCAAAAAATTCCGTGACCTGAAAAATACCTATAAAAAAGGCGCAAAATCTGCCACTGCCTCACATAAAACTGGTGATGTGTTTTACTCGCGCCAAATGTGATATTACGTGTTTGGAATACATGACTTCGCTAATGATGCAGTTTCAATGTATTGCTATACAGAAATGACTGGTAAAAAAGGAGCCTCAGATGTAACATCTATGATACTTCACTATTTAAACAACAGAGAGATATCCTCAGATAATCTTAATTTACTCAGTGATGGTTGTGGAGGCCAAAACAAAAACCATGTAATGGTTTATTTTCAATACTTTTTGGTGCATGTGCTGAAAATTTTTAAAACAGTAACACATCTATTTCCAGTAAGAGGTCACTCTTATCTTCCCAATGATACAGATTTTGCCCTGATTGGAAACAAAAAAAACAGATGTTCCCCTGAAGTTCCAGTTGACTGGGATGTAATAATAAGGGAAGCCAGGACATATCCTAGCCCTTTCAAGGTTATACCTGTGACGCAAGATTGTTTTTTTAATATGAAAGAAGCACTGTCTCCGGCCTTTCTAAAGATCCCTAAACCTGCTCTCAAGTTGCGAAAAGCACGCATAATTAAGACTAATGCTCAATATCCCTTCATACAGGTAAAAAATACATTCACAGGTCCATCTTTTAGGAGCGAAATACGGAAAAAGCAGCCTCTCCCAGTTGATTTTGTGCTTGACCCGTTGTATTTTGCCCCCATCGAAATGACAGATGCAAAAAAAGCCAATCTGATAAGCCTCAGTAATCATTTAACTTGCTCTTGCCAGATATGCGGCAATGCCATTCAGGATGACACAAATGATATAGAAGAAGATGATGATGATAATAGCGATGCCCGTGAAGACTGATGATTATAATATAACAGAAAGAAAAATAATAAAAGAATAATTAAGTGAATATTATATGCCTTTTATAGCTTGTTATTATTTAAGTACATATAAATAAAAAAAAATGAACAAAGTGTTCATAAGAATTTAGGCATTGTTGATTTAATAAAAGTATTTTTGTAAGTTGTGGTTTGTTATTTGCCACTTTTTTTTCAAAATTTGTTTGTGAAAACCGCACATGTCAGAAAAAAGTAACGTTTTGTTTGGAAAAAGCGCCTTAGTCAAAGTTATTTTCTTGAATATCTCCTTTGTTTTTTTATTGTAGTAAAAAATGACGATCTAAGAACATATAGGCTTATTTTTTTTAACATTTTTGATAAAATACCTACCTTTATCATTAAGACAGTTCATGAAAAAAAAGTTTTTTTCATCTGGTGCATAAAGTGTTGAAAGTGACATGGGTTGTTTTTCCAAAAGACCCTTCAGTCCAATGAAAAAATCTAAAGAGTGTCGATGTGAGTAAGTATCGATCCTTTAGAGGTACTCATATGAGTAGTGTGGAAAAATTATTTAAGTACTACTTATATGGGTAAGTATCGATAACTTGTGAGTATCGGAACATCCCTATACGGAACAAACTAACGCCAACTTGTCAACCTTCTACTTTTTAATTTTATATTTTTGACATCTATATTGTCTCTGATAAAATTCTAATGGGTACGGAATTTTTGACGGCATTTCAAACCTAAAGCCGGTCTAATGTATAATAGAATAATATTATAAGATGTCTATGATTTTGACCCACTCGGAATATGGAACAATCCATCCATCCATCCATAAGCCTGCTTCATCCACTGCTGGACATAGACCTTTCCAGGATTTCACCAATCTTGGTGGTCCTCCTGGAAGAAATGCCGATACTCACACACGCTGGGCAGGCGGGTTGGTGAGCGCGGTGCCGTAAATCTTTCACCAGTGACGCCGCTGCCCGTCACCAGTTTGTTTTATATAAAGCCCGGCAATTGGGGATGAATTTACCGCCATTCATCGGTCCCAGGCAATCAGTCCTGGTTATGCCTGAGAGCTGGTTCTCTTACTCTCTCCCGGATAACTTCGGGAGGCCTTGTAAGTACGATGGTGGTACCTCCACAGTCGAGCCCGGCATCAGCTCTACCACCCACTCGGGGTTGTTGTCAGTGGAATATGTAACAATATATAGATATAACCATAGATAAAAACTAAACGTCTGACGACGACCCCGAGTGGGTCAAAATATATTTCGAAAAAATATTATCTGGGGGCATGGCAGTACCCCCGCCAAGTCGAGCTAAAAAGCGGCACGCCGTACCATCCTTTTTTCGAAGCAGTTCAGGCCATTTTTGACCCCCTATAACTTCGTTGTGGATAAAACTAGAAGCCTGAATTTTCGGTAACCAAGCAAGCATTGTATAAACACGGTACATTTCAAATTTTATTCAATTTGAACGAGTAGTTTAAGAATTATATCAAGTCAAAGTTTCTCAATTTTGTCACTCACTCACTCACTCACTGACTCACTGACTGACCGATCATCAAAACTCTAAGGCACTTCTAGCAGACATAGAAGCTTCAAATTTGGAATACAAGGTTACATTTTCAGTTGTAAATAGAAGGTACCGGAAAGAAAAAAAGGAGGACTATCTACAAAAAGAAATGAGATGCCATCAAAAACAAAACTTGTAAAAAAAACAGTCTCGCAATTTAGTTCTTCTCCGTAAAAAGTTGTGAGATCCATGTAAATCCACCAAGTCGGTTAATTTATTCAGTTCCTACTTAAGGGACCTTCAGTCTTAAGTTCATAATTAGCTAACCTAACAACAAGTTATAGCTAATAATCACAATATACGCGTTATGCTACCAACAAAATGTATGGAAGACCCTGTCCGGCCAAACTAAATATACGGGATTCTATACAGGGCCCATAAGCATATCAGAAACACCATATACCTGGCACGAAATTAGTATGCAGACAGAGTCCTCACCCAGATTAATAAATAATACGAACTCACAGTAGTTCTGCTGAGACTTCCCAGACGCCGGCTGCCCTCGCAGATCTCAACTGATGCTCGAGTGCGCCAAGCTGTCCTGCCTTTCTTCCACGTTAATCCCGACGACCAAATCTAGGAAGGGATTGAAAGGGCAGATGGGATAGAAACGGGAATTTGGCCACAGGCGTACACGTGGCGTGTCAAAGGTTAGGCCGATCTTGCTTACTGCCCCGTGCATGTAAAGTCTAATCGACGCTTTCTTCACTTCACTGTTCAGCACTTTTGTATTGTCCAATTAAATACTGTCCCGAAACACATAAATTAGCCCTGGAACGAATCCGATTCTCCAGGCGCTGTTCCCGATCTGAACGCAGTGAACCCGGAAACCCCACTTTTGAATGACAGCTCCAAAAGTCAAAATGAATAGAATGTTGCCAGGGTGCGTTTTCACATTTTGAACCAAACAGTGACCATATCAATATTAAAAATAATTTATGTTTTAAATAAATAGATTGCCTTGGCAATCGCACTAAATAATCTAATTTAATATAATATGTATCATTTGTGAGATACATTGTGTTTTCATGCATCAGTTTTTTTTTCAATTTCAATGTAATTTTATTTACTTTTTTGTCATATTATATCCTGGAGGTTTATCTTCGCCAGCCCGTGACTTCACACAATTTAAGATATTTTTTGTGGAAATCAATGTCTTTGTTGAGGTCTTAAATAGAGCTCTTAGTGTCATGATCGAGTTGAAAAATCGGTTCTACGATTATTTTTGTATATATTTCATACTGGCAACACCGTGCCATGACTGGTGGACGTCTCGGATAGGCTCGCCGATCTAATTGGTCGACTAGCTTTTCCCCCGCATTTTGGTAGACTAGCTTTTTCCCCGCGTATTGGAGAACGAATGGCTTGATATAAAAATCGGTGAAAGAGGCAGCAGGCCCTCTTTTCTGTTGTGACTTCGTGGTGAATTGTCGTGTCTGTATAGTGATCACAAGTGAAGAATAAACTGCAGTGAATGGATATGAAGTACTTTCATTTCATATCAGAAGTGATAAGAACCCAAAAATAAAAAGGTACGTTATATTCTGCATTATATTTTTGACACTTGGATAAAAGAGTTTAGGTTTGGTACTTTTAGAAATATTGAACGGACTGTCTTATTACGTGTTTTGTAGTTCTTTGTTGAGTTAAGATATCAGATACAAATGTTATACAAATACGTCGTAAGTAGCTGGATTCACTTGAGCCAATTGATCGAGGCGACTCTTCGATATTGAACTCTTGGGGGTACAGACACATTTTTCTCGTTTGCAACTGTCGATCTCTGGTTCATTTGCTCGAGGCCACTCTTCGATAATTAAACTTTGATAAGACAGTGCTTGGGCATTGTTAAACTCGTACTTGGCGAAGGCAACACTTTGGCAGTACTTGTTTGACGTGATCACGAAATTTATCAGTGAATCAATTGGTTAGGGCTACTCCCTAATATTGAATTCTTTGGTAAATGATTACTCTTATTGCTCAGAAAACGGCTCATCATTAGATTATTTCTGCATTGCTACGTACTTTTTATTTTTATAGTAGATAGGTTTGGTTACTAGATCTAACACACTAAAATTTCAGCTTGCGGAACTCAAAGGTTTTCAAGAAATACATTTTTGAAATTTTTCATTTTTTGTAAATTTTTGCTTTATCTGCATTATCAAAACGCTGATGAAGTTTCAAAATGAAATAACGTTCCGTTTATCACAGTGACAAATGTCAATAGAATGCACCCTGCCTAAAAAAATCTTAGTTGTAAAATTATTGAGGTAAAATGGAACGTGTTTTACACGGGAGCGGCCATTTTGTAATTTATCGAATGATAATAATATGGTATGTGGTAGAAAAATCGTTCAACAAAAGTAAAAAAAATAGGTGCGACGACGAGTGAAGCAAAGAGGAGCGTGTTAGGTTGACACGTAAGAAAAACCAAGGAGCCAAGCGAAGCGGAGCGGAGCGAGGCGACGTCGTCCCTAGTTTTAATAGTAAAGTCGCCGTTTTCAACATTTTTATTCGCCTAGTCTGTCACTCAGTATTTTTGGCGCTCGATTAAATACAAGCCATAGGTATATACGTACAAATTTTATTCAAGTATAGTTTATTCCTTAAAACCAAACCACGTTTGTGAGACTCCGCCAAGGAACAAAATTCTTAGGACCAGGTGTGTAATTATTTTGGTAATAATAAAAAAAAAATGGCTGATCTCCGCAAGTAGAGGAGAGTACCATGGGGTGAGGGATACGCCCTCCTACCCCCCCCCTTTTCCTCCCACCCCTTAATTAGTGCGGAAATAATCTAATGCCCTTCCCAGAAAACTTATTGACTGGTGGTTCATTTGGTCGGGGCAATTCTCCGAAAATGCGATCATTAGCAGTTTTCGTTGAATTAATAATTGTATCTGACGGTACTTCAAAAGTAAACATACCGATTTTTTTCATAAGATGAATTATAATTCTGAAAAACGTTTCAAGCTGGTTTGTTGCATCTTACGAGTAACCTGAGCAAGCTATTTTAATAATTTAACCCCAGTTTAAAATTTATGTGAGCTATTTATGGTTACTTACAGGTTATGTATGCTTGTTCTTCGAATAGTGTGAGCTATGTACGCTTACTTGCAGGCTATGTATGCTTGGTCTTTGAATAGTGTGAGCTATGTATGCTTACTACAGGTATGTATGCTTATTTACGGATATGTATGCCACTTTTGAAATTATATGAGCTAGTTACGGATGATGCTTTTGGCTAAGTATGCCTTTCATAGATACTTAAAGATAAAAGCAGATAGAAGTTCTTATAAAAGCAGATAAAAGTTCTTAATAGACGATTTAAAAAGTTGCCTACACTCATTTATGTTTCATTGTGTCTGCTAACGAAGATGTCAATATAGCTATGGAAAAATTACAAGAAGACTTTGACATGGTTTGTAAATGGTCACACGATGTTGGTATTCTCCAAAACTAAGCTTATACACGTACATTCCGGTCGACTTACGTTCCATGACAGGCCACGTATTATTGCTCATGAACATGTATGTCTCCATACTGAGCAGACTAATTGCAAATGTAAACCAATCGAACAAGTATCAAGTCAAGTTACCTAGGACTTTTAATTGATGAAAGGCTTAACTGGGGACCGCACATTGAAAAGGTGTGTGCTAAGCTTAGGGCTATATTAGCAAAATTTTACCTTCTTGGATAGTTAGCTCTGGCTGAAAGTTTAATCTCATATGGGCTGAGTAGCTACGAAAGAACGTTCAAAACATATATAGATCCAATTAAAAACTTGCAAAAACGTATGCTAAAAACTATAGTTCCACCTAAAGAGTATATCAAACTGAAAGATGAGGGTAGGTCAGTATTCAACTATTGTAAGATAGTGCTGATTCATGATAAATTTTGTATGAATCTGTTAATGGAACAATTTTTCCGCAAGGAAATACTACATCTTGTTGAACACCCTATTGCTACGAGGAATGTCACAAGTAAAAAATTGGTTACAAGTGCTTATAATAATTATTACGGAAAAAGAACATCACAGTACCTAATACCACGCCTTATAAACAATTTACCAATTACCATCAAAAGTAAAATTCAGGACAAAAATATAAAAGAGGTTTTAAAAGAATACTTTATTGAAAAGTTGTAATCTAAAAAACTAAAATCAAATATTGTATAGTAGTTATGAAAAAGTTAAAGTGAGAGATACCATCACAGTTTCTGTGGTTAGTATATTGTAGCATAATTGACTGATTGCGTTTTATTATTTTATTTATTTTTCTCTGTGTGTGCTCGCTATGCGCCACAATGATTATTTTGTAGCCACCGAAGGAAGACCAATATTGGTTACTTTGGTTACACAAAGACAGAAAAACCTTCTGTTACACAGAGAGAGAAAAGCCTGCGTGATTTCGTCTGTCGAACGCTGAGTACCTAGTAGCACTGATTCGTGGTTATAACTATTTTAATGCTCTTGATCTTTATTGCGTAAGTTGGTTTATTTAGGTAAATTAAATAAGTGTTAAAGTTTTTGTACCTTTGTTAGCACACTGGATATTGGCTAAATTCTTTGTATAATTTATTTCTTAAGTTGGTTTATTTGAGTGAACTTAAGTTTTTAGTACCTTAGTTAGCACACTAGTTATTGGCTAAATTCTTTGTATACTAATTTATTGCATAAGTTGGTTTATTTGAGTAAATTAAATAAATGTAAAGATTTTCTACCTTAGTTCGCACACTGGTTATTGGCTAATTTCTCTGTATAACGTATTGTGATGCTGGGATAGACCACATGTGATCTTACAGCAGCACTGGTCCATTTAAATATTTAATTTAAAGTTAAAAAATGAAAAAAAATAAAAATTTTATAAGTTGCCCAGAATCTTAATAAAGACAAAGGCTAAGAAGACCCCACTGTTTATTTTTATTTAATAACTTGATTTTTGATCGACATCTATAACAGCCCCAAAAGTGGTTTTATTCTAGTAACGTGGGCGCTTGTTTAGTTTTAAGAAAGTTATTTTCATCTAGTATTGTATAATACTTCAAGTTGACGACACATGATAAGTATTTTTCAAAAATAAAGTTTAGATTTTAATATTTTATTAAACATTGCAGTGACTCAAAGCAATGAGTCGTAAGCAAGGGCGGAAGCCTAAAAAGCGACGTCGACGAGGCAAGCCGTCCAGCTCGTCGAGCACGTCTAGCAGCAGCAGCAGCAGTTGCAGTAGAAGACGATCCAGATACCGTAAGTCACGAAGTACATCACGGGGATTCAAGTAAGTCATCTGCCGCTGTAAATAATAATCAACTAAACAATGATATATCCGAGTTTGATCCATCACTTAGGACTAACAATGTAGAATGTTGGTTACGAAAAGTAAACGAGTGTGCTACTATATACAAATGGAACGATACACAGACTTCATTTTGCCCTACAAAAATTAGTAGGCTACGCTAAAACATGGTTTGAAGCTCTACCGACAGTAGTTTTTACCCGGAGTGAGTGGAAGTTGAAACTTACAAAAGCATTCCCTAGTGAGGAAAACTACGGAAAGCTTTTGGAAGAAATGTTAGCCCATGTTTCACGAAATGACGAAAATCTACGCGAATATTACTACGAAAAGTTAACTTTACTAAACAGATATCAGATTGTAGGAAAACAATCCGTTGATTGTATCATACACGTGTCATGATTTTCAATTGATTTTGTAAAGATTGTTAACATTTTGTTTAGTATTTCGGTATTATTTTAAAATAGCAACACTACCGCTGTCACTTAGTTAACTTTCAAAAATCCACCAATCAGAGTTGAACACGACAAACCAATGAGAGAACGCCACAGCAATCGAGTTTTGGCGGAAATCCTGGGGAAGGAGGCATCAAATTAGTCGGTTGGACATTCATTCCTGTTGGAGATTTTGAAATAGACGGTAACTAGAATACAGTGTGCTTAAATTGTATCTATTTGTATGAGTCTGTAAAATAAAGTTATTGGAGGTACCTGCAGTTGATCATATTCTTCAAAGTTCAGAAGTGGCAACGTCTTCACGCCGAAAATGGTATAAAAATCTATTTTTTGTATTATTGGAAAAAGTATAAAATAACAGCTCTGCACATTTGCCACGCCCTTGTTCGTATTTATTACATTTCAAAACTAAAATAATACTTACCAATTAAAGTGGATAAGCATTTGGTCAGGCAATCTGACAGTGTTAATATGGAATATGACGTTTTTGTCCATTGCTACTCTTTGGTAATATAGTTTCACGCTCAGACCAGAGTTTTTACTTGGTCTGAGGTTTCATGACGGTATAATGCTAACGGTCTTATCCTTACTAATGGGATTCAAACTAAAATAATACTGGTCAGTTAAAGTGGATTAATATTTCGTCTGGCACTCTATTACAATGTTAATATGGTACGTAGCTGAAAAACTTTTGGCCAGGGCTACTCTCTGGTAATATATTTTCATGCTACGTTTACTGCTGGTATTATCTGTAGTTAATTTTAAGCAGATATATTTGGATTCACGGTTGGTTACGCATTCCGTTATACTGTTAATCTGGTAATGATTCTAAAAACACCTTGATCAATTTGTTAATGTTGTTTTACCATAACCCACTAATATATATATATTTTTTTTATGTTTGATCGATGAAATTATAGTGTATGAAATAGTATAAGGGCGTGGCAAAAGCACGAGGTTTCATAAAAAGCAATTACACAAACACGTGTCATGCGTACATTATGTTTTAACTAATTCTTCTTGTTTTAGTAATTTAACTACGTTCTGATATTGCTATGTCGTCTTTAAATCAAAAGGCGTTTTTTTTGTTTGACTGTTTCACTCGGTAGGTACCTATTTAATTATTTTTTTTCATGAACAATCCTATTTTTCTTTGTGTTTATGACGTATATTGACAGAGAATGTTTAGCAGTTTTAAGTGTCCATGTAAACTTCCCTTGCGACTAAGTTCATGTGGTTACAATACTGTCATACATAGTTGTCAAATTAAGATGTCGGTGCCCATAATTGAAGTGAAATGTTCGGTTAGGGATGTCGACTCTTTCTAAAAAAGAAAATATCAATTCACAATTATCGATACGAAATCGAAACTAAAATTCACACAATTAACGTTAATTAATTTTATTTATGTTAGTAATCTAGGTAGAAATTCATAAGCGTTAATTTTTCCTGAGTTTATTGTTAGTAAAGTTAGTTGTTTTCTCATAAATAAAACATTAATTAAATTAATAAAAATATTTTAAAGTTTTATTGCCAGAGTACATTAAAATGCACATGCATAACATTATTATTATGTGAATATGACGTAACAATTTTTCATAGCCTCAATTACCTAGGTACTCCAATAAAATAAAAGTACTCTTTAATTGTATGGATCGATTCAAAGATCTAAAATCGATTTTCTTGGTCCCGATTAATCGATTTAAAACCGACATCCCTATGCTCGGGTAAATCTTCGTCTCCATAATATTCTGTGATTACTAGTCGTAGTTTCTGCTTTATTTTCCATTTTAAACCTAATGTTTTCGGTACATTTATTTTAGGTTATGTTTTTGAGGCTCGAATGAAAGAGTTAGTTTGGGGATTGGTACTTTTACTTATAGATGTTGAACGGACTGTCTTGTTACGTTTTTTTGTAGTTCTTTGTTGAATCAAGATTCCTTTAATTAATTGATTGATTTTTCTGCAGTTGCGGATGAATTACGAAATGCAGACTGGTCACAAATTACTGATTTGTTTGAAGTTTCTGATGCATGATTGCATCAGAAATACTCGTCCAGACAATCATTAAGTAAAAATACGTCCAGCCATTTTTTTACTACAGGTACCTGACACTTATCGCTATCAAATGGTGTAGATTTGAGTGAAAATAATCTTGCGTCCCTATATCGGACGCAGTAAGTCGGTGGACGCAGTATTATTCGGGCATTTTTAAGGGGTGACGCAAGATCTCCACCAGGATGTGGATATAGATATATATTTTGTTTATTATCTCACATTGTCTATACTTTTTATCATTCACAGGAGATTATTATGCTACAAATTAGTGAAATCCCCATCCACATTAATACTATTTATGCGAATCCTGAGCATAAAGAGGAAACTAAATGTTATCTTTTTCTATTTTACGATGTTAATATAGAATGTATAGTTTTATCCCTTAATGTTTCAGGCGTTGAACACCCTTCGCACTGCAGTTGCTACCACCAATAATACGGCACACATTTGTGAAGGAACATTTGACATCGTGCTTCTCTCTACTTCCTTATATTATGGATCTGTTGAACACCCTTCACACTGCAGTTGCTACCACCAATAACACGGCACACATTTGTGAAGGAACATTTGACATCGTGCTTCTCTCTACTTCCTTATATTATGGATCTGTTGAACACCCTTCGCACTGCAGTTGCTACCACCAATAACACGGCACACATTTGTGAAGGAACATTTGACATCGTGCTTCTCTCTACTTCCTTATATTATGGATCTGTTGAACACCCTTCACACTGCAGTTGCTACCACCAATAACACGGCACACATTTGTGAAGGAACATTTGACATCGTGCTTCTCTCTACTTCCTTATATTATGGATCTGTTGAACACCCTTCACACTGCAGTTGCTACCACCAATAACACGGCACACATTTGTGAAGGAACATTTGACATCGTGCTTCTCTCTACTTCCTTATATTATGGATCTGTTGAACACCCTTCACACTGCAGTTGCTACCACCAATAACACGGCACATATTTGTGAAGGAACATTTGACATCGTGCTTCTCTCTATTTCCTTATATTATGGATCTGACATCCTCAAGCAAAGAAATGGTTGGTGCACTGGATGTGCTGGAACTGCTCACCTCGAGAAAATTGATCACATATGCATTTACTATTTTTACTTTTATTTTATTTATTCTTAGAGAAACAATAAAGTCCTTTAAATTCTATAAAGGCTCCGTTTTTTCCTTTTGAGGTACGAAACCCTAAAAAGTAAGAATCATTCTCTTATTTGTCATGATTCAGTTTTTTTATTCAATTTCAATGTAATTTTATGTAGTTTTTTGTCGTTTTATTTTCTTGGAACTTTACTGAACCAATACCGAAAAAGGTCAAAAATTATCCGATTTAATTAAGTATTAAAATAATTAATATTTTTGCTTTAGAAAAGCTTTTTCATTGTTTTTTATTAATATACATTAACGTATATATAGTATATATAATATACACTAGTATATAGGCATAAAGAAAGAAATGATATTTTTTCGAAATATATTTAGACCCATTCGGAATATGGAACAATCCATCCATAAGCCTGCTTCATCCACTGCTGGACATAGGCCTTTCCAGGATTTCGCCAATCTTGGTGGTCCTCCTGGAAGAAATGCCGATGCTCACACACGCTGGGCAGGCGGGTTGGTGAGCGCGGTGCCGTAAATCTTGCACCAGTGACGCCGCTGCCCGTCACCAGTTTGTTTTATATAAAGCCCGGCAATTGGGGATGAATTTACCGCCATTCATCGGTCCCAGGCAATCAGTCCTGGTTTTGCCTGAGAGCTGGTTCTCTTACTCTCTCCCGGATAACTTCGGGAGGACTTGTGAGTACGATGGTGGTACCTCCACAGTCAAGCAGCCCGGCATCAGCTCTACCACCCACTCGGGGTCGTTGTCAGTCGAATATGTAACAATATATAGATATAACCATACATAAAAACTAAACATCTGAAGACGACCCCGAGTGGGTCAAAATATATTTCGAAAAAATATTATCTGGGGGCACGGCAGTGCCCCCGCCAAGTCGAGCTAAAAAGCGGCACGCCGTACTATCCTTTTCTCGAAGCAGTTCAGGCCATTTTCGACCCCCTATAACTTCGTTGTGGATAAAACTAGAAGCCTGAATTTTCGGTAACCAAGCAGGCATTGTATAAACACGGTACATTTCAAATTTTATTCAATTTGAATGAGTAGTTTAAGAATTATAACTAGTCAAAGTTTCTCAATTTTGTCACTCACTCACTGGTTCCGAATGGTCTGCTGAACGTCATCAATTTATCATCATTCAAATGATGATTTATGCAACGTTTCAATTTAACTCTAAATGGATTCGTAAATCAGTCTTCTTGAATCATTTTGCGGAAAGCAGCGTTGTTTTTTGACATTATAGCTGTTTTTATCCAACCTACGGTAGTGAGAAAGGCAAGTCTACGTCAGAATTTAAAATACCACCGATATATTGTCGTTTGGCTATATGCTTTACGGTTGTTAATATAAACAAGCTCATTAAGGCAAGCTCAAAAAGTAGCAATAAAAAAAGAACCTGAAACCAAAATAAATGATAAAATTCGATACATTTGGCTAATTATTTGTTTATATTTGCCATTCCACACAAACGCGGCAAAAAATTACGCTACTATTTTTTGCTACCTTTTTGGTATAAAGGTATGTTTTTATTACAAATTCAAAACGGATTTTTGATTTCATGGTTTTGAGTCAATGACTCTTGCATGCTATAAGAAAATAAATAATTAAAACCCCTTTTTGAAAATATTGTACCATTGTACCATACGTATCTCAATTCTAAGTAGGCCTATTAAATAAACAAAAGATTCATATTTCTCAAGTTAATATAAATCTGTAGAAAGTTTATTATGTTTCGTAGGATAAAAAACTATCCATCCATCCATCAGACTGCCACTCTTGGCGGTCCTCCTGTAAGAAATTCCCATACTCACACACGCTGGGCAGGCGGGTTGGTGAGCGCGGTGCCGAAACCCTTGCACCAGTGACGCCGCTGCCCGTCACTAGTCTGTTTTATATAAAGCCCGGCAATTGGGGATGGATATACCGCCATCCATCGGTCCCAGGCGATGGTTGGCCGCCTGGTTTGCCTGAGAGCTGTTCTCTTACTGTCCCCCGAATAACTTTGGGAGGATTTGCGAGTAAGATGGTGGTACCTCCACAGTCGAGCCCAGCATCAGCTCTACCACCTGTAAAAAACTATGAGTGTAGATATTAAGTGGTGCGAAGTGTTTCTGCGCACAGTAGCGGCCATTAATATTAATTTCCGCGCGTTGGAGTGGAATACATTTGTTAAGTAGCTAATAAAAATAATGGACTTCTGTGGTAAATGAACTACATTTTGCATTATACAAGAAAAAAAAAGCTGTACTATAAAACCACGAAAATATTTTGCTTGCCACATGGTATCATAATTAATTGACTAGTGCGAGTGACTTAATGTTTGCTACTATTAATTATAATGATTTTAAACGAGACGGTCAGCGCAAAAGAGGCCTCTCTTTTCCAGTCACAATTAAAATTAATTTCACCTTGAATTAGCTTTTGAAAACAGCCGCCAAAGCATTTTAAAAGCTACTACTCTCGCCTATCCAATTCACGGCTGCCCTCTTGGAATCATGACAGATGCTTCAGACCAAAGTATTGGCGTTTCATCCAACAGAAGGTCAATGGAGTCTGGAAACCAAATGCATTTTTTCGAAATCAATGAGTGAAACGCAGCGACGCTACAGCGTGTACGACCGCAAACTCTTAGCAATGTACCTACACAGCTGTCAAACATTCCAGAAGATTGATAGAAGGCTGCGTTGTGACTATCTACACAGATCACAAACCACTCACTTACGCACTGACTAGACAAGCAAGTAGCAATGACACACCTCGACGTGAAAGGCAACTACAATTTATCGCATCCGCTAAGCTAACACAGTTGCAGATTCACTGTCTCGCATAGAAAACATACGAGAATGTCCTTTAAGCATTGACTACTTTAAATTAGCTGCCGACCAGAGCCAGGACAAAGAATTGAAACAATCAAATTTGAGATTTGCCGACGTCATGCTGCCTGGTATGAGCCAACCTATCACATGCGAGGTCTCTGCTCAGACACCCAGACCTCAGATAAATGAAGTAGAATAGATTAAGTCTAATTTAGCAGAAACCTTCGATGGTATAGCTATGTTGCTTCCGCATAAATATTTCTCCGAATTAAAAAACAAGATAGCAGCATTTGTATAGTACGTCGATTTCAAGCCACGAACAGCCTTATGTGTCAAACGCCAGCACCTAGGAATGACCAGTATATATTAGCAAGATATCGATTTTGGTAGGACGAAAAAAAAACAAAAGCCATAATAAACCAATTTATTTCTAGTAAAAAAACTACATTAAATATTATGACAGTGACCACTTATCAAAAGAACTTTATGACAATTCAAAAAGGGCTCATCTCCTTCTTTAGTTGGTATTTTTAGGGTTGCGTACCCAAAGGGTAACCAACGGGACCCTATTACTAAGACTTCGCTGTCCGTCTGTCTGTCCGTCTTCTTGTGGCGCGTAGGCAGAACAGAGACACACCTATTCTTCTTTGTGGTTCGCTAAGTGAACATGAAAAAAACATTTAGTTTTATACTTATTTATCACAATAATCACTAGCTACTATATTATTAGAAATTATCCAATGCTTCCTTAATACTCGTAAAACAACTTTTGTTTTACTGGGTAAAACTAAGGATAAATTGTCAGAAGCATTATGATAGTGGTTTCTTGTGGCTTACGCAGGACAGAGACACACCTATTCTTCTTTGTGGTTCGCTAAGTGAACATGAAAAAAACATTTAGTTTTATACTTATTTATCACAATAATCACTATCTACTATATTATTAGAAATTATCCAATGCTTCCTTAATAATCGTAAAACAACTTTTGTTTTACTGGGTAAAACTAAGGATAAATTGTCAGAAGCATTATGATAGTGGTTTCTTGTGGCTTACGCAGAACAGAGACACACCTATTCTTCTTTGTGGTTCACTAAGTGAACATGAAAAAAACATTTAGTTTTATACTTATTTATCACAATAATCACTATCTACTATATTATTAGAAATTATCCAATGCTTCCTTAATACTCGTAAAACAACTTTTGTTTTACTGGGTAAAACTAAGGATAAATTGTCAGAAGCATTATGATAGTGGTTTCTTGTGGCTTACGCAGAACAGAGACACACCTATTCTTCTTTGTGGTTCGCTAAGTGAACATGAAAAAAACATTTAGTTTTATACTTATTTATCACAATAATCACTATCTACTATATTATTAGAAATTATCCAATGCTTCCTTAATACTCGTAAAACAACTTTTGTTTTACTGGGTAAAACTAAGGATAAATTGTCAGAAGCATTATGATAGTGGTTTCTTGTGGCTTACGCAGAACAGAGACACCCATGCTTCTTTGTGGTTCGCTAACTATGTCCAACATCGGTGAGCCCTGAAAATAAAAAAAACATTTAGTTTCAGATTTAGTTTATTTAGAGCACACTCTCCAGTGGCTTTTGTGTTGTTTTTGACCTGCGAAGGTCTTTGTTTTGGGAAACCTTGAATAAAAGTAAGACCAAAGCTTCATAGTATGAAGAACAAAATCGACAACTTTTTTTACAGCACTAATAACCTCAAAACGGGCCTAATTATTTTCATGATTTTTGTATTTATTTTTGTACTAAAAGCTACAAATACGTTACTTTGGGAAAACCACACGTCGGAAAATTCTAAATTTTATAGGTGCAATTACATTCTAGGTTTCATTCACTCGAGAAAACACAACTTTGTACTCACTTGTGGAAGCTGATTTTGTAATCAGAGTTCTCTTTATTTCCTGAATGCGACCTGCAATCGTACACATAGCAGGACATTGTTATTGTATGTTCAACCCTTTTCAAATGGAAAAATGCCAGCAAACTTTCACATAAAAAAATCCGGAAAACTGCATACCTACTGTCGTACATAGACACAAGCTATAACGCGATAAAATTGAAAAGGGTTGCCAATGTTGACACCGAGGAAAAGTAACACTACCATTATAATTTGATAACCTGGATAGGAGTCATTAGGAGTCAAAATGAAGTTTTGGGTAGTACGGTTTGACGTCACCAAGATTTTATCTATTGTATTTCATTTATCTGAGACCCAGACAGTGGCGTGCACTGCAAATTTAACCTGGCATCCAATGGCATAATTGAAAGATGGCACCGCACTTTTTAGGCAGCGCCGATGGCCAGAGGCGTCACAGTAACATGGAGCAAAGAACTACCTACTATACTATTGGGACTACGCACTGCAATACTTGATAACAGTCTAAGCCCGGCACTTATGACTTATGGAGTGGCGCTTTTAATACCCTCGGACTTTTTCGTACCTACACAGTCGAAAATTGAAAATGCAAAGTACGTGCGCCAGCTCATGGAAACTATGGCATCAGTAGCACCTGTACAGAAATCCCACAAAACAAATGAGCGGCCGTTCGTCTACAAGGATCTGACAATGTGCAGTCATGTCTTCGTGCGGAATGTCACAGTTTGAGCACCGCTAATACCTCCCTACGATGGCCCTTACGAAGTTTTGGAACGTTACAACAAATACTTCAAGCTAAAATTGCCATTACAAACAGCAGTAGTATCACTGGACCGACTCAAGCCCACCTACATCTACAATGATGCACCAGAAAACTCAGAATCTACTAGTGGACCTTCAACTAACACAATACGCACTACTAGATCGGGAAGAGTAAAGAGTAATGATAAAAGTGATATAGACATCCCAATACATAGAAAAGATCATAGACCATTGAAGCCGCATCACTCACATCGGACAAATAAAATAAAATATTTTCTTTATCACGTAATTCGATTTATCTTACATTCTTCCTTTCCTGATTACCTACCGACCTGCCACAACTTATTTGCTGTTATTCGGCATATTTTCGATAAAGATACCTCAAACCTTCAACTACAGAGCTGTTTTTGATACAGTGAAATCAAATTTCCCAACCCTCCTTTCGTAAAAATAGCGAAAGCTCACCCTGAGCTTCGGTTCATATATCTCATTAATTGGAGGACCTTAATAAAAAATATATCCTGCATAGATTTTTTTTTATTGTATGTGTAAGGTGAAAAAAAATTATAGTTGTTTAAATAAATATAAAAAATACTCCAGTGAATTTGTTTAATCACGAGAATTTTATTTTGTATGGAATAAGGTTTAGTTTATTCAGTAATTTTGTCTAATTAGTCGTCAACTTACGAAAGTCAATTACTTATCGCGGTTATTACGTCAAACCGTAATAGCGTCCTTAATGACCCTTGAAATCTTATTTAATTTGCGAGCCAACGCCAGAATACTTATACATATACCCATAACTGTTCTATTTCTTTCTATACGATGAAGGAGGGCCTTCTGAGCCCGACATGGCAAAATGCGTTTGAAAAGGCGGATCATCCAATCGTTCCGGAATCGGTTTCAAATAAGGGGCAATGGTCTATAGTTTTCGATGTACTAAATCGATTTGGGCCAGTAGCCCCGTATCTCGGAGTCCCACCTTTCACCCCGCTCGCTCAATGTCGCCTATTTTAGGTATCGTGTCGTCATGGATGACTGCGTACATGGTTTGCTCCAGTTTTCTTCTCTTCCGTTTTGGTTTTCTAAGAATTGTTTTGAATATCGGTACACAGATTTTGTCAAGTACATATAGGTGTTTTAATGTATGTAAGTTTCGATTCCATTTTAATTATTTTCCCGTTACTTTCATATTCATTTAGTATATTCACTTTTGAAAACTGAGAGATACACATGAAGTTGTCCCATCAATGGGTTAGTCAATGAATGAGACAGTGCTTCCTAAACTTACAAAAAACGACTGAATGGATTTTAACAGAGTTTATTACAGTTGTGTAGCATAAAAGTATATAAAATTCGTAAATATTTATATTGACATAAAAATTACATCCGAATGGAAATGTTTTTCATACATTTTTCTCTGTTTATATCTTGATTCACGATTCTGATTCTTAAGGGAGTTTTCACTGATAAAATTAAAACTAATTTTAGTTTATCGTCGTGGGTTCCTAGCATAGTTGACCATATCGAGCTTTTACAGCTCGATATACCATTGTCCGTTCCTTTTTAGGTATATCAACAGAGTGAGACAGAGCACTGTATCAAGCGCTATCGAGCTCGATATGGTTTGCTATGTTACACTAGCTGATAGTAAAGGGTATCGATATATTGTTTATAAAATAGATTTAATACTGTATTACCGTATATTAGATTGGTGATAGCGAGATAGATAGGCGAGACAATTCACACACAAGTACAATCATGAAAAAAAGGAATCTTGTTTATTTTTAAAGGCTTTCAAGTAAAACTTTTAGTTTTTTATATTGATTAATTATGATTACTTACGTGTGCAGATGCAGTACCAAGATGTGACTCACCTATGAAAGAAAACTCACAGAGTTGATAATTTCACATGTACGTACAATTGAAATTTTTTAGGGTTCCAGAACTCAAAATAGATAAAAATGCAATAAAACATATAATTTCACTGTCTATCTGTCAAGAACCTTTTTCTCGGGCGCCGTTAAAGATATCAAGTTTGAAACTAATACTTCCTACAAAAGTCCACGGCCACATAGTGATATTAAAAAGTCAGGCTTTTAACTCCATTCGAAAAATAGTAATTGCCCTTTCATTGTAGTCAATTTCATAGAATAGTCTTTAGTTGCAAATTGGCTCACCATGAAAATCTATGAGGTAAATACTTCCAGTTGACTTAGAAAATTTAAATCCTGTTCACAATAAGGTTAAGCGTCTAGAAATAAATCTATTTTTTTTTGTTATTATTCTAAAATAAATTAACACCAACTTTGACCATCTAGATACATAGAGTAAAAAATATTGGAAGTGGCAAGTTGGTCAATCATAGCTGCTCGTGCTCGTTTTTTGTCTAAAACCAATTTATTTTTATCTAAATGCAATGTATTATAACTATCACAAAAGATTGTTTTTTTGCGTAACCCATCACTTTGGAATACTCTAATAGTAGCTTATGAAACGGGTACATAAAAAAGGTATTAAAAACACTAGTGTTTTAATACCTAGTTGTGTATAGTTTCATACACTACATTATTTAAACTCATGCCTACTAACCTGTTTTCATAATTTTTGTAAATTTGTCGTCAGCCATTTTTGATTATTCTTGTAAAAGCTTGTTCTGAAAGTGTTCGTAATTTCCATCGTTATTTCCAGAATGTCAGGTGGAGTAAAATATCATTCATCACCATCCCTGCTGTCAGTAATTTTAGAGCAAAATAATTATTTTGACCCATGAAACCACAGTAAGTAATAAATAAATTTCCCCGAAAACTATGGCACAACAAACAGTTCATCCATTGACAGACCAAGTTCAACGTCCAACGCGCCATAAGTCATAGACAATACCTGGCCGAAAATAAAGTTGACTGTAACCTCGTTACTCTTTTGTATGTATTGGAGAACATTATATAAAAATCTCATTGGTATTTGATATTAAACCTCAGACATGACTGTATGGGCTAAGTTCCCTTTGCCTTCCTAGTTAGTATCACATGTACTGTAATCTCAGAAAAAGTTTTAAGACCTATACTATAATTTAATTTTTTAATTTTTTTACAGACGTTCATGAAAAATATTTTTCACTATGCCAGTATAGTCTAAGATCTAGCGACCAAATCGGTCATGTGGCTTCAGCTGTATTAAAACTCCGTTAGCTACTTCCCTGAACAACCTTTTCCCATAATCTCCGTGCTGGCAGGCCGCGGGCGGTGGGTGCGGGTGTAGTGGGGTGGGGAAAAAAAAGAAAAAAAATGTGGGCTCAGCGGATTTAATTTTTTTTTCAAACAGTTGCTCTGTACTCCCTGTGCACCCAAAAAAATTTTTAAATCGATCGGGTGGTGGGAAGGGGTTGCCAGCGTTAATTTAAAGTACCAAAATAATAATAATTTTCATGTGGGCTCAGCTGTATTGGCTTTTTTTCTGACGCTAGATAAATTTTAATATGTGAGCCCCAAAAAAATGATCTCGCGTCAGAAAAAAAGCCAATACAGCCGAGCCCACATGAAAATTATTATTATTTTGGTACTTTAAATTAACGCTGGCAACCCCTTCCCACCACCCGATAGATTTAAAATTTTTTTTGGGTGCACAGGGAGTACAGAGCAACTGTTTGAAAAAAAAATTAAAGCCGCTGAGCCCACATTTTTTTTCTTTTTTTTCCCCACCCCACTACACCCGCACCCACCGCCCGCGGCCTGCCAGCACGGAGATGATGGGAAAAGGTTGTTCAGGGAAGTAGCTAACGGAGTTTCAATACAGCTGAAGCTACATGACCGATTTGGTCGCTAGCTCTCCGTCCAGTAGTTTTGAGTTCGTAATGAGGATTTTACGATATTATGTTAGATAAATATTATTATTACAGTGCATGACAAACTAGAAAAGATCGTGAGCGTTTAGTATGTGCCTTATAAGCAGATTAGATCAAATAGTTAAAAAAACCGGCCAAGTGCGAGTCGGACTCGCGCACGAAGGGTTCCGTGCCATTATCTATAAAAACGGCAAAATAATCATGTCTGTTGTATGGGAGTCCGCAGGTCCAACTCGCACTTGGCCGGTTTTAGTATTTTTTGTTATAGCGGCAACAGAAATACATCATCTGTGAAAATTTCAACTCTCTAAGTATCACGGTTCATGAGATACAGCCCGGTGACAGACGGACGGAAAATATCTTATAAATATTGATTCTCTTGAGACTGTCGAAATATACGTTTTTTGCGACATAAATGGTCGTATCATTTTTTACGTTCATCAAGTTTGATTTTTTCACAGCTTCAAGTGACCGTAGACTTGAGTATATGGTTTTAATTTCAACTGGATACCTCCACGTGTTCCCAAGATAATATGTTTTGACAGACAGACGGACGGACGGACGGACGGACGGACAGACCTAGACGGACAAGAAAGTGATCTTATTTGTGTTCCAAGAACAAGTATGACGTCATTTCAGACCTTTTCGCTTGTTTTAAACGTTATAACCAGGGATAGGATATTCGGATCGATGTATACCTAAAGTTGAAAAAATGACAGAAAACGTTTGCAACTATGGAGTTGGCATCTTAAAATATTATTTATTGAGATAGTCAAAGTTCCGGAAGTTACGGAATTGCTTAAAACGTTATGATGATGTACCTAACACTGAATAGATGTTACCGTAAATGTATGGGTATTTTTCAGGCATTGTATGCGATTCCTAGGATTTTTTTAAAATGCCAAGCAGATTTAGATCGAACAGAGTAGAAGGTTGAAGATATACGTTTACACTTATTAAATAAATTAATATCCCAGGAATTTTATACAATGCTTCAAAAATATATATACATTTACGGTAACATCTTTTAAGTATTAACGTTTTAAGTAATTCCAACTAAAAATATATTAAAAATAAAAATATTATTCGTCTTTTTCTTTTTATACAGTAAACATATATCTATATCTATGTAGATTTGAAAAACAGAAGATATATTTGAAATATATTTCGACCTTTATGTAGGTCGGCATCAGCCAGAAATTATAAATTACAAAATAAATGCTATTGTTACTTAATAAATGAATTTGACATGTTTGACAGATTGATGGATGAGTTAAACATATGAATAATAAAGAAGTATGAATGATTTTAAGGACTTTCATGCTAGTTCTCTTATATGGTTATTTTATTTATATATTATTTAAGTAATTCCGTAACTTCCGGAACTTTGTCTATCTAAATAAATAATATTTTAAGAAGCCGACTCCATAGTTGCAAACGTTTTCTGTATTTTTTTTCAACTTTAGGTGTATATCGATCCAAATATCCTATCCCTGGTCAACGACCTTAATTATATAGACTCTCAGTTCCCTGTTAAACTTATGCCACAGTCAGGGGTTTGTTCCGCTTGATCGTCGGATCACGCTCGCTTATCTTAAAATGTCTTTTGCACGCATAGAATTTGTATTTGCTATCCTACTGTCAGTGTGAGGTGGGCGTCTACTGACGATTATTCCGAACGCGGCTGGGAATTTCCGTGCGAAATGGACGAAAAGGAGAATAAGCGGGCGCCCGCGCAGATGTACTACGAAATAAGATTTACCATTTCCATGTCGTCTTTGAGATAGAACCACTCCTTTAGGCCCGAAAACAAAGGTCTGTTTATTTGAAGTAAAAGAAAACTTTAAAAAGATGGAAATTATTTAGGTACAATAAATTAAACATTTAAATTAAATTAAAATATTAAATCTTTCATCAAACCTTTATTAAAATAATGTTGAAAAATATGCCAATGCACGTACGGTCAAGACCACATCAAGTTATTTATTTATCCATTCTAAATTTTTAAATTTTATTACTTGCCGTGATAGAAACCACAGTAATACGATTATTATAAATTTTCAATTGGCTACTTATTGCGGCTCAAAAACTGCAGGTAGACCCTATTGACTGACAGACAGACAGATAGCGGAGGCTCAGTAACAGGATCCAGTTTGGTACTCTGTTGCTACGGAACAAATAAAAGAGGCCATCGACAATACAGCAAACGAGGCAGTTCTATCTGTATTTCCTTTTTTCTGTCCCATAAGTTTGTCACCTCTGTAACACGCATTTCTTTTAATCTATGAGAAACTGGTAATGAGTAAGCGAGATGGATATACGAAATGGCTACTAGCGTTCTTACGATAAAATACTATTTTATCGGAAAATAAATAAAAAACAAATTAGTAATTTACCCAAAATAAACATGAACTGACTATTTCAGTCCTTTTTTTATATTTGCACCGTTATTATTTCACAAAACAAGTCGTATCTTGTCAACTTCAGCCATGTCAGCGTTGGTGGCGTTATCTAAGCAGGCATCCACTTCTCTTGGTCGCTTGCAAGCGACTAAATGAGGTTTAGTCAATTGACCAAACTTTATAGCGCAATGTTTCAGTACAGAACGCCTTGTCTAGTGAATACATTAAAGTCGTTGTCTCTGGTTATAACACTGAGATGTGACTTGTGCGCTAATTATAGTGGACAGTAAGTGACTAAGCATAAATGAAGGGAGCCTGTCTACATCCTTTTTAACGTTTTCGTACTTTTACTCGGGTAATATGATTTCTACTATTTATAATTGAATACCCACAATTTGATACTCATATTGATTTCTAAAAGAAAATTAAAAAAAAAATCTTTCCGCTCTTTTAGTGACAAAATTTCGAGTGAAGTAGGTATTTTCAATTTTTTTATTACTCCACATTATGTGGGCACATTTTGTGCTTAATTTCAAGCCTTTATCTTTACCGAATCAAAAATAATTAGGCTTTGACATGCAGACGGAACCCTAAAAAATACTCTTACACCTAGGACAAACTCTTAGAGCTATTGTGTAAATGGGACAAAGAAATACATTAAATGTAAAACATTTCCAAACGTCTACCCAACCACTCGAGCTGCTTTCAACGAAAAAAAAGGAACAAATGTTCTTGCGAGGTATTGCGTGAAAGCATCATACCATTTTGTCATCCATCTTTCCGTGACACTGCTCTTTATTTAAAAGCAAATATTCCTAGTGCTATTTTTGCGCACATTCAGCTTGTCTTTTGTAATAACTCCAGAAATTTGGGATCTGAATTTTGTGAATGTATCGGAGACTAGCTTTTGCTCGCGACTTCGATCGCGTGGGTTTCGGATATGAATTTGAATCAGATTTCCCATAGATTTAGATAACAACAGCCTTTTCCATTTGCGTTTATTCAATCTTTGCCCTGTTTTCGGCTTGGGCGTTATTTTATGAACAACCCTTATAGTCTATGTGTTGACCAGGGTAACTACGATGGTAATGAAAAAATCGCATCCAAATCCGTTCGGGGGTTATTGAGTTAAAACGGAACAGACAGACAGACAAAAATTCTAAAAATTGTTGTTTCGGCCTCAGTACAGTTTCAATAACCCATTTCATATACAATTTCGCGAAAATAATCAATGTACAGACACTATCTTTTTACTACTTTATGATAAGTAAAGATGAGACGTTATTACTTTTAGCTTCTGCCTGCGGCTCCGCCCGCGTCGAATGGATTTTCGTGGAAATAAGGGAAACAAAATAATATGATTTTTTGAACGACAATATGCAACGGTAATCATGGTTTTACCAAAGTGGTAATAAATACCAATCAAATTAGCCCAAATTCGAAGGGTCTGCTGTTGTCCGTTGAGGAGATCCCGTACCCACCTTCCAGTCGTATCATCAGACCCTGGTCTCCGTGTTTTTTCAAAGTGCTAATAAAGACCAATCAAATAAGTCCAAACTCGAAGGGTCTGCTGTTGTTCGTTGAGGAGATCCCGTACCCACCTTCCAGTCCCATCATCAGACCCTGGTCACCATGTTTTATCAAAGTACCAATAAAGACCAATCAAATAAGTCCAAACTTGAAGGGTCTGCTGTTCTCCGTTGAGGAGATCCCGTACCCACCTTCCAGTCCCATCATCAGACCCTGGTCACCATGTTTTACCAAAGTGCTAATAAATACCAATCAAATAAGTCCAAACTTGAAGGGTCTGCTGTTTTCCGTTGAGGAGATCCCGTACCCACCTTCCAGTCACATCATCAGACCCTGGTCACCATGTTTTACCAAAGTGCTAATAAATACCAATCAAATAAGTCCAAACTTGAAGGGTCTGCTGTTCTCCGTTGAGGAGATCCCGTACACGTTTTCCAGTCCCATCAGCAGACTTTGGTCACCATGTTTTACCAAAGTGCTAATAAATACCAATCAAATAAGCTCAAACTCGAAGGATCTGCCGTTGTCCGTTGAGGAGATCCCGTACCTACCTTCCAGACCCATCATCAGACCCTGGTCACCATGTTTTATCAAAGTACTAATAAAGACCAATCAAATAAGCCCAAACTCGAAGGGTCTGCTGTTGTTCTGCTATAGGCTATCGATACTATCGTGACCTTGGAAAAAGTAACAATATCGATTGTGCTATCGATAGTAAAATTTCATAATACTAACGATAGTATCGATTATATTACATGCTAGCAATACTATCGATAATATCGATAGTAATATTAACGTTTATCAACTAAACTATCAATTGTATCGATACTATTGAAAGTATCGACTGTTTTTCTCTATCGATAGTCCATGAAAATGCAATACTATTGCTTTGTCTCATTGCGTTGTTTGTCAACGCGGTAAGCATGATAATATTTAGGTCTCATTAAAGTGCAATTGGTTTCGTAACAAAATAGAGTATGATCGTTACAATAGAGTGTTAATATATAAGGTGTAATCGTAATACCTGCCACGGATGAAATAGGAGATACTATTATGTTTATAGATTACAATAATGCATAAATTTTGTACCCCGGAATCGTTAAATCAATTTGAGAAGATAAAGTAGTGAAATTAAAATTTGCTTTATTCTGCATAACGTGGTTCACAAACTACGCGCGTAGTGTAGTTTCGTCAATGAAAACAATTGCTATCTCTTTCTAACTGTTCTGTCAATGAACTCTGAAATCAGCTGACCAGTTCGTAACGTAACTATCTGAATCTATTAGTTACACAATAATACGCAGGCAAAAGCTAAAAATTGCACTTACTTACCCGTTACTGAATTCCACCAAGCTTACTGCAGATAAAAAAACTGACGTAATAAGATGCTTAACTCCCCATCACACTTAAAACAGGCTACGGACAGTCAAGTTAGTGTAAGAATCGCTATGTTTTTGCTGTGACTCGTCAGTCCACAGAATGTTGCGGCGTTCTTCTCGAATCAAATGACAGAACGCGAGGCGAGCCGCGTAGTCCTGTGGCTGCAATTTTTGTACTCTCGTAAAGTGGTAAGGGTATAGCCCTTCCCGATTTAGAAGTTGCCACACGTAGTTGTCGCTCACGTTGAAGACTCTAGCCCCGTCTCTGGTGCTCGCAAGAGGATGACGTCGGAAGAAGTCCAACACTTCCTCTTCTCTGCGTCAACCGGAGGCGGGTCAAAGGGGCCGTGTACACGGCGTCCAGAATGGTATGAGGACTTATTCGCACACCAAACCCCTGCTGGCATAAGTTCGCTGCATGCGTGGTTATGTTATTGCACTCGCGATAGCACCATACCATTTCAACATATTCTTGATTTGAATATCGTCGTCTGGGAGGCATTTTTAACGAATGCGCGCGCAATTCACACCTCGCTGACCACTGATAACAACGAACTGGGGCGGGCGGGGCACACAAAAACAAAAGCAAGCGCGTGCGACGAACGGGGTGCGGGTGGGGCAGGGGAGTCTTCGGCCTCGCTTTGACGAACGATGCCGACGCGCGGTATTGTTTGTAAGTTTGCATGAATAGCTTCATTGACGTTTTGCGAAATGAAATGCTGGGTTTTTTTCAATTTCAACGCGCGGTTTTTCCCGTAGAAATCTGTGACAAATGTATGAAGCTGCACGGATGCGCGAACTGATAACAGCGAACTGAGGCACAAACACAAGCGCGTGCGATGAACGGGGTAGTGCATCCGGGAGGGGGGTAGGCCGTCGTCGGCTTGCGCTTTGATGAATGAATGACGAGCTGCCGGCGCGGACCGGGGCGGCATTTGTTTGATAAATATGGCAACAGTATACGGGGTGGCTTCATTGAGTTGCGAAATGAAATGGCGATGCGGCAACAGCTAAGTTACTACGGGACGGTTTCAAACAACTAAATCAATTCAAATTTATACGCACATTTTTTTGTATGAAAAAATTTATGACGTTAGATCAATAAAATATCGTTACTATTCTTTTCTATATACACAATACACTCTCCCATTACAGCCGTGGCAGATATTTTGAGAACACCTTATATAGGTACACTCAGCACTGCAAATAAGCAGATTATGTTGTGACCAATTATACTATGTACCAACGACATATTGTGAATTCAGGATTCCAAACTCAATTCACAATTATGGCAAAATCAAACGAATTTTATCATAAATTAAATGTATTTTCATCTGGTACAATATTGTTTATAAAGACTACATACGTAAAAGAAAATGTAATAAAGTTACATATTTTACTTAAATTTACAAAATTTATGAATTCGCTAAGTCAACTTTATTATTACAATGATTATCAATAAAATCCAAAACGTGGAAGAGCGGATTAATACTAATCTATATCGATAACAAAGTATTAAATAGTTGTATATATCGTATTTTTTATTTATTTTAGAACTTAAAAATACATTAAAGCGACTTTGATGCATTCGTTATGCACATAAGGAATCCTTTGCACATAGATTTCTCTACACATGTAAAATGGAACCTATGTTTGTCAGTCTGAATGTCGCGATAAGCACTAAAGAAATTGGAATCGTATTTATTCTAATTATACCTATGTATAATTGCGCTTTAGCACAATGGAGCTGAGCAGTAAACATTTCAGTGAACCAAGTCGGAGAAAAAGCTGCCACAGACAGAGATTCTATTCAGCGCGGGCGGAACCGCGGATAAAGTTTAGCTATTCAAATAAAATCATGACCTATATATATGAAGCTACTAGTCCGGGAGGTACCGTTGCAAATTCAAAAGTCATAGTAAGCCAGCTGATATTGACATCGATCGTAGATCTGACATAACTGATTTGTGAATCGACCGTCAGCTTCTCAAGTATCCCTCCTCCACGGTGCGGCCGACGATTTATTTCAGCTCAGTATGATGTCAACTATCTGTGAGAAAAGTTTCAGCCAGCATAATTTTATATGACATCTATATATTAAAAGAAACGTTATTTAATACTCTACCATTTTTTAAAATAAACGTTTACTTAGATAACAATTTCAGGATTTTATGGAAAAAAATGAAACATAGACTAAAACCGTATTAGTATTAACTTTTATTATGTCAGAAAAAACGGAAAAAAAGAAAAAATAATTTAATTGGTGTTTATGAACTTGGAGTTAGTAGTCTGTGAAAGTGCCCATGACGTTCATAACACATCGGCAACGATTTGGCATGCTCAGAATAAGGTTGTCAATGTCTTGCTGCGTCCCAGGTCCTACTGAGGTGCGAAAAAAGTTGGTCTTCTGTAGCCAGATTTTCGGGGGCTTCCCTTAGAGCTTTTCTTTGAAGCATATCCCATGCGTGCTCAATGGGATTTAGGTCTGGTGATTGCGCAGGCCATTCTAAGGCCCTAACATTATGATCCTGCAAGCTGCTACCGTTCTCGCCATATGTGCCCGGGCATTGTCGTGCATGAGCAGGAAATCTTGCCCCATTTGTGTTCTGTGGGGCAAGATTATGGGCCCCAGCACCTCTTGGCGATATCTTTCTGCCGTCATATTGCCCCGCACCCAAACGAGGTCCGTCCGTCCTCGAAGGCGAATTCCTGCCCAAACCATAATTGTTCCTCCTTGGTATGGGTGGACTTCCTGGGGATGCTGGAGTCGTTTCCATCGCCCAGGAACTCTCCAAACACGCGTCCTTCGTGAATTTGGATGGAAGCCGTACCTGGATTCATCCGTGATCAGCACATTGGACCATTGCTCACGGCCCCAGTCCACGTGGTTCCGAACCCATTCCAATCGTAGTCCACGATTGCCTCTCCGAAAGGCTGGGACTCGGAGTGGTCTACGAGAGCGTAGATTGGCTTCATACAGTCGCCTCCTTACAGTTTGGTCACTCACAAGCACTTGGTGTTCCACCTGCAGCCTTTGGACCAATTGAGTCGCCGTTACATTTGGTTGAGCTCTTGCAGCAATTTGCAAAAATCGGTCTTGTCTGGGGGTAGTGATGCGACTTGGCCTTCGATGCCTCTTTGCTACTTCACCTGTGACACGATAGCGTGTCCACAATCTTGAAATGACGTTTTGGTGGGTCCCTATTGCTTCAGCGACATCACGTTGAACAGACCCAGCTTCCAGCATTCCTACAGCCCGTAACATTTCCTCCCTAGTTAAATGCCGGCGTTGCATGGCTAGAACAGCTCAATTTTCACTTAATCTTTAAGTCTTCAAATGAAAAAAACTGTTACCAAACGTAATTTGTATTTTTTTCTAAATTTCGCTTATATGAAAATTTGCTCTCCTACATATCAAGACATTTTTAACCACAGAAACAAAAGATTTTTCAAAAATTTGAATTTGGAACTACTCCGAGATAAATGACGAACAAATTGGTGTATAAAAGATTTTAATGCGGCCAGTACTTTTTGAATTATTTAATTGAGTATGAAATATCCCTGAACCGTGTTGATGTGTTTATATCATAAAATATATATATGTATATATATAAACATACGTCACTTTATACGTCTAAAATTTAATAAAATCTATGTTAATTCACAGAACTTCTCAATTTAAGGAACTTTTAAGATATATTCGTACGACCTTGGAACACAATAGAATATTATGACGTTTTTTTTTGTTATATTGACGACATTAGGCCAAACAAATGAAAAAAAAAAATTAAAAACCAGACAGAAGATGCAGTCCAATATTTTTCATGTTAGTTTATTTGGGCTCTTTATCATCACATCTCTTCAAAGTAATTCCACTATTACAATATGAAACTTAAAAAAATGGAAATTCGACCCAGCCTTTAGCACCCACCTTAGGTTTAGGGGATCCGCAATCCGCACCCCGTACGGGGAAAGATAAATGTTCGCCTAATATTTACATTTTGTATCCATTAGGGATTATCCGTGCCATAAAATACAAGGTGACATCGATTCATGCAGCCAAAGTCATACTGAAGACTCTGTAAGTTCTCAGTATCAAGATTTAATGAACCTCCTGTAATTTGCAAATTTATTTTTGTTTTCCCTACTGAAGCAATGAAATCAAACAAGATCTGACTGAAATACACGGACTAGACTATTTTATTTGTATAAGTTATAATTATACGACACGTCACACACATTCTATATCAGGCAAGAAAGAGCCTAACCAAACGCAACTAACAATAGATGAATTTAGATCGTTATGCTATGAGAAATGTTCAAGGCGTTTCGCGTCCATAATATTTATTCTTCATCCTCCCCTGGATGCAAACCCATAGCTCTGACGAAGTCTTGATGCTTTACTCTGTGCAGTCCTTTTGTCAACACGTCAGCAATCATATTTTCTGTGCTTCTGTACTTTACACGGATTTGCTTGGCTGTGACCTTTTCTTTCACAAAGTGGTAACGGACGTTAATATGTTTGTATCCTTTTATAACAAGGCGAGCTTTGCATTGGACTATAATTCCTTTTTCATCTCTTTTGGTTTTATAAACCCACTTGCATGGAATTACTTTTTTTGTTCTTCGGTAATTCAACAACACTCCAAGTTTCATTTTCCATTAGTGACTGGTGCTCTTTGTCCATTGCTGCCTTCCATAAATCGGCTTTGCTACTATTTAATGCTTCAATATGACTCTGCGGATCTTCATCTAGTAAATTTGTAGCAAACTCACCATTTACACATAAAAATGACACGTCATTCGGACTATTATCATCATCATCATTGTAGACATTCCTATGGCGTGGTCTGATGTTTATGTGTGAAGCTTCTGATGTGCTCAAGTCATCTTCTGGTAAGTATGTTTCATCATTAGGATCATCATATAAGCTCGAGCTGTCTGTAACAATAACCGGCGAGCTTGTTTCGACAGATATGACTGGTGCTATTACATTTTCAACTTGTTCATCATCCAAATTAGCTTGAACTTCATTTATCTCATATAACGGTAAGTACATTTCATTTTCTTTAAATGTAGAATTAGTTTCTTGCTCTTCTTTTAGCTAATTTTTACTAATAGTTTCATTTTCAGTTACTTTCTTGCTTTCTGTTTGTTTAACATGTGTACTAATTTTATTTATTTTTACAGTGGCTTCTAAGAACCCAACATCCCTGCTCATCACTATTTTCTTACTTTTCGGATCAATGAAACGGTAGTCTTTTGTACATTCGCTATATCCAATGAATATTAACTCACGTGACTTGGGATCAAATTTTTGACGCTTTTCTTTAGGTATGTGCACCATCGCTTTGCAACCAAATATTCTCATATGGCTTAGATCTGGTTTGGAGCCCGTCCACACTTCCTGAGGAGTGACGTCAGAGAGCGCACGAGTCGGCGAGCGGTTCACAATGTAAGCAGCTGATCCAACAGCCTCCACCTAGTACTCTTTCTGTAAATGTGCATTAAATAAAATGCATTTAGTACTCTCTACCAAAGTACGGTTCATTCGCTCACTTAGTCCGTTCTGCTTCGGGGTATATGGATTGCTTGTTTGGTGCTTTATGCCAAAACGTTTCAAATATTTGTCAAAATTATTATTTATGTATTCTTTGCCATTGTCACTTCGTAAAATCTTGATTTTTAAATTTAATTCGTTCTCTACTCGATTTTTTAATTCTATAAATTTGTCTAAGACTTCAGATTTATTTTTCATTAAGTACACAGAAACTTTTCTTGAATAATCGTCAATAAAGGTATACAAAATACCTTGCATCCTCCAAAAGATGCAGTCTCCATAGGTCCGTAGACATCAGAATGAATAAGCTCTAGCAGATCAGCTGCTCGGGTGGCTTCATTGTTAAACGGTAGTCTGGTTTGCTTCGCTTCCAAGCAGGAGGTGCAGATACAGTCTTCCTTTTGCGATGACAACTTAATTCCAGTAGCAAGACCTGAAAGCTTATGAACATCTTGAAAATTCAGGTAACCCATTCTTTGATGTCATAAATAAGAGTCTTCTGTTGCAACTGCCAGCGCTTGCCCACTACTGTAAGTTTTTAGCTTATAAGTGTCATTTATCAATTTTGCCTCGGCCACTTTTTGTCCATTTGTATTTTTCAATTGACAACCATTTCTACTGAACTCAATTTTGCAACCACTCTTTACTATTTTACTGACAGAGAGTAAGTTAGTTGATAGTTCAGGAATAAATAATATATCCCTCACCTGAATACAATCAGCGGTGCCAGTTTTTTCATTTGGTACTTTTATAGAAATATTGCCACAACTTTCTACCCGAAGTATTTGATTGTTGGCGATTCTGATGCTCTATACAGGTGGTGCAGTCTCATTCTCAAGACAGTCTCGGTGCATAGTCATGTGTGCTGATGCACCTTAATCTACATACCAGCTTAAGGAATCATTTAGTGTGTTGGCTGAAAAAGCAGCTACAAAACCACTGTTTCCATTATCAGGCTTCTTTTTTAACCAGCATTGTTTGCTTATATGCCCATGCTTGTTGCAGTTAAAACAACGGGGGCCTTTGGGCTTACTCGGGTGGCTTTCTTTATTCATTTGGTATTTTTTATATGGTTTTGTATAAAAAGCAGTAGTGTCAGCTGTTCTAATCTCCTGTAAAAGCTTAGTTTTTATCATATCTGCACTAATTTTTATACCGGAACTCTCGATACCCATTATCATTGGCTTGTATTGATCCGGCAAGCCAGCTAACATTAAAGTCCCAAGCCATTCGTCATCAACATTAAAGCCAATATTTCTTAATTTATGTGCTGACGTCATAATCTTGTTCACATAATCATCTACACTGGAACTTGATTCTAGATTAGTATTTATCAGATCTCTAAGAAGTACAACTCTCCAGAGCAAACCTGAGTCTTCGAATGCTCGAAATAGATTATCCCATACTTGTTTGGCGGTTGTGGCATCTTGAACATGTACATATACTTGTGGATCAATTGACAAAATAATTTTTGACTTGGCTTCGATGTCTTTTTTTCGTCCACTTTGGTACCGGGTGACACATATTCCCACAATTCTTCATGTTGCAAGAATGCCTCCATTGCAAACTTCCACGTACTGTAGTTATCTCTTCCAGTCAATTTTTGAATAGATACCATGTTTGATTTTCGTCTTTTTATGTACTGAAGAAGAAACCCCGTGGAAGTGAGGTTATAGATTTTTTGCGTTGACGTGAACACCGGACGGCTTGGCAACAGCGCGTACCGACGACTACGGCGGCTTTTCAAAGGCGCGCGTTGCCGGCATTTCAAAGGCTCGCGGCGGCGGCCTTTCAAAGGCGCGCGGTGACGGCATTTCAAAGGCTCGCGGCGGCAAAGCGTGCGTAACAACTGGAGGCGCGGCGAGGCCGGGCGCGGGCGGGGGGGCTACTCGGGGATTTTGTTCACTCCGCGCGATCGTTTCCCTCTCCGACTCACCCATGGAGTCTTCAATGTTTCTGGCATGATATAGAAGTTCAGTGAAGGATGTGAATTCTTCTCTTCGTAGTTGCTTTCTAATTCTAGTGTGCATGAGGCCGTAGATCATGTCTAGTTTCGCTTTTTCTGTGATGTCATGTTTAGGTGGCCTAGACATGAGTGCACGTATTCTCGACACAAATATGTCGGTATTTTCTTGACCTTGCGGATTGGCAAAAATGTCTATATAAATACGGTGGGGGGGTCGCCGGTCTCCGTAGACACTTATCAGGTTTTCTTTCGCTTCCCTCCAACTGCGTATCTGAGCTTTCAGGCCTTGCCACCAGATCGAGGCGTTGCCAATCAACAACATAGAAAGTCCTTTGACTACGTTTGAGTCCGATACGTTGGCACAATCCACATAGCTGTCAACAGTATCAATGAATGCTTCGACTGATTCAGTTGACGCACCGCTGAATGTTGATTTACAGCGAGCCAGGGTACCTTCGTTTCCAACCGGCGGCGACGTCCTCATCACAGACAGAAGAAGGTCCTTAAAAGCTTCCGTCTGTGTCTTCTGTAAGGAAGTTATAAGTGAGGCTACGTTTTCTTGGGAAAACGTCATCTCGCTGCGGTAGTAAGGGGTCGAGCAAGCGGCATGAGTACCGGCTGCGTCTGCAGAGCGCTGGCTCTGCGGCGTGACCTCTTCACTGGAAATACGCTGGTCTTCCTAATGCGTCGGCTGAAGGGGCGACGTGTGTTTCTTCCAAGTTCTGGTTCGAGGCGAGTGGGTTGTTAATGCTGTTACCAGCACCATCCTCGCTACTCTTAGCGTCATGGCTTCTCAGATTCATTTGGTAAGGCATCACGTCAATTGGGATTGTTCAAGAAACGTACAAATCACAGTAATTACAGTACACACGCGGTTTACGCGCCATATACACGTTGGGGTGCCATTTATGGGAAGGGTGACTTCCCACAACAAAAGGAAACACAGAGATTGTTCACAAAAATGCGTCTATTCACTATTTCCACAAATTAGAACTTATCTAGGGCTTCTTTACAATAGTAATTTATGTGTGTGGGTTCGTAAAGCGCGCGCGTGATCGCCTGTTGAAGGTGTGCGACGGACTGTTCGAGAGGCCGGCGTCGGGGCAACGGCTCGCGACGCGTAGCGGTGGTTATCACGCATGCGCTCTACTTCGTGAAACGCACCAGCAATTTACCACGGGAGGCTCTAGGTGGCAGCACTGAAGGATGGTTTGCTATAAAACTGATTTTTAGCACTTTTCTACTGAAACCTACACAGGTACGGGACGGCACATAACATGAAGGAATGAAATCAAACAAGATCTGACTGAAATACACGGACTAGACTATTTTATTTGTTTATAAGTTATAATTATACGACACGTCACACACATTCTATGTCTAGACGCTGTGTACAGATGGAGTGTACAGAACAAACTGCACTTTAACGTCAGCAAATGCTTTTGTGTGTCTTTCACGAGGGCGACCCAGACCTATGAAGCAACTTATGTGCTTAGGTCCGAAATGATTGCTCGTGTGAACTCTATCAAAGACCTTGGTGTCACTTTTGATACTCGTCTAACGTTCCACGAGCACATAAAGACCCTGGCTGCTGATTGCTCCAAAAGGCTAGGTTTCGTTCTTCGTAACGCTAAGGATTTCAAAAATCTAAAAGCAATAGAACTTCTCTTTACAGCTCTTGTGAGAAGTAAGATTGAAACTGGAGCCATCGTCTGGAGCCCTCATGAATCAACATACGTGCTATTGCTCGAAAAAGTGCAGAAAGCGTTCCTCCGTTTTCTGTACAAAAAGAAATTTGGGTACTACCCTTTTATGTATCCGACAAAATACCTCCTTGGTATGCTGGGGTTCAACTCGTTGGAAGTTCGACGAGACTGTGAGCAGCTTGTTGCAGCATGTCGCATGTTGCGTGGTGAATCAGACTGCCCACAGCTCACCAATCAAGTATGTCGACTGTTTGTGCCTCCGAACTCGTAAGCACGTTCTATTGTCGGTTCCGGCGTCGCATACTGTTGCTCGTAGCATGTCTCCGCTCGTCCGGGCCCGGTCATCACTCAACACACTGTTGTCTTCGGTACCAGAGTGTGATTTGTTTGCTGATAGATTGATGACTGTGAGTGAGAAATGTCTGGCGTTCTGTGAGCGTGATGAATGAAAGGAACGTCCCTATTTATAATGAATTGTATATCTTACTTTATCTTTTTAATTGTTAATTGTACATATTGAATTTATATTTTATTTTAATCAATAATTAATTTTAATATATAATTGTATAATGCATTGGTGTAAGCTGTAATGTTATACTTTTTAAATAAATAAATAATAATAATAATAATGTCAGGCAAGAAAGAGCCTAACCAAACGCAACTAACAATAGATGAATTTAGATCTTTATGCTATGAGAAATGTTAAAGGCGTTTCGCGTCCATAATATTTATTCTTCACCTACAATCGCAAGGCCAGCTCCGAGTCAATTACTATAAGAGGGCAACATTTTATTTTGCTTTTTTGGATCCTAGAACCCTATACCCTATCCTAATTGACACTCTTCCAGTATTCAGAACCCCAGTACTTCTGAGCTGCGGGAGGGCTTACTAACAATAATTCACAGAAACATTCCACTATTCAGAGTTGCAGACGATCTGGTTTCGGATATTGTTTCCGGTGAAGTATTCAACACTTTCACAATAAAAATGCTGCCTGTACTCAGATCCATAGAAAGTATAAAAGTACTTGGGTGCGATCTGAGACGCGGGAGGGATTTCTGTGCTATGCTCCCCGATCTCAGATAGCAAGCGGCACGGATCTGGATTCGGGTATTGTTTCCGGTGTAGTATTCAAGAATTCATAATTAAAACGCTTCCTCTACTCAGATCCCCAGAAAGCATAAAAGTACTTAGGTGAGATCTGACACGCGGAAGGGATTTCTGCGCTATGCTCCCCGATCTCAGTTCCCAAGCAGCACGTGCCAAGAGAGAGAGAGAGAGAGCGATACCATGCGCATCGCGCTGTTGTTTGTTTTGATTTAAATTAGTTCCGTTGCCGATTTGTCACAGAAACAATTATTTCCGCATTTTTTATATTAGCTTAATTAATGTGTTAATAGAAGAAATGATTGTTTCGAATAATGACGATACACAAACTAAAAATGTTAAAAAGGAGTTTGATAAATCTTTGCTGCAATTACAAAACGCGTTTTGTAAGTTTAGCAATATTCTAAGCAACAATAAAAATTTAACGCTTTTAACCAGCATTAAACGGATTACGAAATTATTCCAGAGTGTACAAACTTTAGTGCAAGTTTACGAGTTGGTCTTAAATACATTTCTTCGATGCGATACTACAAAAATAACAACTTCGGTGAGCAGACGTAAAGATAAAAGCGTGAGCAGAAAGTCCAAAAACCGCATATCTGCAGGGAAACCAACTAAAAAGATGCATTCATTGTCTAAAAAAATAAGTAAAAATGTAACTAACGTTCTATAATTTTGTTGTTATAAATGGTTGATTTGCCTTATGTTAAAAATTGTACGATTATACTGTCATAAGTTTATGCAATTCAAATTCTTTTTATTTCCTAATAGTATGGTAGTCATTCTTTCCTTAATCTTCGCTCGTTTACAGGTCCTGACCGTGCGTATTCTGTTACACCTATAAGCCAAATTTCAGTCTGAGTAGCGGTAGGAATTCATATACATAACGCTAGTATTGCGTTTGTAATGCCTCCCGCATTACAGAACTAAAAGTATGGTAGCATTTAAAACTTGAAACGGCGAATTCAATCGCTACAAGGCTCCCGCAACCATAGACTAACTGGTACAAGTAGAAGTACTATTTAGTCTATGCCGCAACTCAGAAGTACTGGGACTCTGAATACTGGAAGGGTTTCCGTTAGCGCAGCTACACCCAGGGAGGGTCAAACTATTACAACATTAGTGCCTTAAGGCTAGAAATTAGACAATTTTAATCTCAAAACGGTGCCTCAGGGGAGTGGACTGAGGAGGACTTACTCCATACAAATAAAAATATACGCTCGCGAACTAGCTTACGTAAGGTTATATGCGCCAAAATACGAGCCCCAAGGCAAAAGAGTTCGTCTAGTCACATATTGCAAAGGTTGTCTGTTTTCAACGTCACTATATTTTTTATAAAAAAGACCTATGAAAAAAAATTTGAATGGGGTGAAATTCTCCATCCTACAGTTGTTAATCAGGCAATTTTAAATAAAAACATCTTTTACCTAAATTATGTATTTATGGCACTTTGATTTGCTTCGTCTAACTCAAAATAGTTCGTCTAGTTCTTAATCGATGCAAAATAGTTCGTCTTTGTCTCAATACTGTCTGTTTTAATTGAAAAATATGATACGTCACTGTCATTTTCAAACATATAAAAACCGTATTTCATAGAATTTTATCATCATTTTCAAACAAAATGGCTCGCGGGAAACCTATCCCTGACGAAGTACGAAAAATAATTATTCGTAGCAACAATAATGGCAAATCTGCTTACCAAATAGCCAAGGACTTATCCGTACCAAGATCGACAGTTCAGACCATTATCGAAAATCGAGTTTTAAAGAAAATTATTAAAAATAATCGTCTTGCCCGTGCAGGAGAACTGAGCTTGAAGTAGAGAGAGATGATTCACAAAGATATATCTGTCGATACCTGCAAGAGGGTCGTAAAACGATTGGGCTATGGATTTTATACTGCTAAAGAAAAACCTTTACTCACTCGTCTCCAGAAAAAGAAAAGGCTGAAATTCGCTAAAGATCATGTAAATTGGACGGCAGACCAGTGGCGTGAAATAATATGGAGTGATGAATCCAAATTTGAGGTGAGGATCAGTGATGTACGGAAAAAAGTTATCAAAAATAAAGATGAAGCATTCCATACCGATTGTATCAAAAGAAAAGTGAAGTTTCCTGGATCGGTGATGATATGGGGCAGCCTGAAAGCAAAAGGTCTGGGTCATCTACATTTTGTAGAAGGAACTGTTAATGCAGTAGAGTATCAAAACATTCTGGAAACAAGTCTCATGCCCTCGATTCCAGCGTTGAAGCATCGTAATGCCTACACCATTCAATAAGATGGTGCATCCTGTCACACTGCGAAGACAACGAAGGCTTGGTTTAACCGGAATCAGATCCTACAATGGAGTTGCCATCCAGTAGTCCAGATTTGTCACCGATTGAAACCCTGTGGTGGAAAATGAAGAAAATGTTGCGCAAGTATCCAGCAAGGTCTAAAAGTGAATTGAAAGAGAAAATTAAATCTGTCTGGCACTCAATAACTTCACAAGAATGTGAAGAATTGGTAGCAACGATGCCACGAAGAATTAAGGCCGTGATCGATGCTAAAGGTGACACCACTATGTGGTAGACGAACTATTTTGCGCCGTTAAATGTGATGGACGAAGTTTAATGCATAGATGGTTCCCGAAGAATTAATTATATTTTATTTAAAAAGAAAATTATTTTGTCACTTTAAATAAACTTCATTAAGTGTTCAAAACCATTGTATATTTATTTAACTAATAAAGTTAAATTTAATCATCTAAATTTTACTTTTACTGCTAGGCACTTGTAATATTAGGTACTAGACGAACTCTTTTGCATTGGGGCTCGTAGTATTTCTCGTTTAAATGAAAGACAATCGCAAGGCCAACCCCGGGTCAATTACTATAGGAGGTCAACATTTTATTTTGCTTTTTTGGATCCTAGAACTCCTCTATTGAAAAGCTATAGCTATGCCCATAGAGATTCAAACTATTACAACGTTAGTGGCTTAAGGCCGGAATTAGACAATTTTAATCTCAAAACGGTGCGGTGCCTCAGTGGAGTGGACTGAGGAGTACTTACTCCATACAAATAAAAATATACGCTCGCGAACTAGCTTACGTAAGGTTATATGCACCAAAATAGTGTTTCTCGTTTAAATTAAAGACTATAGTTACAAAATCCAATCACCATTTTGAAATGTGTACGTAGACTAATCTGTACAGAGAGTTTTGAGGCGTCCACCCCTAAAATGAAAATCTCTGGTTTTAAAGAGCAGTGTTTGTTATTTTTTTCCCTGCTGCAAAAGGTAGCCAATCAAGAAAAACAATTTCTAAAAACATGACATGATAAATGAAATACTTAACAGTGTATACAATATCAGTTCCAAATGTTTTGTAATGGCTGAGAAAAATTTCGACCCGTGCCGCCTACATTTTCAATGCGTCTTCCTAAATTCACATGTTGTTATCGCCACAACATGAATCCCCGAAGAAGTGTCAGAGGTATTTTCGAGTATATACTGTGAAATTAAAGTTATAGTCCACACTCGTACCAAACAAACGTACGTTTCAACAAAAATGATTACTTCCCAGCATGACTATTGGTCAACCCTATCTCCGCACTTTGAACAACAATATGGACAGCGTAACGTGTTTTCCGAAGTACATAGACCAAACGTAAATAATTATTATGCTCCCACTGGATAAGTACCCGAACCACAGACCACAAAAGTGGTTTTTAAATATTATATGAAACGGAGTTTACTCTCTGTATAATAGTTTAAAGGGTATTTTAAGCTTTCTGAATTTGCTACACGTAAGCTTAATTAGTGACAAAATACAAATTTCCATTTGCACTAACCATAAAAGACGCTTAAGGCGCATAGTAACGCCACATTAGCGGTACGTACAACTGTCGACGGAAATTACATAGAATAACGTTCATATCAGCGCGCATTGCTCCAAAAAACACCATTCGGTTGTTTTTTTAAATATTCTGATATCGTTTAGAAACAAAATTATGTGCTGTCTTAGTGTTGATAAATCATAAAAATACATTTTTTTTCCATGATTTTAGACAATGGTAATTAAAGTAATAAGCGACGAGTAGGCCATAAAAGTAGACATTTTACGATACCAAGCACCGTCGTCTAGCTAGAGCAAAAAACACGTTTCATCAACCTGGCTTGTTTGGCCCAGATTGAGCACATCATCAGACATCAAGTAGAATTGAACTTTATGACGTTTCATTATTGTTTAAAATTGCGGGCTCTGAGCCGTGGTAGTTACGAAAACCGAAATATCATGTACTCTCAAAAAACGAGTTTTTAACCCTTTACTCGACTCCTAGTTGAAGTAATAAAGATTATTTTTTCAAAAATAATTAAAAAGTCCCGAAAATTCTTTATTTATGATACTAGTTACTGATAAAAAACAAAAAATATATTTTCACTCGATATATTTCGGCCCACGGTATGGGGCCGTCCTACGAAATCGGTATTCCAGACAAAATCAATAAGAAGTCTATTACAGAGTATAATAGAGGGCTACAAAATAAATTATTTACTGCAAAAAAAATTGTCAATAGATACGATTTATTCCAACTTACTTACTTCTGTATTTTATCTGTCTATCCTACTCTAATCAGATGCCACGCACGCAAAACATCAGTTATTTTGAAATCGCGGCTACACTGATAGTTTTTACTAATATCAGTTATATTATGCAAAGTTTCAGATCTAATTTCAAGTATCCATTGAATACTATCGGTTAATTGTACGGTTTGGAGGTAACTTTGTAATTTTTTTCTATAGAGAAAATTTAATGGAATCAAGTTTTTACCAATACTTTGACATAGCACTAGTCCAGTATTTGTTGGTATAAACCAGGATTATGCAAAGCGAAGCGAGGAATTATACACTCTTTCTAAGCAAAATTATAACGCCTCGTTCATTGTTTGTAAAAACGGGCATAAGAGTGCCAAGGTAACTATTTATATATACCTATAATACTAATAATAAAGTGGTACAAAAGTTGTGCCTGTACAATTAATATTTTTTTAAATATTGACATTGAATTAGTTATTACCTCGTTTTGTACTGAAACCAAAAAAATATTTATATAATTTTGTTCTATATGTCTGTATGTATGTTTCGTTTTAAAACTCGAGAACCACTCATCGGATTTGGATGCGATTTTCTTTATTATAATCGTAGTGACTCTTGGCAACATATAGCTTCTAAAGAGTGTTGATAAAACAACGCTCAAGCCAAAAATGAGGTAGATATTCAATAAACGCGGGCGAAAGGATAGTAATAAATTCGATTAATCAGATTATGTGGCTTTGGATTCTCACACATTTAGAATTAAAAAATGTGATTTTTATTTTCATCTCGGGGGGAAAATCAATCAGCTCCAAAAAGATCAAATCTTTTAACTGTGAGCTCCATACCCATTTGTTAAAAGAAAGGGTTACTGAACTGAATACCAATCAGCAAAAGACAGAACTAAGAACTATGCAGTATCTTTTGAGATCACATTATAAGAATTTGTGCAAATCTTGTGCGAACATAAAATTTTACACGTTTATGAGTACATAGACTTGTATATCTATACTAATAATGGTAATAATAATAATAAAGTAGTAAAAAGTTATGTCTCCACGAAAAATCCCCACCGTACCCCCAGTGGTATGAGTCGGTGGTACCGTGGGTCCGACTTGAATATATTTGCGAAATTTTAAACGAAATTGGTTATTAGTTAAGTACTGAGGAAAAAACGAAAGAATTTTGAATTTTGGTTTGTCTGTCTGTTTTCTGTTTTTTTTTTTAATGTATGTTCCTTTTTTATTTAAGAACCACTTAAAATATTTGGATACGGTTCTCTTCATTATCATCGTAGTCAAATTAGTCAACATTATAGGCTCTAAGGGATGTTTTTAAAATAATTATCAAGCTAGTACTAACATATTATCGTTTCGATATATATCCTCGAGGGGGTGTCAGAGGTATTTCTGAGTATCACACAAACGTAGCCATTTCTAGAAATGGTGGTTAGGTAGCTTTAACTAATGATATTCTAACATTCTATTCCCATTTCAATCCGGAATATGTACGTCGTCAATATTCCGCTAGCACCCCCTTAGCAGTTGCCAAACCGCTATGATATATTGGAACCGGGGACGTCGTTAATGGAACGCGACGACATAACAAGTGTTCCAGTTGACTCTTATTACACTGCCCATAGATCAATACTGGTCTGTGAGCGGAGAGACAAATAGCATAAGTCAACGTTCATAGCCATTTCTATCGCTTGTTATTAGAAATCGTTATTAATATATGAGTTTCCCATAAATTAAGAGGAACTGTTGTCAATTGCTGTAATTTAAATTATTATGTTTTTTTGTATTAGTGACAAATGGTAAGCATAATGTGTTCTCACTTGCCAACATCAGAAGTTGAAAATTTCAAGCGCCTTGCTTGCCAATAAAGTTGGTAAAATTGTGCTACAAGCATCCGCATCCGAGCTGACGGCACAGAGCTAAAATTGTTAGAAATATAGTCTATTCAGGATTCAGAATTTTCGAAATGAACATGACAAGTACACCGGAACATACTGCGTGGACGACTGAGCACTCCCTTTGCCCGATTAGGATTCCGCAAATAGTTGCCCACAATCTCCGCACGGAACCCACTTTTGCTGCATAATTACGGCAGAGCCGAAAGGTTTCCAAATTGTTTATAATCCCAACTTTAGTGGTATTGAATGTCCCAGGGTAATGAACTCATAACATAATTCGTTTTGACTCGTGTACTTAATATATATATCTGAGAACAGTATTTAAACAATTAATTTAAAATAAAACTTCGAAAACCTTGATTTAATATTTTTTATTATTTTATGTACAAAAAATACCAGATATATTATAGAACATCAAAACAAACATATTGTTTTATAGTTAAACCATTTAACTAGATCATGTTTGTCTATCTATATAACAAAAAAACTTTAAACGAAATATAATATGATCAATCTATTAATCGATCTTCATAATATTTTGTATCAATGTTCGTGACTGCACTTTAATGTTAATAGTTCCTACCCGCCTTGTAAAACTATCAGAGGCTTGTGATTTTTAGATGAGATAGAACAAGTCGTTAAAGTGATTTCACGCAGTGGTTTCAGATATCGGAATTGTATTTAATAGCTGTCATCCGATAATGGCAACTCATTAATAAACCCACAAACTAGAAAACACAAGAGTATCGGAGTATGTGTGAAAAAAAAGCGCGATAGGGTATGTGTACAGAATTTTGCACAACTTTTCTCTCATAAACACTTTTACAATCCATCCATCCATCCATCAGCCTGTTTCGTCCACTGCTGGACATAGGCCTTTCCAGGATTACGCCACTCTTAGCGGTCCTCCTGGAAGAAATGCCCATAGTCACACACGCTGGGCAGGCGGGTTGGTGAGCGCGGTGCCGAAACCCTTGCACCAGTGACGCCGCTGCCCATCACCAGTCTGATTTATATAAGGCCCGGCAATTGGGGATGGATTTACCGCCATCCATCGGTCCCAAGCAATGTCGGGCCGCCTGGTTTTTTTGCCTGAGAGCTGTTGTATTACTCTCCCACGAATAACTTTGGGAGGATTTGCGAGTAAGATGGTGGTACCTCCACAGACGAGCCCGGCATTAGCTTTACCACCTTTTACAATATGTGGAAAAATTTTCAGTTCCGTGAATTTAAATAAGGTCAGTAGCCTTACCGAAAGTAGACCCAACAAGTCGACCTACCTTGCTTACTTAATTGCGTGCCCTTTTTCGTTGGAGTTGAGTCCGACTAAAACCTATAACTTTGAGTCTAATGTATTATGTCTTGCAATTCCTTCTTAGATTCAAACAGGTGTCAACCGTTTTCATCGCAAAATGTGACACGCTTGGTTTTCATAGAGTTTGATGCACTTGTGTCATCTACTTCAATATATGTCTGTGGCAATAACTCGTTGGCTAGGTTTTTGTAAATATATAATTATAAAAATAATGCAGAAAACAAACACACCCAACCATCCAACCAACTCAGACTCATAACAAAATACTTTGAAGGCAGCTATAAACTAAAAAAACTTATAAATGACTTCATGCCTATACTCAGACAAAACGATGAGACAAAATCCCTACTCCCCACCAATACACCGATCTGTTATCGCCAAAACAAAAACCTGAAATCAACACTCACCAAAACAAAATCAGAAAACACAAATATTCATACCATCACAGCTCCATGCCGATGGCCACGGTGCAAAACATGCGCACTCATCAACACACCAACACAAAACTCAGTCAAACAATGAAAAATTGTTTACGTATTTACCTACTAGAATGTCGACTCTGCCCGGCATTCTATGTAGGTGAAACAAAAACCCCACTTCACATTCGCATCAATCATCACAGATTCACAACAAAACACAAAACAATACACTCCCCATCCCAACCCATGCCCACCTACACCACGAAGAATTTGACAACTGCTTCACCGTCCGCATTATAAAATCATTTCATGCATCTTCTTCTTCTGGTACCATATCCTAACGGATGTCGGCGATCATTATGTTTAATAAATTTCTATTCTGTGCCAGTCTCTTAAGTGCGGCAGCGTCCTTTGTTCCGGTCCATGTTTTCATGTTTTCATACCAAGATGTTCTTGGTCTTCCTCTGCCTCTTTTGCCTTCAATTTTGCCCTCTGTGATGTTTTGAATAAAGCTATGTTTAAAATTTATGTGTATGTGTCCAAAATATGCAATTTTTCGCCTCTTAAGGCGCATAGGCATGCCACCGTTTTAGTACAAAATTTGATAAGTCGTTTCTCTGTTGTTTTTCGTTATAGACCAAAGTTTAAGACCTCTAACATCAGGTACTGGTACGTCATCACAGGAAGGACGCACTGGTTGAACATCTTAGCCTCACTGCTATAACAGATTAGAATTATGAATTAGTTATTGGACACTCAGAAAGTTTTGCGAAACTAAAAAAAATTGTTCCACAGGTACATTTTTTATTTTAAAATCTTTTCAAAGTACTCTCCAACAGCCTCTATAAAAAAGTTTCATGCGCCTAAACCAGTTTTCAAAACACTTTTTCCAGTCCGCCGCAGACACCTCGTTTACAGCCTGCTCGAACGCAGCCAGTGCATCTTCCGGCGACGAAAATTGTATTCCTTTGAGCTGATTTTTTATTTTTAGAAATAAAAATAAGTCACACGGTGCTAGATCAGGGCTGTAAGGAGGGTGACCCAGGAGTTTGACCTGAAAGGATGCTGTCCAGGAAGTCCCTCGTTTTGAGTGCGGTGTGCGCAGGTGTATTGTCGTGGTGGAGCAGTAGCCCGTGGAGCCCTGTGTTTTGTCGCTTGTTGCTAACAACAGAGAAAACTTTTGGCAAACATTTGGTATTATACCATTCGGCATTGATGCTTCTTTGATCCCGTAAGGGAGTTGATAGCAAGTGGCCAGTCAAATTAAAAAAGCTAGCGATCAAAATCTTCCCCCCGCTTCTAGATCGCTTCACTTTGGTAGGCGTTGGTTCATTTTGAAACACCCAAACAGTCGACTGGCGCTTGGTTTCTGGGTCGTATTGATAAATCCAGGACTCATCACCTGTAACGATGTCGTAAATACGCCGAAACGAGCCTGCTTCAAATTTGTTTAGCATATCACGGCACCATTCCACCCGGGCCTGCTTCTGAGCATCGGTGAGGTTGTGTGGCACCCAGCGTGATACTATCCTCCTCACGCGAATATGGCTGTGTAGAATCTCGTGAACGCTTCCCGATCTAATCTTCAATATGTTATGAATCTCCTGATATGTAATTCGCTTATTGTATTGGATTAAATTTTTCACTGCCAGCACGTTTTTTTCGGTAACAGCCGTCAAAAGGCGACCGCTTCTTTCTTCATCCCCTAAAGTTGGTCGACCGCACTTGAATTCGTTATACCAACGATACACGGTTGCCATGGAAGGGCCTTCATCCATGAATGCTATTTGAAGTCTATCGTACGATTCATACAGTTTCAAGCAACACTAGAAATCGTAAAAAATCATAGCTCTAAAATGTTCCCGGCGCAGATCTATATTTCAGCGAGACACAATACTTTTAATTAGCTCGCAAAAAATGAAAAGGGAAATTTTGAAATTAGAGCATACCTATTTTTACTTATATATAATCATATTTTCGAAAAACATTATAACTGGGAAGTAGTCTCCCATATACATTGGTTCAGAATCGATGGTCCTGCCTGGCGGTAACAGCTCATAATGAATAATGCTCTTCCAATCTCACCATACACACAGCATTACCTTGTTGCGAGATAACCCGGGTTTCGCCAGAGTCTGTGAAGCCCGACCAGCCTTTGACCACGACGTTTTTCGCACGTTCTTGTCGTACGTGATCCACTTTTCATCACCAGTTATCGGGTTTTTCAAAAATAGTTCGGTTTCATTACGTCGTAATAAAGAATCACAAATGAGTACACGGTTCATTAAGTTTCTTTCAGTGAGCTCATGAGGCACCCAAATATCGAGCTTTTTTGTGTACCCAACTTTTTTTAAATGCGCCAAAACTGTTTTGTGGTCAATCCCCAGTTCTTCAGCTACATCGTAACTACTGATATGCCGATCTTGCTCCACTTTTTCAAAAATGGCATGCATTTTATCAGTTACAGAGCGAGAAATTTCCGGATTGAAAACGCTTAAACCAAATTTGTGCTACTCTCACAGACACTGTATAGTCCATTCAGAATTAGCTGGCGACTTTCCACTAGAACACAAACAATAGGGGTAATAAATAAATAAACCAAACATTCATAGAGCCCATCCATTTTTAAAGGAGCCGTTTTGGCCTTGTCTGTTTTGTTCCAAACCAACCAGTGTTGATACTTTCCACTGAACTAATCTCTTCGAAGTTTAAAAAACAACCGAGTGGTATTTCTTTTTCCTTATATTATTAAAGGGAAGATAACATAAGGAAAGTATTAAAAACGTTTGAATCACCGCCTGCCGCACGTGTTTTACAAGTGTTTATTGTTTCGTTCAGGCGAATTCACCCGCCACGATTTAATCATATTCTTATTGCTAATGACGGTCTCAAGTGGAAAGACGCCAGCTAATTTTGAATGTACTATACTAGGTCCATAAACATCACAAATTTTTTTCGCGGCTTGCGTTGCATTTTTACCTTTTTTGTAGTAAAATTTGAAAATGTATCGAATTTATTTATTAGATTCACTCATCTTAACAGTAAGAAAAACAAATGAAAATCACATTTTACCTAATTTGAATTTGAAATTATCTTTTTTAAAATTTAAACTTTTTAATAATACCAAAACCAGCCAGATACAAATGGTATAGCCAAAGAAATTTTATTATAAGTTCATACATACTATTTGTGAAAAGAGTTTTTCCCCAACCTATTAAAAACTTTTTTTCGCAATACTTTCTGAGGGGCCTGTTATTTATCCAGAAAATGTTGGTTCACATTTTGTTATATGCCGCCTCTGTGATATTTTGAATTAACGCCCCGACCACTATAAACGTGGATTCAAATCCCCGGCGATTTCGGTACTTGCGAAGGCACGTTAAGCTGTGGGTCTATATTTGTGCCCAAAACACGGCGATACGACTTATTATCACCCATCACAATGGGATGTAATAATCATCGGTGAAACGTGGATACACGACTGTGGACTGTGATTTCCTTTTCCCAGCCCATACTCTGAAAAACATCTGACACCCCCTCGAGGGTTTATGTCGTGACGTATGTTTCTACACGTGATACCAAACTTTCCTTTACTAGATCAGTTGGTAAAATTTCATCACAGACAGGCAAGACTTGTTCGAGGGCGGGCACAAAATCAACTCTAGACAGCTCGAGTGTTCAAGGAAATAGTTTTCATGTCTGCTAAGCGGAAATTGAACCTTATCAACAAAAACATAAAGATTAAGTTGAAAGCTGAGTGTTGTGCGAGTGACGTAAAATCTTGAGATATAAGTTGCAGCATACGCCAGACGCTGCCAAAAACTATTTTGTAGCTTTACCGGCTTCGAAAACAAAAATCACTATCTCACTGAGAGCATCTTTAACATTTTCTTGGCACTGCTATAGCACAGTTTTTACATAAATTATAAAGCCGTTTTTCTTTCATTCCGCTTTTTAGAATAGCAGCAAAGTATCCCATTCAGTGACCTCATAAATATTTTCACGCCCTTATATAATAATATTTTAAAGACGGCGTCAGCACGAATAAATATAAATTTATTGAATGTTCGTATATTATACCCAAATTCTAACTTAAATAACATTTTATATCTAAACTAAACAACTTATAGCAAAAACTTAAATAAACTAACTATAAATAAAACAGAAGATGTAATAACAGAAACTAAATAACCCTAAAAAAAAAAAAAAAAACGCAAACCTGTACACACATAACAATCACAAAAAAAAGATTGCCTCCAGATCACTACCCTGCGGGAGAGTACCCAAAATACTGGCCGCGTTACCTCTCTGTATGGCAAGACTTATACGCTGGCCCAGATAAGAGCCAGCCCGCCGGTCGCCGCTGGTATCTATCAGCTTGACAGAGAGGTCCTTGATAAATTGTCGCGCCTCTGGACCCCATGTTCCCATTGTCTCAACCCCAAAAGGTGTAAACATGTAGCTTGAACCTATTGCCGCATATTTACGCCCCTTGGAGAGCTCAGCAGCGGCCGCCGCCGAACCAGCAGCCCTACTACTCATGGAAACATGAGAGGGCGCCAGCGTGTCCACGCAGGTTGCGTCCCATACGAGCGGCCTCCCATGCTTCCACGGTATTAACGTCATACCGTCAGGCCTCTTACCGTCATCGCGAACTACTCCGGGTGGTTCAAGAGTAGCCGGAGCACCGACGGAGACAAGGGCCCTTCGGATAACGTCATTGAGGGCTGCATATATATATATAACATTGAATGTCGTTGGTTAACATTAGCAGTGAAACCAATGAAAATTTCAGAGCTACAGTTAAATAAATCTCAAAACTCGCAAATTTCGTCATTAGACGAAAGTCATTATGAAGCTTTAGTTTAATTGTCCACACGTAACGAAGATTATTCGGATTTAATTTTGTTAATCGGCGACATTAAGAGGTAAAACAGCGGACGCAGACCTTGTACCGCACTAATGGTTTTTTAAAAGCTGACATTTACCTAACGTATGTTCTATCCTTTGTTTTGTCCACTCTCCATTTATCTCAAAACATTTAGTAACTCACATTAAGCTGATATGGTTCATTTTATTTATTACATTTAGCCACTAATTCCTGGCCTCTAAGGGGCAAAAATCTAATTTATTGTGGTAGTTGTTTCAATAGGACTGGTTTATTTTATTATTACGAGTATTTTGATTTTACTGTCATTCAGTCAACTTTTCTTCTTATCGTGTGGGCTGCAAGACCTGTCGGCTCAACAAGACCTAGTGTCAGAGTTTTTAAACCACCTTACGGCGTCTGACGTGGTTTAATTAACGACCACTCTACTTGAAAGTAGCCGGGACCATCAAAGCACGGAATCATCTTACTTATCGGACAATCAGGTGATTCAAGCTTTCAATGTCGTAACCAAACTGAGAACAATTTACAAAGTGACATTCCACTATGTGTGTTCCCCGCGGGAATTGAACCCACGAGCGCCGGGTTGAGAGCCCAAGGCTCTCACCACTAGACCATGGAGGTAGTGTCAGTGATTCAGTCAACTAATGACGACATATGTATGTTAGCCTCAGAATCTCAAATCATAATGAACCCGTAAAAGCCCACTAGTATGATATACTGCTGAATTTATTATTTATTGTGAAATTGCAGAAGTAATTTTGGCATTTCTTTTTACATATTGACATGAAAATTTTATACCTTAACGTTTTATTTGTTGATAATTTGGATAAACTATATGAGAGAGGTAGATGATGTTTTGCTTATTATTTAAAATTTCTACCTCATGAAACATTTCCTTTTGTCTTGTATATTTTTATCCTTTACCGTCTTTATATAAGCTAAAGACACTGTAATAGCACTAAGACATATGAGGAAAAAAAACCGGCCAAGTGCGAGTCGGACTCGCGCATGAAGGGTTCGGTACCATCACACTAATATCATTAATGCGAAAGTTTGTGTCTGTGTATGTTTGTTACTCTTTCACGCTGAAACGGCTGGACGGGTTTCGATAAAATTTGGAATGGGTATATCTTATACCCTAACTTAACACATAGGCTACTTTTTATCCCGGAAAAAGGCATGTCCTTAAACCGAATAACACGCGGGCGGAGCCGCGGGTAAAAGCTAGTATCTATAAAAACGGCAAAAAGTCATTGTATGGGAGTGCGCGGGTCCGACTCGAATTTGGCCGGTTTTAGTATTTGTTTTTTTTATTGTTTATTTTTCAAAGACAAAAGCCATCCGACTAAGACCACATGGTTTATACGCGGTATGGCGAGATCACTAACTTATGCTAACTAAACAAGACTTATATGCAAGTATAAGAACCCGCAGCCACAGGCTGCTTATGTTCGAGAAAATAAAGCTTAATGGCACTCCTTCGCTTTCGTTGCTGCTACATTTTTTTATGCTATTCGGAGGATTAGTAGATAATTCGTTTAGAAATAAAGGAAGCATGTATTCCCATGTTTGCGTACCATAAAAATTATTATAGGTAGATAGTTCATAAGTGGGTAGGTAAATTAGGTTTCTTATGTTTTTTTGGCCTAATTATCTTAATTAGTTTAACCTCTTTACCGTATTCTTCACAAATAATAGCCATTTTTATTTTACTGTACGTGTTTATGATTTTACAATAATAATCAAAGAAGCCTTTTTTGTCTAAATTATATTTGTTTTTAATAGGGTTAGGCACAATGACTTTTAATATTCTTAATTGCAGACTATAGATACTATCTATATAGCTTTTATAAGTTCAACCGTAACTACTAATACTGTAGCTTTATTATTGAGTCAGCAAGTGATAGATACATAAGTATTAATATGTTATAAATACGGTAATTTGAATTTAATTATACAAAATTTTGATAATATGCCTCGGAGCTTGTTACATAGATATTCAATATGTGGACCCCAGTTTAAATTGTTATATATAATGACACCTAGGTACTTACGCTGTTTGACAAGTTCTAGATGCTCACAGTTACATATCTAGTTGTTTTTATGCAAACATTGATATTAATGGGCAACGATGTTTGGAATGATTAAGGTTTGTAAGTATGGGGAGTGAATGTGTAAAAGTTTCGTTTTTTGTGAATTAATGACAAGTCCGACATCGTGAGCCCATTTAAATAGAAGGTCAAAGTTACGTTGCATTATTATTTGAGCTTCTACAACATTCCGATGAGACCCTAACAGACATGTGTCATCTGCAAACTGGTAAACAGACCCTTCGGTAAATATGTTACAGGTATTCGGTAGGGCCAAAAGTTTAACCTTGAGTGGTGACTTCTTCAGTCGGAAACCGGTTGCTATGCACTCCACCTATATTGACTTACGCAAATCAGTTTGTGTAATAGTTTTTCAGTAAATGTTAGAAGGGGCCCTGTATACCATTTTGCGTCAACTTGGAATAAAGTGTGTCATAATTAAGGGTATCAAATTCTTTACTAAAATCAATAAATACAGCTAGCACATGCTGTTGGTCGTTCATGTATTTGCTGACCTCATTGGTAAATTGAGACAGTAGTTGAGATGTATTTCGCTGTTTTTGGAAACCGAACTGCTTTTTATTGATAACATTATTTTATACAAGGAATTTATTCATTTAATTTCCGAGATTCCTCTCAATTATATTATTTTGTCGATACAAGATTAAATAGTAATTGGCCTATAGTTGTTTATGTACATAGATTTAGGATGTACAAGATGAACAATACCATATCAAAAATGATACAAAAAAATAAATGCACATGTGTGAGTTCAATAGTGTTGTCTAAGTTACAACTTTTCATCGATAACTAACTTCAAAACTATCTAAATGATTTTCTTTATATCCATTCAGTTTTATGTGGGGAAGCCACCAGTATTGTTATAGGCCTTGTAGCCTAAATGCCTAAAGAAATTTAAAAAATGTTGTGTTTTGCACCTAATCGAGACCACCATGACTTGAATAACAGTTTCCTTTTCTGTGAAACGTCAAAACGACAGGTAATTCGTATGATAGTTGTTAAACGCGACAATCGTGTCGATTCGGGCAAAACACTGTTTAAACTGAATTTACGTTGAAAATTGACCCAGAAACATTATTTGCCATGAAAATATTTTAATTATATTCTGAACTAGCTTTTGCCCGCGGTTTTCCCCCGCGTTGAATTATTTTTGTGTACTCCTATAAAATCCGTCAATATTATTCGGACTGCCTACAGTAAACATAGCTGGTGAAGTGTGTGTGTTATGCGCCTCTGTTTCCCATTGTGTGTGTCTCTTTTATAGCTTTTCCATGGGAACAAGGCAAAAAGGTAGTTTTTGTCCTATTCAAAGTCTAGAACTACATTTATGCAAAATTTCAGCCTAATCGGTTTCGTAAGCATGGCGTGAAATTTCTATAGAAATTTGAAAGCTCATTTTTATCCCATGGGACAAAAAGTAGCCTATGCCCTATTCTAGGTCAGGTACATTCATTTAAAATTTCAGACCAATCGGTTCAGTAGTTACGGCGTGAGAGAGTAACAAACATCCATCCATCCATCGATCCATACATCCAAACTTTCGCATTTATAATATTAGTGGGATGATTAGTAGGTAATTATCAAAATAGTTACATATTTACTATCGATATTCGTGACGTCACCGCTTTATCAAGCCCTGATAAATACCTGACAATTTTACTTAATATTTTTGCCAATCCTGCATTTAACAATGAAATATAGCTATTTACAGCAAAAAAATCAATAGGTTATTCCATCCATCCATCAGCTTGTTTCGTCCACTGCTGGACATAGGCCTTTCCAGGATTTCACCACTCTTGGCGGTCCTCTCGGAAGAAATGCCCATACTCACACACTCTGGGCAGGCGGGTTGGTGAGCGCGGTGCCGAGACCCTTATAGGTTATTATAAAAACTTTAAGTAAAGGATATATGAATATAATTTGCAATATTCCGCTAAACAAGCGGAATATTGCAAATTATATTCATATATCCTTTACTTAGTGATGGACTTCCGCAAGGTAACGCCTATTTCAATTAATCATAAAAACTTTATTCAGAGCCTACTAATATGAGAAATTGGGCAAAATGTGCTTTAAAACATTCCAATGACAAAATCATAGTTTCCTGGAAAATTTGCATTTATTTGGGTTATTTTTCCTTGTAAAGTCACAAATATTCAAATCAAATCAAATCAAATCAAAATATTTATTTTTGCAAAATTGATACATTGAGTATACTTTCTACAAGTCAAAGTTAATTTACACAATATAATATGTCTTTAGAATATAAAAAAAATATATAATAATACGGGAAATAAAATATACACCTGCATTAATAAATGATCGTCGTAAGTTTTTAAATAAATAAATAAATAAATAAAAAATAAATAAAATAGAGGAATCTAGGAATAAAAATATTATACATACATAATACAATGAAGAAATAATAAAAACGGGAAATACATACAAAAAAATATTAAGGGTGGGCTACTAAAATGTAATAAAGTTATACACTTGCATAAAATATAGAAATATAGGAATAAAAATATTGTATATACATAATGCCTAACCATCCGCACCATTCGATTAGTATTGCTAAGAAGAAGGGCAAGAAACTTAGCAAACATTCCTTTTTTCAAAATAAAACATATGATACAAAATCATATACATACCTACTCAAGTAAAGGCATAAAAAATATAAGACTGCGGGAATTAGTCACGAGAAAAAAAAAATATCTTAGTCAACCCGTCTCATATTGTCTATTACCTTTAACAAAGTAAGTTTACATATTAATTAATTTTAAGCCTTTAGAGGAATCGTACAGTATTAAAATATGCTAATTATTAATTACAATATTGAATAAGATTATTATTATTTATTACACCATGCTTCATTATCATCCAAATAATCATTGATTTTATAATAAGCTTTCTTAAGTAGTCCCTGCTTAATATATAGTTTAAACTTATTTTCAGGCAAACTAAGGACCTCCTCTGGAAGCTTATTGTAAAATCTTATACCATGTCCTACAAAAGAGGTACCTACTTTGGCAAGTCTTAATTTTGGAAAAGCTAGTTTATGTTTGTTTCTGGTTTCAACAGAGTGGTGCACACCAAGCCTCGGGAAATTATCAATTTTTTTTCTGACATATCTAATAACTTGATAAATAAATTCACATGGGACCGTAAATATATTAATTTCTTTGAACTTTTCTCTTAATGAATCTCGGTACTTCATGTTATAAATAGACCGAATTGCTCTCTTTTGCAAGACAAAGACTGCTTCTATATCCGCGGCTCTACCCCACAACATTATGCCATATGACATAATGCTGTGAAAATAACTGAAATATACTAATCTAGCTGTATCTTCATCAGTAATCTGCCTTATGCGTCTAACAGCGTATGCGGCTGAACTAAGTCTACCACAGAGAGCTTCTACCACCCCACTGAAGACGAGAGTCTATAATAATACCTAAAAACTTAGTTTCGTTAACTAACTCCAGCTTGGACCCCTGCAAAAATAAACTGACATCTACTTGAATTACATTTGGTAAAGTAAACTTTATACATTTCGTCTTTTTTGCATTTAGAACTAAATTATTTGCAGTGAACCAATCAAGAATCAGAGAGAGGGTTGAATTCGCGTCATCAAGTATATCGTTATGTCGATTCACTTTAAAAATAAGTGACGTGTCATCTGCGAATAGAACTATCTCAGATAAGTCTCTAACTAAGTAAGGAAGGTCATTTATGTATATTAAAAACAATAGGGGCCCCAATATGGACCCCTGCGGAACACCCATTTTGACTAATGCTCCAGATGACTTTACTCCATTAATGTCTACCTTTTGAAACCGGTCACTAAGGTATGACTTAAATAACGCCAAAGATTTACCCTTAACTACATAGTGATCTGATTTACATAAAAGTGTTTCATGATTAACGCAGTCAAAAGCTTTTGAGAGGTCACAAAATACACCGAACGCATCCTGCTTTGCTTCCCAAGCGTCAAATATGTGCTTGACTAAAGCAACTCCTGCATCAGTGGTTGACCTCCCTTTAGTGAATCCATATTGTTAACTGTGAAACAACTTATTTAAGTTAAAATGAGATAACAATTGATTAAAAACAATTTTTTCGAAAATCTTACTAAATACTGGTAAAACTGAGACCGGTCTATAGTTGGAAGGGTCTTCATTGTCGCCTGATTTAAAAAGAGGGATCAATTTACTCTACTTCATTTAATCAGGAAAGACACCATCATCTACACATTTATTAAAGATTAAAGCTAAATATGGAGCTATTAAATCAATGATACAGCTTACAACTTTAACAGATAGGCCCCATAAGTCCTCGGTTTTTTTCAAGTTAAGAGATTTAAATGCTTTAATGACAGTTTGTGAATTAATATGCTTTAACGCAAATACAGAATGGCACTGAGGCACGTGATCACTCAAAAGATCCTGTGCAAGTCTTGGACTTGAATTTAAGCCTTTAGTTGTCAAGGAAAGAATGTCAGTAAAGAATTGTTCAAAGGCCTTCGCAGCTTCTTTATCTCCTGTAAAAACTTCATTGTTAATGTTCAATTTTAGTTCATTATTCCGTTTGTTACTCTTCCCAGTTTCAGTATTTATGATTTTCCATACTGCTTTTACTTTGTTATCGGCCATTTTAAGTTTTTTATTCAGAAATATACTTTTTGCTTTTAAACACACTAATTTGAAAGTACGTGAGTATATTTTTAAATGTTCAATAAATTCAATATTATTATTGTAGGATTTTATGTCGTACAATTCGTATAAATGATTTCGGCTTTTGTAAATACCTGGCGTTGCCCAGTCACTAAAAGTGATTTTATTACTGTTAGAAACTTTCCGCAATGTAAACGTATTTTCAAATTCTTTGGAAACTATGTTAAACAGGTCTGCAAAGAGAGCATTTGGATCATCTTGGAGAAGATTAAAATGTGGTAATTTAAGTTCTAAGTTTGCTTGAAAACATTCTAGTCTGTGAGTTGTTACAGGCCTGTAAAATGCTTTTTTGGGCAATTGTTTCACACTTTGTATGAAAGTTACAGTTTGGCCACTGTGATCAGACTGCAAGCGGTTAATAACTTTATTGTCTGAGTAGTCACAATCACAGAATATATTATCAAGACAAGTTGCTGTATTTTGGGTAATTCTAGTTGGTTCTAAGAACACATTAGACAAATTAAATGATTTGAATAACTGAATTAATTTCGTGGTCATGACCGACTTTTCTAGTATATCTACGTTAAAATCTCCACAGACGATAATTTTTTTCTTCGTATCAAATAATAACTCTAGCACTTCTTCCATTGTTTTTTCAAAAATATTGTAATCTTGTCCCGAGGGTCGGTAGACACAAAGAATTATATATTTACTCATTTCTATACAAGCCAATTCTACTTGGTGTTCAACAGAAAGTTTTACAATGTCTTTTCTTTCTTTTGACTTTATATTATTCTTGACTAGAATCATAGAACCACCTTTTTCTATAGTTAATCTGTTATAGCAGCTAAGGACACTAAAATTATTAACATTAAATTGCATATTATGTTCCGGTAAATGGTGCTCAGTTAAACACAAAATATCTGTTTTTGATTCCTCTAGGAACAACTCTATTGAAAGTATTTTGCCGAGGAAGCCGCCTTGTATGTTTTGATGTACTAGTTTATATACAGAAGGCTTTCCCGTTGTCGTTAAATCTAAAAAGGATTTGGTACAATTTTGTTAGTACTTGTACTAACTTTGTCAATAGGGACAAATCTATGAAAAGAATTATTATTACAAATACCATCAATTATGACTGGTATTGAAAAAAATCCTGTTACACACATTGTAACAGATTCATTACGTGGTAAAATGCTAGCTAACTTAGTAGCCATTTGTTTTTTATAAAAATTTGGAAGGTATAGAGTACCATTTGTCAAAACAAAATCTCGAATGTACGAATTCGTGTCTTCTATTTTGTCACTGTGACTAACTGAAAATTTGTGCATGCAAATATTTAAATTATATAAATTATTTTTTTGTGACCCCGTTAGTGATTCTGAGTAAGGGAATTCACAGAGTATGATTTTATGAACACTAAGTTTTAACATAAATTCAAAGTATTTTAATAGGTTACTTTGTGTTACATCAATACTATCTCCTAATAATAGAATAATTGTAGTATTTACATTGCTGTTGAATTTCATTTTCATAATATGTTCCAAAATTTGAATGAATGATGCACCTGGCATGCAAATATTAATGACATTTTGCATCATATTGTTTCCTAACAAAAGTCCTAAGTTTTTGCCAATTTTATCAGAAAAAACAATGGTGCGGTGTTCCTTGGACTCCGAGGACTCATGCGCATCGACTGAAAGTTGCGTAGGGGGCCGAGGAGAAGAGTTCGGCATTTTTGGCGCGTCAGACGTAGATGAAGGTGCTGACAAGGGCTCTGCTGCAGGAGTGGATGAGGGTTCAGCTTCTTGTTTTGATTCTCTACGAAGGCGAGCAGAGCGGTGACGTTGCCGTCGACGGGCAGCCTTACTCTTGGGTTGAGGTGTGGAGTCCAGTGGTGGTCTGGGGCTCTGAGATGGTGAGGAGCTTATAGAGATCCGAGGATCCCGAGAGGCCTGTACAGGCTGAGTGTCCGGGCAAGCAGGAGTTGCCGGTGGCCCGCACATCAGGCAGCCAGTGTGAATGCAGCTGGCTTCTTTGTTGGACAGGGATGTAAATCTCTCCAAATTGTCATTACTCATGGCTATCAGCTGATCCATGGCAGCGCTGTGCTCAATAATAGTGTTATTGGCTATATTGTATTTTTCAGTCATTTCCTTCAGTGAGCATTCAATATTTTTAATCTTGGCGTTTAATTGGGACATTTGCTTTTCATATTTAAATTTCTGTTGCATTAACTCTTTTTCTTGTTCTTCTAATTCGTTTTGTAATGTTATTTTTTGTTTACTTAAAGGCAATTTGTTAAAACTTTGGCGGTTTTTATGAATTAATCTTTGAGTTTTTTGTATGTACTTATTTATTTTAACATTCTTTTTAATTTTATTTGAGCCATTTATACTTTTTCTAGCTGAGCATTTATTCTCAGTTGTAAGGTCAACGGTCTCAACAGGGTCTGAATCTTTATTCGTCATCATTTCTTCAAACATGGTCAATGTTTTCTCGGTTTCTTGACATTGTTTTTCTTCACTTATTTTTCTGAGTTGGCAATGTGCATCAGCCAGTTGCTCTTCAAGGAACTTGATCCGTTCAAGGTTTATGTCAAATGTGTCTCGGTCTTGGTCAAATGAGGTCAGAATTATCTTATATTGGTCTCGTTCAGCTCGTAGATCCTCATTTTCTATATCAAGTTCCGTTAACTGGTTTTTTTGTAAAAGATTTCTGCTATTTAATTTTCGTGCCTCAATAATTCCTTCTTCTCTCTCTTGTAGCAGTTGCTTATTTAAGTCTCTAGATGCTTGAAGATCATCAAGAGCCATTTTTAACTTCATCTCCATCTCTTGTGCAAGACCTTTGCTTCGGGTAATAGGCATCTGAAAATTACAGGTTGGAACAGTAGAATATCTGCTAGCAAAGTTTATGGGTCAGTGTTTAGACAGAGTTGAGTATTTGTTAGGTATATATAAGTAGCCTTTCCTATAATCTTCAACTTTACTCAGACAATTGTTTATAAGCAAAAGAGAAAATATATCCAGGGATATGTAAGTGTAGGACAAATTTTTGTACTATGGTTTAGAACCAATTGTTTGCTGAAATTATGATCCGTATGCTGTTAAATGTTAAGTTTAGCTATCTGCTTTGTCATCAATTGAATTTTTTTCAAACAAAGTAAGAAAAAGGTTTAGTCGATGTGTAAATTTATGTTTGTTGCTTATATTATTAATTTAACTGTTTTGTTATCAAGTGTGCCAAGAAATAAAGATTATTTAACCTCATAAGAGGTGTTTGTAAATACAATTAGTAATGTTGATATGAACTAGAATGAAATATTAATATAAAGTGGGTAGAGTAGACATTAAATAGAGTAGAAAATAGAAACCAAGGAAAAAAAGCCTAGTAGAAATAGTAAGAGAATATTCTTAGCACATCAAGACCTTCAAACAGATAAGCATAAGATTTTGGTACCTACTTATTATCAACAGCAACGCCCTTTCTTTTGGTACTTACTTAGAGCTCAACAATAAATTGAGGTTAGGTTAGAATTTAACTGACCATTTGCAGAACAAAATTAAAAGGAAAATAAGTAACAAAAGGGTTTCTGATGATAATAAAACAGTAAATTACAGGAAATACTTGCCAAATTTCGTATTTTTCAATGACAGTTGGCGATATTTTTGGCCACAGGTTTTGCCTTAAATAACGATTTTTTCCTCTTTCACAAATATTTCACGGTTGCCTTTTTATTGCAACTTTATTAATATGCGATTTACACGTAAATTAACAGTACTAATTGCACAATTTTAATTAAAATACATAAGTAAAACTAATTTTCAACCGTTGACATCCAGTGTTGCCAACTAAAAAAAAAAGACTGCTCAAGAAACCATGGTCTACACCAAATACTATTTATCAATTTAGTTACGCATTATTTAAATATTATTACAAAATCCGCAATCACACCCTTGTTGTTCATCTAATTCTCTCTTGCATGGTTTTCATAAAGGTAGGACGTTTCTTTTACACGCTACGTGCGTCTTTTCAGCGCAAAGCTTCTATGGATTTTTCGGCAAAAAGTTCTATGGACGCCAATGCCTGACAGACCCATGCTAAGAGCAATGAAATCTATAATACTAAAAATATGTTACCTTTGGTTGTTGATGGCTTAGTTCTTGTAGGCATATCAGCACCTTTTTCCTGATAGATCTTTGGTAGTGCCTTAGCTGATAGACTTTTCTTCATGCTGTTTGTATCTTTGGTACCAAGTCTCTTGTCAAAAGGTCCGTAAATAAATCTATGCTACTATGTATGTACGCATTGTTAGGGACTTATTACTGCGAAATAAAGTCTGATGGAGTTATTATTCTAAGTTCTGATGAGTGCTTGGAACCTATGATACTTAAGTATAAAAATAAAATGTTGTCTCAATGTGAATGAACTGTTTTATCTTAGTATCGTTGGTACTTGATTGTTGATTTTTGTTTCCTCTTTAATTGCTATTATTTTAGCTTTCTGTAAAAATGCGTACACTATGATCCCTGCACCATATTTCATGGATTCAGTCCAAATGTGTTTGGGGAGTGCTTTGGATTTTTCTTTTCTTCTCAGCTATTTTTATATGTGGCGCACAAAGTTCACTATAGCTAGCTCCGCTTTTTCCATAATAACTGATTCTTTACATAATAAATAGCTTCTTTCAAGTTGTAGGTTATGTTGTCTGTCACATCACGGAAGTTCGAGTTTGGTTATAACTACAATAAACATCAACCAACGATTCGGTCACAAGCCTCATCAAATGCCAAAAATCATTGGGAAATACTGGCTGTCAAACGTGTTGTGCGGCTAACTTCAGGCCACAACGAACAACAATGGGGGTCAGTTGAATGTGTTGTGGTTTATGGTCGGTCACGAAGTCCATACGGATTTGTTCGGTTTATTCACAGACATACAGAACAAACATCAATATTAAACGCATAGAGTCAACTTGAAGCAATTTTAGCTCAGTGAGTTACGGGCTCTTTTACATATAATTGCTGCTTGTTTCCAAACAAAATATATACGAGAGATTAGTTTAATAGCCAAAACAACCCAGCCAGACAGTCCTGAGTTCCATGGCTGCGTGTAGTTTCTTCCTCCCGCTGAGAGTTCTCCGATGCTGATTGGCGCGCGCCGCTCGCTCGGCGACCCCGAGCGCCGCCGCCGCCGCCGCGCGCATGTAATGACGTCAGCGCATGCACCGCGCTGCTGTCCGCCGCCGACGCCCCACCGCCGAGCGCGCCCGCGCTCCCGGCCGTCAGCTACACCGACGCCGAATCACGTTCCGCCGCTTCCCATGCACATGCTAATTTAATAGCCTGACCGTAATTAAAATGTTCCTTAGCTAACAGTCTTTGTCTTATTACGTCACTTTTTAAACCGCACACTAGCTGATCACGTAGATTCTCGTCTAAGTTGGCACCAAACTCACATTCACCGGACAATTTCTTGAGCTCTGTTAAATAGCCCTTCACAGTTTCGCCGTTGGATTGTCTTCTTTAATTGAAATAGGCGTTACCTTGCGGAAGTCCATCACTAAGTAAAGGATATATACATACATATATTGTCTTCTTTGTCTAAACCGGTAACGCTCCGCCATTATGGACACCTTTGGTTGCAGATGATTACGCATCGTGGACACAACAGTGTTATAATCTGTAGCTGATGGTACTCCCGGACTGAGTAGGTCACTCAAAAGTGCGTACGCTGCGTCTCCCATCACTGTGATCAACATCGGCACTTTGTTGGCGTCCGCAATCTTGTTGATTTGGAAAAACATTTCTAACCTCTCCGCGTATCTTGACCAATTACCGCTAACGACGTCAAACTCGCCTATTTTTCCGACAGACATTGTACTCGACGTATTTACACTTAATCACACGTAATACTGCCAAAATATCCCTTTAATATCCTCGTTAGCCAATGAAATGAATAAACAACGTCCGTCTGTGATACCATTTATTGGGAACTGAATGTAACCGATTACCCTCACTCGAGGCTCATCCTACATTGCTAAATCTACCTACATACACTACATTAAGAATGAAATATTAAAAACGAGTGGACATGATAATGATTGCTGCAAAGATTCGAATAAAAATATTTTTTTGGAATGAATGGATAAATGGAAACAAACTAAAAGTTGTAACTTCGAGCCTATAGAGAACGATGGACGACGATTTTCACCGTAGAAAAATATATAAAGATGGAAGCTCATTTTGGCTCTGCTAGTATAGGACGTAAAGCACGCACTGTATCTACTTTGTTTGCTATTTAGGTCTTCCTGTCTTTGTTTTTTATTACTGCCTATTATTTTTGTTTATGTTATTATGAAGAACAGTTGTAAAATTATAATGTTTTTGAGAATTTATTGTTATGAAGGTAATAGTGTCAGTCAGCTTGAAATAAGGCGTTGAAAAAGTAGGTAGTTTAAATAGTGCTAGTTATTTTTATTTATTTTTCATTGTTATTTTATTTTATTTATTATATATATTTTATTTATATTTTATTATGTCAGATAATATTCCACTTAGCTTTGATTTTTTCTCTTGCTCTTCTTCAGATGAGTATGAAAGTGCAACCAGTGAAGATGAAAATAAATCAATGTCAACCGATGCTGCTCCGCTCGATCTAAAACTTCATTCAGTTTTCCCAAATAAATCTCCAAATTTAAATTTAGTGCATATAAATGGCCAAAGCATTCATGCACACTTTACTGATTTTCTTACCTCTTTCAACGATCAGGAGATAGACGGTATTTTTGTATCCGAATCCTGGCTTAGCCCCTCTCTTCCCTCAACGCTTTACCCACTTCATGGATTTCGGGTCTACAGAAATGACAGAACTGGTACCTCGGGCGATGGTGTATGTCTTTATCTACGTAGCAACATACCTTGCAGGATCATTTGCCAAAGTGAATGTCCTGTACCTTATAAAAGTTCATTCGAGTATATTTTCTTAGAAATTACTTTACACCACTCCAAAATTCTTCTCGGAGTAACTTATAGTCCTTCTTCTAGTGTTAACTACTTTAATACATTTTAATCCCTGTTCACAAATTTTAGACCTCTTTACGATGAAATTATTATTATGGGTGACTTAAATACGTGTCTCCTACTAAATAATTCCCGCACCAAAACTTTAGAATCTTTAATTTCTTCCTTAGACCTTCATATTCTCCCCCTCTCCGCTACACATCAGCCCCCTAATAGTCCGCCTTCTTTGTTAGATTTAATAATTGTTTCCAATCCAAAATTTGTATGTTTTCATGGACAAATGACGGCTCCCTTCTCTTATCATGACTTAGTTCATTTGACATATACATGTCGTCCCCCTAAACGACGCAGCAAGGTAATTTTGCAGCGTAATTTCAAAGGAATGGACGTTGAACGCCTCAGGGATGATCTTGGGAGACTGAACTGGTCGATTGTTTATAATGCAGAGACGGTGGATGAAAAAATCGAGCTATTTATTACTACTCTCACACAAATTTACGACGTTCATGCTCCTATCAGAGAGGAGAGAGTAAAACACTTTCCTGCTCCTTGGTTGACCCCACACATTTAAAATCATATGTCTAAAGGTGATCGTGCCAAACATAAATGTAAAAAATCCCGTACAGATTTTCGACCAATCTCCATATTGTCCAAAATCATTGAACATGAAGTTCATAAGCAGCTATATTCATTTCTCAATGAAAACAATATTTTAAGTAATTATCAGTCTGGTTTCCGTCCTTTCCATAGTACAGTCAGTGCACTACTTAAAGTTAAGGATAATATCAGATTTGCTATGGACCACAAAAAACTGACTCTAATGACTTTGCTTGACTTTAGTAGTGCGTTCAACTCCGTTGACTTTGACATTTTACTTGGCATTCTTCGCTCCTATAATATATCTTCCCCTGCACTTGCATGGTTTGACTCTTACTTGCGTAGTCGTTTTCAGTCTGTCTATACTGACGTAGCCTCCTCAGACTGGTTAGATTTACGAGCTGGTGTGCCTCAAGGGGGAGTTCTCTCCCTCCTGCTTTTTTCCGTCTTCATTAATGAGATCATCTTTCCTCACATTTTCACATCTATGCGGACGATCTTCAGATTTACACACATTTTGATGCTATTACTAATCCACTTAATAAGAATGCCAAGCTTGTAAATGCGGAACGAGCAATTACTGCCATGAATACTGACTTTACTGCTATTCAGTTGTGGGCTCAAGATTTTGGCTTATTGGTTAACCCTGTTAAATCGCAAACCATTATTATTGGTAGTAACCGGTTGAGAGATGGCCTTGATTTTGAGTTGCTACCTAATGTCTCCTTCAATAATGTCCCTATTCTGTTTTCTGACAAGGTCAAGAATCTTGGACTTATCATGGACTGTAACTTGTCTTGGCAAGCTCAAGTCAATGAAATTAGCAGGCGTATTAGCTTTTCGTTCCATCCCAAAGACTTCAATAATTTTACCACTTAAAACAAAGGTTATGCTTGCGCAGACTCTGCTATTACCTTTTCTTGACTATGCCGATGTCTGTTTCATGGAAGCCACTGAAGAGCTAGTGAATAAGCTTGAACGCCTCCAAAACCCAGATATTAGATTTATCTTCAGTTTGCGCAAGTATGACCATGTGTCAGATTTAAGATGTCAATTAGGTTGGCTTCCGATTTGTTTGCGAAGAAATTATCACATGCTAGCCTTATTGTTTAACATTCTGAACAATTCCTGTACCCCTCAATACCTCTGTGATCGTTTTAAGCTTTTACCTTCCCGCACTAGACCCCAGAGAACTTGCGACACCAGGACCCTACATATACCTTCCTGTAATACGGATTTCTACTCCAAATCCTTCACAGTTCAAGCAGCTCGATTATGGAACAATCTGCCAAGTAGTATTAGAGACTGCCCATCTGTATCGTCTTTTAAGAGAAAGCTTAAACAGCATTTTCTCTCCAAGAGCTAATATATATTATTTTTTTGTCTGTCTACCCATTTAAACTTATTCATTTTGTTTGTTGGAATATTTGTATGTTTATTTAGTGTCTTTTGTTTTAAATATGATAGTTTATTCTAAGTATGTTCATTTTGAGTATTTATACTTACTGTTTATTTATTGTATATAACTATATGTGTAAAAATATATATACACATAAGTATGTACCTATAAAATAAATTTCTTTTTTCTATTTAGTTTTTTGTATTTAAAGTTGTGCACATTTATTTGCTCACCATTCTCACTACTTTTTCACCACATTAAAGATTGGCTGGAAGAAATTTCTTTAGAAATAAGCTCGCCCTTATACAAACTATTGTTCCTGTATATATTTTGTTACTTAAGTTTTTTTGTGCAATAAAGAATAGAGAATAAAGGGAGTGTGAAGCTAAGTGTTAAGAATGAAATATTAAAAACGAATGGACACGATAGTTATTGCTGCAAAGATTCGAAAAAAAATATTTTTTTGAAAGAATGGATAAATTGAAACAAACTACATGTTGTTACTTCAAGTCTATGGAGAAACAATATAATGATATGGTTTGTGAACTGAAAAATGAAGGTTTCCACTTGCTTATTCCAAGTTTTAAAAATATAAGGACAGGGCTATACAACTCACGTAATAAAATTGTTGGTGCCCCCAAATTACGTTACAATTACTTTGAATATTGTGAAATGGTTGCACCACAAAATACAAAGATTTTGTCCATGTGGATTACCTGGATGATAACAATACAAGAGTTATTGTATTTTGCAGCAAAGGCATCAAAAATAAATTGGGAAATTACACTCAAATCTTTGCTGATGGCACGTCTCGATCATGCCCATCCTGCTTTAAGCAACTTTACACAATATACGTATTTAACGAAACAAACGGAACTATTGTGCCATTATTCTTTTGCCTGTTACCTAATAAGAAATTAAAGACTATAAAATTCTATACTGTTTAATAAAATCGCAAACTGGTAAAATTTTCAAGCCGCAAAAAATCACTTTAGATTATGAAAATGCTGCAATAATAGCTGTCCAACAGGTTTTCCTGACATCATCGTAAAAGGTTGCTATTACCATTTCAACCGAAGTCTTTTCCGTAAAGCTAAAGAAATGAAAACTAGAGTAAAACAGAGGCATGTTGCTCGGTGCGTTGGTTTGGCCAGTTTGCCAGAAGAGATTATACAACAAGGATATGAAAATGTTGAATTCCTAAAATGAATAGTCCAAAAGGAGATAATGTCAAACGGTTCAATAAATACTCTAATAAACAGTGGTACAACAAAGGGGTACTTAATTTTGCAAAAAATGTGGTTGTAAAACAGAAATTATAAGAACAACAAATCATTTGGGAGGGTGCCCAATAAAATTAATAGAATTATCGGGCGAAATTATCCAAATATCGGCTAAGGTTTAGACGTACTGGAAAAGGAAACAAAACTATGTGATAATAACAACAGCTTCAAAAAAATTAGAAAGAACAAAAATTACACAGAGATAGAGAAAAATATTAATGAGTCTTTAAATGAACTGAAAGAAGATTTCACAATAACTGGGCACTGTTTAGAAATTATTAGTTCTTATACATTTATTTAATATTTATACCTACACCAAAAATATTTATAAGATAATAAAGAAGAAAATAGAGAATATAAATATAGATAAGAAAATATAGAGTAAGAGAATACAGAAAGATTTAAAAAAATTTTTAAGAAACATGGGATAGACAGAATAAGATTTATTTTTAATTTAAGTAAGATTTTAATTTATTTTAACTGTTTTTTTTTCAATATTTTTCTCCTGTAGGTACTACCTACTTATGAGAAACGGAGGAAATGGAGTTTTGTTACAAAATAAAAACAGAAGATCGTTTTGGGTAACTTTACTACAAAATAGGAACAGAAATTCTTTCATGGTAACCATTTAAAAATATTTCTAAGTCCATTGAAATATTTACTATAGTATGTTCGAGTTATCATGATATGGGTGACAGTTCGTAATTTTCCGTTTCACCTATACTACTCACACCATACTACATACACCCAGGTACAAAAGAAAATATTAGGTTTTAGAAAGAATGTAAATCATTATTGCAATAATACAATAAATTATTTATCTATAAATCGAAATTCAAAAAAGAATAATGTCTTTTTGCTACTTGATGCGTGGATCGGAACGTTAACCCATAGGGACTGACACTACATAATCGAAAATACATCGATGAATCGGTGCGGCCATCATATAGGATCGCGTCAGTATGAGTGCATCTTGTATGCGGTTTGTGTTTTCGTTGCGGTTGCTTTACGTGCTATTTGTTTTGACGTTTGGTACAGTTTTTGTTGATTTTTGTTTTGTTATTGTTGTTTGTTTTTGGTAAAAAGCCGCGAAACACAAAAAAAATCTTTGAGCTCTCAAGCTTGGGAGTTATTGGTTCGTTTAATTTAATTAATTTAGAAATTAACAAAAATTAGTTTGGATAATCAAAGAGCAATCAAAAAAAAAATCAATTTCGTTAGGGCACATAACTGTCAACTTTGAACTGCAACCCATATCATGATAAATCGAACATACTATAGTTTGTAACTGGTTACGAGAAAAGAGAAAATTTTCTTCTTTTGTAACCGGTTACAAAATACAGTTACACATAGGCGGCCGAAAGGTGTAAAAGTATTTAGGCACCTCTTTTGTAGGACATGGTATAAGATTTTACAATAAACTTCCAAAGGAGGCCCTTAGTTTTTCAGAAAATAAGTTTAAATTATATATTAAGCAAGGACTCTTGAGAAAAGCATTCTATAAAATCAATGACTATTTAGACGATAGTGACGCGTGGTGTCATGAGAATCTTGGTCATAATACTACTGTTCGCTTATTTTCTAACTGATTTGTGTTTTTTTCCAAATCGTTTGTTTTTATGTAGACCAGTATTTTTATATTGTTTTTTTATTATTTTCTTGACATGAACATTTTATAACTTAGCATTTATTAGTCGATAATAAAAAAGTGACAAAACTATCTGAGATAGGTAAATGATGTTTTGCTTAGGATCCCGTCTTTTATATTTGATCTTTTAGTTATTAAAGTTAAACACCTTGTTTAGTATAATAATTGTATATAAGTTAAAAAGATTGCAACAGCATTAAGCCAAATAATTATAAAAAATAAAAAAAAGGCATGATCTTGCTAAGTTTCTTGCCCTTCTTCTTAGCAAGATTAATGAAATGGGCAGATTTAGGCATTATATCTGTTTTTAGTTTATTTATCTATTAAATTATATATTCATTGCTTTACGTAAGTACGTACAATATTTTATTTTTTACTTATTTTAGTATATATTTGGTTAGGAATTATATTTATTTATGGTCTATTCAGTTTATTTATCAACTTATTTATTAATTGCATTATGTTTAATAATATTCTTATTCAAATAAGTATTTATTTTATGCATAAGTATAACTTTACTAACCCAACTTAAATATAGTTTTTTTATATATTTCTCGTATTATATTTGTTTCATCATATACTATTGTTTTTATAAAGATTAGATATGACCTGTAAAACCTATACTTTATTTATCTATTTTACAAATGAACATTTTGAATCTTTTGTAACTATGGCAAAACTGCGGATCACGGTTGAGCCGTGCTATAATCAGATTAAATATTAATAGATTTTTTAATCGATTTATAGTGGCAAAAGCCAATTGAAATACCTATAGTAAAATTCCTACCATTGAAATAAAATGAAAAAGTAAGATTATTCTTCTCAAAAATAAAAGTATGATTGTGTATTTTACATTACAAAATCTGTTATTCTTAGTCGTAGCACTTGAAAGGCAATTTTCGGAAGAAGCAATTTGGTTCCGGCGAACTGCGAATACTTCGGTTAAAGTCTATTTCTTTCGACGTTTCCTTTTCAGATTTTCTAAAGAAATTACTTTTTTATTTGAGTTAAGAAACCAACTTTATTCAAGCTTCAGTCAAACGCAAATTTTTATTGAAAAATTATATTAACTGGTTTGAATAATTTATTCAATATTTATAGGTACATTTAAACTCGTGTAGAATTTGAACAAATAAAATCGTAATTTTCAGGACACGGCCACACAGTGTGCGATCTACAGTTCTGCTGTGGTCAGTGTGTGTAAAGATCCAAGCCATCGCTTAGAGCAGGGGTTACCAAATGCAAAAAAAAAAACCAGTGGATTTTACTTTTGTGGATTTAGAAAATAATGCTGTTGGCCAGATTGCATTAAAAAGAATTTTGCGTTTTAACTCAACTTATTTATCTATTTGAGTCTGCATTCTCAACGTATGCTTACATTAAAAACAAATAAAGGAGCAAACTTTTAGCGTCAAGTGATTTACGGGTAAAATTGGCAAAACTTCCAATAAACTCAAGGGAAATAATAAAAAATTCATTCGTCATTCATTATTCGCATTAAAGGTAAATGAGCATTAAGCTGCATTGTGTTTTCTCGTTTTCCTAAGTAGTCAAACCACTTTAAGAGTAGGTGTGCCGCAAATTGTTTTTTTCACAATAAGGGTGCCGCGATGAAAAAAGTTTGGGAACCCCTGGCATAGATTACAGTAAACGTGGAACACAGAACGTGGAACGCAGAACTCTAGGCAGTTTTTTTATTTATCGATAAAGATGGTTATCTCTAATATTGGCCGCGATTTCGGACTCCCATCGGTCACCGTTAGAGAGAAGCTTTTCTTTGTTGTAAAGAAGTTCTTCCCGTGTTTCAGTGGTGTATTCGAAATTGGGTCCCTCCACAATTGCATCGACTGGGCATGCATCTTGACAGTTACCACAAAAAATACATTTACTCATGTCGATGTCATAACGTATTGCTCGGCGTGAACCGTCTTTACGTTCTTCTGCCTCTATGGTGATGGCCTGAGCAGGACAAATGGCCTCACAAAGCTTGCAGGCAATGCACCTTTCTTCTCCGGAGGGATATCTCCTTAATGCATGCTCACCTTTAAACCGAGGCGATAGAGGGCCTTTCTCGAATGGATAATTTATAGTAGCCGGCTCTTTGAAGATGTGCCCCAATGTGACTGCAAAACCTGGAGGGAAATAATCGAGCCTAAAGAAAAAAGTTTTAGTATGCCTTACGCCAGCGGTATATATATATGTTGGCGCTTTTCAGGATTTTAGCTTGACAGATAATTAGAACCTCACCTTGTGCCCGAAATAAAAAAAAGTACTTCCAGCCCATTCAAAGATATTCACAAAAAACGGATTCCGCTGGAGTAACGTTACCGCAGCGGCATGTTTTTTTCCCTGTGGTCGTAGCTAAATACAAACTAGCTACTTAGGTAGATCTAATAAATGCCAAATTGTGCCCAAAAAACAAAATAAGTGCGCCCAGAGGTTTCAGAGTTATTCAAGATGCCGCTGGGTTAACGTTTAGCCAATTGCTATATCTCTTAAACGGTATGAGATACAACTACGATTTTGTTTACTAAGGTGCGTCTTAATTAGTTCCTAATTTGAGTAAAAAAAATTGTAGTTTAGCAATTAGCTAAACGTTACCCCAGCGGCATCTTGAATAACTCTGAAACCTCTGAACGCATTAATTTTGTTTTTTGGGCATAATTTGGCACTAACTAGATCTACCTAAGTAGCTAGTTTGTATTAAGCTACAACCACGGGGAAAAAAACATGCCGCTCGAGTAACGTTACTCCAGCGGAATCTGTTTTTCGTGAATATCTTTGGATCGGATGGAAGTACATTTTTTTTATTTCGGGCACAATTACACGAGATGTGGTTCTAAATCTGTCAAGCTAAAATCCTGAAAAGTGCCAACATGCCGCAAGCGTAACGCACACAAAGTTTTAGTAGTTTTAAAACCAAATTTTCATATTTACTCGTATCATCACATCGTAGTTAAAATATAACTTTATCTTTTAATGCCAAATAAAAAGAAGCCATTTAAAAACCAGCGTGTATGCCTTTTTAAAAGTCTGAAGTGTACTTCGTACACGATAATAAAGGTCCCAACTAGACGTAAATATTTATAAAATTACACTAAAAATCAAAATTATTTTCGAAATGTGAAATCATTTAAGTATTTTACTAAGATAAGATCCTAGAACAGTTACTATACTGCACCTAAATACTCGTACTAAATTTGTGCTTTTAAGTTCCAGCTTATTGGTTTTTAAAATACATTATTTTTTAATATTACCTAATCATATACATTAATATAATCTATCCATCAACCTGTGTTCGTCCACTACTGAACATATGCCTTTCTCTAGATTTCGCCACTCTTGGCGGTCCCTGTCCTCCCCATCCAACAACACCCACTACGTTCTTCAGGTCGACTTTTTTGTCGTAAAGTTATAATAGCCCGAAATATACCTCATAATATTTTTTTTATTTTATGTATTTTATGTTTTTGTGATTTCCTTTTTAGGGATTCGTACCTCAAGAGTTAAAAATGGAGCCCTTAATAGGATCACTTTGTTGTCCGTCTGTCTGTCCGTCCGTCCGTCACCCCTTAACTCGGAAACGCGTGGAGGTATTAGGTTGAAATTAAAACCATATACCTACTCAAATCTACAGTTCCGTAAAGCTGTGAAAAACTCAAACTTCTAAGTTAACGTAAAAAAAAGATACGGCCGTTTATGCCGCAAAAAACGTATATTTCGACACTCTCGAGGGAATCAAAATGTATAGGATATTTCCAGTTGACCTAGAACTATGAAATTTGGCAAGTAATACCATCTTATACTACAAATATAGGGAAAAATCTGAATACTATATATTTGTCATTAAATTATATATAATATAATAATAATTCAAATTGCTTTTAATTTGTTTTACGTTATTTTTATCGTCAAACTTGACCTTCTCATTGCTTTTCGTGCAAAAAGTTCTATGCACGCCACTGCCTAATGGCCTATATGTTGACCACGGTCACTACGATGATAATAAAAACAAAATGCATACAAATCCGTTGACTAATCCACGAATTAAAACGGCACGTACATACAGACTGACAAATGATAAATAAAAATAAATAAAAATCCGGACAGGTGCGAGTCAGACTCGTTCCGTTAAAGAATATATTGAGATTATGTTTTTATTGTGAAATCCATCGCTTTGGAATACTCTAAATATTATTTTTAGAGTGCATTACGAACCAGAAAAGATAAATGAGAAACAAATGTAAAGAAAAGAATTTGAAAAAATTCCTCGGGCCAGGTTTCGAACCTGCGACCTCTTGTTTCCCAGACAAGCGCGCTACCAATTGCGCCACCGAGGTACTTACCTAGACCGTTAAATTTTTCCTCTATACTTGTCCACTGAATATTTTTATGACTGCAAATTATTATACAACACTATTTGTGTTGCTTCAGACAGTTAAGAAATTCACATTTTTCAAATTCTTTTCTTTACATTTGTTACTAATTTATCTTTTCTGGTTTGTAATGCACTCTAAAATAATATTTAGAGTATTCCAAAGCGATAGATTTCACAATAAAAACATAATCTCAATATATTTTTTAACAGAACGAGTCTGACTCGCACACAGATATAGATCCAAATAGATGCCGCGAGTGTATGTACTTCGCGTGCCCAATTGCGCGCCAAAAGGGAGAGCAATGCTCTTCCTTCACAGATATTGACTCCTCCAACTTTGACTCTTATGTATTATGTCTTAAGTCTTACAATCCCTTCTAAGATTCAAACCGCTGTCAACCAATTTCATTGTAAAATGTGACACGCTTGATTTTAATAGAGTTTGATGCACTTGCGTCATCTATTTAGATCTATATCTGTGGACTCGCACCTGTCCGGATTTTTATTTATTTTTATTTATCATTTGTCAGTCTGTATGTACGTGCCGTTTTAATTCGTGGATTAGTCAACGGATTTGTATGCGTTTTGTTTTTATTATCATCGTAGTGACCGTGGTCAACATACAGGCCATAAGGCAGTGGCGTGCTTATAACTTTTTGCACGAAAAGCAATGAGAAGGTCAAGTTTGACGATAAAAATAACGTAAAACAAATTAAAAGCAATTTGAAAAAACACATTTTTGCATGAAATCGTGTACTCTAAGGTAGGCAGTGCCAACCCCATTGTCATACAAATAATGATTTTTCAAAATGACATTTCAATATTTTCATATTTTTTTTATTGTCAAACTCGACCTTCTCATTGCATTTCCAGCAAAAAGTTCTATGCACGCCACTGCCGTAAGGGGTGCTAATAAAAAAACACTTGAGATAAAAAAAATAACAAACGTGGGTGTTACCGTAAGCAAAATAGAAAAAAAAAACTAAAAACTCATTATTCGATAAAAAGGCAGGATAAGTAAACTTTTTTTCTCTTCAATATTATCAATTCCTCTCGTCTAACTTTTTTTTTCTTTACTGGAACAACTGGTATTTGTATAGGGGTAGAACTATAAACCCGCTTTAAAGTTTCTGTGCATGATTATAATAATATAAACAAAGTAATGCATAAAACAACACAACTTTTCAAGAGGGACTAATTACCATTAAACTACGGTCACGAACTGCCATAAATCATAGTATCTGGGTGACAGAGCTCCGCTCGATCAAAATAGTTTAGGGACAAATACATTAAAAACATAAAAAAGTAAAAACGTACAAATCTTCTAAGACATAAATAAGAAAAACGAAAAAAAAGGAAAAATGTCATTCTTCAGCGTAGTTAGAATCAGGGACCTCTTGCGCGCCAAGCAAAATCTCTACCAACTGAGCCAGTCTTGTACGAAAGATGTTATAGGTAATGATCGTAAAAACTCGCGGAAATCGACGTTTGGTACCCATTATGGACTCAACAAATAGCACTGACATACATGAGACATACTACCGACAAACTAGACCGCTCAAAATTTTAAGTAATAATAACGACCACATCACACCGCAATACAAACAAAGCCTGCATGACCATCATCACTAACATTAGGTATGGTAACCTTAGGATGGTAACAGGGGTGCCCCAACACCCCAGACGACGAATCATGCGCCGATATCTCTTTAGCGATTTGTTGTCTTACTCTAGCATTTCATGTATTCCCCTGTCTTTCCGAACGCGATTAGTGGCTGCTGCGCATGATAGATAGTGAGATTAACCGTTACTTAAGTTCCATTGCTGAAGATAGTGAAGGTGAAATTTAAGTGCTTGAAGCTGAGGAAACTTTGGAATGTTAAGATAACGTCTAGATTCATTCGGAGGAACAGGATGTCATTTCTCGGTCTGAATATGATGACGTACCACGGACGCCTAGAACAAGGTTAGTCCCGCCAAACAAGCCAAGCCGTGCTACACGCAAAGCTATGCGCAAACGAATAGCGTCCATTATCCACAGAACCAGTGGCAGTGACAGCGACATCCTAAGGACATTTTCTAGTAAGTTTGACAATCCTATGCTTAAGCATAAAAAATGATAATTTGTAAATAATTTTAAATGGTGTATTTATCTTCTCTTATTTATTTTAATGTATAATATTCGTGTGTGTGTTTTTAAATTAACTTTAGGGTCCTTGCTACCTGAATAAAAAAAATGTTTATGTTTATTTTTTCTCCAGAACTCGAATAGAAAAATACAAATAAATATATTGAAATTTAGTTATTACTTTTGAAGCATTTTTTTTTAGCATAAAATGTAAATATTCCTGCGAGTAGTAACATCATTGTAAGTACTTGTGGCCCTTAATAGCGCAATCGCCTAAACAACAATTTTTACGAAAATTTTATTCCCTTTTCGACAAAAGGATCTGTCTAGGCCCAATGAGGCGTTAATCTTAAAAGGAGTATTTTCTTCATGCATTTTTTAAATTTATTCTAGAAATGTAACATGTAAAGAATAATGACAGGTTTTATTGTTTTAACGGCATGTCTATATCTCGTTTTAACGGAAATCTTATCTCACAGGATGCCTGATAGAAATGACAAACCCATAGCCATTGCTTCACGCTCACTTACAAATAGTGAAAATGTTTTTTAATAAATAAATATAATATGAATATTTCGCTCTGGAAAACTGTAAAGCTAAAAATAGTTAAAAAAAAATAGCCAAATTGATAAGGAAGTAATGGCAATTTATTCTTTCATTCGCAGTAGTTCTATTGCCGAGTTCTGTGATAAATGGTTAAAAAAAATTAGAAAATTTACATTAGTTGCTGACCATACGCCATTGACTACAATATTTCATCCCCATAAAACTCTATCGGCAATGAGCACTATGCAAATTTATCATTACGCACACTTTCTGTCTAGTTTCAACTACAAAATCGAGTATCGCAGTATAACTGATCATAGCAAGATCTCTCCAGATTTTGGGTTGAAAATCTATTACTAAAGAAGGTAGATTGTCATAAAAAAAATCAAATTAAGCAAATTAACAACCTACCTGTTACTTTATCTATCAACTTATTTATTAATTCCCTTTATTATGTTTGTATAATATTTATAGTCCTATATTTTATATTTTAGACTTGTATATAACTTCATTAAATTCAAGTAACCTAACTTATATATAATATATGTGGGCTAGGGTCACTTGCTCACTCGCTATTATTATATGTTGGTACTCACTTGAAGTTATACTTAGATAGTTAAGTTGGCTATGATTTCTTTTTTAAATGGAATGGTATGAAGTGAGAAGAGAAGAGAAAGACGCGAAGACAGATAGATTAAGAATGTTTGGTTTTGTCTATTTGAATTAATTTAACAAAAGGCTAAAGCAGTACGCGTGTATCCATATGAATCCCTACAATTTGAGGGCTCGTCCAGGATGGAATTAGCATTCTGGGTGTAAGTTATCTGGAATGTGCACGCCTTGCTGAAGAAGAACGACGACGCTGACGCCAAATGAAAACGAAGCCCTAGACAACGAAATAATTAAGAAGACGTAACGACGAAGTCGTAAAAAAGATACAACCATACAAGACGAAGACCTATATAGAAGACGTATTACCATCAAGAACTAAGACGTGAAGACGAAACCTTTTAAGAAAACAAGAAAAAAAAACATCGACCTGGACGTAAAAATATAACGACGCTAACTTCAAGAAAGAAGCCAAATACAAAAAAAAGACCAAGTTCAATGAGAATACAATTAATACACGAAGTAAGCTGAAAAATTATCGGAAATATTTGGAACTCATAATGGTGGAGATTTCATTTTGACATTTCGACTTGCCAACAACTTGAGAAAACGAAGACGAACACATCCGTCCTAGAAGGTAGGTACGAGTGAGCACAAGCGAACAGGAGCTGGAAACAAAGATTAAAAGAGCCAGTTTTGCCAGCCTCCTTAAGTCAGCGCCACACATACAAAGACGGACAAGACTGCGCGATACACGATTTGGTGATTTTGACGTACCTCAGCAGGAGTGAAGAAAGCGATTTCGGAGAGGAACGCAGGGTGAATGACATTTTGTAGTCTATAATTTTGTTATTTTTATCGATTTTCTTGCACCAATTTTGAAAAAGTATAGAAGTTTCAAAGAAGTAAAATAAAGTAGAATAATTGCTATAAAAATGTCGTTCCACGGGAAATCAAACGGCAGGAGATGGAGGATTATGACAAACGAGAATATGATCATTACCGGCCTAGAATATCGTTGAGTGATATTGAGAAGACATCGACTCCTTTCACGGTGGATGATAACTATCCCGTAAAGGCTTGGATTGAAGAATTTGAAGACATTACGGATACGAAGAACCTTACCCAACTGGAGATGTTGATTTGTGGACGACGACTTTTACAAGGTACTGCAAAGCTGTTTTTAAGATCGCTTGGGTGAACTTAAACGTGGGATGAGTTAAAGACAAAGCTTTTAGAAGAGTTCGGACCAAGACTTAATTCAGCCGAGGTTCATATGACGCTACAGAAGCAATGAGTTAAACCAGGTCAAAGCATTTTGAAATATTTCTATGAGATGCGTGAAATAGCAGCACATGGAAAGATGGAAGACGATTCACTTTTTATGTCATTCAAGGAATTATAGAAGATGCTGCGGCAAAGACTGTCTTATATGGACCTCGCGCCTTGAAGAAGTTTCGGAAGAAAATTTATATTTACTTAAAGATCATAGAAAGTGGAGACTACAAAAAACAAGAAAGGAACCGAGAAGAAAGATATGAAGACAAAACACTCAATAGCCAAGACAAGACACCTGAATATGATGAGAGATCTGCTCACAACAGAAGAGAAAAGCAAAGATTTAGCGAAGAAAGACAACCAGTTAGATGCTTTTCATGCAGTGAATTTGGACATGACGCTGGACATTATACCTTTAAAGAGAAAGGAATAAAATGATTTAGGTGTGAATTGAGAGAGAGAGAGAAGACAGAGACGCGAAGACAGATATAATAGGAATGTGTGGTTTTGTCTATTTGAATTAATTTAATAAAAGGCTAAAGAAGTACGCGTGTTTCCATATGAATCCCCTACATATATTTTATTTTTTCATGTATTTCCCGTATTATGTAAGATGACTCTCGTTCGTGTGACGGGGCTCGTGCTGGGGACTCGGTGGCTGGGGCCGTGGTTTGCGAAGTGCGAGAAATATTTTTTGTGCCTACATACTTATTTCAGAACAACCTCGACTCAATTAGTGTGTCTCTGAATTTTATTTGGGTTACTGAGCCTTGGTACTGCCCCTTGCCTGGTCTCCGGTATGGGTATGGCTGCGAATATGGGAATCACCTTATATTCATTATTATTTTTTATTATTATTTATTATTTATTCATTATATTCTTTTGGAATAGAGAAGAAATCGCAAAGCTATTCTCAGATGGCGCTACCATCGCTTGACTCATAAATTTTGGCTGTCATTTTTTGGTGAATTGTTTTTGTCGTACTTTTACCATTATTATTCTTTGATTCTTCGTTTTTTTTTTCAGTCGAGTGTGACAATGTATTCAACGTGGACAGTCTCGTGGCTAAAGGACCAGTTACGAATAAGAGTTACTTTTTTATGAAGTAGAAAAATAGATCTTGTCAGTCGGTAATTAAACTCATATTTCTGTATAAATATGTAATTTATGTACCGTGGTGTTAAAATGACGTACTTTTAACGTTCACGTTAGCTAGATTACGGATTTACACCGTATGCTCGTGTTATATCCCATGGATAATATAACCTAAAACTGTTCTTCGGCTATCTAAAATTATCGTTTTGTTGCAGGCTAGAATCATTTGACAGGAGTTTTAACTTTAATAAACCACAGCACGATTCTGGAACCGAAGTCTGTTTCATTGAAATGCCTAAAACATAAGTTGATTTAAAGTTTTTATTTTCGTAGCCTTTTCCCAAAATTTTCTCATTTGGGGATCTTTAGGAAAACTATGATTTCCATTCTCATTGCATCCAATGGCTATACAACGAGGCATTTCAAGGAAATTCACAAAAACTTGTTCAAAACAGAAGCTTTGTATGAGATCTGACAGTTAGCTTGGGTCAAGTGATAACACCGCCAGATTGACAGTTTTCTTCCCCATTGCCTCGTAAGCGAATGACACTGCCATCACTGAAAAATTATTTTATTTTATGATATCTATGGCCACCATTCATTCTATTACCTTTCCATTTGAGTAAAGTGCGACATAACAAGTACCCACTTATAGTTAATGGTTGTGTCTTTGACACAACCTTTTTGCAAGAAAAATACGCTTTTAAAGGCCGTATCATTTTATTGCGTTAACCGAGATTTTTTCAAAGCTATGTATGTAAGACTAATATCTTGGTATTAGATATTAATTTCAATTTGAACAGAAAGGGTCTTGACACACGGACAGTCAGACAAACGGACAACAAAGTCCAAGGGCTCCGTTTTTCTATAAGACGTAATCTTAAATTAAAATTACGTACCTCTGACAATTTCAGACCAAAAAAGGGTTTGAGATGCTCTGTCGACGTAGTCTCTGAATTTGGTGCCAGGTGGTTTATCGTTACAGTGAATCCATTTAACATCGTACTGAGTCCTGGGGCAACTACTGAATTGAGGTTGTGAAGCTGAGTATGATGATGGACTGATAGCTTTAGATCCCTCACTAGAACACTTGGTACTACAATACTGAATTTTACTATAAGTAGTAACAACACCTTTTTGTACTATCTGCGAGAAATTACTTAAGACAAAACGGTTCATTACTGGTTAAACGAAAAAATATTTCACTATTTCAACACGTTGATGTCAATTTTGTAAATTGATCAATCACAAAGTATTCAAATTTGACAACGCATAAATCATTTTATTTTTTATTTGAGATTTATACTAAGAAGGTGCAGCTATAGTGGGAAACAAAAATATATATAGGTTTATCGTTATATATCTTTGGTGAGTGTTTTGTCGGCTAAGTTCGTTTTTAGGGTTCCGTAGTCCGACAAGGAACCCTTATAGTTTCGCCATGTTCGTCTGTCCGCGGCTTAGCTCAGGGACTATTTGTACTAGAAAGCTGTAATTTGGCATAAGTAAACACTTGATTACGTCGTCAAAACGGTAAAATAAAATCATGAAAATAAAATGTTTTAACGGTACGCCATACACTTCAATGAGGAATGATTTTTTTTTCTCATCTATTCGATAGTGTTGCATATTGTTAGATAGGTCGTCCAAAAACATTGTGGGTGTATGATAACCATTTTTCGATTTAGGGATCCTTTGGCGAAATATTAAGCTTTAAAGTGCTTGTTGGAGTGGAGTGTCCCTCCCCCTCTCTCTATGCCGGCTAAACGGTTGTTTATGGATACTTACGTAAAAAAATTCATGGAAGTAGTATACATATATAATGAATTTAAAAGAAAAACTATCATAGCTAAGTAGGTTTTACAGGTTTACGAGTACAGGTTGCGCCAAACTTTTAATCCCCTCTAAACACGACAATGTATGGGCTGTTCTTCTAAATGTATGGGACTAGAAGTTAGACCAACTTATAAATTAATGTACCGGGCAACTACGGGACCCTACATTGCGCATATTCCGACACGCACTTGACCGGTTTTTCCTTATCTTTTTGACAAGTTCATAAAATTTAGTATTAAGATGTCCTAAGACGTCATTAAATAAATACGATTATCCATAGATTTCGCGAATGCCGAAGTCACAATATTTCTCACTGACAAGAGTACTCTTTAATATGAAAACTAATAAATTCTTAATTTTGTGTAGAATTATATTTTTTATCACTAACTCACTATGGAATAATGAATTTGGTCAAAATAGCTAAATTATCTTACCATACTCAAACCAATGTCAATAAAAAATATTTAAATCTAAAAGACACAGTACTTACAAAAGATTACAGACAAAATTTAATTAGAAGCTCATATGGAACTTCTCAGTAATGAAATTAATATAAGTAATATCTTTATTGAATTAGGGCAAAATATAATTTACTAATATGTTTTACTCAATAGTAGGTATTCACTGTTAAGGTTATTAAATATTTTTTTACATGATACTTTTTATTATTCGTTGTTGCTTTCATAGATAAATACTTAGGATACTTTTAAATTTAATATAAGGGCTTTAATTTTTTTTTACAATGAAGTTCAAAGAGGAAAGTAAATTTTACTACTAAAAGATTCGTGGTTTAGATTCATAATGCTATTGAAACGGCAACTCACGATTTTTATATAGTCAGATTTCACCTGACTAAAGTTTCACTGTATTCGTACAGTTTCTTCGGAGGCAAACATGGTTACGCGGCGAAAAGTAAAGCTGAAAAGTTAATGCCAAGAAAATTAAGTATTTACGAACGGAAAATTGTACTGCAAGTCGTCTGCAAGCTTGCCATGTGATGATAATTATATTTATTATAACTCATTAAAAGACACGTAAAGCATATTATGAATACGGACAACTGGTTTATATTTTTCCAGGACGGCGATTCTCGCGCAACTTTTATAATTATATGTCTTGGACGGCGATTACCGTACATGCGACAATTTGCGAAGGCCAAAAGCGAGTGATATTTACAAGCTCTTTAGGAAGAAACGTATTGAACTTTTAAAATATAAATCTGTTGTACGTATTTATAACATGCTTTACGTCTTTCTTTAGGAGTTATACTCAATAGGATTATCATCACACGGCATTTATGACGTGATAAAAATTTTGCAGGAATCGCCATCCAGGGCGGTTATTACGGCATTATTGTGCATTCGCAATATCACTCATTATATATTTGTTTAAAGTTTGATTAAAGTTTGTTAAAGCGAGTAAAAAATAATGCCGAAATAGCCACCCAGGCCCTCAATTCTAGCACGCGCGCAAAAATTACTAAGGCAGATTGTGGGTGATCTTAAAAGGGATATTTTATGGATATGTGTTGATTTTTTTGATTGAAAACTTACAGTGAGCATTCCTTTTATCCTGTAGTTATTATTTGATGTACGAGGGGGCGTTTTTAAGTTCGCAGAATCGGGGGTAAGACGTGGAAATAAAAATACAAGTTTATTTTTCCTTTTCAATATATTCACCTGCAACCCTAATACATTTTTCAGATCCTTCAATTAGCTTATGTATACCATCGAAAAAAAGTGTTTTTTCTTTGTCTGAAAAATAAGCTGAAACTGCTTCCTTCACTTCTTCATCGCTTGAGAACTTCTTCCTCCGAAGTTCTTTTTTCATTTTTGGAAAGAAATAATAATCACTGGGAGCCAGGTCAGGACTGTAGGGTGGATGAACCAAAATATCGAAGCCCACCTTATGCAGGGAAGCCAACGCAACACGGCTCTTGTGCACAGGCGCGTTGTCGTGCAGGAGGACACCTTTGGTTCATTTTCCCCTTCTTTTTGCCTTTATTGCTTCCTTTAATCGCTTTAAGATTGAAGCGTAGTATTCTCCGGTTATGGAGACACCTTTATCTTTATAATCTATCAACATTTTCCGGAGTGGTCTACTTGATCGACCACCCTGGCCGAGGATCATCTTCAAGTGAAGCCCTGCCTTTCTTAAAAAGGAAATGCCACTTATAAACCATGATTTTACCGGGGCAAGACTCCCCGTAAACGGATGACATCTCTTCTAGTATGGTTTGAACCGCTTGCTTGATAAGGAACTTTATGACAGCGCGGTGCTCGATTTTCTCAATTTTTTCACAATGTTCTTTCCAACTGAGTTGTTTGATCGACGATAATTCAAATAGTAATGGCCCGATTAAAACAAAACATTCTATTTATACTAATAATGAGCTACTTAACCAGTTACGACTAAGGAAAGTACCCTCTATTATTAATTACCTACCCATTCCGCGAATATAAAAATGCACCCTCGTAGTTTAGTCACTCTAATTTCCATCGCATAGCATTTATCAAACTTTAAACAGAAATCTAATTAAAGACTGATTTTGTGAATGCGCAATAAATGCCGGAATAGCCGTCCTGGTATTTAAATACTCCAGCAATCTATGAACGGATGCCAATGTCTGGCAAACTGACCAAAAAACTGACTTCCTCACCAAAAACTACTGTCTCATACTGCATTTCACCTCCTCAAAATAGTATGTTACGAGTTGCAACGAGGCTGCCGTGAAGTTTCTCGAGTAAAAAGCGTTCACTATAATCACAATTTTCTTTTTAGTTTTTAATCATAATAATATATATATTATAATATTTAGGAAAAAATAAATGAAAGTAAAGACGTTTGGTTCCCAATGATATTTCTTTATTTACCTTTAATAGGTACATGAATTTTCTTACACATTAGGTTCTGAAATATATTTTTATTTGAATTACAACACATTATCGGACAATCTCATATTATATTTTTAGTATTTTGACATTTATTATTTTATCATCTGATTGCTTACCTTTGGTAAAAAATCCTAGATTTAGAAAGAAAACTGTATTGCAAAACATAATTTGCCTAACCAAATCATGAGGGTAACAAGTAATATTTAATTATAAGAAAAAGTAGCCACATCTATTAGCCCATTCACTACTGCTGATAATAATTTGCCCACATATTACTCTTTAGATTTATGTGAAGGAAATATAAATAATATAGACGATTTACATAAATTGCGTTATGCTACGAATCAATAATTTAAACTCTAATTCAACTTAAGCAAAGTCAACCCTTAAATTTAATAACGAAGCCTAGAATAGATCTTTGTGGATCCTTCACATGGTTACATGATTAGTCATTTTTATCAGAGCTACTCAACTGCCCCAAATCTATACAGAGCTTCCATCGTGCTTGAGTGTGAGATTGACCCAAAAGTTTAATTAGAAATCTCACGTTTTGACTTGTTTTTCCACATCACCTTCTTACATTCACAAAGTTCTCTGTTCTTGATGAATGTTAATTTCTCTTTTTAGGGTTTCATACCTCATAAGAAAAAAACGGAACCCTTATAGGATCACTTTGCTGTCCGTCTGTCTGTCAACACCCTTTATCTCAGGAACACGTGAAGGTATCGTTGAAATTAAAACCATATACACAAGTCTAGAGTCTCTTGAAGCTGTGAAAAAATCAAACTTCTATTCTAAGTTAACGTGAAAAAAATATACGGTCGTTCATGCCGCAAAAAACGTGTATTTCGAAACTCTCAAGGGAATCAAAATTCATAGGGTATTTCCCGTTGACCTAGAACTATGAAATTTGGCAAGTAATACCGTCTAATACGAGAAGTATAGAAAAAATCTTAAAACTCATTTATAATTAAATCATAAAAAAAATCACCGCGGTTAAGCAACGGTATGCGCGGTCATAATTGTTGCCGGCTGCCTTCACTAATCAATTGTTTACTGATGACTATTATGATTTATATTATTATTAAAGTTTTGCAAATTAGACGAGATTGATATACCATTTCATAATCACTATTAATACATAATCACCACAATTAAAACTAAAACCGGTTATCAAAGTAAAAGCATATCAGACTATGTTATGTCATATGTATTCATTCACTTTTCGGAACGCAGCTGGTGTGCGTCTGACGAGCTATTTAACCTAAAAAATACTTTTTGTTTTTTTTTTACCAAAATTCTGTAATCCATAAAATGCATGACTGTGATACATGCAATAAAAAGATTTATAAAAAGTCGCTAGGATTAGAGAGCAGCAAGTGCGAGAAGGTGGTTCACGCCAACAATGGCTGCTCAGGGCTCATTTCAAAGCAACCGGAAGCAGTTAAAGCTTCTGAGAGCTTAAAATGCATATATGCCAACTGGCAAATGAGTACATCGAGAAGATCTTCGCTTTTCCTATCCAGTGCGGATGAGAAGGACGAAAAATATACAAATACGTCCCAACCAAATCCAGCCACAGCTATTGATAAAAAGAAGCTGCTGCAGGATTTAACAAAAGATTTACACAAAAGGATCCAGAAGGAGCTGAAAGCCGTCACGGAATCCGTACAATATTGCAGTGATAAGGTTGAAAAATTTGTCGAAGCCATGGAGGTGTTTGCAGTCAAGATAAAATCCACGGAACAAACACAGCCACAAAAAACCAACAAATTCTTCTTGAGTCCAATTTGGAAGCTTTGAAACAGCATATCCAGGAGCTGGAGCAGGAGAAGTTAAGCAAACATATAGAAGTAGCCAGAGTAGCAGACTCGGAAGGTGAGGACCTTACGTAAGTTGTTAAGAAACTAAATAAACAAACAAACAAACTAAATGTCAGCGCATAAGTTCAATAAATGAAGAGTATGCATGGACGCAAAGGAACTCCACGTCCAATACTAATAGAGATGAAGACTGAGGACATGCGAGCACAATGGCTGTCGGTATCGCGCCTATCCAGGATTTTCGTAGGTGATGTTGTGCCTGATGTAGAGACGGATCTTGCTGAGGAAAAGGTTTTTTGTTTGGGAGGCTCTTAGTCTATACAACAAGTAATTACTATGAAAGGCTAGAAACAGGAGTTGAAGAGCACATTCAAATTCATATGGCGCAAAGATGGAAAAGTTTTGGCCCGTAAATGTGAAAGAGATAAGGTATTTACTGAAAAAATATAGAAGAATTAAGTGAGTAAATAGTAAGTTTAAATATTAAAGTTACCTTGTTGAATTATGTTCTCTTTATAATTTGGATGGCATTTTCTTGTGAAAGTTTGTTAGAGCTTCAAAACTGTAAAAAAAATCCCACTTTGTTTCAAAATTACCTAAACCAAAACCTCAATTCACATGTATTCATATTAACATAAGGTCAGTGATAAAAAATTTTGCTAAATTAGAACAGATTTTAGATTGAAGTTCATACCCCATCGATATAATTGTGATAGTCATACTAATTTGAGAAATCCCATCAACAACATAAATGTCAAATGAGAGCCAAGATCATGCCTTGGTTGTTGACTTCAACGACAAAAGAATTGAGATCTAAATGGGAGCCAAGCTCAATGGTCAGTCTTGAAATTTATTTATAACAATATAAAATATTTTATAACAACTTGAAATATAATTTCTTCTTATAACTTAGGATAATTTATTGAAGCCTAAGGTCTGACTTGGCTAGTTCAAATATACGATTAACGAATAATTTTCTCTCTAAAGCTGTAAGTTCTTATTTTAATCTTCCGAAAATTTGCCTTGCCTGTATAAACTAGCCATCGAACATAGGGCTCGGCTCAGCTCTTATAAGAGTATACTCGTATAACAAAAGGTTCCTTGAATTTTTTTTACCATTAGATCTGCTTATAATGAAAATCCCCCCAAAATTTCAGACTCAAAAAATAAACTCGCCGTTCTGTTAGCTAGAACTTGGCTCGACACGCTGCCGCGCGTCTAGATAACCTTGCGGTGGTTGAATCATTATTTACATAAGAAATAAATACTCATTTACTGTCTCCAAAACAAGAACGATAAATTATGAATATATATTAGGTACTCTATCTTGTACTGATAAGTATAAGATTACTTTGTGTGGAGTGCATAGGCCACGTGAATGAAATAAAAGCTTGTTTTTTAAAGAATGCTAGAAAAGTTCAAAATGAGTGATTGCAACAGAGTAAGTGCAGCATTAGCAAAAAAATTTCAATTCCTGTAGGGTATAACTTCACTACATAAAGAAATTGAAGTCATACCCCACAGGCATGTAACAGGAGGCTTGATGTTCATATTAATTGTATCACAACCAGACATACATAGCTACGTCATTTTGAGTGAATATCTTCATAAACTAAAAGTCTTTGGGAACAAGTTAGTTAACTAAATCATTCGAAAATAGCAAGAGTGCTATATATCACATTAATAATATCGACATCAAAACTCTTTTTTATAAAATATGTAGTTATAACTTATAAAAGTTGGTAAATTTGTCTAACCTGTTGACCAAAACACATGAATGAAAAACCATTATGAAAAACTTAATTTTCGTAAAACTAATTAATTCATGAATAGTAGACAAATGACAACTTAATTCATAATTCACTAAGCAGCAGACATAATATTGTGTTTTATTATTTGTTTAATATTTTTTTAATATTAACGAACTTAAATTATCATAAAAGATGTTAAAATTGAGGCCGCCTCACCACGGTGGTACTAGATTTTGATAATAAAGACTGCACTTACTGTTATTGACATTAAACTAAACTACGAGTATCTATGTTTTCTATGCTCACTTCTGTTTTTGTGTCTCTTCAAATATCGAAACGAAAATATTGACTGGTAGAAATTTGTCTAACCTGTTGACCAAAACACATGAATGAAACAATTATGAAAAACTTAATTTTTGTAAAACTAATTTTTGTAAAACTAATTTATTCGTGAATAGTAGACAAATGACAACTTTATTCGTAATTCACTAAGCAGCAGACATAATATTGTGTTTTATTATTTGTTTAATATTTTTTTAATATTAACGATCTTAAATCATTATTTATGAGTTAAAATTGAGGCCGCCTCACCACGGTGGTACTAGGATTTGACAATAAAGAATGCACTTACTGTTATTGACATTAAACTAAACTACGAGTATCTATGTTTTATATGCTCACTTCTGCTTTTGTGTCTCTTCAAATATCGAAACGAAAATATTGACTGGTAGAAATTTGTCTAACCTGTTGACCAAAACACATGAATGAAACAATTATGAAAAACTTAATTTTTGTAAAACTAATTTTTGTAAAACTAATTTATTCGTGAATAGTAGACAAATGACAACTTTATTCGTAATTCACTAAGCAGCAGACATAATATTGTGTTTTATTATTTGTTTAATATTTTTTTAATATTAACGAACTTAAATTATCATAAAAGATGTTAAAATTGAGGCCGTCTCACCACGGTGGTACTAGATTTTGATAATAAAGACTGCACTTACTGTTATTGACATCAAACTAAACTACGAGTATCTATGTTTTCTATGCTCACTTCTGTTTTTGTGTCTCTTCAAATATCGAAACGAAAATATTGACTGGTAGAAATTTGTCTAACCTGTTGACCAAAACACATGAATGAAACAATTATGAAAAACTTAATTTTTGTAAAACTAATTTTTGTAAAACTAATTTATTCGTGAATAGTAGACAAATGACAACTTTATTCGTAATTCACTAAGCAGCAGACATAATATTGTGTTTTATTATTTGTTTAATATTTTTTTAATATTAACGATCTTAAATCATATTTATGAGTTAAAATTGAGGCCGCCTCACCACGGTGGTACTAGGATTTGACAATAAAGAATGCACTTACTGTTATTGACATTAAACTAAACTACGAGTATCTATGTTTTATATGCTCACTTCTGTTTTTCTGTCTCTTCAAATATCGAAACGAAAATAGTATTGTACAATAAATGCAAATATTTACTGTACAAGTAGTACTAAATATTCATCAACCCATTAAATTATGAACATATTTATTACATTTCACCGCAAATGTTTTAACAGAGTATCGATTTCTCGGTTTGCCTTTATAAATTTACGGGGGTAAAATTTATTGCCCCAACCTAATTTTTTCCTTTTTAATACCCTTAAACTAACATAATGAAATGATCAAAGTTTTCACTAGCAATGTTTTTTTGCTCAAATGTAAAAAGGATACAAAACTTATTCTCAGAGCTCCAAGAAGAAAATACCTACCTATTAAGAATGTTTTTTTATGAAATAGAAATTAAATTATTATAGTTTTTATAATGAATGCCTTTTTCATTTCAATCGAGAATTTCAAATTCGGGCTTATCACCCCGATAGTGCATTGATTGATGGTTTTTGAAATTATCGGGCTTATAATTTAATCTTAGAGATTTTTTGTGCTTGGCATCTACACACACTAGGATTGTGTATATAACATGTCTAGGATTCTTGTTATTTGAATTCTGGATCAACTTTTTTCTCGCTCTACTTTTTGGATAATTGCCAGTAATCAACCACAACATTCAAAATTTAGCTCTTTTCTTTTCGAAAATAGTTTTGTTCGCTCACTAGATCGTTTATTAACATTTTGAAGTAAAAAGGCATTAAGAAATCTAAATTATTATTAAATACCGGCTTTAAAACTCATATAATTCAGTCACTGAAAAATACGAAGTCATTTAAAATAAAACTAAAACAATTTTTCTCAACAGAGTACCCATCATAGTAGAATTCGAATATCCAGTATTATGTATATTTATTTAATGTTAATTTATTTTTTATAGTTATGTGTATATTTTAATTTAAGTATTAATTTAAGTAGGTTCATGAATTTGTAAATGTAAGTTTATGCCCTAGATAAGGAATTTTTTGTTATGTATTTTCTTCTTAGTCTCCTTTTTTATAATTAGCATTTACACCTTCCATGTAATTTCTTTGTCTATCTCTCTGTATGCTTCCAAAGGTTGCCTGGAAGATATTGCTATTAGCAATAAGTGCCGCCTTTGTACACAATATTTGTTTGTTTCGTTAATCTGTCTCCCATATAATTTTTGTAAATGTGCAAAAAGTGTTATAAATAAAAAATAAAAAATATTATTATTGTTGACTATATTCCAACTGTTCACCGAGACGATTTCGACTTTAGATTTTAATTAACGACTCATTAGAGTTGAACAATTGAATTGAATGTATTTAATTTAATTGTATTTTAAAAAGCTACATACGTGTTGAAGTTGCTTATTTAAAAGAAGTAGCAATGTCGGGGAAAAAGTTGATTAACCACTTCTAACAAACTTTCACTTTATATGTTCACTTTATATAAAATGAAATACTTTTTAAATACATTTGTTACTATAGATATGCGATATGTACAATTTTATCACGATAAGTAAGAATAATATTTAGCGATAAACAAAAGCCTTAAGCTGAAAATAAATAAATAAGACACTTGTACCTGTCCACAAAGTAACAGTAAAGTATTTTATTTAAACAAAGGGTTAATAAATAAAATTTTCTTCAAAAAACCAGTTAAAGGCTTTTTCTTGTTAGTAAATTTCATTTTTATTAATAAACACACAGAAATAATAAGTGAGATATCGAATAAGTTCCACCAAGTTCTGACAATCACAATCATGAATATTTTTATTTATTTTCATAATATCTAAAATAACATTTTATGGTTTTCCTATTTTTTATATCAGAAGAACTACCTACTTACTCCCTTTTTGCAAAAATCTTAAAGTAGCAACATGAATGTATTATCATCATCGGCTTAAATTGGTAGTTAGTCCTTTAAAAAAATCTTTACCAATTTTCGTCCGCCTTTTTGTACTTATTTTTTGTGCAATAAAGTATATATGGTGTTGATGATGATGAATTTGCCTTTTAAGAAAAATACCGAGTCTTTTTGTAATTATAATAAATTATTTATAATATAACATTATTATTAATATTATTATACTTGTGAATTGAATTTAGATTAAATTTAAAAATTATCAATTTTATTAAAAAGCACTGGTACTGCTATTTTATAATAACTACAGTTTTGTATTAAGTGCGATATATGTGGTGACCAGATCATAGAATTTAACATTTCATGTAATGGCCGACAATAATCGCATTTCATGAAATATTACATCGTTTGTTGACCATTTCATGATATGGATTCATCAAATCAATGAATAAAAATCGTTTGACGATGTAATCAACTAACAGAACTCGTCAAGTAGTTACATTTATTCACCACTAGCGGCACTGATGGCGCATTGTTATTGTTTGTGCGATGCGATTTATAGTTTTTCCGTGGCCAAAGTAAGTGCGACGACGAGCGAAGGGATTCTTGCTTGTGAATATAAATTCAGGAGCCAAGCGAAGCGGAGCGGAGTTGACCATTTCATGAAATTTTCGCATTTCATGAATAGTCAAACGTCATTTTCATTTAGAAAAAAAATCATTTACCGTTAAATATTAGAAACAAATCTTATGCATACAAAATGTAAGTTTATAATCCATTGTTTTCTAATTTAACCATTCATGATTTTTTTCTACCTCCTCCTATTGTTTTGGCCATATTTTTATGATTCCTCTGTCAATTTAAGATTTTTGTACCTCATTCGAAAGCTAGTAAAATGAAAATTTTTTTCAAGTAAATAGGCACAGAAAATTTCATAGAGACTTTTTGTTTTAACCTAGCTTTTTTGTGTAAATCTTTTGCGATTTTCAAGAATTTTCAATTGTTTTGGAGCACAGTGTCAAGGTTTACGTCAATAATGTGCATTTTAGGGTTATTGTTTATTGACTGGGATGTTATTAAAGCAAAACAAATAAAAAAAACTAAAATATTGGCTGGTTTCTTTTTTTTTTTTAAGTTTACTTTAGAAAAAAGCTTAAATTCAAAATATCTCAGAAATGGTTCACTTTTGCATAAGGCATTATATAGTCGAATCGACTACAATTGTTCTCTTTTAAAACCCCTTCAAAGGATTGCATCTAATTACCAATTAGCCTGTATACATATAGGCAGTTACCATATTTTCGCAAGGTAACCGAATAACTTGTGTTATACTTGATTTACCTATTTTGCCTAATATTGATAGAATCACTATTTATTCGTTATTTTCCGCTCCTTACTGTTATTGTGATTCATTAAATTAAGGAAGAGAAAAATAAAATCTCGAAGCTTTGAGTCAGACGTCTACTCGTTTAGATCGTTAAGTCAGGTGGTAGTAACAAAGGAATCGCGCGTCAACGCCATGACCGTCTAACCACAGCACTCAAAACCTCAGCTAAACTCTGAACTGACGTTGCTAACTAGCAACTAAGTATGTTTCACCGAACTGAAAAAAAACAAAATCTTTCTTAGCTTTACTCAATAATAGTAACGAAAATTTTTCAATAATAGTTACGAATTCTGTTTGCATTTCGAAATAGAAATTCTGCTCAGCCATATCGTTTCGCTCATCGTCGCACCTATTCTTTACATTTTGTTAAAAGACTTGTAATTTTGTAATTTCATCCTTCATAATATGCCAAATTTTGCGTAATACTAGAGATTCGGTGAGTAATCAGAACCATGGTTCAATTACCCGAAATTATTATTATGCGAAAAATGTTTTTTTTTTCTGATCTTTTGGTTCACAAATGACACAAATAATACTTAACAAAAGCATTAATAATAACATTTGCTAATGAATACCAAAATGACGAGCAAATGTGGAATGTCGTCTCAAAGATATTGATTATTTTGCTTTAAAATAGAGAAACAGTACATTATATCCGAGTAAAGGAAAGAGGTATATAGCCTAACGAGGTGAGTTAGCAGGCCAAGGCTTGTCGAGGCCAACTATATAGATACGAGAAATATAATATGAGTCGGACAATACCCGTATCTGCCGAGGCATAGTGCTTTTCTCGTACAATACGAGACAGTAAAAAATGCGTTTGCAACAAAAACAAGTAATTTAATGGATTTTTAATGCTTTAACAGCGAAACCGGTAAGGGAAATTAATATAAATAAGTGGACAAGTACAAGTGTTTATCAAACAAAAAATGTTTCAAAAGTTCCACCAAGTGCCAACAATCACGAGCATCAACTCTAATTTAATGGAAATAACACAAACTCTGTCAAACTTACCTATCTTTCGATTTAGGTGGCACCAAGTTTTCTAAGACCGAATTGGCTTCTTTTAAATTATCTATCTCCACGCTACACTGACGCTACTTTGTATACTCCAACTCGTTTTGAAAAGCATTTGTAAATTTAGATATTTGTACTCTCTACATTGAATGCAATTTGCCAACTTTTGAGACAGAATATGGTAAAAAATTTGACAAACGAGCGATATGCTTGGCTGTATGGCATTTTTATCATTAGCCTCTATTTTAAAAGCTTTTCATATCTTCACGCCTTAGGTCGGAAAAGGATTGATATTTGTCCATCATGAGATCAGTAAAATGTAGGAATCAGTCCGACGGATTTATTTTTCCCCTAGGGTAAAAAAAAGCTCTTCACATCTTCTGTTTTTTCATTTTATTAGCCCAACCTAAATATTTTTTGTATGTATTTACCGTTTTTTTTTCATATTCTATTATTTTTGTAAAGATTAACTTTAACCTGTAGAAAGTATACTTTAAGTATCTATTTTACAAAATAAATATTTTGATTATGTTTTGCTATAAAGAAAAGTTGTATGATACCCCTGTATAAAGTAAACTTTATAACTACTCCAAATTAAAGATTTTTTCCTTTCGGAGAAGCCTTGTTGTCGCAGACAAACACACGGATAGACACACAAACACTTTCACCCAAGCCTTCACACGGTTTTCTTTCTAATTTTTTAGAACAAAGCACAAAAAAGCGCAAAATGCACCAAATCATATTTCTGATCATTTACCACTCACCAGTATGAAATAAGTGTAATAGAAAAGTTACCAATAGAAATATTAAGAAGGAGTAAAATGGGAAGAAAGTATGCTGGTTATGGTAAACAACAAAAAATATTAGCCCGCACAAGCGGAGTCACAGGCAAAACTTTGTTTAGGTATGGAATAATTTAGCTTGCAAAATTTATAATTTATGAAAGTTTTGGGTAAAATAATTTAAAATTAATAGAAATGCAAATTTTATGTAAAATTGATTTTTAATAATTTATTTGGCTTTTACCTAATTTACTCGTACAGTCATAATGAAAACATTATTTAGGTCTTTACCTATGAAGTTGCTGTTTTTTATGAAATAAGTTAATGCAATATTTTTTCTTTAAGTATTTTTTATTTATATTAATGAAAGTAATCACCCATGCAATCGATACATCTTTGCCAACGCAGTGGCAGTTTATTGGTTGGCGCCCTTCTTGAAGAAATCAGCTGAACCGAAGGCAAGAAATTCTTTAAAGGCACTTTGTACTGCCTCCCGGGTATTTAATTTTTTTCCCGCCAAGACGTTATCCAAATTCTGGAAAAAGTAGAAGTCTGTAGGCGCAAGGTCTGGTGAGTACGGCGGATGACGGAGAGCTTCCAACCCCAGCCCTTGTAATTTGGAGACCGTCTGCTGTGCAGTATGGGATCACCTGTTGTCGTGCTTGACCAAAGCTGGTTGGTGACGTGCAAGCTTCTGCATCATTATGTTCAGTTCTTAACAGTACACATCTGCAATAATGTATAATCTCGTTTGGTACGAAGCTGTTATGAACACCGGCATCAGACCACCAAACAGTGACCATCACTTTTCTAGGGGTAAATTTTCGCTTAGGGCATTGTTTAGGTGCTGCACCAGGATCCAAAAAACTTGCTGAGCGCTTGCTATTATCAAACAGAATCCATTTTTCGTCGCAGGTAACAAGCGGCTCAAAATTCTTTTTTACCTTGCCAATTTGATGCAAATGGACCAATATTATTTTGATGCTAACGTCGAAAGGTGCTGCTTATTCAGCCGTAGACTGAGTATCATCAGCTTCCATAATCGCCTTTAATTCGTCATTGTCGACCAAAGTTTTCGGACGACCACAGGGTTCATTTTTCAAGTTGAAACTTCCAAAATGAAAGCGGGCAAACCAATAACAGGTGGTGGGTTCGTTTGTAGTGTTCGCACCGTAAACGTCGTTGATGTTGTGTTCCTCTTGTGCCGTGTTGTTGCCACGACGGTACTCATATTCCACAATTACTCGAATGTTTTACGAATCCATGATGACGAAAAAAATTCAAATGCGATGAATACATAAACAATTGACTAATATTGAAAAAAGAATGCTACATTTTTAAAATAAAAATAATTTGAAATTAGAATTTTTAGCCAAACAAAAATAATTTTGATTTGTAATGGCAAGTAGTGCAAAACGGCAACTTCAACGGTAAAGACCTATTAAAAACGTTCGTAGTAAAATGAACTTTTTTTGTAACGCTTGATATACGGGAAAACGTAAGGCTTCTTATAAAGTAAGTTAGTATATGGAGAGCTAACAATATTTCTGTCCAAAAGTTGCCGAGTAAAGTTGTTTATTTAAAAGGGTAATATCGGAAAAACTTAGCCAGGTTATCGTGTTTTTTTTGCAGTAGACTATATTATGTAGAGGTTGTTGAGAAACGGCTGAAAGATTAGTATTCTATTAGAGAGAGTGATACACTTCAGTTTTGCATCGGATTCAGTTTTGTCTATGTACAAAATGAAAATTAAAAACATATGGAATTTTATTTGACTCTTATTAATTACACTTGGAATTTTAATAATTACACTTCATAAATATATAGTACATACGTTAAATCTTTCTATAATTAAATTACTTAAAAAAAAGTATTAATTTTACGGGAAAAGTTATTCAGATCTTATATTTCAAAACCGTTTTAAACGAGACTACCACATCTAGATACTGACTAAAAAATACCATTTTATTACACTAAAAATGTTTAGTTAATTTCCCAATGTAGCCACAATTTCAAAATAACCAAAGATTTCCGTGCCCAGCAGTTGATTAAAGCAGGATAGACAGTTGAAAAACTAAAGCGTCGGAGCAGGATTGAGGTTTGGCATTATGGAGCCCCTTAAGATTTCTGAATGGCCGAGAGTGGTGAAAATTAATAGTCTATCGGCCAGGCCTTGATTTTGACAAAATTCGTCAGAACGAGCTGTATTTACCTAAAAAAGGTACCTAAAAATTCCTCGTGATGACTAGATGACGATCGTGCCTGTCTTTGCGTCAAAATCCCGGAACCAGAGGTATATATGACGTAACAAAGATGGCGGCTGTGAGTTAGGATTTTTGCCATTGTCTCGAATTCTATTCAACCGATTTGTTAGTGTGAGGTATCATTTTAAATATATTTTTATATTCTATTTTTGAATTCTTCGCCTTTTTTGTGTAACCGTAATATTTTTTTAGACAGGATGGCAGGGAACAGACGTCCTAAAATTTTTTTGCTTGTCTTACATTTAAGGGTGTTCGAATCACCCCCATGTATGTTCCACGATTTTTAGTAGTTTAGGAGATATGATTATTTTAAATGGTTTTAATAATAATTTTCACCTGACATTACTATTGAGCAACAAAAACCATATAAAAAACCAAACCTCGATAAGTCTTTTTTTCTGTAACCAGCCTTCAAAGTTAAGGAGTATTTTTTTTTAAACTTAATAATTAATTGTATGTAATTTTTCTTTTATTTATGATTTTATTTTATTCAAACACAGCTGATCATGATTAAAATTAATTAATTTACAGCAAGTTTTCGAAGTGGCACCCTCCAACAGAAATACACAACCTACACCTATACAAGAAATTTTGTTGGTATATTGTTATTTTGTTTGGTGACTGAATCGAAACATTTTTTGGTAACTTTACATAGAAATGTGTTAACAAATGCATAACATCCATGTCTCTGCTCATCACAAGCAGCGTTTCGTAACCCATTTGGGCGGTATCATTAGCATGTAACACAAATCTTGTATCTGCTTCTTCATGTTTGCTTGATAAGTGGCTTGTGTATCGATTTATATTTTGTTTTTACTTTTGTTGTATTGTTGGTATATGCCATACTGGAAAAGAAAAGTGTTATAGTCAATACAATTTTGAAGGTAAATAGAATAATTTTTCCTGATTACTATTTTTGCTATGATGTTTAGTTATAGTTTGTCTTTATTGTTTTTAATATAATCAAGCAACATGAAAATAAATAGATTATATTATCCAATATTTATTTTATTCTTGTATAAATAGAACCGTTTATGAGTACACCTACCTTAAAAATACTTCACTACTATACTGTGAAAAACGCGCGTAGAGTGGCAGCAATGAAATGATAACGGTCATAATTTTATTGTAAATTATATTTTATATGCCTATTAAAATTTCAAAACATTCTTAAGAGATAATAACAATCATATTCATTCATTCTGCTTCAAAAACTCCAAAAACTTGGCATAAAAAGAGATCTTCACTGCTGGGTTACCTCGTACATATAATATATTTCAAACAGAAGACAAGCAATAGTGATTGACGGTCATCGCTCAAATTTCGTTCATATACCCTCCGGTGTTCATCAGGGCTCACATTTGGGTCCACTATTTTACTGTGTTTCATGACGCCAATTACTTGTCATATGCAGATGATTAGAAAATATACTTAGTTATTAATAATGAAACTGCTTGCGAATTACTACAAGCTGATCTAGACCGACTCAGTACTTATTACGGTAAGAATCGAATAAAAGTTAACGCAACTAAATGTGTCCAAATAAGATTTTCCATAAAGATTAATCCTGTCCTACATTCTTACAATATTAGCGGTAATACCAGACACCGAGTAGATGTGGTCAAAGATCTTGGTGTGAGCCTTGACTCAAAATTAACATTTGAGCACCATATTAACGCAACTGTGAGCAGGGCTTATAAAAGCTTGTGTTTTGTAATGCGGGTATGTGGTGAATTCAGAGACCTTACTGAAATTCGGATCTTCTGTGTGCTCACCACATTACATAACTTATAAACAGCGTATCGAAAAAATGCAGGAGATTTTCTTAAAGCATCTTAATTTTAAAGCCAGATTACGAAAAATGAAATACGAAGACTCTTGTCTACAACATCGTATTTCATCGCTTGAGAATCGTCGGATTTTGCTCGATATGTCTTTGTTATATGACATTGTTACTGGTCATATTAATAGCATGAGCATGGTGTCTAACTTCTCCCTTACCGCCACTCGGCACCCCACAAGACTCTTTTATCATGTTCCAGTTGTTCGCACAAACTATGCCCAATCATCCCCTCTCATTCGTCTAGCTCACGAATGCAATAAGCGTTTCTTTAATATCGATCCATATGGAAACTCGAGGACATCATTTTATGTAATTATTATGATTTTGCTGAACAACCTCTCGTTTTTTTCTCTTACATACCCTCCCTCACACACACTCTCTCATACATACTCATCCCTTAACACAAACACCTTGTCGAACTATTGAACAAATTGAACAATTTAAACTAAAATAGAGTACGGTAGGCAGATGAGTTGCCTTGTAAACATTTAATATTATTTTAGATTCTATTTCCGAGGAATGAATTAAGTTAAGTTTTTTTGTTTTAATTATTTTATTAAATAGTTGGGGACATTTGTTATTGGCCTTAGTCATAGTCTTGAAATATTCTAAAATAATGAATTAATTATATAAATAATAAATTATATAAATAAATAGCGAAAAAATGTTTATATTAAAATTTATATAGGAAAATACGTGGGTAAAGTAATATATTACATATTATATTATATTTTTATTGTTATTTTAAGAATTTCTGCACTTCGTATTCAACAAAAAGATAAATAATATTGGAAAATCTTTCAAACGAGCCTTTTGGCGGTCCCAACTGTACAAAATTGCATCGACTTTGAAATTTTTACGATGCAATATCTTGCAGTGTAGTAGTCAACGTCGCACATACGGGTATTTGTAGTAAACACGCGGCTAAAAGTAAGAAAAAAAAGTCAAAATATGGCAAAGCTTTCAACTACCTGAGATAAAAGACCCTTCGGAGAACAATAGCTGTCCCTTTCCACCTCCGTCCGTGCGTGACATATCCAGGTACGTCAGTCGGAATTGGTCCGTGTTGCTAAGCATACGTAACTTGTTCGCGACGCTCTTAAAACTTTTAATTTTGAAAAACGTATTTTATGTCCGTGTGTGGTAAAGTGAAAGAAAACATTATGGATTCACAAACTGCACCTATTCATAATTACCAAAACCTTTATAATTTACTAATGTTGGAGTAATCCCAGAGGCATTATAGGAAGGTCTTAGAGTTCATCATTTTTCGCAACATATTCAATATGTTTTAGTGTCGATGTTATACTATCCTGTCAGATCCGGTAATGATTTTGGTAGCACTACAAAGTATAGAGTCTCAGTAAAACAGGGATCAAAAAATTGGTCCCGGATAGCCCCGGATAAGGCGCAATAAGGCACTTCAAATGTTTGATTCAAAATCCTATGAAAAAATGTTTTTTTTTTCTAAAATCAACATTAACGTCAAGTTTCTTTGTTTTAGGGTCTCTTTGAACAGCTGGGGTGAAGATAGTAACTCGGAAGTACTTACTTGACCGCCTTACACAAGAGAAACAACCTAATTTCGAAGTCAAACCAGATTTCTTGAAAGAACAGCTCCTGTCTTATGAAGATTATACGCAAGACCAAATAAAAACGTTAAAAAGAAATTTCGCTCATTTTAAATCTGAGATGAAACGCAGATGGATCAAAGCCCATAATAAAGAAGACGTTTTTCTTAAATACAACAGTTCGTGGCTCAACGGAACCTTCGAAATTCCTGTTGCGGTCAAAAGTTCACTAAATCGATCTGGTCAACCAAGCAAACCTTTTGAACAGTTGAGCGAGAGAAGTAAAAGGAGAAAAACAGAGGAGCTTCGCTCTAACTTTGAAGAGGAAGTGATAGTGCATGCCGCGCAAATAGAATTAAGAAAAGCTGGAAAACGAACTGCTTCAAATGTACTTAAAGAAATCACAGCTTCACCAACACGTGCAAAAAAGTACAAAAAGGCATATTATCGTACAAATTCGTCCGAGAATAAAACTTGCCCTTTGACTCTGAAAAGAGCTCTTCAAATGTTCATAGACGCAGACTTAACACGAGAACAATATGAAACGATAAGAAGCACCAATAAACGCTTTTTTCCGTGTTACAGTCTCTTACAAAAGGAAAAGAAAAAGTGCTATCCGCCTTCGGATTCGTGCAAGATAACAAGCACTAGTGCGGAAGCTCAATTACAGCCTTTGTTAGATCTAACCGTAAGCCGATTATCTGTCTACCTGGAAGAGGTACTAATAACATTGAATGACCAAGAATGTGAAGTGCTGACAATGATTTATAAATGGGGTTGTGATGGGTCGCAGCAATCCCAATTCAAACAAAAGTTTGACTGTGATGAGGATTCAGATAACAACATATTTCAAAGTTGTTTCGTGCCTTTAAAACTTGTATGTGGTGAAAATTTTGAAAAGACACTGTGGGAAAACCCAACTCCGTCTTCTCCACGTTTCTGTCGTCTTATTATAAGATTTCGTTTCATCAAAGAGAGCACTGATGTTACACAGGAAGAAATCAGACACGTAAACAACTCAATTGATTCTCTCATTTTGACTGGGAAAAAGTAGATTGTTGTTGATAGTTGATTTGATTGGGAAAAAGTACATTGTTAAACATAAATTTATCATGACAATGGTCGACGGAAAGGTGTGTAATGCCGCCACTGGAACTACATCAACAAGTCGGTGCTATATTTGTGGTGCAACCTCGAAGGATTTCATTCAACCTAATTGACACAAAAATAGAAGCAAATTTCGAGGCAATGCAATTTGGCCTCTCAATATTACATGCAAGAATAAGGCTTTTCGAGAGTGTTTTGCATCTTGCCTACAAACTGCTAGTCCAAAAATATAGGGAGAGGAAAACAGAGGCGGAGAAAGATCTTGAAAAAGCAAAAAAACTTGAAATTCAGGCCAGGTTTCGGAGAGAAACTGGCTTATTGGTTTTGGATGCCAAAGGCAAATTTTGGAAACACCAATGACGGCAACACGAGCCGAAGATTTTTTGAAGATCCGCAAATAGCAGCTGATATTACAGGAATCAGCTATGACCTAATTTATAGATTGAAGGTAATATTAGAGACCATTTCAAGCGGATACAAAGTCGACCCGGAAAAATACGACAAGTATGCGAAAGAAACTGCGCAATTATATGTGGAACTATATCCATGGCATCCTATGACACCCACAATGCATAAAATTCTTATTCATGGTGCAGAAATAATAAAGAACGCACTGCTTCCAATTGGGCAGTTATCTGAAGAAGCTGCAGAGACAAGAAATAAACACTTTCGGTCCTACAGACAAGATTTCGCACGAAAATTTTCACGGGAATCATGCAATAGGGACATTTTTAACCGTCTACTTCTCAGCTCCGACCCTCTGATAAGTAGTATGAGAAGGACAAAGCGAAGAAAAGCACACTCTTTCCTGCCAGAGACACTACAAATGCTCGTACCTGAAGAACCGAATAAAACTCATGTATCGTCAAGCGAAGAAGAAGATGAAAACATAAATGTTTAATGATAACTGTGTTAATATAAGCTTTTTATACTATTATCTTATGTTTATAGTACTAGATTTAGAATTGTGTAAAAAATTTTTTATTCGTCCCATTACATCATTATTATAAATAGCTTTTTTTAATAAAAAAAATACTTTGATGCAACTAATTTTTTTTTTCATTTATCAAAAATTCCAACCTATTTATTGATTTATTTTAAAGAGATAAGTTTATATAGCTATAAAATGCGATTTGGCATCCAATAGACATTAAAAATAATTTTGGCCGGCTAAATCAGCGAAATACCCCTATGTGCGTCGCAGTGTATCTCGCTTATAAATAGCTCTACAAGAGTGATTTATACCTTTTTAGACAGCCTATTAAATATTCTATATTTATTTAATAACAAAAATTTTGTTAAATTTATATTAAGCAAGTTGTGGTGAGTAATATATACAAAATTATATTAACCAATCACTTGTTGCATCATATGTAGGTAGATATAAATATTATAGTTACATAAAAAATATTACGCCATCTGTCGCATCTATCTATCTAGACATTACGAGGAATTTTTTGAATACCTGTTTTTTGTAAATAGAGCTCTTTTTGACGAAATTCAAGAAATAGAGCACTTTTGCCTCATTGGCCGCTAGACTTACAAAAATCACAGTTTTAATGTGTGTTTATAAGGTTTTCTATTTTTGCGGTCACTCATATTATCACAATATTTCTGATTTCAAATTTGTCATTGGTATTATGGTACAAAAATATTTCATTTTTTATATCATCGCGACATGAATACCCAAGGGGATGTCAGAGGTGTTCCGGGTGTGAACTGTGAAATGCAAGTCACAGTCTACACTCAGCACACCCGCATTTCACCGAAGATTATTACGTTGCAACGTGATGGGTGGTGAGCCCTATCGCCGTTCTTCGGGCACAAATACACGCTTTTTAGGGCATGCAGATGTTTTCCTTCACCGTTCAGCAAGTAGTAAGTATTCAATATTAAATACTCTGCACATAAATTCCGAAAAACTCATTTCTCATTTGAGATTGAACCTGGATCTCAAAGTATTAAATTATTCCTAAAGAAACTAGGGTAAAACCAAAATTGAATGTGGAAACACTGCGGTAATGTATGAAACAAAGTTCTATCCACTCAATGAATTAATAATTCATTTGTTAAGGACTGATTATGTAGATAATTATGACACTGAACGTTTTATTCCATAAAGCAAAAATAAATACTGGCTTAGTAAAATATGTGCGGTAAATTGACAGTCAGGCTATGCAACATTACATATTTTTATGTATCGTAAATCTAGCCATATCATGAATTGAGAATGAAGAAATTCACGAAAGTGTTAAAACGGAAAGCCAAAAAAAGGTACAAGCGATACGAGGAAGAGCTTGTAATCATTAATTCTGGAGCCAAGCGAAGCAGAGCGGAGTGAGGAAACCTGTGTAATCTACACAATTCGTGATATAACCGTCCCATATAGCTACGACGTATAGTAAACATAATAGTCTCTACCACGCCCGGTGGAAAGCGTTGAGGCCTAGGATGAAGTGAAAGGAAGGAAACTTAGAGAGTGAAAGCAGGTGGGACGTCCGCTTGTTCATGTTCAGAGACTTCCACAAAATCTACAAAAGTTGGTAATGGACAAATAACTGCTAGGTACTACGCAACTATCTGTAATCACTCTCCAGCTACGGCTTCTCACAACGTCATGCCTGCACGTGATGAGTCGCTTGGTGACATGGTTTTATCACGAGAGTGGTGACAAGCCTACCAACAGTTGAAGTGAAAAGATTTGTTATTTAGCTGCATCTTGTTCTTACTTAGGACCAAGTTATGTTAGTTAAGGTTATGCCAGGCGCTTTAAGAGTAAACAGTGATTGCATCATAGTTAACGCCATTGGTGGAGGCTCTTTTTATATTTACAAAATATTATAAGTATAACCCTTCGGAAATATCTAGGTACCGAAACACCTCTCCCGCAGGATTAGAGACTTTTGCGGGTGAAGTGAACTCCCGAGATATTTTCGATGGGATATCATCTATCCATCCTTCAGCTTGTTTCGTCCACTGCTGGACATAGGAAGAAATCCTGGAAGAAATGCCCATATTTACACATGCTGGGCAGGCGGGTTGGTTTCGACGGGATATATTTAAAATGTATCTTTAATATAATTCAAATTTTCTTGTACATAAACTACAATCCAAACTAATTGGTGTTCTTCTTTCTTACAGATCAAATAAATATTCCGATGTCGGATTTTAAAACTTTGTGCATTGAAACTTTTAACCCTATACTGACTTATAAATAAATAGGCTGATATAATATACGCGAATATAAAATAATACATAACTGATTTACTCACGAATGGCAATGCTAAAAGAATTGTACGATAGTGAATTTTCTTGGAATGAGCAGCATCTTTATCCTTAATTTACTCCTACCTTTCGTAGTTTGTTTTAAAATTACGCCAATGCTTTTCAATAACTTTTTTTGAGTGGTAACGTATCCGAAATACAATTTCTTTATGCTACACCTGCTTGGAAAGTTCCTTCTTACTTTTTCGAAAACGATGGAGAATATACGTCATTGCTGTCATACCAATATGCGGGCGGAAAAAATATATGAAAATCCATTGTTAACATGCTGAGCGGGCAGAAAAAGTATATGAAAATCCATTTTAACGCGCTGTTTTTTTTATTAGTTGACAACATCCGTACGATAAGCATAAATGTTACATTAAAAAGGGTATAAACTTCTTGGTACATAACCTAGCTTGAACAATAATGCCACAAGACAAAAACTTTTTATGTCTTAGTTTGCAAAATAATACTGGCCACTTGCTATTTATGATCATAAAAAAATGAAAAAAGTGAAAGTGTCTATATTTGCAAAATAATACTGGCCATTTGTTATTTATGTACATAATTAAAAAAAGAATTTAAAAACTGCAAATCGAACGCGAGTCATCAATCTGTTTCTTTGGTTGTATCTTTATTAAAAGTAACTCAAAATGTCGTTTAGTAGTGATATAGAAGAATGGGTGATTTTGTCTTTTATTTTCATCGCAGGTGTAGTATAAAGCATTATGTATCACTCGGGAAAAAGTGCGATGTAATCGGCCTCTTTCTCCACTCGGTGAACAATGTACAATGTGTAACAATGTATCACCGGGGATAATATCGCATCGAAGACTCATTTTACCCTATTGAAATATAAAAATATATTTATTGATTTAAAATTACATATTACACTATTAATCGGAACTCTGGCCATTAAGGTAGGCAGGAACCTGCCTGAGATTTAACGACCAGATTTTTGCAATGGTAATGAGAACGATATGCAGGATGTCGATTTGGTCAGCATCTTCCGTCTCAGGTTAGGTTTTATTCAATTTCACAATACTGATGACGAATATAAAATGCACTTTTTATTTCGTTATCCAAAATATTTTATTACTATTGTCACAATTTGTCATTACCTGCTTACGTCATGGTGGCGGTGCATATTGCAATCAGTGCTGCCAATAAAAATTTCTCGATTCCTCGCGTCGGTGTTGTCAATTCCCCGAAATTCCCCGCTTCTTTCAGATTTATTCCCCGCGAAATCCCCGAAATTATATTTTTGGGATAAAAACATTGTTTAATAATTAATTTTAACATTAGTTGCACTTTTCCATAATTTTATTGAAAACCGGCTTTTTCCCGCGGCTCCGCCCGTGTGTTATTCGGTTTAACGCCATGCTTTTTTCCGCGATAAAAAGTAGCCTATGTGTTAAATTGGGGTATAAGCTATATCCATTCTAAATTTCATCCAAATCCGTCCAGCCGTTTCAGCGTGAAAGAGTAACAAACATACACACATACACACACACACACACACACCCTCACCCTTTCGCATTTATAATATCAGTGTGATTTTCAACTGTATTCAAAATCGACAATCCTAAACAATGAATTAATGATGTAGAAATAGATGCGTTCAGAAATACAAAATAGTGTTCAAATCAAATGACAGTTGAGCAGGCATTTGAGTGGGTTTGCCATTCAAAATTAAGTTAGTTGTGTCGAGCTGTATCTGACAAGACTGAACCTGATTTTTCAGTTTTAAATATTACCCGACATAAAATAGTTTTAGCCCACCGAAAAAATTGGTCTGGATTCCCCGAAATTCCCCGACTTTTGTCATTCCCCGTGCTGACCCTCAATTCCCCGCAAATCGGGGATTTTCCCCGCGATGTGCAGCGCTGATTGCAATTGACCTTCAACGTGCGTTTGGGATGAGGATGCGTGGTTGCAGCAGAGTTGGCGGCGCTAACCAGCCAGTCTATTGCAATTCATGTGACATGTAAACGCGCATGTTTTATTAATTTCACGTCGCATTACGCGTGATTTTGTAGCCAAATTGTAAAACTGATTCGACTTTTTTTACGGGAAGTATGGTTTTTGAGTGGTAAAAATCTCAGAAAGTAAAATAATCTGGTTTAAAAGATTTCCTGACAGGTTGGGTCAAACTAGTTACAAGATAATACTATCGTGTATAACCTCAATGACTGGAAAACATTCGAAACACTCCACGGTAAAGGAAGAAGTCAAATTGGACTTCCATTAGCTGTCTAGGAGGACATCCTTGATTATTTTTACCAATACGTCTAAAAGAAAATATACTGCTCAAAACAATTAGGGGAATAACATTTCAAAGTGAAATGAAACTTTTTTTTTTAGGTTTTTAATTATAACTGGCCACTAAATATTAAAGTGATATACTTCACGAAAATAAAAAACAAAAGAACATCAGCATTATAGTTAGTAGTTCTTAATGCGATGGCCAAGAGTCTATGTACACCTAAAAACAAAGTGACGCCATTCAATTTTCTTAACTTTTTAATTACAAAAAACCGATTTTAAGTGATCTTTCAAATCTTCTGAGTGCTGTTATTGATTGAAATGAGTGTTAATTTGGTTAAGAAGGTCATTATGCCAGATCTGACAGAAATCCAAGTCTCCCGAGCTATCACTCTGCTTCAAGAGGGTGGAACTATGGCATATGTAGGAACTGATATAAGAGTCACCCCTTCTGTCATCTACAGAGTATGGTAGCGGTACCTAGAGACGGGGGGATACTCAAGAAGGCATGGTCAGGGTCGAAAGAGAAAAACAACTCCTTTGGAAGATCGCTACATTATCAACTGTGCTTTACGAAACCGCACCACTACTGCAAGAGATCTGCAAAATACACTAAGGACGGCTACTGCTGTAGAAATTTCCGACCAGGCGGTAAGGAATAGGTTGCGGGAAGCTAATTTGAAAGCACGTCAACCAGTGCGGGCCTTGCGTCTAACTATTCAACACAAACAAGCTCGCCAACGGTCGCACAAAGCCACGCTAATTGGCAACTTCGACAATGGAGGCAAGTGCTCTTTTCTGACGAGTCAAGATTCCGTCTAACACGTTGCGAAGGTCGTCTCCGTGTCTACAGACGCCCAGGCGAGCAATACAGTGCAGCGGCAGTCCAAGAATATGACAAATTTGGATGTGGTTATGTGATGGTGTGGGGCGGAGTGAGTTTGGACGAACGCACAGATCTCATCGTTGAAAACGTGCTCCAAGACCACGTCTTGCCCGCAGCATATGGTATCGGCCCGGAATTTGTTTTTATGCAAGATAATGCCAGACCACATACAGCAGCCATCACGTTAGACTACTTACAGCATCATGGAATCCGTGTAATGGAATGGCCTCCCATGAGCCCGGACCTAAACCCAATAGAACACATTTGGGATTTGCTTGATAGACGGATCCGGAAACGTCCTATTGCACCCCAAACACTGCAGCAGCTCACTCAAGCATTAATCGAAGAATGGGAGATAATTCCGCAGGAAGATATTCGGAGGATCACACGAAGTGTGCCGCGTCGTTGTCAAGCTGTGATAAGGGCTCATGGAGGTCATACACGCTACTAAAAGTCAGTGAAGACGAATATTCAAACATTCCTGTGACGGACCTTTTGAACACCAGTTTTTTTTACGCCTAAAATGTTTAATTTCTAAATTTTGTAAAATTAAAAAACTAACAAGGAAAAAATTACCAATATTGATAATGTAGCGATCTTGCAAAGGAGTGGTTTTTTTCTTTTGACCCTGACCACCACTTCCTGAGTATTCCCCGTCACCTAGATACCGCTTCCATACTGTGTAGATGACAGAAGGGATGACTCTTAGGTCAGTTCCTACATATGCCATAGTTCGACCCTCTTGAAGCAGAGTGATAGCTCGAAGGACTTGGATTTCAGTCAGATCTGGCATAATGACCTTCTTAACCAAATTAACACTCATTTCAATCAATAACAGCACTCAGAAGTGTTGAAAGGGCACTTAAAATCGGTTTTTTGTAATTAAAATGTTAAAAAAATTGAATGGCATCACTTTGTTTTTAGGTGTACATAGACTCTTGGCCACCATATTAAGAACTGCTTACAAAAACGCTGATGTTCTTTTGTTCCTTATTTTCATTAACCACGTCACTTTAATATTTAGTGGGCAGCTATAATAAAAAATTATTATTTTTATTATATTATTTATATTATAATTTTTTTTCATTTTAATTTGAAATCTTATTCCGCTAATTGTTTTGAGCAGTATAAAAACGAAAATTGTTGTACGCGAACAAGGTGTTATTTTCCAGAGTAGGGTTATTTCATGAGCACAGCAATGAGCATTGGTGGTACTTAAAAATGATAAGGCTAGGGAAAATCCGCATAAGAAGGTCAGGGAACGCAAGTATTCCCGGTCCATACTTTATCGAGTGAAGATTGACCAGAGTTATTTGCTTATTTAGACGGAATGAGTTACAGAGAACTTCTCGTAAAATCTTCAAGACCATGCTATATGTGACTACTTGTTAACAGTGTTTGGTGACCGATGAATTGGGAGAGGTTGACCAGTACCATGGCTTCCACGCAAGGCCTGACATAAAACACCCAGTAAACGACAGACATGTTGAAATTAACTAAGTACAGTCCGAGTACGGCTGGGGTGCCCGTGTAAGTAGGTATTAGCGCTTTGCACCGCGATGAAATGTATCAAGACAATTTTAGGACAAATGAAAAAGGGAATATCACCGTTCACCTTCATCAACCGGTATTTTTTTATAAGTATTCATGTGAAGCTAATGGCGGACCAAATCCTGTACTATCCAACGGAAACAAGAAAATACATTTTATGTGACAAGGCAATTGTAACGAATAATAATCATCATCTTACGAGTATTAGGTTTATTTTGTAGTTTGTAAAACATACTGTTTTTTTTTCTTAGAAATGTTGTTTATTGAATCATGAATAAATGTATATTTTACTTTTTTAGAGCCTTAATAGTTATATTAGTATTGAAAAACACAAAACATTTACAATTCTCGATATGTTTCGGCCCACAATATGGGGCCGTCAGCGTCATCAGTCGAATGAAGGTACATATTGACAAATAATAAGTAAATAAAATAAAAAAGTTAAAGTGACAACCATTGACGTAATAGTGACAACTGTTAACAAAGTGACACTGAAGCTGCTAGGTGATGTCGGTAGTGTTAAACACTGCTCTTCTTAGTTTTTATGTAAAGTATGATAAAAATAAAAATAATAATAATAAAAGCCTTTATTTTACATAACATAATACAATTTTTGACATGTACTGACATTGAAAATTAAATAAAAACAAAATAAATTACATTCGAAAATTCATGCGGAAATGCTAATAATTCATTATGTCAAATTAACAAAATTATAAATTCATAAAATAAAAAATCATTATAAAATTCAAAACAAATTAGACTAAATGTCATTTTCAAGTTAATGACAAAATGAAATTTGCAAATATGTCAAATTCATTTTAAGTCCTTTCAGAACATGGTAGGCCTCTCACTTATTCAGTGAGGTTTGGTCTAGGTCACCCTAGCTGACCAGGCTTGACTTGAAGTATGATGGTGCCATTTAATTATGAGTATGGGATCAGTCTATAACGATCAGTTTTTATACTTTTCACATTGTCATTTCATACGAGTATAAACATATAATATACTTATAGGCATTAAAATACAAATTAAATCAAGTTTATCGTCGAATGTGGAATAACAATTTACAAACACGTGTGAATGAAATAAAGATTAAAATTGCACACTTAACCTACTTACTTAACCTAATTCGTTATAATATACTTTATGCCCTCTTGGTTCAGCAATGATTAGGCCTATATGGTTTGTGATTGTGACTGTGTGCTAAAGATATTGTGTTGTTAAATGATATTTGAAGAAGCATTAATATAATGTTATACGCGTGTGAGGGGTATATGGGAAAGAAAAGTTGTGTTTTGGATTTTCTGTCCTTAGGTCAGTTTGGTATGTTTAAATCGGCTTCGTAGTGAGAACAAAACTGTAAAATGAAACCCGAGTTCTGAGTTAAATTTTAAATGACGATTTTTAAATGGCATGTTTAGCTCCACTTTAAGCTCTCAGTACAATAGTTTTCCATAAAATTAGTCCAAAATATTATAAAAACATTCCATAGACATCTCACTTTGCGTTTGTATGGAGGTTTGCGTGTAATAGCTGTAAAACGAGGGTTCGCTTCTCGTACCTAGTTAAATAAATACGTTATTAATAATTTGGTCATGATTTATTTAATATGATCGTCTAGACTAGAATATCTTTGATAGAACCTACACACTGTGTTCTGAAGCGGTTAAAGTAAACAGATAAACGTAACTATGATCTGTATGTCGTTGTAAAACGGAAATATGTCAATTCAAAATGTATCAAGAGAAAAGTGAAAAATCGAAAACGTCACTTGTTCATGTAAGTTAGCTTCGGATAGAAGCGGCAGTTTCTGGATAAAGGCTGCATCTACCGACACGTCCGTATTTCACTATAAAATTGACACTTGGATAGATATGCACATTGACACACGCGAGAAGGTTCACGTAAATTTTAGATTTATGGATATAATATAATACATGTTTATATAGTCCGGTTGTGAGTTTAAGAGATTAAGTTTCAGGCTGCAGCTCGTAGTTGTTGCGTCGAAAGGAACAATCGAAGGATTAAAAGAGGCTTAAAATAGGGATGTTGTTTTTAGAACAGTCTCCGAAAACTAGTCTCCGAAACTCGTCGATAACTTTACCCATCAATTGTCCCAATATCACACACTGATGAGTTCCTCTACATATCTTTGAAGACCATCATCAGATTATGACCAAACTTAAACGGACCTACCTGAATAGACTGAACCACTTGTGTGTCCTTCATGGTGCGAGAAGGCCTTATACATTTAAACCCGTAGATTACCCATCTTCCAAACCATCACGCAGTATCCATCCATTCGTCTCTCCTTAATTCCTACATTGCTTGATCAAGCTAAAATACGTACTTTCTCAAGGTACAACTGAGTGTATTCTCTATACCAATAGACGATGAATCTCAAGAAATTGGCCAGTTTCAGTCACTTAGATCAATCTACCATTCAACGGCACCGCAAAGGGTGCTGGGTTTCAAAATAGATTACGCCTTCACTAAGCGACGAAGTTGTACGAATGAAGAACTTTCCCTTCAAATTCACTGATATACCTAGACCATTTCTATATAATATATATCTTAATCATGACTGACGCGCACTCAGTTTTCTCAAATAAACGCATAACTGCTTAAATACAAACAAAACAAAAAGAGAGTTTCAGAGGAGACGTGGTATTTTGGAAAAAACCTTGATGAAAAGTTGTGAATAAAAATAAGATAAAAGATAATATTTCATTTAGACATCGATGCGATATCTTGGGAAAAATAATATAAAAGGATCTCACTTTCTTTACTAAATTCTTCTAATAAAATTTTACAAGTGCCGCTAAACGCAGGAATATAAATATAGTGTTATCTCCTCCTGGACCTAAATTTTAAAATACGAAATGAATGTTAATTTGCTATACATAAACCATTTGGTAGACTGCTTGCGTTTTACTCTAGACCGGGAAAATTTTATGGATTTCGCTTACGAATCATAATTTAGATCCGACGGCCTTGCCGACTTTGACACCACTTTTTTTTTAAATTTGCGCTTGACCTTGAAATCATTGTCCTCAAAATTATATTAGTGAGATAATATTATTAATAATGGAAATTCATGGCTACATTGTTGAGAGATAAATGACGACCGCATTTAACAGCACATGATATCCATTCTAATTATGCATAAGTACTGTTTATTAATGAGACTAGCCACTCACTACGAAAGCATATTAAATATTTGTGCTAATAAATATGTAATTGGTATTTACAATAGTCTCATCAAAAGAAGATTCCTTATAAATTTATTTCACGTTTTATCTCTGATTTTATTTGAAGATTTTGTACGATGCAAGGAAAGTATGCCTCTTATACATTACACAGAAAAAATCCAAAGAAACAATTCAGAAATGTCTGACGTACTTTAAATTCTTTAAGACTTATTCAGATTTGCCACAAAATCACAAGAAATAATAATTAAGTATAACGCCCGAAAAACAGCTCCTTCTTTATCTGTACACATTTAATCTCGCTTTTTTAGTTAATAGCCAGCGAGGAGTATCCATGGAAAAACTTTTGACAGTTGTGACATTTTCGCTAAATATGATTCCCGTTGAGATATTTGACCGGGAAAAAATTCCTACTTGATAATCGGTCGAGTATAGGACTTTTAGACCCCAAAAATTACGGAACCTCCACATATGGACCACATTTTAAATGAAAAAAAAAATTTGGCCATATCTCCGGGATGGTTGGTCTTGGAAACCCCAAGTTTGGACCCCAGGGTACAAAAATAATTCTTCAACTTAAAAAAAAAATATCCGAGGCGCGAAACATATTTTGTTTTGACCATGTCTCCGGAACGGTTGGTCTTGGATTCCCCAAACTTGGACCCTAGGGGTCCTAATAAAATTTTCTTTCTTTTTCAAGTGTCAAAATTTTTTTCGTCATATATCTTCTAAATGGTTCAAGCTAGACCCCTGTTGATGGTAATCTAAAAAAAGGGCTTGACGAGATCTACCCGAACATGCAAAAAAAGTTTGTGCCCGTTTGTGCCCATTTTTAGCTAGAGCTACCGGATTTTCACTATAGTAAGTGGCTCGATAAGGGCTACATGCTGACAAAAAAAATTGACATTTGACAGGTTTTGAGGTTTCTTTTGACAGTTTTTTTTAATTGCTTTATCTTCGGAACGGCTGGGGCTAACTCTTCCGGGTTTGGACTCGAATGACAGGTATCACAGGCACTTTCCGACCGATGGAAGTCGAGACGACTGACGATGTGGCGCGAGACATTAGTAACATGCCGTCAGTCGAGTAGCGCTCACGTGCTGAGGCACGTCGAAAATTTGCAAAGTTGAATGCGGATCGAAAACGAAAAAGAACAGAAGTTATTTTCCAAGAAAATGAAAACGGTGCGGAAAGAGCATCTACTTATACAAATACGCGTGTGAAAATTTTGCAATTTGTTTGTCCACAGGCGTTATGTCGAGGATACTTATGTTAATCTAAGAATAAAAGAATTATCATTCAACGTTATAGTTTTATTTTGTAACCTTTTCCTTATCCGGACTTTCTCGACGCTCAGCGACAATATTTTTTTGAATTCCGTAGATTAATTTCCAACGTGCTCGATAGTCATGTGAGACACAAAAGCTGTGATTTTTTTATTTTTTTTATATTTTTTATATCTATATATATCGCAATATTTCTAAGAACAAAAATCTAGATATTGTTAAAGCCCATCTAATGCTTGAGTTTTATGTACGATTTCTATTCACTAAACGAGGAGAAAAAGTTTTGAAGATCTTAATTCGATATTTATTTCTGCCGAGTAAAATATATCTAAATATGGTTTCTAAAGAACCCTAGTTTTAGGCAGAGTTTTTGTCTTACTTGAAATTTGTTTCTAATTCATCTTTGCTAGTTTGTAGTGCACTATAATAAAACTCTTGATTATAGGTATATAGTCAAAATGGATATATTAGAAATTTATTGCAATTTTCTGTGTACTTTATGAAATACTCGGAAAAAAAGCACCGCTGTTTTATTCACAAAGTTTCGTACGTGAATGTTATAAATCTCTATTTTTCCATCCCTTTACTTCAGCATGAAATACTTACATACAGAAAAAGTAACGAGTTTGTTTTTACTCTTATTTAGTGTGGATTCGGATTCATACTAACGTATTAAGGCGATGGTATTCAGAGAAGTCCATTCTGCTGCAACGCATTCTTTTTTCATTTGTCTATCCTGCTCAGGAAAGCGAGCCGCTCAGAAAACTCGCTATCTCAAGGTATTTTTATTTATTATTTTGGCATTTAAATAGGTTTTTAATGTGACAGTCGTTTTATATAAAATTATTTACGAAGTAAATTTTACTGTCCAAAACCGTAACTTAAATGAAATTATATTAAATTTTTATTATTGTTATTTTATAATCATGTTTAGGCCTACTTTTGCAAATTTATTGGATGCTGGAAAATGCTAGTAATCGGTTATCGAACGCCCGAAATATGAATATCCAAGAGTGAAATACGCGTAGCAATTTTTTCCTTTTCAATCCTTTTTGTCTAAAGCACACACAAATCCGACGTTTTTCTGGGAAAATCCGAGAAACCTCGCCCTAACGGACCTATCAAAACTGCCCAAGCGCTTTTGGGCATACATTCTTATCCCATTTGTGACTGACAAGGAGACGCGGGGCGTCAAGCGGCGCGTTGCGCGTAGCAGGCTGCCGGAAACACAAACATACACCGATGTATGGAGCGCGCACGCGTCTCCTTGAACGTACCCTTAAGGTCACTGGGATGGTAAATACCCCAAAAGCGCTCGGACAGTTTTTACATGTCCGTTAAAGCGTGATTTCTCGGGTTTTCTCATAAAAACGTCAGGTCTCAAGGACTCTTGGGATGGAAATCTACCCCAAGCACTCGGAAGGCTAAGAACATTATTTAAGCTGAGAGCTAATTAGAAGATTTTACTGTTCCTATGTATTTATTGTGTTGTAGAATTGACCCTTTAATAATTTATGGGAAAACATTATGTTGAGTTTTTTTTTTACTTACTCGTACAATGTGTCCCAATCAGCAAATCACAGATTTAGCGCATCCATCTTGAATAAATAATTAATACTTTTTTATGCAATAAGTTGATTACTTTGAGTAGTAAACGCTTATTCACTTGGTTGCATGTTTATCTAGTAATACAATTGAAAGAAACGAAGAAATGCATTGGCTTTACTCGAGGTCTAGACTATTTTATTTCTATATCTATAAGCTCACTCCATTTTATAGATACTTAAATATATTCTTACATACATATTTTATTTTATTACGTCTTGTTATACATAGGTTCATACGTAGAAAGTTTAAACAAAGGTGTCGCAAAACATATTTTGAGATCTGATTCAGTTGACGATAAAATTATAAATAACAAGGTTGCTTGAAATATATAACTTTTGTTTATATAGCCGAATTCATACTGGAGACTCGGTAACTTATCAAAACCAAGGTTAAATTACCACTAGTTAAATGCGCAAAATAAAATGTAGACTTCCTATACTAGTTGAGTACAGGATTTTCTTGACCAAGTCTATTTTGTGGCCCTCTTGGCACAAAAATGTTTATTTCGTAAACGGAGTCATTGTCCGGGTTCGGGTCCTGACCGCTCACTAAGTCTCCAGTATGAATTCCGCTATATCAAACAAACTCATCTTATATACATATATGAAAATATATTTTATGAATATATTATGTGACTTATATTCATAATTTGACAACAGACTTTTAGTTAAACCTATAATTTTATTGATTGAAGAAGGAAATGGTCGAAATATATTTCAAAACACCGAAAATATTTTATACCTTCTACCTATCTATGTATAGACCGACATGTATTTAAAATACAAAGACAGGTAAGTCAAATATCTATTTTTCAAATAATTTATATCATCAGTAATTCTGCATTTAGGTACATAGTAATACTCTAATCATGTTTTATATTCTGTTATAATATAGTAATATATTACATTGATTTTGGCTCTGTGAAACAGACATGACACTTTAGGATAAAACGTTACATTGTGTTCTATAGGTATATTATTTTTAAAAATTCACATCTTCTAAATATAATTTGATTTTTATACCTAATAGTCATATTTTAGGTTTATTTATAGGAAAAAAATATTCATAATCATTTACACTATCGCAAAATTAGATGTTTTGATGTGAATTTATTTTAATTTATTAGAATTACACTTACCTGTAGTTAGAAAGAAAGTACACAAGTAATTTAAGACTAAAATAATAATCTCTTAAAAAAGTCGACTCTATAAATACATATATTTATACTTAAATGAGACATATATTTTTTAGTATCTAAAAGTATTTTTAAATTAAATAAATATTACTTATGACAATTCGATATAAATCTAAGATCAAGTCTTTTCAAGTCAAGTACTTACTAATCATATAAAAATATATCTTTACAATATAGAAAAAAACACGAATTTTTTTTGTAACTAAGACAGTAAAAAAAAAATTGTCAGATACCATTTTTGTCAGCACATTTAGTCGTTCTCACAATGGAACCAACAGAATATTAAAATGTTTATTTGTTTCTTAGAGCTCTACACCAGGTCTTCAATTTCCTCATAATATCACATATCAGCAGAGAAGCAGATTGAGTCTAAAATCGGCGGCGGTGGCGGGGGGTAAAATCCCGAACTCGTGTGCAGCGGTTGAGCGGGTGGTTGCGGCGCAGGCGCTATTAGCGGCGAAGTCGGGGTCAACGTGACGCGGTCGGCTCGCACGTTCTGCGGAAACGGCGTCGTTAGCGTACGGTCGCGCTGTTAGCTATCCTTTGACACAAGGTGATAGGGCGCGTGGATGGTAGCCACACTGCCCAGCTCAGTACGACCTAATAGTTCTTCCGGGTGATCCTGCTCATGTTCCCGCCTCTTCTCTTCGTTAGTGTAGTAATGCGCGGCACGTCGACGTGAACAGCATAGCGCCGCCGTCACCGCAGCTAGTACCGCTACACACAACAGCATCAGACCCGCGATGACACTTAGCTGAGCCTCATGCGTGCTCTGGCATGGCTCCAGTCGATCGAATGTCATATCTCCGAACATGACGCCCCGCAACCTGAACGGGGAGTGACATCTTAAATATCGGATGCTGGCGTTTAGCACAGAGGTCATCATGTACATGAGCATCGGTCCCGCTGAACACTGGTCACATTTCCATGCATTTTTTACCAAGTTTACGTGCGCTATGGCTTCTAGCCTTTCTAATGCACGCTCATCTAAGGTTTGTAAACTATTATGTGATATGTCTAGACGTTGCAAAAACCTTGTTTTAAAAAGTAATTTGTACGGAAATGTTTTAAGTTTGTTCCAAGACAAATCTAGCGCCACTAAATGTTCATTGTAAGAAAGAAAGCGGGGAGGCAGCTCCTCTATTGAGAGATTAGCAAGACCGATGCCGTGGATTTCGGGTAGGATTTGTAGGACAATAGCTATCTCGTTAAGAGGCAAATTGTTGCCGCTGAAATTAATTGTTTTTAGAGACTCGACTAAGGGAGCGAAGGTTTGGAGGTGGAATCTGTCGATTTTATTGTGGCTGATGTCTAAGTGCTGTAGAGAGGTGAGGTTGGTGAGTGCAGCGGGCGCGAGCAGTGCGAGGCGGTTTCGTGCAAGTGATAGCACGCGCAGTTCTCTCTGTCGACCAAATAGGTAATCCACGATTACCGGCAATTGGTTCCCATCCAACTTCAACTTCTTTAATTTGGTTAGACTTATAAACTCATCTGACATCAAATATTTAAACTGATTTTCTCCTAAGTCTAATTCCTCGAGATGAGCCACAAAGTGGTAAATCTGCGTGTTGACTCTCCTCAAATGACACCGTCTACATTTAAATACTTTTAAATGCTGAATGTCTTTGAAAACTTCAGGATTTAAATCTGTTAGTGGATTTTCACTGAGATCCAGGTACGCGAGATTAGCTAACATTCTGAACAACCGGGGCACAAGTGTAGTCACTTCATTATGAGAGAGAATCAAAGTCTTTAGCGCAGGCAAGTGCCGGAACGTCTCACTTGGCATCTGTTCTATGTGATTGTGATCCAGTTGCAGGATTGTCAAATTTATCAGGCCTCGGAAATTGTCTGAGACTATCCCTGTTAGGTTGTTGTGTGACAAGTCGAGCACCCTTAAGTTCTGTAGACCCCAAAAAGAGTACTGTCCAATAGAAGGAATATTCGAGTTAACGATGTGTAGTTCTTTGAGATTGGAGAAGGGGACAGGCTGTGTAAATATGGGTCCAATGGTAAGGAAGTTAGGTCGATGAGTGGGGGCGGAAATTATGAGAATTTGCGCAGATCTGTCCAGGGCGTCGATGGGTACAGCTTGCATGTCACCGATGGAGCAGACGACCTTCAACGCGACGTCACCCTCAGTGTCCAGGACTGTACTGCAACTGCACTCTTGGGGACACATCACTTCCAAGCTCTCGGTTTCTAACGCCATCAACAGGATTACCAAGCCAAGCAGAACCCAGTCCATTCTTATTTTCCTGAAACAACGAAAAAAATTGTTTGTTTTAAAAAGATTTAAAGAAAGAAACAATCCGCCTTTTTCAGCGTCTAAGTAAAAATATCAAACAAAAACATTTTTATTTAGCATAAGCCAAATAACATTTTATAAAGCTCCCCTTGCGTGCATTTGCGAATTGCTTAATCTGGAAGTAATCCTTTTTTTTAGATAAGCTCGCTTGTATACAAGTAATACGTAGAAGGGATGAACATCGGCGAATTTGTTTTTAAAAAAACTTATCATATTATATATACGATTAAACATAAACAGTAATGAGGATGGAGAGAGGATGTCACAGGTGTTTCCGAGTTTGAGCCATGAAATGAAAGTCACAGTCCACACTCGTACACCAACATTCCACCGACGATTATTACTTCCTTGCGTAATGCGTGGTGAACTGGCGAGCTCAATCGCCGTACATCGGCCACTACTATGGACCCTAATTTAAGTGCTCCTACATGTTTTAAAGCTGTGGCCTTCGGATTGGTGGCCAAACCGTCAAACCACCAAACCTAGTATTAAGCAAAGAAACTATGAAAACCATGTAACTCGTTTATCACAGATTTTAAGTTTTCTTCGTTGTTGTAGTTACAAATTCAATAATTTTAGAACTTTAAAAAACATTCAAGTAAGTACTTTTAATATTAGTTAAATAGGTAAGAAAACTAACAAATTTTAAATAATAATAAATTTTATTTTGAAGTTATTTTCAAATTCAATAACTCATCATCCATTCATGATTGTCTTAAGTAAATAACCTATTGGAACTCGAGCGCTAGTACGATAGTAGTATAATTGTGACATAAATCACGACGAATAAACTGACTAAAGTGTAAAAAACGAAGTTGCTTAAATCCGGCGAGCTACTAACGAGATTAGAGTCTAGTGAAATATGCGCTCCGCTTTGTCTGGAGGCTCAAGAGCTGCTGAAAAAAACAAAGGCATAACAAAAGGTCTTTTGACTGAAACCGCGAGGCGCAAAGGAAAATCATTTCTGAAGAAAGATGTGAAAAAAAATTAACGTAACTCTATCAAAATAATCACAAGTCAGGCAAAGACATATTTTTATACTGCGTGTAGTTTAAGATCCATCACGCGTGATCACAAAATTACCCGCCATCCGGCACCATCGAATATACCATCGCAAAGTGTCTAAATAGAGCCCTAAATCACAGAACCGTTCTTGCACAATGCCCTGTGGAAATTTACATTATAATAAGATGTAATATTATATACGAGAAGGCAGCCGCTTTGTGGGGTGCCGTGGCATTCAATGAGATCATAATTTATAACTTAAAAACGGATATTCTGCTTTTTAAAATTATATTTCATAGCGTATTAGATATCAAGTTTGTGCTACCAATAGAAAAAAGTGTTAACAGTGGTATAACGAAATTTTCCCTTAAAGTTATAAGTGAGTATAATATAGTACAAATGTCACAAGACATTTTACTAAAACATACCCGTACGTACAATGCACCCATTTTTATCTGGGTATAAACTATGATTTTATCTCGGCAGCCGCATAAAAACTAAAAAGCATAAGTTAGTTTGAAACTCAAAAAGACCATGGAAAACATAAAACAAATAAAATAAAAACAAAACATATCGTCACAAAATGAATCGACACCCGAGGGGGTGTCGAGGGTTTCTCATGTGTGAACTATGAAATGCAAGTCACAGTCCACACTTGGTGAACCCGCTTTTCACCGACGATTGTTACGTACCAAATGTGATGGGTGTTCAGCTCTATTGGTGTACTCGGGCACCAATGGACCATGACCAACCAACGAACCTTCCTAAGCACGCAGACGAACATAAATTATTTTACACCGCGGGGATTGAACCCATGAGCTCTGGGTTAGCAGGCGAATGCTCTACCACTCGGCGGTTATGAAACAAATTGTTAATTGTTAATTACAAATCATTGTACAATATACGTAAGAATAAAGTACATTTTAGCTATTTAAAATTTTTACAAAATTATAAGTACGAGTATTTACTCGTGTCCACACACCTGCCAGTCCAGATCTAAGGATTCAAATTAAGGAATGGAATTACAAAAAATAATACTTAGCTACTTGAACATTTCATAGATTGTATATTTTTACCATTCATAACTTATGTATGACAAAGGGAGCCATCCCCATTAAAATCTACCAGTCCAGCTAAAGAATACACATTTTATGTAGTATCTTTAGGCAACATCAAATGTGTATCAGGTCGTAGTTCTTATGATTCTGAACACACATTTTGGTAGAGGCCATTATTTTTTAACTTTGGGCTCGACTGGCATCTACCCTCTACCCTCACGTATTATTAATTTAGCTGGCACTTGATTTATTTAGTTTCTTCTTATAATTATTGTAAATAATAAGTAGATCCTTGCGCAATATGCACCTTTTAAATACAGTGTTACTGTACCTGGTACATAAAGCTTGCTTCCCATTGGACAGAAAATTCTAGCTTGGAAGCTAGGAAATTTATTTCCAAATATTTAAAACGAGTGATCTGTTTAAAGCTCTTAATTCATAATTATGTAGATTCAGTTATTTCTAGCCCTATTTATATTGATTTAAAATTCAAATTACTGATTTTTGCTTTGTCCAAAACCGGCTCGTCAATCGGGAGCCAAAATTTAATCTTGCGATGAATTAATTTGTTTTATTTTCATCACTTACCAAATCTGTAGTATGAATTTGGCTGTATATAAATCAAAGTATATAAGTTAAAAGTAAATGTAGCTCAGACAAAATTACTTAAACAGCTTTTGTCGAACAGTTTCAGCAGCAATCAACATTGACTTGTCAAATACACCTGTGGTTTACCGTTGATCAAGCTACGTTGTTACCCACAAGTTCATTAATTTGTTCCTGTATAAGTAAATTGAACCAGGATAAGCTGAAATCTCAATTACCTTCAATATACGTGTATTTTCAAGGAACAGCGTTCCATTCTATTCACTAACTTTACAACTTGTAAATAGTTGGAGAAGTTACACCATAAAGGCTCAAAGCTGTAAAGTTCGTCTTAAGTATCAAAACGGTCTGCTATTTTCTCAACAACAACAATAAGATTTCATTTAAAAGTCAATTATTTCAATGTTTCTATGGTGATGAGAATTAAGTAGATGTTAATGCAGCGAAGAATTTAGAACCAATTTTTTTTTCAGGCCTTTTGCGCTGTTTTCTTCCACCGGATATTACCGGTAATTATTTTAACATGATAATTAATAGCGGTTCCTGATAGACTGCAGATAGACTGACGCAGAGATAGGACGGACAACAAAGACATAATATAATGGTGCCAATTTTTATAATAAAACTCTATGTGGATGAAGCTGCTTTATAACATATTATTCCTACTACATATCTCTACAACAAAATTTTCATTTGCGATAACCAAATTGCGAAGTTTTTGATTTTTGAAATTGTAATTTTGGACGGCCGCTGATTCTATAGTGGTCGCTCCTTAAATATACTTAAATAAATATTCACGCCTGTTTTCGAAAGGGGTAGGCGAAATCACAGATTTCCATCTTCTATGATCCAACTTTCCTTTTTTACTGTTTATTTATACTGAATAAACACATAAAACAGAAAACATTTTAATAAAACTACGAACGTAAATTCAGAAAGTTTCGGTGGGCTTATCGGAAAACATTTGAATGCATTTGACTATTCAGTTTTTATCGAGTTCGCTACTCAATAATTCATGAAATCTGCAATCAGTTACTCAAAAAATCAGCCGTACAACACTTAAAACAATATTTTTTATATATTTTCGAGATGGCGCCATTTTCGGACAAGTATAAAACGATTTGAAATAATATCGTTTATCAAACTGAATAGAAGCTAATGCAACTGCAGCTGAAGCGGAAGAATAACTACTTTCATGAGTTTGACTCGTTGTTTTTCCTTATTGAAAGGCGATGTTATAGTGCCTCCATCATTGCTAATTATGTAGGTGCCTCTTAATTGTGCCAGTGAAACTACCTTAATGGCGAATCAAATTGCCCTGAATTATGTATAAGTTAAATAATATCATGGTAATTTTTATGTACAATGGCTTATTTATTTATTTTTATTTATTTAATCATCTATCCTGGAAAGTGTTGACAAGACCTAGTACAAGGCGCGTTCACCTAGAAACCGGGCGAGTGGAAGCAGGCTAAACGTTAATCAGTCTTTACACTTTTGGAAAAATTTATGGAAGTCCGTAATAGAAGAATGACGCAACTGCTGTAACCATTCCCTTGGTATGGTTACTCAAGACGTCATGCCGGAACGAGTCGCTTGGCGTCATGGTTTCGTCACGAGGGTGGTAACAAGCCACGGCCAAAGCCTATCACCAGTAAATAAGAATAAAAAACCGGCCAAGATACCCAGAATAGAAAAACTTGTGTGACTAGATTGATTAATGGAGAAGAAGCACAAAAAGTGTGGCAGGATCGCAGCAGATGAAAATTTGTAGTATGCTTACTCTGGGAGACATGCGTTGAATGTATGTACATCGCCAATAATCTAACGAAATTTATTTATAAAAAATTAATGATCCATAATTTTTTCGTTTAGATGTCTTATCTTCGTCTGCAATTATTATTTATTTTTTAGGCCATAGGAGTATCTTAATATTATTCCCTCTTTTATTTGAACTATCTTCCAACATTATCTACGTACCTACGTCCTACAGTCAGATATGATTAGTCCCTGACATTACAAACAGAGCCTGTCAACAATTGTCAACATCAATATCCCTGTGGAGATATATGTACATACGTACATACTCGTACTACATATGTACATAATATGCTGACCTCACCATCACTACGCTCCCTCCCTATTGAAAACTAAACTCAGTCCGGATTAGAGCTAGAATATCCTCTGAATATCCACTAAAACACATTTGTTTGTCGAAAAACATGGACGGGCATACGAGAATATGTAATGCACATTCAGGATTTCTTTTTGTGTACCCAACATGTCAATACTTTTGTTCAGAGTAGAGGGTTTCTTTGAATTATGTTACATATAGCCCGGGAGGTAGCGTTGCATTTTATAGATTGCCATCTTTTTCAATAGATCTGGAATGACTAATAAGAGAACCAAGCGTCAGCTCACGCACCCACGGTAGGTGTGGGAGGTTACGAAAGTGGTAAAAAATTAAATTAAATGAAGTGATAGTACGCCGGCTGAAACTTTTCTCATAGATAGTTGCATCATACTGAGCTGAAAAAAAATTGTCAGCTGCATGGTGGAGGGACGATGATGCGTCAGCTTGAACTAGTTAAAAAACACGTAAAATAAAGTTATAGTACGCCGCATGAAATTAGACTTGGTGATTCTTTAAATAATTAAAAATACAAAAACAACAATCAGCTGCATGAGTAGCGGTAGAAAGACCGTCAGCTGACGCAGTAAATATACAGATTAAATAGAATAATCCCGTTTTACACATAATACGACAAAGAAACATGCACACGCAGATGTTTCTTTGGAATTTTAGGTGGAGAGGCCCAGGTAGCCCCGAAGGCGTGTTATGGGCTCAAGCAGTTCCGGAATCTATCTCCAAATATGCGATAAAAGGTAAACAGCGTAGTAGCAATGCTTCAATATTTTTATCAGCTGATGTTCATTCCTGATTGTTGTTTTCGTACTTTTAATGATTTAAAGAATCACTTAGTCAAATTTCATGCGGCGTACTATAACTTTATTTTACGTGTTTTTTTACTGGTTCAAGCTGACGCATCATCCCCCCTCCACCATGCAGCTGATGATTTTTTTCAGCTCAGTATAATGTCAACTATCTGTGAGAAAAATTTCAGCGGGTATTCTATCACTTCATTTTATTTATTTTTTTACCACTTTCGCAACCTCCCATACCCAAACCCACCGTTACTTGAGCAGCTGGCGGTCGATTCACATATTAGTCATGTTAGTCCATTAAATGAAAGATTCGAGGCCAAATTAAAGATACACTAATGAAAAGGCGTGAAACAAGTATTGTTGTTTGTTATTAAGCATTCGGTTACACTCTCAGTCCCCAGAAATGCGTATATATTTTTTACAAAGCACCAATATCATTTGACCTCTGACCTAAGCAAAAATGTTCCTAGCTATGGTTCTAATTATATGGCTGGTTATATTTCTAAAACAGAAAAGGATAAAAAATAAAAATTTAAATAAAAACTCAGGAAGCGTTTCAGAACGTGCGATCATAGTGCGAAATGTCACTCGTTTATTAGAAAGAGACAGATCTATATAGGAACAACAGAAAGAAAAATCTGGTTGCAACAATCAGGTGGCCCAGTGTGATTTTCGCATTAGTCCGAACCATTATAATTTTCTTCTTTGGTATTTATTATGTAGTCTATTGACTTATGTTATGTTAAAAAACATGTATTAATTTTTATTAATGTGTTAAGACCTTAAATAACATTACAAAACTTAACTAAAAATAATCTTAAGTAAAGAACCTAACAAATACAACCTAAAAATTTAAATATTTATAACAAATAAAAAATGCTGGCCAGATCGCTACCATCGTTGGGAAGGGTGCCCAAAAGGCTGGCAGCGTTACCACGTTGAATGGCCAAACTTATTTTTTGGGCAAAGTAGCTTCCAGCCCTTCGGTCACCTGAAGCGTCGACCAAACGCGATGAAATCTCTTTATAAAGTTGTCGCGCTTCTTGACCCCACGGCCCAAGAGTTTCAACAGCAAAAGGCACAAATATGAAGCCCTCGCCAAGGGCTCCATACATGCGTCTTTTTACACCTTCTGCTTTTTCGGCTGCCGCGCCTGCCTTTGTTGCGGTCACTTGGACATGGGACTGTGCCAATGTGTCAACGCATGTTGCGTCCCATATCAGTGAACGCCCGTTTTTCCAAGGAATGAGCGTCATTCCGTCGGGCCGCCTGCCGTCGTCACGTGCTATGCCTTTTGGCTCTAATATAGCTGGCACACTCGCACTGGCAAGGGCCCGACGAATGACGTCATTCAAGGCTGCATGGCGCGGCAGACGTCCAGCACTATACTGACAAGATAGGCCGTGGTGGCCCAATTGGTCGACACTGTGTCCACAACGGCAGCGATGTGGCTCATTTATTTTAGCTCCTATTCTCAGACCGACTGCCAGGCTGAAAGTAGTCCTCTCCAGTAGTGTCCCGATGTTGGCAGATGGTAATGCATTTAACCAATATCCCGATTCTGGCTCGCTAGTTGCTAGAAGACGGGCTCGCTCCGCAGGGTTTATTGAAGTTTCCAGTAGGTTCGTTTGAACCTGACTGCAGAGCGGCCCGTCCCAAAGCTTTTGCGAAGCCAGGTTAATCGGGACACTTTCGTCGGGACCGGCGATTGTACACCAAACGTCCCTGGCCTCCGTCAAGCACGCGACCTCAACACCACCAAGTGATGGGTTTATTATTCGATTGAAGAGGTCGATCGTGCTATAGGCTGAGGACAGGAAGGCTGGTAGTGCTACGCTGCTTATTTTTCGAATACCCAGACCTCCACATCTGATAGGAAGTGTTGCCTGGGTCCAATTCCTTTCTTCAAACGAGCAATTTAAGATTTCTGTTAAAGTCGACTGAATTACGTCATCTAAAAGTGTGAGTAAATTTTGATGTTTCCAAATGGTTGTGCAGCGTAGAACATATGTAAATTTTGGAACAAAGAGGCAATATCTAATTATGAAATAGGCCATATGGGGATTTATTTGTTTTAGACGTCTAGATGATTCTTCAAATTTAGATATTTGTTCTTCAATGAAACCAGAAATTGAATCATCTAGAACCGGAGCACCCAGAAGGCGAAGTGAATCGTTGTCGATTATTTTTATATTTGGAGCTAGATCATTGAATTTTGCCAACACATTATTATGTTCTTGGGGTGGCAGAATTCCGCTCAAATAAAGCTCACACTTTGAGAAATTTAGTTCTAAGCCAATAGTTTTAAACTTATTTATAATGTTTTCGAGGTCTAAAAGTACTGAGCTTGCATCACCTCCGAGTGTTCCGTCGTCCAAGTACCAGACATTAAATTTTGAATTTAGGTCTGCGATGTGTGGATGTATAGCCAAACTAAAAATCGCCGGTCCGAGAGGGTCGCCTTGCTGGCAACCAACCGAGGAGTGTATTAAATGGTTCTTGTAAATCAGTTTCGATGGGTGACTGTAGCACTGCCATAGATAGTTGTATATTGTTGGGATGTTTTCTTTGATCTGTGACAGCAAGGCACCCCTGTCGACTGAGTTAAACGCATTCCTAACATCTACCTTCAGCAGCACCTCACCTCCGCCGTGTTTTATATTAATACACAAAACATTAACATCTTGTCACATCATATACCAGAGGGACTTCTAGGAAGTGACTCTGAGCGTGTATTGTCACTAGAAGAGTCAACACTCATAACATCTTCTTTTCACTGACGATTCTTACGTCCCAACGTGATAGAAGTTGAGTCTTATCCCCGTATTTCGGTAACAAATTTCAAACCACATTTTACTCCGTAGGGATAGTTTAACGATACATATTAAACAAGACGAAATGTTTTAAAAATAAACCAAAATAAACATATTCACTTATAGAGCAAGTAAAAATTAATTAAGTTTTTAGGCATGATGTTAAATTGTCACGGAAATTGTAAACTACCAACTTTGTTTAAAATAAGTCAAGTATATTTGTTATTGCTTTTTGGAACTTTGCAAAAAAAGGGATCATTGTACACTTTAAATAAAAAACTGATATTTTAACGGCAGTACTTCTACAAAGCATTACTGATGATAAATGAAAAAAAATAGCAAATATCATTTAAATCCTAATTCTGTTTGAAGTTATACTGCAGTATACCTAAAACAGCACGGAGTAATTATAAAGTATTTCCATTACAAAGTGCTAAAACAGTATTCTATTCTAATACAGACTACATCACAGCTCCCAGTTTACATAATCATCTTCCAAATGACCTACATAAGATAGCTTAATTTTACACAATTTTAAAATAAATTCTACACAATCGTTGATGTATAAGTACTAAAATTATATGTCAGTAAGTGGTACAGTAACGTTGGTGATTTATTTGAATGAATTTTTCAAAGTTACATTAATATATGAAGCAGTTGATTTTGTTTTCGCGATTTCATTTAAGGCCCCATAATAAAAGTTGTTCATATTAATGGGTATAACACCCCGTGTTAAGGAAAAAGATTATCATCTTAACACTCAGTATAATTAGCTTTTTCCCGCGGCTTCGCTCCTGTGGAAAGATATTTTAATCCATTTAACATTATAATCGTAAGTTTTCGATAATTAAAAACCACCGTCGAAATTGGTTGACTCTCGAGTCATAAAAGAGACGAATTCTAATAACGAGACCTGTGTGGCCTAAACAGTTAACAATATAAACAAGTAGATATATCACACGCACTTACATTAGTCAAAGGAATTAGCGTAAGCCGATTAGACTTATCCTGTTTGTATAGCGAACACTCAATGTGTACTTGGTGACGATTATCTGTATAACTTCAATTTATTTGAACCCTTTAGTTAGGATAAAACTTATAGTTTTAATCGTCTTGACTTATCCTTTATAATTGGGTAGTCAGCTACGAGTACAATGGTTCTGTTTACCGACGCCGTTAATATTCGAACGGACATGGCCGTTCTGCGAGCACAAAATATATACTTTGCGTTGCAACCCAAGAGCACTTAGCTATTTCTATTATCTATATTTATTTATGGTATATTTAGTTTGTTTACCAACTTATTTATTCATAAATTATACATAAAAATAATATAAAACACTGAAAACTATTTAATCTAAAACTAAACTTGTTCTACAAAAGGTAAAAAAAATTGTCCAAATCGATGCCACCGGGCAGAGTGCCAAGGAGGCTGGCGGCATTACCTTGTTGAATCGCGAGACTAAGTCTTTGGCCGAAGTATGCCCCCGCCCTCCTGTCATCCGAGGCATCAACCAGGCGCGGCGCTATCTCTTTGAACAGACGTCGCGCGTCGGGTCCCCACGGCCCGAGAGTTTCAACTCCAAACGGCACAAATATGCATCCTTCCCCGAGGTTTGCATAATTGCGCCGCTTGTTAGACTCTGCCATCAGCGCCGCAGCGCCGGCCTTGGCTGCGGTCGCTTGGACATGGGATGGGGCCAACGTATCGACGCAGGTCGCATCCCATACCAACGACCGGCCGTTCTGCTACGGAACGAGCGTCATGCCGTCGGGCCTCTTGCCGTCGTCGCGTGCGAGTCCACTTGGCTCTAAAACTGCGGGAACGCTGGCGCTGGCAAGGGCGCGATGGAGGACGTCGTTGATGGCAGCGTGACATGACAGATCTCCAGCGTTGCGGAGGCATGACAAGCCGTGGTGGCCCAACTGGTCAACCCTTTCTCCACAGTGGCACCGTTGTGGTTCATTAATTTTTGCCCCTATCAGGCCTACAGCTAAAGTGAAAGTTGTCTTATCCAGCAGCATCCCAATGTTGAAGGATGGGATGGCATTTAGGCAATATCCCGACTCCTTTTCACCTGTAGCTAAGAGACGAGCATATTGGGCACTTTCTAAAAGGTTCTTCTGAGTTTTGAGACAAAGCGGCTCATCCCAAAGCCTTTGTGATTTTGGAATCACAGGAAAATTTTGATCAGCGTCAAGACAGGAATTTGACCAAGCGGTTCTGGCCTCGGCCAAGTACGTGACCTCAACATCACCAAGTGATGGGCTAATGATACTACCGTAGAGGTCAAACGTACTATTGGCCGATGACAGGAACGCTGGTAAGGCAACACTTGAAATTTTGCGAATACCCAGACCTCGGAGTCTAACCGGCAGGGTTGCCTGGGCCCAGCTCTGGTCATTTATTAATTGCATTATGTATTTTAACTAGCTTTTGCCCGCGGCTCCGCCCGAGTCGAAGATATTTTCATGGAAATAAGGAAAACAAAAGAATATGATTTTTCGATCTACAATATGCAACGGTCACCATGTTTTACCAAAGTGCAAATAAATACCAATCAAATAAGCCTAAACTTAAAGGGTCCGCTGTTGTCCGTTGAGGAGATCCCGTACCTACCTTCCAGTCCCATCAGCAGAACCTGGTCACGATGTTTTACCAAAGTGCTAATAAAGACCAGTGAAATAATCCCAAACTTGAAGGGTCTGCTGTTGTCCGTTGAGGAGAACCCATACCCACCTTCCAGTCCCATCATGAGACCCTGGTCACCATGTTTTACCAAAGTGCTAATAAAGACCAATAAAATAAGCCCAAACTCGAAGGATCTGCTGTTATCCGTTGAGGAGATCCCAGTCCCGTCATTAGATTCTGGTCACCAGGTTCTACAAAAATACTCATCAATACCGATCAAATAAACTCTTGTTCCTAAAAAATCATACACCAGTGGATGATTGAAACCCCGACAATGAGACTACATACGTACGACTACACAAGGCGTACATACCACATGATTACCAAAAAATCTTATTGAGTGCTTAAAGAATTTTTATAGTCAGTTCAGTAGTTCTTGATATTACCCATTATATGCAAACAAACAAACAAACAAATCTTTCTTCTTTATGTAATAGTCAAACTTTAACGTGAGTTGATTTGAACCAGACTGCGTCAAATTCGATATTTTGAAACATGCAGCGCCATCTAGTGTATCAAAATAAAAACAATTCCAACGCTAGCTTACAAACAATTTCAACGCCAGCTTACTGGGCCGTTATCCAGGATAGCTTCCCAGAGATGGCGTTTTCTAAGCACTTGAAAATAAAAATATTTTAGTTATTGCTCAGTCAAGAAATATAATTTCAGCTTTAATATTGTTTTTACAAAACGAAATATTTTTTCTGAAAATGAAATAAAGAAATAAAAAGTGATAACAAATTTTACCAGTCGGGGTTTGAACCCGCGACGATGGACTATGCTACGGCGGCGAACCTTCCATATGTCTCACTAAAATTCTCATTGCGCTGCTCCCTATTATCATAGCGTGATGATACATAGGTTTAAACCTTTCCGAAGAAATGTTTTATCTTTCAGTGAAAACTGCATCAAAATCCATTGAGTGGTTCTCAAGTTATAAGCGAACGAACAGACAGACAGACGTTGTATTTTATATGTATAGAGAAGAGAAGAGAAGATATTGTCATTCCTATATTTCTTTATTTTGTGCATATGTATAACTTTATAAGCCCAACTTAAATATAGATTTTTTATATATTTCCCGCATTATATAATATACTTCTAGACACATCTATGTGCCCACCTTAGAGTTTAGGTTTCGATGGCCTCTACTTAAATAAGATTGCTAGATTGAACAAAAACTATTGATCCAGTTTTAAACCTGATACATTTTACCATCTTTTTCGATCGTATTGTTTTAAACTTTTTGCTCGACCTAATATAAATTTTTAGCTAGGGCCAAACGAAACTGAAAATGCAAGGTGGGCCAATAGATGTGTCCAGAAGTATATATATATATATATATATATATATACTTATATATTTCATGTAGCCTCTATTGTGTCCCCATTGCTGGGCAAAAGCCTCCCCTTGCTGAAACGACAAATCGCGGTCCTGTGCTACTTCCAACCACCCCAGTGAAAATGAGTTAAGATCGTCCCGCCATCGTCTTTTTGGTTTGCCTGGCCTTCAGTAGCCGTCATCTGGCACCCACTCGGTAGCGATTTTCGCCCACCTATCCGAGTGCATATGACTAACGTGGCCAGCCCAGTTCCATTTAAGTTTTGCCGTCTGCACACCAACGTCAGCAATTTGAGTTCTGCAGCGCAGTTCAGTGTTTCGGATTCGGTCAATACGTTTTACACCTAGAATGCTGCGCTCCATTGCTGGTTGGTAAACCTTGAGTTTGGGCTTCTGATGATTGGTTAGTGGCCAGGTTTGGGAACCGCAGGTAAGAACAGGGAGGATACACATGACAACAAATTTACGCTTCAGTGACAATGGAAGTTATTTATTATATTATATTTATCATATTTCTTTCATAATATTCTATTGTTTTTATAAAGATTAGATTTGTCCTATAGAATTTTACCAAATAAACTATTTGATTTGATTTGTTTGCTTTCTTTACTATTACCATAAATAAAGACACCAAAGTAAAGTACGAAAACGGGTGTATATTTTGTGGAACCACTTTTCTAAATAAATGTTAAGGCAACGCAATGCAGGTCCAGCACACTTGGTACCTTAAGTTAAGGTAAACAAACAGCGTATGAAAATTTACTCACGCAAAGACATCTCTATGCACATGCATAAACTTACCAGCTTACCTTTTGTACTTGACTTTTAGAAATAAGTCCTATCAAAAATTATCGTAAAGGATCACATACATTTAATTTGATTGAATGCCTGTGTTAAGGAGGGATTGAGATAATTTCGGTGTATTTAATATTATTATTCGTTTGAACACGATGTGTACGTGGCTCCCACGTATTAATTGTAATTAAACAGATTTACCTTGGTAAAGTGCCACTATTGTATTTATAAAGGAATATAAATCTACATTTAAACCGATTGTTTGTATTATTTCCCCAAAAAACTCGCCACATCTAGTATAACATTTCTGGTGTTAATATTTTATTTTGGTAACTACATCAAAAACTAAACTATTTGAGGTTTTGGAATTTCTGAATACCATATAATTTACCATATACTCTATCTAAAACATTATAATTATATGAATAATAGAAAAATTGATGATGACTGATGACGACTTCACTGAAGGTGTCGAAATAGATCGTATTTATTTTTTTCTTTTTAATTTATCTAATATTCCTGTAACTACAATAATTTATTTGTGAATAAATAATATGTTAAACTCTTTTTGAGCTTTGTTATTTAATTTGTAGCAATTAGTAATGAAACAATAAAATATTTTATATATTCGATATATTTCGGCCCACGGTATAAGTAAATTATTTATTTACATATATTTAAACAAGAAATACTAAAATTTAATGATGGAAGGAGTACCTAATTACAGACTAACTTAACATTTCAGTTTAGTATCATACGTTTTGTAGCTTTTAAGGGAGCTAACGCAAAATTTTGCACTCCATTGTTAGGTATTTTATAACATGCAGGCAGTCTCGTGACGCACGTCACGTGATGTGATTTAGAGCGTTATGTTACGACTAAACACAAATGTGTTTGCATTTAGCATGGCATAGCATTTTCCTAATATTCTTTATGCATTTTCCTTTCGCTACAAGCACTAAGGCACGGTCAAAGTGAAATAATAATTTCGCAAAATACGTGCGCATGCGACGAACAGCGACACAAGTTCCCCATACGAAAGCGAGCAGGCGACTGAGCCGCGTGCTCCGCGTATGGACCCGCTGCTAGTGAAATGTAAGGCCGTTGTTTTCATAAAATAAAAACTGACACTAATCAATTCCAAATATACGAGTACATAATTTTTAGATTTTTCAATTGCTCGTATGTGTGTATAACTTTCAACGTAGTCCCTTTTGAATTTGAAAGTTTAAACACATTACTCGTTTTATTTACGCATTTTTAATTGTTTATTTACGTAATGTAGATCAAAGTAAAGTTTTTCATCATGTTACGGCAGTAATTCAGTTACGGCGAGCATCAATAAATAAATATCATATATTTATTTCGAAATTTTGCGATAATTATAATCAAAGTTTAAAACGATTCAAAAACGTCTTCAAACGCAGTTTAGATGACTGAATAGCCTTAATGTATGAAACGAAATCAAATTAAATTGTAACTTCTTTTGAAATTTTATTAATATTACTAACTTATAAGAATGCTGCGGAACTCTCACATAAGTCAATAATCGCGCAACTTTATAATCTTTAATAGGAATGAAGATCTTGTCTATAAATTATTATTTGTTTTGGACAAAGAGCCATTTTAACGCATTGTTTGCATCTATATTGTTGTTATCTATCATGTGAAACACTCTAGGGTTCCGTACACGTATTATGTGGTAGTACAGAACTCTGTGTGCGAGTTCAAATTGCACTAGGCCGTTTTTTACTTTCTCATTCATAGTACGTCGTAAGTAACACTTCTTTTGATGCCGATGGTAAACAGGCAAATATAAGTACTCGTATGCTAAAAAAATGTATTTATAATTATGTATAAGGTGGTAGAGCTGATGCCGGGCTTTACTGTGGAGGTACCACCATCTTATTCGCAAATCCTCCCTAAGTTGTTCGGGGGAGAGTAAGTAAACAGCTCTCAGGCAAAACCAGGCGGCCCACCATTGGCTGGGACCGATGGATGGCGGTATATCCATCCCCAATTGCCGGGCCTTATATAAAACAGACTAGTGACGGGCAGCGGCGTCACTGGTGCAAGGGTTTCGGCACCGCGCTCACCAACCCGCCTTCCCAGCGTGTGTGAGTATGGGCATTTCTTCCAGGAGGAACACCAAGAGTGGCGAAATCCTGGAAAGGCCTATGTCCAGCAGTGGACGAAACAGGCTGATGGATGGATGGATGTATAATTTATGTGTATTACTTTGACAATAAAAATATATTTAAAAAGTCTTTTATTTTATTATTTAGGTTAACAAGCATAAAAACTCAGAGGAACTAACTTTACATTATATACGAGTACCTATACAAACATCTTAAAACAACATAAATTATACAATCCTAGAAAAAATAAAACAAATTATGTAAATGTATGAAATTAAAGAAGAATATATTTCAGAAACAAAAATTATATCCTCAAGAGGGTAACAGGGGTGTATCACAACACCCGGTAACACTCTTTTTCACCGACAATTTTATCGTCTCAAGCCTAATCGACATCATCATCATCATCATCATCATCATCATCATCATCATCATCATCATCATCATCATCATCATCATCATCATCATCATCATCATCATCATCATCATCATCATCATCATCATCATCATCATCATCATCATCATCATCATCATCAACCAATGTTCGTCCACTGCTAGAAATACGCGTCTTCTAATGCACGCCTCGATTTCTTTACCTCTTTTCAATACTACGCTGTCACTTCGGGCAAAAATACACGCTTTCCATAACAGTGTTTCCCTTCACTGTCAGCAAGTGATTATTATACAAAAATTATGCACATAAATTCTGCAACATAAATTCGAACTGGTCTGGCCTGGCTCAAAGTATTTTTTAGCAAAGTATACTTAATTTTATCTCGTTATATTCCATAGAAATACTGTTTTTAAATACATAGGTATATCATGGTTAGATTCCACGGTTTACCAATTGATTTTTAAATCATTTTTTTTTTTAGACTACGCTCTATATCTGTTGTTTTTCAATTATCATCGTAAATCTGAATGGGGTTACTAAATTGAGCTCTTTAAGTTTTGCATTTAGGTGGCAGAGCTGATGCCGGGCTTGACTGTGGAGGTACCACCATCTTACTCGCAAATCCTCCCGAAGTTGTTCGGGGAGATTAAGAGAACAGCTCTCAGGCAAAACCAGGCGGTCCACCATTGCCTGGGACCGGTGGATGGCGGTTTATCCATCCCCAATTGCCGAGCCTCATATAAACCAGACTGGTGACGGGCAGCGGCATCACCGGTGCAAGGGTTTCGGCACCGCGTTAACCAACCCTCCTGCCCAGCGTGTGTGAGTATGGGCATTTCTTCCAGGAGGATCACCAAGAGTGGCTAAATCCTGGAAAGGCCTATGTCCCTATGTCCAGCAGTGGACGAAACAGGCTGATGGATGGATGGAAGTTTTGCATTGATCTATTGCTTAAAAAATGATCTCTATGTTTTATGAAATACTAGTTGTTTTATCAAGTGATGAACATTTAGAGTTAAGGACGCTACCAAGAGTTTTAATATCACCCATACAATTAAAATAAAAAAGCTTCAGAAATTCATATCACACATTAGGCTTTAAACTCATTTATCTGTCAGAAATCTTTGAAAAGGAAATTTAAAGCCGGTCGGAGAGACGGGTAATTATATGATGGCCTGAAAAAGTTAAATTTAAATTATTATCTGCGGTACTTTTTTCATCGCACACATTTTTATTTGTTCACTTTGAGGTAATAATAATAAGATATTGTATTTTCAAAATATATTTTGGCCCACTTTGGGGACGGCATCAGGCTCATAAAAAAAAAAATTCGTTTGTAACTCAGATAAATGTTTGTAATTTGGTCCATTTGTGAAAGTTCTATGAAAAAGCAGCCGTTGTGACAGAGATACAACCGTAAATACTTTCGTTGGATACTTTATATGCTGCCTCATCATTACTCAATCAAAGAGGAAGTAATCAATGGCCGCCATAGATATCATAATAATATATTATTGATGACAGCGCATTCGGTTACGAGGTCTTTTTCTGTTATTCCGATCAAATAAGCACTATCCCGAATAATAACTTATATCAAAAATAACCTTTAATTTAATAATTCAAATAGTCTTTTGTTAAAAAAAATGTCCGTAAGTTATGAGCACAACTTATGAGTTATTACAGGAAATGATTATTATTGGCCCGAAATTGGATGGATTGGTGGCACAGCGCCATTAAGGCTTGACCCATGGTGCACGATAATCTTACTGAGTGATTTTGAACTTCAGTATTGTCAGAAAATCTACGTTAGTACGCTCGCTTCGCACGCTGCCGGCACGCATTTTCAATGGATGAAGATTTTCTGGATTTTACGAAATAGTATTTGATGTAGGAGTTTTTCCACCTGATATCGGAAAATTAAACATATTTTCTTGTTATAGCATTAATTTCAGACATGAAGCTCAAGCTGTTTAGACATAAAGCAAATTAACCCTTATTAATTTAAAAATACATCATTTTCTAAAATAAAATCTTTGGCGTGAAATGTGTCCAATTAGGTAACCGAACTGACAAAGGAAAGCTAAAGGTCTGAATAAACACGTGTCCAAGTTTTGCATTGATCAGATAAAAAGTTATCACTCATCACCATCATCATCATCATCATCATCATAATCATCATCATCATAGGTTTCGTCAATGCAGATAGGTCTTGCTTAAAAACATTTTTTATTTCACTTTCTACTTGAATGCGTAGGTTTTTTCTAAATATGCCCTCGGCAAAGATATTTCGTAATCTTACTGGGTCTAACAGTCTTCTTCAAACTCTGTGTTCATAAACGTAGATTTAGTAGAATGCTCTGTGACCAATGTATACTCGTATAAGCATGGAATTACAGACACTCCGTAATAAAAAAATAAACCAGCAAGCAAAAATTATGTTGTCTTATGTAGCAAATTATTTAAAAAAGAAAAATAATAATACGGGTTTTCGTCAGGCGTATATTTGTTTCGTTTTGTATTTATTACACTTACTATATTTCAATAAGGCTGTGAAAGTACTTGAATTCTGTATTTACACTTCTATTTAAATACTTTTACTACTATGCCGTATGTATTGATTATGTCGATTTGGGGTGAAGATACTCGTATTATGTAAATAAAGCAATTTCGGAAGCTATACTGGCGTGTCTATGAAGAAATATTATCCTAAAGCCGTTCTCAAAATATTGAAGAAGTAATAAGGTCACTTAAGGAATATATCGTACTTGCTTATTATTTTTTCTTTTTCAACATATCCCATATAATATCCATGACGCGAAACTAAAAGATTTATCAAAATCAAAATCATCAATAGGCCTTAAGAGATTGTAATAAAATGCATGTATCGAAAACGGCTGGTGAGATGCACTCAAGGTCACGCTGCTGATGTGACGTCACTATCGTTGAATCTGCTAACTTTTGCAGGCGTTATACGGATTTGGCGTTGTTTTTCTGGTTTACCATAGTGTTTTTACTTTAAAACTTTTAAGAAGTGAATACATAGTAGCTATGCACTTTTAAACTTAATTAAAATGACCAAAGCGGGCTTTAGTAAAGGCAAAAGTTACAAGCGTATGAAAGTCCTGGATTTTACACATATTTTGATGAATTTTTGTGTACCGTAATATCCTAGAAGCGATATAACAAATCAAATAATTTTAGTTTCACAGCATAGTATATTTTATACCATTTATTTATTTATTTTTTCGATTTTTGGGGTATTTCTCCTGAAATCATAGGAACCACCAAAACCATTCTCGAGTATTTTCAAAACATTAATGTTGTCTCACGTTAACTTGGCTCTCATACCGCGTTCAGTTAGTTCCGTATGAGCTTAATAACAAACCAATAACAGTCAGTCAGTGCTCTATAATCCGAAATTTCAAACTTCATAGTTGTTTACTATAGGTTGTGATCCCAATGAGTGAGTGCTATTGGCTTTATTTCAGTAGGAAGTGATTTTGCGAATCCGATTCTATTACTAAGGAAAATCTCCTTGCTAGATTCAAATTGAAAAACGGTCCAGTCGATTCTTTTTTCATGAAGGCTACTGACAAAAGACACTATGCCTCATTTTAAAAACAGACAGCTAAATTAAAATATAAGGGAAATAATAATTGAATATTATGAGTTTTGTGTAGTTTGTTTTCCTGTTATCTGATCTTAGTTGAGAATTTTGTCCAAATCTTTATTTATATTTATTTATTTTCTTTATTAGCAAAACCAGTACAGTTAGTAAGCTAATTTTAACACTACTCATTTAACTGCTAAACTTCTAATTTATTAAGGTAATCACAGCATGCATTTTATATACGTGACGTATAACATGTAAGTATATACATATCTTAAATTCTTAATTACTAAAATTACATTAATAATGTACAAATTCTGAATTTTATCTTAATATCTAACTACTAAAACTAAGAAACATCATTTAACTTTAGATAGAGCTTTTCTACACTTATCTTGGATAAGCTTGCTTTTAAAAGACTATTCAAATTCCTGAATCTTATTCCTAGCATCATTTCAGAAAAATAGTTTGGGTTAAGGCAGCAGAGATCAAAAAAAGTTGCTGTTGTTTTGCTAACGGATCTCATCTATGCCTATTTGATCAAGGGCTTGAAATGACTTCAGTCGCGATGGTTGCATGCCCGGTATTGCAAGTTTTCTCATAAATATGAGCTTTCTCAGCTACTTGGCGTGTACACATTTGTTACAATTTTCAGAACGCGGTGTGTTCGTATGCGGACTCTAAATTGTAAAATTTACACCACGATATTCGAAGAGGTTGTATTCTATTGAACGGATTTGCTGATGCCGTTTGCGATGCGCATAGGCTACATCCGCCGCCACCACCTCCTTTAGACCTTAAATTCTTGCCCACCGAGATAAATATTCAAAGAAGCATAGTTCTATCGGACGGGTTGCTCCCGCAGCTTGCTAAGCTACCTCCGCCATCTCTAGACAAAAGCGCAAATGCTGCTCATTAAATACAAGTTAGGGTAGATGAAAAATAGGCGCGGCCATCGTCGTGGCGGCGTATTCAAAAACAAACATCCTCAAACTGGTTAGTTTGTACCAATGACGAAGCAATCCGAAATGCACAGTCTTACAGCCAGAAGCATTTCCAAGGAGTTCCAAAAATAACTCAAATTGTCTGTGCAACACCCCTCATAGTTACTGGAGGAGCCAACCAGGTCTCGGAAAGTGAAGATCAGACCAAAGGGTCTAGCAGACCTGACAGCCAGCTACCAGAATCCAGCACGATCAAAACGAAACTGGCGATCTTTGAAAGATTAAAAAACAATCTTAGTTATTATTTACTGTATTAAATACGATATTAATTTGTTAATATCGTTAAATGTTCTTCCTGTAATTACGTATGGTGCTGAAACGTGGTCTCTTAGCATGTCGTCGTTGGAATGGAGACCACGTATACCAAAGCTTAGCGTATGGGCTGATCTCGTACCTGCTGTGCCAAAAAGCTCATGTATTATGATTATAACCTAAACCTCTTCAATACAGTTATTTTTATCAGAATGGTTATTTTTAGCTTGAATTTATAAATACTGTTCCCAAGAAGTTCTGTCAATTTATGTAATTAATTTAGTTTTTGATTAATAGGTTAACTTGATATGTTCAAACGGAACATATGGTCTTTCAATCGAACTATAGCGTTCATGTGAAAAATATTATTTCCTCTTATTTTGCGCTATCCAGTGACGCAGCGATTATCGTCCCAGCTACTTTGCTATGCGCCCTCAATGTCGTTTCTGTCGACACATCGAGCAGCGAATTCGGAGTAACCATGCGCCTTAAGTTATGCTGTAAACGGTCTGATGGACAAACACCGAATATTTGTTTAGGGTTTCCGATTTAATGAACTTTATATACTTCTATTAAATAAGCTATTTTAGTTAACTATCAGTCCGGAGGATATAATTCCAAAACTAACGCTGCCAAACTGAAATTTTACATGCAATTACAAATTCAAGTTTAGAATTATACATACAGTTAAGTAACAGGCCTGTCAAAAATAAATTGTAAGACAATAAAAGATGACACATATTATATCCTGTCCGATCTGTAAGGTACAAAAATATAATTACATACTTTATGAAGCAATTTTTTAAATAAATTATAGTTATATATAATAGTAAGACCCGAGATATATTTCGGGTTCTATCTGACCTCAGCATCAGTTGAGTATGTTGTAGCATTTTTTTTATTTACAATAGAACCTTAACCTACTTACAGTGCTTGTCACCAACTCTTGAGCTAAAACATAGTCGTGATCTGACACAACGCATTAACTAAGTAGTTAAATAAATTGAGCAATAAAACTGAATGCTTAAGAAACTAACCTATGCCACAAGTTTATTTTAAACATCATCCACCTTTATATGCCTAGGCCAGATCTTTCAGTTCTTGAAAACTTGTGACCTCTGCCTGTGTCTGATGATAACAGAACTTAATTATAATTGATAGAGGGAATTTGTCAGCGCCTTCATCAAGAAACATCAATAACAAAAAAGCGTTGTTTTAATTTCAAATTAATTTAAAAAATAGTACCACCTCGGTAGCACAAACCAACCCCGAGTTTAAACGACGAAAAATATACACGAGTACAAGTAACAATAATAACAATCTTAATAAAGTATACTGGCGGCCCGAAACAAACTTTCTCTCACTACGTTTAAAATTCTCAAATATTTCACGGTAAACCACGTTATTTTGGCTACGTTTTGGTATTATACAAACAAAAAGGTGTTCCTTTGGATGTAGCTGATTGTAACTAGGCTTACCATATCAAAAAAAGAAAACCCAGAGAAAATTCCGAATGAATGCAGAAAATTCCGGAGATTAATCATTAATACACAGAAATACATCAAACTTTGAAACTTAATCAAATCAAAAAAAACAAAAATATGTAGCTTGTTACTTAATATGAAAATTATAATTATAATAAATAGCTTCTTCTTTTATTATTTAATATATACATATAATTATAACTGTACAATAAAAATAAAATGTATATAAATTATATAGACAAATGCATAATAAATATTCCCAAGATATATTTCGGGTCCGATTTGGACCTGGCATCATTTGAGTATATAGTACAAGTAGACATTTGTCATGTAAAATAAATATGACATGACATGACGTAATAAGACAAATAATAGACTAATCTAATAAAATTCCGGACGCATGGCAACCCTAATTGTAACCTTGCTTTTTTCTGTGAAGTGTTGAAAAAAAATGTACTGTTGAACTTCTTAGGGGTTAATAATCAATTTATGAGTAAAATTTTACTTAATAGGTATCAGATTTATTTCGAAAAATCAGACTGATATATTTCTTAGATTTTTTATAACATAACTAACCTGTTGTATTGAAGGGAATTCTGAATTTTAATTGCTCGACATTACCTTAATCATATCAGATTTGTAATGTATAATTTCTTGCAGAGTTATAATATAAGCAGCTATTCAAGCTAATAAACCAACTAAAATTTTATAATATTGGCCCCTATCAAGATTAAAGGGATGTTTCACCTAGAAAGTTATTATGTGTATATTTTATTCAAGAGAACTCCAAGCCACAAAATGCACAAAATTAAATTGTTTTATTAAATAATTATTTTATTAACGGTTTTCCCAATAATTTGACAATTTTCACATCTATCCCCAACAACAGGTAACTAATGTGTTGAAGCAGGTATTTTCCACACAATAAAATTTTCGTTTCCTAAATTTATTCCGTTAGTAACTACATAACTAAATAAGCATCTTGGTTATAATGCTTGTAATCACATATTTTAGAATCAATATTTTTTGGGCAATTTCACAGAGTCAATTACACTTTCTGTACGATACAATCACGTAAACTTCGAATGGTTTATTGTAAATCTAACACAGCGTTGTCACGTACGGCCCTACTATTCCCTGGCCATAAAATAAGGAAGCTTCAATCAAAGAATCCATAAATCCTCGAAGGTATATCGACGAGCTTTTATTGATGACGACAGGAGTGGATTGGACTTAAGTGGTACTTTATTTTATTAGAATTAGAGAGCAGAAGACCTCCCTAACCTACAATGTATTGTGCAAGATTAAGGTCGTCGCCGGCGACAGAGATTATGTAATATTGAATAATTTTTGTATCAACCAAATAACTGCATAATCAATTCATTGAGGTTATTTTATAAACTTGAGATTTATTTTTTGGGAAAACTGGTTATTTCCTGAGTCTGAAATTTTGGGGGGTTGTTCAGTATAAGCAGAGCTAGTGGTAAAAATATTAAGGTACCTTTCGATTTATACTCTTATAAGAGCTGAGCCGCATTTGGAGTTAGAAGTTGTTTGTTTGTTAAGTGTGTTCAGTATTTTTGTGGACTTTGTAACCTCATATCTCTGGAACGACAAAACCAATTTTGAACTGTTTTTTGGGTTCGGTACCACAAAATAAAAAAATGGAACCCTTATACGATCAATTTGTTGTCCGTCTGTCCGTCTGTCAAGACCCTTTTACTCGGGCCCCGTGAGAGATATCAATATTGAAACTAATATAATAACCTCCTACAGAACTACTCCTACAGAACCTACGACAACGAGAAAAAACGTAATTACGTAATGAATTTCATAAAAATTGGCTCACCATAAAAATATATATACTTCTAGTTGACTTAGAAACTTGAAATTTTGAACATAAGTCAGACATATACACATATCACACGTATAGGAAAAAAATTAAAAATTACTAAAATTTAATTATTCAAGACCCTTAGACCCTTAGGGTTCATAGAGTTTAATAGATCATACGAGTCAAGCTGGTCATCAATAACTATGTACATGTGGAAAAACTTCGTGTTTTAAAGTTATGTAAGGAACCCAAATGGCACGAGTCCTATTCGCACTTGACCGGTTTTTTGTATCATCTCAACTCAAAGATGATGATTTATGGCTAAACTTTGTTTCTAGGGCTGCCTTCAAATTGGTCAATGATCCGAAGTATTACTCCATACTATAAAACCCGGTAAAAAGCGTAAACGATAAAGAAGTTTTCTTCCAACTTTGCTTTAATTTGGGCATTACTAGCCTAAATAGTGTGCAGAAAGCGGCACTTTTCTGCTCCAGATCAATGTAATGCAGAGAAGTATATATGAAAATCCATTATTGCCCTGAAAACAATGCAATAATGGATTTACATACATACTTTACTGCCGCGCCACCACTGAAGTCCCGCATCAGTATTTATTGTCTGTGGAATATGAACCAAAATGCCTTAATCTAGAGGACTTCAGTGCTGCTGCTGACTCTAAAGCCGCAAAACTCAAGTGACACGTAGATAGAAAACTAGTTTTAAATCACCCTATCAGCGCGCATATGATAAGCCATTGGCCAATCAGCGCAATTTTTATTTTCGCAAACAATTTAAAATAAGAAAACTGGCTGAATGTAAACGTAAACCAGACACAAAAAAAAACTTTATCTAGTGTGCCAGTATTTTTCATAATCAAGTATTAACTTCTCGAGTGATTTTATAAACAAACGATTACTAGTTTTGAACTACCCAATCAGCGCGCCGATAATAAGTCATAGGCTAATCAGCGCTATTTTTACTCCTGCAAACAATTAAAAAAAAGAAAACTGGCTAAGCGTATAACCATAAACAAAAAAAAACTTCATCAATAGGCGCGAGTTTACGCAATAAATGTTTTGTGAAAATTGGATTGTGATTCTTTAAAAATGGATTTTAGTACCGAAAGTGACGACATATTAACACCTGGAGAAATAAAAAATGTGGCAAATGAAGTAATAGATAATCTTTTGCTACCAAAATCCAGGGATAAATATTTGAAAATCTGTAAGAATTTCATGACTTGGAAAACCAAAAAAGGGTGAAATCGTTTTCCGAGAGCGTATTTTTGGCTTATTTTAGTGGTCTATATACTCGATGCTTAAAAGCACAGTTAACACAAAGCACAATGTGAATATCAAGGAATATACAAAACTAACATCATCACCAGTAAGAAATCGAAAGCTCTCACAGCTCAGCATGTGGAAACATTTTTGAATGAAGCACCCGATGGCAAATATTTAGCATCAAAGGTAAGTTGATAAAAATGTTTTAAAACTTTTACAGCTATGTGCAATAGTATGAATAAAGATCTACATTGAAGTATTTGTTTCAGGTTGCTCTAATTTTTGGTATAAATGGTGCTTGCAGAAGCTCAGAATTAAAGAATATCTTGGTCGATGACGTTGAACTGCATAACGAGATGCTGCTCATTAAAATTTCAAAACACGAAGACAAAAAAAACCGAATATTTGTAATTCGTGATGAATTCGTGAAAATGGTACAGCGGTTCTTTTTGAATTTCAAGGATGGTAAATGCACAAAGAAAGTCATTGGCAGAAATAAGTTTGGAAGTACCCAAGGAGATTGCTGCATACCTAAAACTACAAAATCCAGAAACCTACACTGGACATAGTTTCCGCCGTACATCTGCAACACTGCTTGCTGACTCTAGTGCAAACTTGACAACACTCAAGCGTCACGGTGGCTGGAAGTCAGATCAAGTAGCAGAAGGTAGCATCGAAGAGTCAGTAGAAAATAAATGCAAAATTACTCATCAAATAACGGAATCAACTAACTTGCGTCAATCAACATCATCGCGTCCATCTACTTCTCGTGAAAATGTAGAGATCGAACGGAGCCAGCCATGTATAGGTATATCTACTTCGTCACAAAGATCCATTCTCAGAAGACACCGTTACAGCTGGCGAACAACTCATGCAGCAGCTGAGCAAAGGTAGATCACAAAAATGGATGGACATGGTGTCCAGTATCAACATGACTCACAATAGCAAAAAAGCTTGGTCAACTATTCGGAAACTTACAAGTGACGCTTCACCAGCGACGAAACAGGGACAGGTGACATCAAACCAAGTGGCACATCAACTTTTAAAAAATGGCAAAGCTCCCTGCCGCCTTCCCAGAATTCCAAAAGCCACAAAGCCTGAAAACGTCTCTGTATCTATAAGCAGGCCTTTCACGCTAGGAGAGATAGAAAAATCCACTAAAACTTCAAAACTTCGTGGCCTAGGCTCCGGGGCAGTGTCATGGCTGCTAACACTTTTCAACCAATGCTGTTCTGAGTCAAAAATACCTAAGCTTTGGAGAAAATCAAAAGTGATCGCCCTTCTCAAACCAGGAAAATTTCCCGACGATGCTAAGGACTTCCGGCCCATAACACTGTTGTGTAAAACGTATAAGCTGTTTGAACGGCTTTTTTTAAACCAACTTACCGCCAAAATTGACCGAATCCTCATTCCGGAACAGGCTGGTTTCAGACCTGGGAAATCATGCGCCAGCCAAATTCTAAAGCTAACACAACATATAAAAAATGGGTACGAACTGGGTAAAATAACTGGTGCTGTCTTTGTAGACCTATCTGCAGCCTACGATACAGTAAACATCAAACGCCTTCTCTGGAAGGTCACAACCCTCACACAAGTCCCCGGTTTCGTGCGAATATTGAGTGAGATGCTCCACAATCGCCGCTTCCAAGTTCATCTCCATGTGAAGCAAAGCCGGTGGCGTTGCCAGAAGAACAGCCTACCACAGGGCAGTGTGTTGGCCCCGATCCTATTTAATATCTACACGGATGACCTGCCTTCTACTCCTAACACTGAGCGTTTCCTTTACGCGGACGGCCTAGCGTTGACCATATAGTCCAAGACCTTCAAAGAAGCAGAAGACAACCTCACAACAGCGTTGGAACACTTTGGCCTATTCTACGACTTAAACGCGTTAAAGCCGAACCCATCTAAAACACAATCATGTGCTATCCATCTGCGTAATTGTGACGCCAATAGACAACTCAACATCTCTTGGCCAGGGACGGCAATCTAACACAGCTGCAGCCCAAAATACCTTGGGACAACGCTTTTTTTTATCGCACGTATTAAACATGTTAATATTATTTAAGTTATTTAAATGTTATAAAGCCCTAAATTATGCTTATGAGCGAAACTGGTCGGGTGTATTAAGTTAAATTATAATCCTGTGGATAAGTACAAGTGTCTTATTTAAAGAGATTTCGACAGATCTCTTACCTTTAAGAAAAATTCCGCCAACATCAAGCAAAAAGTGAGTAAGTAAAATAATCTGCTAACACGTGAGCAAATCCGGATGTTCTTCGCACAACAGGACTAGCACTCTGCTACTCAGCTGGAGAATACGCATGTCTTGTCTGGGCTCGGTCAGCCCATGCAAAGGACGTGGCTGTAGCACTCAACCTGACCTGTCGCATTATAACGGGCTGCCTCAAATCTACCCCTCTCTGTATGCAGTATCCACTGGCAGGCATTGCCCCACCAGCTGTTTGTAGGGAGATCACGAGCGCAATGGAGAAACTGAAACAGGAAACTGACCCACAGCAGCCGGTATACAGGCACCAACTGGCGCAAGCTTGACTCAAAAGCCGTAACAGTTTCCTGAAGGGCACTAAGCTCTCATTGACGGTCCAGCAAACGCGAGATGTGATCGGTGGAAGAAAACACTCCCTCCTCCTCCAACATTTGCCCTACTTAAATAACATCTAGCATCTGGATACAAACACCCGTGGCCTATATGGAAAGCACTAAACCGCCTGCGCATCCAGGTCGGTCGCTGCAGAGACAACTTTTCCAAATGGTGTTTCACAAAGAACGGGAGCTAAATGTGGAGCTACCCAGCAAACCATGGCCCATCTCATGTCATGCCCATCGTGCACGACCACCTGCACGATGACCGACCTTCTCGAGGCCAACAGCAGCGCTATCAAAGTCGCCTCTTTCTGGGCCGGAAAAGTTTAGCGCCATCGACACGCTAAGAAGAAGAAGTCACAAGTAAAATAAATGTGCCAAATAAAAACGTCAACCTCACCTTCATTAACTGTACGAACGTAACTATTAATTTTTCTGAATAAACATTTTTTTAATTATTTTTACTTCAGTTTTTTATTTGAAAGTTGAAAGAAAAGCAGATTATGAACCTCGCGAAAGTGAATTTCTGCTCGATGCAACAATTTACTATTAAAGGGGAGCGATTGGTATCGTTTTGTTTTGACATTAACTTAATACTGATGTTTTTTTGTTTGCCTTTAAAACATACTCAGTATTCTCATTTCTAGTCACTATGGGGTGCTATGGCAGAAAAATATTAAATTTTAATTCGGAGTTTTTTACACCAAATAACAGTGGTTGTTATATGAGGTGTGTCACTATAGTAGATTATCAATATAGGTCTTTACTTAAAACTAAGCACAAAACTCTCTTCATATTAGTATATTCAATACCAAAATTGGTCAATAAATAATAATCTTAATTAGTAAAAAACTATTTATAGATCTACAAAATAGATTATAAATCACAAAATGATATTTTATAAATAATTAAAAAAAACCGGACAAGTTTGAGTCGGACTCGCCGACCGAGGGGTCCGTCAAAGACTGTATTTTTAATGATTTAATTACAAATGTATAGTTTTCAGATTTTTCTCTATATTTGTAGTATAAGAAGGTACTAATTGCCAAATTTCATAGTTCTAAGTCAACGGGAAATACCCTATGAATTTTGATCCTCTTGAGAGTGTCGAAATGTAGGTTTTTTGGGGCATAAATGGCCGTATCTTTTTTTTACGTTAACTTATAAGTTTGATATTTTCACAGCTTCAAGGGACTGTAGACTTGAGTACATGGTTTTAATTTCAACTCGATACCTTTATACCTTTATGGTAGGGTCTTGACAGACAGACAGACGGACGGACGGACGGATGGACGGACGGACAGACGGACAACAAAGTGATCCTATAAGGGCTCCGTTTTTTTCTTTTTAGGTACGGAGCCCTAAAAACGATATGGTAATGCAAAGTAAATACGCGTCAACAAAAAAATTAAATGGTAGTTTAAAAAAAGCCGTCAAAATTAATATTCTCCAATCTACAGAAAGTTTAAATACTTCTATTTTGTAGGTCAAAGACGAAAACTGTGGCACGGAATTTTGCATCCAAGTTCCCCCGTCCCCTCCCCCCATCAAACAATTCACGCCTCGATTAACTTTGTCAAGCTAAAACCAGAGTTGGAAGCGGGTCTTATTTTATAAACATGTTTGCCGAATGAGGGATTTGCCAAAAAGAGACAAATAAAAAAAAGTTTGAAATGAACTACCACATATTATGTTGTCTCACGATGACGCGCAAATCAAGCCGTTATAAGTCTTAAGACGTTGCAATATGAGTAACGATAGGTGTATTCGTGAGTTGAACGATATATACTTGCCGTGCGGCAACTTCGATGAAAATTATATACCTACCTAAACCTTTCTAAAGGCGTACCTTAGCCTAGAACATGAACAACGCCAGATTTTCGTGGGTTCGTTTGAAGAAATTAGAACCCACTTCTTAAGGAAAATATACATTTGATTTGAACGTAATAAAAAAAAACCTATGGTACTTTGGTTTCAAAATGTTCCTTAGAAGAACGCCGCTCCGGGATTTACTTGTTTTTTTTTTTATGAATTAGATATTACAAATTTGAAGGGAACCTACTAAAATCCAAAAATTGTTTGCCATTAAAATATTTCAGTATTAGCACGGATCCAGGTCCATGAGTATTCTCTATCTCATATAACATTAGAAATAAAGAAAAATAGGTTCTTCATGGCGCACACTTCGACGAAATGGTGACAAAAACGTTAAACATTAATGTTTTGTGTCATTTTACGTGTAAAAGTCTGTACGCCATAACCATCTAAACGATTATAAAATTCCTGACCTAAAATAATGATTTATGTTTAACTTATTATAATGAAAAGGACCTTCCAAGCTACGGAATATTATTTCAAACAACAAAATTACAAAATGCTGTTGTGAAAGACCTAAAGAAGCAGGGTTCTCTAATCTTTTGAAGGAAGCATAATGCATTCAATTAAAAATCGAGACATAAGACGTGACAATCGGCAAAAGTATAACGTTTTAATTTTATCCGATTATCGTGTCGCAGTCTTTATGAAAGGCGTTGCTAAGCAACACGGTTTCTTAATGCGTGACTCAAAATGCTCTCTTTGTACTAAGTACGTCTTATAATTTGCCTTGTCTCGATATTTATGCACATAAATAGTAAAATAATTAACATTCTACATAAAGTAGTACCTACATATGTGAAGCCAAATTTATAGATTTTCCATAGTGTTTTCTATTAAATTAAATAATGTGCATGGTATGAAATAGTTTCAAATCCCTGCTTCTGTTATCTTCTTTTTTCTAATGTTATATGAAATAGAGAAAAACCCTCCAGTCTGCTGTTTCGCGCGAAACCAGGTACTGTGTACGTCCATAGTATTACCCGTCCAAGACAAATAGGTCAACGAGCCAACCAATATCGGTTCTATCAAAAGTTAATAAAGTACATGGCTTTATTGTGTTGGATGGTTAGATTTTTTCTTATGACGGAATTAAATGTGTTAGAAATTAAACACATTATCTGAAGCCAAAAACAAAAACAATAAAAATAATAATAATAGATTTTTTCCTAGCTATGTTGTCATACTCTTAACTTAGGTCACGCATGGCAACTGAATGTTTTGTAGTCAACTTTGCCACAAAAATAAGTTTGTGTCTAATGATTGCATTCATATTTTTATTTTTATCCCTATTTATGGTGAACTATAATTTTGCCCGCAGCTTCACACGTGTCCAAGTGTCTTCCAATAAATGTAAGACAAAAACTATTACCGACAGTTTTCAGCTTCGTAGTTACTATATCAACACTCCTATAGGTTAATGTTGACCAAGGTCACTCCGATAATAATAAAAAAACCACATCCAAATCTGTTGAGTGGTTCTCGAGCCAACAGACAAATAGACAATAATTGAAAAAATATGTTGCCCCAGTACAGTATAAATAACCCATTTCATATAAAATTTCGATAAAACGTGTTAATGTACACACACGAATTTTCTACTTCGAGTATATACTTTATAATTAGTGTTGACAAATATCGCTAGCTAAGAAAAGACACTCACTATGCATGTAGGTACTAATTGAAAGTTTGTGCATCCGGTAGAGTCCGAGTGCAGCTAAAGCCTGATACTGAATAATTCATGAACAAGTAAAATATTCCGAGTGTTCCTTCCACCTCAACTTACTCAAAATACCGGGCATTTGGTTCTAGGGAGTAAGCAAGACAACATTATTGTTGGGTGAGGTAGAGTGAACTAGCTTTTAAGCGAACGGTATAAAGTCTTTAGGCAAAGTGGTACAGTTTGTTTATGCTTCTCGTTGTCCTCTAACTAGACCGGCATTGCACCGGCATTACAATGGAAGGGTCCGAGTTTTAGGGCCAGTATAGGCTGTATGGGTACTTCGGATTTAATGATAAGTTATGCATAGCCTGTCGACTAATGTTCCGCTGACGAACGTTCTGCTGATACACTTTATATTCCAGTCAAACTGTGAGTGCTTTTATGGAGGAGGTTAAAATAAGGGCCCGTTATTCCTGACATTGAGCACCTCATTTTACGTCAGGTAGAACTGAACTCTGTGACGTTTCATTATTGTTTACAATAGCGTGTTCTGAGCCGTAGCTGTTACAACAACCTAGACAACGCGCGCTCTCAAACATCGCTTAATTCTTTCAAATAACACAATTACGTTGAAATTAAAAGAAAGTATTCATTTATGTACGCAGTAAAGTACTTTTATTTAATTATCTGCATTTTTCATGCTATTTTTTGGTCATGTAAATTTCGTATAAAAAGAAAAAATCTTGAATAATCGACTAAATTGTTTTTTTTTTTTTCTATCTAGCAATGTGTACGGCATCGCAAACCGAACCGTAAAAATGTCTGCAGAAAGAATGTACATAAAACACTTATTTTTTTACAGACAAAATATCACAATTTTATTCCATAAAATTAATTTGAAAAGGAACAAGGCCGGGATAATTTCTCCTAAATGACGCACAGCGAGTTTGCTTACAGGTAACCTAGTGCAAAAGAGCCCATTGGGAGACGTTGTGCATTTGTTAATAAAATGTCGATGGTTGTGATTGTCGGCACTTGGTGGAACTTATTATACAATTACTGTAATTAATGGAACTTATTAATACATTTTTTAATAGTTTATATTCCACCGTGTATAGACGTTGTGCCCTTTCGCGATGTATTTATGTAACGTTCTATGATGGTTGTTCGTGCCAACGTGTAAATTAACTGGACTATTATGCTTGTATTACATTTGTAAGTAAGAAATTGGAAATAAAGGTATTTTTTTATACACATACATATATGTATAGTCATGTCATTAGATATTTATGCGGATACGTATGTATCAAAATATGTTACTGTCTTCTGAACTAGAGATTTTGCAGATTTATGTTTACTGGGAACACTTAGCAAAAAATTACAGTTTGAGATTATTATCAAGCTCATATTGTATTATTTAACACAGAATAAAATTTACTGCTTTGTCTTATCGTTGATATATATCCATTATATATCGGATTTTTGCTAAGCCTGGTTTCTACCTACTTGTGTAAGTCGTCAGTCGAATAAACAATATTCTATTGGGAAATATTTTCAGTATAATCATCATGTTATATTTTTTTTGTTTGGACGTGACCTGTCTTACGACCCGCTATAAAGAATGACGCGTTGACATGGGTGAGGAATAGTGCGGAATAATCATAATCTTTCAGATCTGCGCTATATAGATGTGGTAGCCATATCGTAGAATTTATTATTTCATGATCTGATCGAATACATCGTAAATGATAAAGATGTTTACTATGGACTTCCAACGAAAGGCGCGAGAAGCTAGGAGGAGCGTGTTAGGTTTGTGATCATAAATTCAGGAGCCGAGCAAAGCGGAGCGTAGTGAGGCGACCCCTTTAGTTTTTACAGACTTCATGATATTTGAAATGATCAATTCTACGATATGGCCACCTTCACCGCACTCTACTACACGAAACCATAATATTCCAAGACTCTTATTTACCGGTACTCCTTTCAAACTTTGCTGACTTGTTTCATAAACAAAGGAAACGAAAAGAAAACGAACACGAAAAATGTACTGTGTACTCGTTGTTATTGTCATGTTTTTCCGATCGCATGTTCAATTGGAAAGTTAATTTTGTGCTCCTGAAAACAAATTTCAATCAATGAACATTCGCGAGGCGAGGTAGAAAAACAACCATTAGATAAAGGGAAAGGGAGCGACTTCCTGGTGGTTCCGATGAGCGTGCAGTTTTTTTTACAAAATTCATTGTTTTTAGAGCACCGTACCTCAAGAGGAAAACACAGATTCCTTATAAGATCACTTTGTTGTCCGTCTATCTGTCTGTCCGTCCGTCCATCTGTCTGTCAAGACCCTTTATCTCGAGAACGCGTTTAGGTATCGAGTTGAAATTAAAACCATACACTAAAGTCTACAGTTTCTTGAAGCTGTGCAAAAATCAAACTTCCAAGTTAACGTTAAAAAAAGATACCACCGTTAATGACGCAAAAAACGTTTATTTCGACACTCTCTATTGAATAATTTAAAGGCTATTTTCCGTTGACCTAGAACTATGAAATTTGGCGAGAAATACCGTCTTGTACTACAAGTATAGGAAAAAATCTGAAAATTTTACATTTGTCATTAAATCATAGAAAAAATTTAGTCTTTAACGGAACTCTCGGTAGGCGAGTCTGATTCGTACTTGTCTGGTTTATTTTTAAATTACGTTATGCACTTTTTTAGCATTCCGTAAAAAAAATTACAGAAGCTGTTTGTATGTACATATCACAAATTCATTTATTTTGATCCAACAAACTTTCTGCTATCTATTAATAATTAATAGTTAATATGAAAACCCTACTGCAACAATTCAAGATTTAAAAAATCGTTGCCGTTTTTCCAAAGTTTTCTCCAGAAGCAAGACTTTTATGTTTTTTTAATTTTTTTTTTACTTCATGCATTTAAATATAAAACTTTAACGTTTCCGGAAACCCAAGGGCTGGGGCATACCTCGGACAACGCCTTAGTTTGGCAACTCTGCCACAAGACGGCGGCGATCTGGCAAACATATTTTTACTTATCATGTTAGGGGTTGGTAAGTATTTTAGTTTTTATTACTTTAATATTTTCAAGTATTTTAGGTTACCCACGAGTTATGTTATTTAAGTTTCTATTGTTATTTAAAACACAAATCATGCTTTCAAGGAATTTGCCTCACATACTCTAGGACCAAGAGTTCGGGTTGGCACAATACCACGTCAATATAGAGTGCAGAGAGCGATTGCATCCTTCCGTAACGGTTGGGGCAAGGTATGGATGGGCTGACGCCACAACATTTTAAAGATTTAATTTGCGGTACCACTAGAGATGCTGGCCAGACCCTCTGAGGAGGTGTCGCGCCTTATATATAAATTGGATGCTATCTAGTAAGGTGTGTGCAGGGTTACCATCCGTCCGGATTAGTCCAGACATGTCCGGAATTTTAGACTCTAGTCCAGACTTGTTCCGTATCTTCAATTTGTTCAGATTTTGGAATATGAGTAATAAAATTACATATTAAGTAATATCAAATGGTTCTTTAATCTTTATATTTTATCCTATCCTATTTATCCTACATGCGAGCGTCTGCTACTATGCCTATCATACCACTGTAACTGAGTAATGTTTCCATTTTGTGATTAAAAAGTCCGGACTTTTATCGAAATGTCACGTTTTTTGTCAGGACATTTCAAATTCCTAAATGTTAACCCTAGGTGTGTGTCAAAATACATCCTAATTGGTGCAAATTTATGAGCTTTAATGAAAATAGACGTGGGCATCAGGCCGATTGTGGTAGACCAGCCCTGTGATCTCAAAGATATGTGGCAAGCACTTACTGTCAGACCTAGAAAACAAATTTGAACCAATACCAAACAACTGGCTTTGGGACCAAGAGATGGTGCGAGGTGGGGCCGCCGCTTTGCTGTCACATATAAAAATAATTTTCCTGCCATACACCACAATACATAGGGCGATGAAACTTATTTTTACGAACAACCTATTACACTCCTCCGTTGGTTCTCAGCAAGGTAACCCACCAGAACCTTTAGTGTTCAGTCTAGCAATCCATCCACACATCGTGAATCTAAATTCTAAATTAAATGTCTGGGGCGAGGCTAATTCTATATTACTCAACCTAGAAAATATCATCAATAAAACTAGTGGGTTGGATCTTGTAACTTCTTCAAGTGTGAAAAATATTTGAATGGGTCACTGTCATCTCAAAAACTAGAAGACTAAAGCTAGAAGGTAGCAAAATTTTAACTTTAACACCGAATACTGAATATAATACGCATCGTCTTCTGGGTGCTCTCGTACTGGATGATTCATTCCTGGTTTCATCGAAAAACAGCTTTCGAGCTTATTTCATCTTAAGATACTGCCTCTTTGCTCCTTCATTTACATAATTATATGCTATTTTGTTCGTCTATTTGAAGAAAGACTTCTTTCCTTACAACATAAGACAATATAACATAATTCAGACAACCCTAACAGTTTTTTAATATTAGTTACTGGACCCAGGCAACTCTCCCTATCCAACATGGAAAGAGTTGCCTGGGTCCTGAGTATTCGAATTGTCTAGTGCAGCACTGCCAGTCTTCTTGTTTTGAGCAGACAGTAGAACAAACCCTTTGGTAAAATAGGGTCACTCAGTGATGTTGAGGTCGCGTGCTTTACTGACGCCAAAAACGCTTGGCAAACAACCACCGCACATAGGAGTATTTGAGCTTAAAAGCCGGACAAGGTTATACTAGGAGTTTTTTTGTGATGAAATTAAGATAACACTAAGTTGAAATGAAAACAAAGCGGTATTTAAAAAATACATTTTTCACCTAATTATGAAGAAAAAGTCATAGCTGTTTTGAAGACGTAGAAAAAAGTATTACATTATATTGAAAAATATGCAACAGCAGGAACGCTGTAGTCAGAGGTCACTTGCAGTGCCATCATCAGTCAGTGTCGTCATGATCATTGCATGGGTTTTCTTTCCTTAAAAATCTAAGGCTTCTTTTGAGAGAGCTTTATATTTTATCAGATATTTTTCTAATAATATATTGAAAAATATGCAACAGCAGGAACGCTGTAGTCAGAGGTCACTTGCAGTGCCATCATCAGTCAGTGTTGTCATCATCAATGCATGGGTTTTCTTTCCTTAAAAATCTAAGGCTTCTTTTGAGAGAGCTTTATATTTTATCAGATATTTTTCTAATAATATATTGAAAAATATGCAACAGCAGGAACGCTGTAGTCAGAGGTCACTTGCAGTGCCATCATCAGTCAGTGTCTTCATCATCATTGCATGGGTTTTCTTTCCTTAAAAATCTAAGGCTTCTTTTGAGAGAGCTTTATATTTTATCAGATATTTTTCTAATAATATATTGAAAAATATGCAACAGCAGGAACGCTGTAGTCAGAGGTCACTTGCAGTGCCATCATCAGTCAGTGTCGTCATCATCAATGCATGGGTTTTCTTTCCTTAAAAATCTAAGGCTTCTTTTGAGAGAGCTTTATATTTTATCAGATATTTTTCTAATAATATATTGAAAAATATGCAACAGCAGGAACGCTGTAGTCAGAGGTCACTTGCAGTGCCATCATCAGTCAGTGTCGTCATCATCAATGCATGGGTTTTCTTTCCTTAAAAATCTAAGGCTTCTTTTGAGAGAGCTTTATATTTTATCAGATATTTTTCTAATAATATATTGAAAAATATGCAACAGCAGGAACGCTGTAGTCAGAGGTCACTTGCAGTGCCATCATCAGTCAGTGTCGTCATCATCAATGCATGGGTTTTCTTTCCTTAAAAATCTAAGGCTTCTTTTGAGAGAGCTTTATATTTTATCAGATATTTTTCTAATAATATATTGAAAAATATGCAACAGCAGGAACGCTGTAGTCAGAGGTCACTTGCAGTGCCATCATCAGTCAGTGTCGTCATCATCAATGCATGGGTTTTCTTTCCTTAAAAATCTAAGGCTTCTTTTGAGAGAGCTTTATATTTTATCAGATATTTTTCTAATAATATATTGAAAAATATGCAACAGCAGGAACGCTGTAGTCAGAGGTCACTTGCAGTGCCATCATCAGTCAGTGTCGTCATCATCAATGCATGGGTTTTCTTTCCTTAAAAATCTAAGGCTTCTTTTGAGAGAGCTTTATATTTTATCAGATATTTTTCTAATAATATATTGAAAAATATGCAACAGCAGGAACGCTGTAGTCAGAGGTCACTTGCAGTGCCATCATCAGTCAGTGTCGTCATGATCATTGCATGGGTTTTCTTTCCTTAAAAATCTAAGGCTTCTTTTGAGAGAGCTTTATATTTTATCAGATATTTTTCTAATAATATATTGAAAAATATGCAACAGCAGGAACGCTGTAGTCAGAGGTCACTTGCAGTGCAATCATCAGTCAGTGTCGTCATGATCATTGCATGGGTTTTCTTTCCTTAAAAATCTAAGGCTTCTTTTGAGAGAGCTTTATATTTTATCAGATATTTTTCTAATAATATATTGAAAAATATGCAACAGCAGGAACGCTGTAGTCAGAGGTCACTTGCAGTGCCATCATCAGTCAGTGTCGTCATGATCATTGCATGGGTTTTCTTTCCTTAAAAATCTAAGGCTTCTTTTGAGAGAGCTTTATATTTTATCAGATATTTTTCTAATAATATATTGAAAAATATGCAACAGCAGGAACGCTGTAGTCAGAGGTCACTTGCAGTGCCATCATCAGTCAGTGTCGTCATGATCATTGCATGGGTTTTCTTTCCTTAAAAATCTAAGGCTTCTTTTGAGAGAGCTTTATATTTTATCAGATATTTTTCTAATAATATATTGAAAAATATGCAACAGCAGGAACGCTGTAGTCAGAGGTCACTTGCAGTGCCATCATCAGTCAGTGTCGTCATGATCATTGCATGGGTTTTCTTTCCTTAAAAATCTAAGGCTTCTTTTGAGAGAGCTTTATATTTTATCAGATATTTTTCTAATAATATATTGAAAAATATGCAACAGCAGGAACGCTGTAGTCAGAGGTCACTTGCAGTGCCATCATCAGTCAGTGTCGTCATCATCAATGCATGGGTTTTCTTTCCTTAAAAATCTAAGGCTTCTTTTGAGAGAGCTTTATATTTTATCAGATATTTTTCTAATAATATATTGAAAAATATGCAACAGCAGGAACGCTGTAGTCAGAGGTCACTTGCAGTGCCATCATCAGTCAGTGTCGTCATGATCATTGCATGGGTTTTCTTTCCTTAAAAATCTAAGGCTTCTTTTGAGAGAGCTTTATATTTTATCAGATATTTTTCTAATAATATATTGAAAAATATGCAACAGCAGGAACGCTGTAGTCAGAGGTCACTTGCAGTGCCATCATCAGTCAGTGTCGTCATGATCATTGCATGGGTTTTCTTTCCTTAAAAATCTAAGGCTTCTTTTGAGAGAGCTTTATATTTTATCAGATATTTTTCTAATAATATATTGAAAAATATGCAACAGCAGGAACGCTGTAGTCAGAGGTCACTTGCAGTGCCATCATCAGTCAGTGTCGTCATGATCATTGCATGGGTTTTCTTTCCTTAAAAATCTAAGGCTTCTTTTGAGAGAGCTTTATATTTTATCAGATATTTTTCTGATAATATAATAAAAAGTGGCAAGGTTCTCTTTATTATTTAGTTATATAGATCCTCAGCTTCATCGCTGCATAAAAATAACAGTGGAGTTCAAGGGAGTTCCTATACATAAAGCTTACCAAACATTTTTTCATTTGAAAATATTATATTTTTAAACCAACATATTATTTTCCTTAAGACCATGTTAAAAATAATACTATATAAGGTGTACCTTGCTTTTTTCAGCCATGATTTCATCTTTAAATTGAAAGTTTAAATTTAAATTGAAAAGAACCTCGAAAACTGTCATGATTTACAACTCAAAATGGCAATAAAAATACTTTTGTGCAGTCAAAATTCCCACTGAGATGGCCTTGGGCGAGAAGGGAGGATAAGGCGTAGTCGCTTTATAGTTTACCGGTTATTCGCCAATCCAGAATAACGTGGTAATAGACGTATCGATACTATTTGTGTTCAGGACACTGTCCGATTTTTGATCTCAAATACTGCAATGTGCTAATAAAGATATTCGGAACAGTCCGGTATCATAAAATCTCTTGAACAAGTTGTAAAGTAAATTGTAATGTTATTTAAGTTAATATTAACTATTTTCAATAAACGTTTTTTATGCGTTAGTTTTTATTTTAGGACTCAGGACTGTTAGTTGCTCAGTAATTTGTAGTTAAATTATTATAATGAGTAAGTTTTTGGATCCCTTTTCTAACTGGCATGCAAAGCCACGATGCTGTAACAGTTTTTGTTTCAAGGGAACCCCAAAAAATAAAGATTACGATCAAATCAATTTGCCATGTACAATGGTTACACACTCGTGGGTACGTCTTTGTATTTTACGGCGCGTTCAGGCACCAACCAAGTTCGATTCTTTTCACAACAAAGGCTCTACCGGTGATTGAGTTTCGAAGAGGGTTGCCACTTTTCCAGGTTATTCGTATGTTCGTAATTTCTAAATTGTTATACACACTACGAGAATCCAAACTTTTCCTAGTGAATTAAAATATATCCAATTAGGTACGCTTGATACACTTGACTAAAGGACTTGACTTTACTTGACGTAAGAAAGCGGAAATTGTTAGACAAGAAAACAAAGTTATTTATTCGTTTTAAATAACGACACAAGTTTACCTAAAAATAAAAACTTGAATAAGATCTTTTATTTAATCTAAATATATTTTTGTTTAGTTTTGTTTGTAAAATAATATTTTTTAGGTATACAACGTATTTAGTATTTGTTTTAATTTCGAGTAACCTTTTCGTTATTAAAGTGTTGTATGAAATAAGTAATTATAAGTGAGGTAAACTTGATTTTGAATTTATAATTCAATAATTGAATTTATATTTGTAAATTGTATATAAAACACTAAACGATTTATTAGGGGAAAAATAAATAAGGCAGCCTCAAACACCAATTGGAAGTACTTTCATTATTTAGATTTGAACGTAATTAAAAAAGAAGCGTTGAAATTGTGTGTCCTTCCTTTATACATTAATAAATTGTACAAACAATAATGTACACTCGGATAAAAATTTTAAAAATATAATGAATTTGAAGGTAAAAAAGCGGAACAATTTCGTTTGGTCGCGTAATGGGTCGGCCTTTACGCCATAATTCAGTTTATCACGAAAAAACAGATTTTTCACGAAAAAGTGGTTGTGCGATTTTACAGTGACATATTATACAAATGCGAGCTTATCCCTGAAAAGCGATTCCTTACAAAATACACAATTCTTTGTCCTACTTTCTATTCCTTTTAATAAACCTAGACAGGAAAAGCAAATTTTACTAGATTAAGTTAACATATTTAAGTGAACACAAAATATGTAATATAAATTTTTGAAATAAATATCATAATCTTAAAATCTAAACAAACGGTAACAAAATCTTAAAATGATGTAATAGGTTTTAACCTATGATAGACGACAAAAAAGTTAAACTTAAAATTTGAAGCAAAACCAAAACAGTTTTTTTATGATGTTAAGTTTACATCATACGAGTACCTACTTTATAATCGTACAAATAATAATTTTAATCGATAATAATAGACATAAATATCATTATCTTATATGTGAGCCAGAATAATTTATTAAATATAAAGATGACTTCCTATTTATTATACAGCCAAATATAGTGGAGACTCAATAATAAGTGCTCAGAAATAAGATTCATTAATATTTTTATGGAAATTCAAAAATTTCAATTTTGTGCCCCTACTCATACCCGTTGAACATTTTTATCTATAAAATGGATCTGCATGACGATCTTTACAGTATTCCAGTATTATTGTTGTTTCATTTCCAGAACAATAAAAAAAAAGTAGGCCATACCTTTTCTGCCAACCCTACTTTTAAATAGTTCTTTTTGTCTGGGAGATAACAATGAACTCATGTAAGTAAATATATTTTTGTAATTTTGTCTGTTTATTGAAGTTACGAAAAGAATAAAAACGTGACAAGTGAGTACTCTCATATCGCTGACGACAGCGGTTTATTATTTTACTTGTACTTCGGTGAAATTTTTTCTTCCATCCAAAGATTGTCTGGAAGGGATCGCTATAAGCAATAAGGCCACATTGGTTGTTATTTGATTATTTTGTTTCATCTTCTGTCATGGGCGTCGGAAGATGAAAGTCTAGGGGGGGGGCGACCTCTTTCAAATATCAACGGGATTTATAGTTGAAAAATAGAAAAACGTACTTTTATATTTTACTGTCCCATTCCGTTCCAAGGAGGGGGGGCAGCCCCCCCTAACCACCTCCCCTTCCGACACTGTTTCTTTCTGTGGTGTGCAAATAAAGTTATATTATACGTTTATTGTATTGTGTTGTTTATTGATTTTGTAACTAATAATATTTTTTCTTCAGTATTGCGGCTCAAGTGAAAAGGTGAGAAATTTTCTTTTTTTGCAGTTGCTTTAAACTTCAAGTTAAGGCAACTACTAATTATTATGATATAATTGTTATGTTAGTGTTAACATAAGGAACAGAGAACCACTTGTACTATTCCACGAATTTATTCATTTCCTGACCGATTTCGCCTTTATGGCATTTTCAAAAGATCAATTCTTAATATAATACAAGCTTTACATTAGAGCAATTAATTGAAGAGTGATAGTTTCATTGATTGCTCTTATGTAAGCTGTTTGTAGTATATAAATCTTTTGAAAATGCCATAAAGGCGAAATTGGTCAGGAATAAAAAGTAATTTTCTGTTCATTATGTATTCAAAGTTACACCAAATGCCAACAATCAACAGTATCAATATTAAGTTATTGGAATAACTAATAAAAATGAATGCTTACGAAGTCCGGAGCGAAGTAGATGGGGGTCCAAAATATTTCATATTGTTTGTAAATCTCCGATAAGTATTGGTACAACAGCTACTATAAATTCGAGTTCGAGTAATCTCTTTCCTAATGGTAGCGCATTGCACCGGTGAAGTTATTGACAAAGGTAAACACGACAGTACAGTACTCCCAAACTTATAATGCGCATACGAATCTTCGCCACTGCTCGGCAAAGTTCGTATTTCCCTACACTTTCTATGCAAGAGTAAGGTCACGTGGTACGTCCGGTCGCTCGGCTATAGATTTATATGCGCATTATAACTTTGGGAGCACCTGTACTTATTTTACCGCAACACGTATAAGTGGCCCTTCATCGCACCCACCTCATTTGCACTGTGTGAGCAACGATGAAACCTTAAATGCCTGAGTATTGAGACAGTAAAAACCCAAGAACATTTCAGAGCGAATTAAAATCAGACTTTTTACACGACCTTTTTACAATTTAAATTTTCATGTGCCGGTTAAAATTTTCATGCGAGTAATCTCAAATTTCCAAGGCCTAATTTAACATCTTTGAAACGTTTAATAAGGGCGAAAAATATAGTTAAAATCAGTCCTAATTCCAAGAAAACGATGATCAAAAAAAGCATGCCATACAAAAAAATATCAATGAATTTTAATCTTAAAATGAATATTTTTACAGTGCTACAATTTTTCATTTATTTACCAAACTTATACTATCATACATAACTAATAATTTAACTTTGATCCTTAATAGTTTGAATATTTACTGCAATTTTACTTAAATTTAATTAACTATCTAGATACCTACAAAAGCTATTTAAATACCTGCATAACAACCACTCATTTTAATTTATCAAGTTTAATGGTTAATTTTAAGAATAATTAATTTTAACATAATCATCTAATCCTAATCTTTTAGATGGTCAGTCAATATAATCAAACAAATAATATAAATTTTTCATAAAAATAGTGATATGGATAAGTTCCATTTCAACTTTCGATGAAATTAAATGAAATGGAGTTAATGGAATTAAATCTATTAGAAGGATATCAATTTGACTATAGGCTGTCCGAGATATCACGATATGGGTGGCAGTTCAAAGTTGACAGTTACATTGATGTACCCTAACGAAATTTAATCGATTTTTTTTCAGTATCGAGAAAGTTAACAAGGGCTATCGATTTTATATTTGATTGATCTTTGATTATCCAAACTATTTTTTTTTAGTTACTAAATTAGTTAAATTAAACGAACCAATAACTCCAGAGCTTGAGAGTTCAAAGATTTTTATTTTGTTTTTCTCAGAATTTCACCAATAACAAAACAAAAAATCAACAAAAACTGTAACAAACGTTAAAACAAATAGCACGTAAAGCAACCGCTACGAAAACACAAACCGCATACAAGATGTACTCATACTGACGCGAACATACATGATGGCCTTACCGATTCATCGATATATTTTCGATTATGTAGTGTCCGTACCTATGGGTTAGCGTTCCACGATCCACGCATCAAATAGCAAAAAGAAAAAAAAAAGTATTATTTACTGAATCTTTTATTCGTTAAATTTAACGAATACACTGAGATTTTTGTTCCGATTTATAGAGGCATTATTTATTGTGTTTTTGCAATAATTATTTACATTATTTCTAAAACCTATTATTTTCTTTTGTTTGTATGTAGTATGGTGTGAGTAGTACAGGTGAAACGGAAAATTACGAACTGTCACCCATATCATGATATCTCGGACAGCCTATAAGTGCAAGATAAGTTATTGTCATTTATTGTATGTATTAGAAATCAATGTCAGAGTTTGGCATAAAATTCTCAAACAATAAAAGGTTATTAAGAGCAAAACCATAAATATTGTCGATACTCGAATCGTTCATATCATACATCTATTATAGTAAGTATTATCCATGGCTCAATTCACATCAAACTTAATGTTGGGTCCGCCCTTTGATCATTTCCTTCTTCGTAGATACACTAAACATACATATTAGGTATACATATTTATTACGACACAAAATTAAATATAAGATTTAAGTCGATGTATTGACTGTATTTTGTATACTTTGTATATTATCTAAGATATGATTTCAAAGAAGCCAGAATATGCCTTTTACGAGTGTGTACGTTATTCCTTTTATTTTATTTTGATAATGACATTTATTTGACATGAAAAACGACCAAGAAAGAAGATGAAGGATATCAGTCAACAACTAGGCCAATGAATTTACGAAAGTGCCCTGCTTTTTATTAATATTCGCAGCCATTTTGTAGTTGTGCCGCTGGTAAATAGACAGTCTATTTACATTTAATTGTTTTTGGTTTACGTATTATATTATTTCTTTATATTTTATTATTTTTATGGTTATTTATTAGTGTGTTGTATAATATTTATCGTAATTTAAGTATTTGTACGTACAGTGTTATAATTTGTGTAACTATATTTATTTTTTAGATTAGTAATATACAGTATTTTTATGATTATTTCTTATATTGTACACCGCCTTTCACGTTTTTTTCCTACAATTAATTTCCATCCAAAGGTTGTCTGGAAGAAATCGCTATAAGCGATAAGGCCGGCATTTGTTACCTTATTTTATTTGGTGCGCAATAAAGAGTATTTGTCTTGTCTTGTCTATTGACCAAATCAGTAAATTACCAATTTTGAAATTTAACATACAAAACTCAAATTCAAAAAATCTGCTAAGGAAGTCCTTTATATTTAGAAATCCCAGAAAGCAATAAAAATAATTGTATTGTAAGAAACGGTTTATTTATTTTTATTTTATTAAAATATTTCATCCGTCATGGAACTGTTAACTTTATTAATCGGCTTTTTTAACTGTAGTTACAAAGTCTTTAGGAATATATATTTTTAAATCAACAAAACAAATGTTAGAAAAACAACTCCTTCAAAGTTGTGTAAGGAGTTCAGTTTCAGAACTCACTTCATTTGAAGAGGTAAAAAGCTACAAGGAGCTCCAAATCCTTGAGAGATAAAAGTTTGTAGCAAAAAGTAATTTTTCACCTTTAAGTCCGTTTAGACTTTGTATCTTTTTTTAGGGTTCCGTACCCAAAGTGTGACCAACGGGACCCTATTACTAAGACTCCGCTGTCCGTCCATCCGTTCGTCCGTCCGTCTGTCACCAGGCTGTATCTCATGAACCATGATAGTTAGACAGTTGAAATTTTTACAGATGATGCATTTCTGTTGCCGCTATAACAACAAATACTAAAAAATAGAATAAAATAAATACTAAAGGGGGCTCCCATACAACAAATGTAATTTTTTTGCTCGTTTTTGTTCGGTATTGATAACGGCAACAGGTAGACGCTTGAAATATTCACAGAATATTTAGTAGTATATTCACTTTAAAAATAAATAATTTTATTAAATCAAAACGAATATTTAAGGATGGGCTCACATTCAACAAACGTTATTTTTTTGCCTTTTCTATTGATAACGGTACGGAACCCTTCGTGCGCGAGTCCTACTCAAACTTGGCCGGTTTTTTTGTAATGCAGACGCACATTTATTCATATTTTTTATCGGTTATGGCATTTTAAGGAGTAGCTTATAGTCAAATATAAATTATATGCATTTCTCTGCAATAAACAATGACATTTTTTGTATTTTTTGGCCCAATTATAATTGAACACGTATCTTTTTGTGAATCCTGATGGAATATCCAAACTTATCACCGGAAACGTGACGTGGTTACACAACACATTTCTTTTTTTTTATTACTTAAAGGATACAGGAAAAGAAGGGAGCTTATGGATATAAGAAAACCGGACAAGTGCAAGTCGGACTCGCCCAATGCGGATTTCGTACAAATTAGTAAGAGTTTAAAGGGGTTTTCCCATTTTGTCTGTTTTGAATTTAATTATAAACTAATAAATAAAAAATATTAAATTTTGTAAAAAATATATGTCATATTTCACTCTTTGATCTTAATATTTCGGCTGTCAGAAACACGATTACTCACATTAGGCTCGATCCAATTAAATCGCAAAGATAGGTCTAAACTTTGAGCTAAATATCATGTAATTTCAGCTATATTAAGTTTTGGACACTAAAAGTTATACTAAAATAAACCTCGTGAAAAGTGAGATATAAAACGGCCGTCAACGTCATATTAAAAACCCATCCCTCTTATCCCAACATAATAAATAAAAACACATCGAAACTGCAAATTTCTTGACCGGTCCGCTTTCGCTGAGCAGGATAAAAAAGTGTAAAATGACAGCGTTGAAGCAGGACAGATTTCTCTGGATTACCTTAAAAAAATCTACACAAAGATTTGGTCACACGCACAATTATGGCCGTGCATACCGTTGCTTAGCCTCGATGTTTTTTTAATGATTTAACTACAAATGTATAGTTTTATGATTTTTTCCTATACTTGTAGTATTAGACAGTATTATTGTCAAATTTCACAGTTCTAGGTCATCGGGAAATACCCTATAAATTTTGATTCCCTTGAGAGAGTCGAAACATACGTTTTTTGCAGCATAAACGGCCGTATCTTTTTTTCACGTTAACCTAGAAGTTTGATTTTTTCAAAGCTTCAAGAGATTGTAAACTTGAGTATATCCTTTTAATTTCAACTCGATACCTTTACGCGTTCCCGAGATAAAGGACTTGACAGACAGACAGACGGACAGACGGACAACAAAGTGATTCCTGTAAGGTTTCCGTTTTTTCCTTTTGAGGTACGGAACCCTAAAAATGAGTGCATGCAGATCACCAGTAGATTATTCAACCTTTACGGTACCGAAATAAAAACTGCCAAGTAGGTATGAACCAATTTTGTTACAATCCTCGATTCAAAAACACTCTAACAGGGAAATTGTATGGAAGAAAAACGGTCAAGTACGAGTAGGACTCGGGCCCTGAAGGTCCCGTACGTACTGTTTAAAACACAAACTTATAAAACTTGCAGTTATTAGAACCAATTTGACAGTTCCATTCTATAAAACTCTGTGAAGCCTAGGGGTCTATTTAAGTTGGACAACTATATCTTCATGGGTAATTTTCTTAATTCTTCCTATGATATAAGATATAAGACCTAGCTATAAACGGATTTCAAGTTTGTACATCAACTGGAATTGCCCTATTAAATTTTTATGGTAAGGAAATTTGTATGAAATTGTTTATGTAAAGAGCAATAACTATTTTGGATTTTCAAACAGCATCATGGGACTGTAGGATTTTGTAGGAGGTATCAGTTTCAGCTTGATATCTTTCACGGGTCCTGAGCAAGTGGGTCTTAACAGACGGACAGAAAGACAGACAGACGGACAAAAGAGTGATGTTATAAGATTTCCGTTTTTTAGTTTGAGTTACGGAACACTAAAAATGAACTTAATGACTTTTTCTAAAAAGCTTGCTGTCGATGTGCGCCTTCTTTCCATGTGGCCGTCATTTTAAATGAAAACATATACCTATATATTTAAATCGACAATTCAGTCAAAGATTCTTACTCGTATTAAAGTATTATGTAAAACACAACTAATAAAAAACTTGTCAAAGACACATTCGAGAAAAGAAAGGGGGACATGGAAGCATCACTTTTAAATCTACAACGAGCTAAGGCAAATAGTGGTAGACATATACTTAAGTAAATAAAAACACAATCGAACCTACAGCTACAAACTAATACTGTAATTTAAACATTTTCAGAACTAATTCCATCTCGTTTTTTCTTGCCAAATATTTTTAAAGGTCGCCATCGTACAAATTGATTTTCGAAGACTCCCACGGGAAATGGTCCATCAGAAACTGGCTGATGATGCCACTGCGTTTTACGAACGCCTCATCCTATTTCTCACTTCTCTTAAAACATTTAATAAAATCAAACCAACAACACATCTAAAATCCATATTTAACGAATTCGTCACTTAGGAAAGTAAGTTATATATTTGTTTGTTAAATTTGATATACGAGCGCTACCTTTACAAGCTCATCATGCCTCCTTTATAAAGCTCTTTCAGTTTAACTCATATATCATCCAACAAAGTCAGTTCCTATAAAAGAAAATGAAAAAGGTGCGTTGTGCTCTTATCCATTATAAAATACATTTCCCCGAGGAACTAAAATACAAAACCGAGGTTTTATAACAAAGGGAATGGTACTCTTACATATAAAGAAGATTTTGTTAGTTACAAGCTACGAAACAAGAAGCGGCATTTTATTTTACGATAGGAACACTACTTGGGAACGCAAACATTGTACATAGAAAGGAGCACGGACGCGCCGCGGCGTCAGACCAGACGGACAAAAAGCGTCCCCTATCTACACACAAAGTAACCATTGGATGTAGTTTGCGGAACCCTCTCTGCTTACGTCATTCGCGATATCCACGCAGCTGCCGCTTTATTACAAAAAGAATCATCCTCAGAAGCTATTTGGGGCCCGTCGACAGATAATGAATTTCACAGACTGGCCAGCTCGTTTAGCCCTATTGTCGAAAACACGTCAGTACCAGACTGGTTATGGATTCTAAAGAGATTCAATATGGGACGCTAAGCAAGGGTTTCAACAAAAGAGCTTAGTCAAAAGAAAGGAGAATAAAGCGCACGTGCTACGAAATGAATTTTTCGAATGAAATTAAACTTTACTTTGATGTGTTCAATCAAATTGCGCATCCAATGTTTAAAGTTCGCTTAAATAAAGCAATACAGAATTTATTTATACCTATAATATCCCATTAATACCGAGTACTTGAATGATGAAATAAAATTATTAAACAAATATTTTTAATGGTTAATTACATAACACAAAAAACATATCGTCACGACATGAATCCCCGAGGGGTGTCAGAGGTGTTCCCGAGTGTGAACTGACACGCCCGGTACACCCGCATTTCACCGACGATTACTAACTCCCAACGTCGTGATGGGTGGTGAGTCTTATCGCCGTACTTGGGGCACAATTACATGATTTTTAGGGCATGCAGGTTTCCTCACGATGTTTTCCTACACCGTTCAGCAAGTGGTATGTATTAGGTAAGAACACAAATACTATGCACATAAATTCCGAAAAACTCATTGGTGCATGTCTGACCGGGCATCGAACCTGGGTCTCAAGATTATTGTTAAATTAACAATATGTTAAATTAACCCTAAAAATGAAAATTTGGTACCATTTATTACAACAATAATACTAATACTAAAGCTTCAATGAGTAATTCGCAACATTTTATCTTTTCAATCTTCTAATAAATGAAATCGGTCGACCAAATAAACGGAGTTAAGCTTAAGCATTGAATGTTACTCATAAAATCTGGCCGATATATTAAAAAAATATAAATTTTCAAGTAACAACACTTACATATTTTAAAACCTTACTTGTCGTTATCAAACAACATTTATTTGATTTATGTACATTTGTAAATGACAAAAACAATTTAAATATTACCAACATCTACATGTACATCTTCTACACTTCTACATCTACAATTTTACACTATTATGTAAAGAGGAAAGATTTGTTTGTTTGTTTGAAACTACTGAACCGTTTATAAAAATTATTTATTTTGTAAAAAGCTACCCTATTTTTGAGTAACAAAGGCTAATTTTATTTTAATAAAAGTATGTTTTCAGTTTAAAATTCAATATTTGTAAACCATGTCGGGAGAAAAAAACGCTGCTTAGCTGCTTTATCGGCGTGCCTTGACCAAATGGTTAGTTATTCGTGATAAAACCAGTTGTTTTTCCATACGAGGAAACTGTATCAGTTTAATCTGACTAAAGATTTCCATCTACAACGAAACAAAAAACATGGTGACTAAGGTCTGCTGATGGGACTGGGAGGTGGGTACGGGATCTCCTCAACGGACAACAGCAGACCCCTCGTGTTTGGGCTTATTTGATTAGTATTTATTAGCACTTTGGTAAAACATGGTGACCAAGGTCTGCTGACGGGACTGAAAGGTGGGTACGGAATCTCCTCAACGGACAACAACAGCCCCTTCGACTTTGGGCTTATTTGATTGGTCTTTATTAGCACTTTGGTAAAACATGGTGACCAAGGTCTGCTGATGGGACTGGAAGGTGAGTACGGGATCTCCTCAACGGACAACAGCAGACCCCTCGAGTTTGGGCTTATTTCATTGGAATTTATTAGCGAAACCGGTAGAACATGGTGACCAAGGTCTGCTGATGACTGGAAGGTGGGAACGGGATCTCCTTAATGGACAACAGTAGACCCCTCGAATTTGGGCTTATTTGATTGGTATTTATTAGCACTTTGGTAAAACATGGTAACCAGGGTCTGATGATGGGACTGGAAGATCGGTACGGGATCTCCCCAACGGACAACAGCAGACCCTTCGAATTTGGGCTTATTTGATTGGTATTTAATAACACTTTTGAAAAGGGACCTGGAGGCATTGGAAGCGGTTTTATGGGTTTTGGGTGATCTTGATTCTTTGGAATTTTAGCCTTATTTTTTACGAAACAGATTTAATTTTAATGAAATAGTTTTAAATATTTATTATTTTTATGTCCCAAGTATACAAGTCAGTTTATATACGTCTCCGACTAAATTTTAAACTCGTTTTATTTGAAATCAATTATTTTTCCTCCGGGACCCTTTTCGCGTGACCACTCGCAAATATTGTAGTGGTTTATGAAACTCGTACATAAAAAGGTTATTTAAACACGAGTGTCAGTTAGTGTTTTAAGACCTAGTTATGTATAGTTTCATACACTACTTTATATTAACTCATGCCCTACCACCTATTTTCATAATAATCTTGACAAAATTTGTCATTTGCAATTTTTGATTTTTCTTGTAAAAGTTTGTTCTAAAAGTTTTCGTAATTTCCGTCGTTATTTCCAGAATGTCAGGTGGAGTCAAACTATCATCACCATCACTGCTGTTAGTAATTTTAGGGCAAAATAATACTTTTGATTTGACCCATAAAACCACAGTAAATAGTGATTTCCAGGTAAGCTATGGTGCCAAAATCCAACAGTTCACCACGCATGTGTACGCGTTGCGTGCGCCGGCAGCCATAGACAATGCAGGCCGAAAATAGACTGAATTGTGACCTTTTTTGTCACGCAGCAATATTATTTAGTACGTGTTAGAGAATATTATATCATAATCTCATTGGTATTTGATATTAAACCTCAGACATGGCTGTATGGGCTAAGCTCCCTATGCTTTCCTATGTATAACATGTACTATAATCTCAGAAAAAAGCTTTTTGTAGCATTATGTTGTTCAGAGACCTGTACAATAATTGTTTTTGTGATTTAGAGACGTTTGTGAAACATATTTTTCTTTATGCCAGTAGTTTTGAGTTCGTAATGAGTATTTTACGATATGAGGTTAGATAAAAAATATAACAACTTAGCGATACTTCTGAGGCCGTTATCTGTCGGAGAAATTATGAGATTTCTTGAGGGCTTGTATTGGGTCTTTGAACGGTTTTTGTTTTAATATGCTTATTAAATTCTTATCTGATCAATGTAAAACTTGGACACGTGTTTTTTCATACCTTTGTCTTTCCGTTGTCAAGTCAGTTACCTAATTGGACACATTTCGCTCGATAGATTTTATTTTTAAAAATGATGCCTTTTATGTTATTATTTCGTTTTTATGTCTAAACGGCTTGAGTTTCATGTCTGAAATTACTGCTATAACAAGAAAACATGGTTTATTTTCCGATGTCAGGTTGAAAAACTCCAACATCAAATACTTTTTCGTAAAATCCAGGAAAACCTCTAAAATTCACTGATTTTGCGTGCCGTCAGCGCGCGAAGCGAGGATTCTAAAGTAGACTGTCTTACAACATACTGAAGTCCAAAATCGCTTAGTAAGAATATCGTGCACCAGGAGTAAGGCCTTAACAGCACTATGGAGCGGTAGACTTCTGTAGAGGTATTAGTTTCAACTTGATATCTCTAATAGGACCCGAGAATAAGGGTCTTCACAGACGGGCAGACATACGTACAACAATGTGATGCTATAGGGGTTTCGTTTTTTCACTTAGTAGTACGAAACCCTAAAAATACAAGAAAAATTATAATAAAAAAATATTAATTTTCGAAATATATTTCGGCCCACTATGGGGCCGGCATCACTCGAATACTTTTAAGTCATTTTAAGTATTCGACTGATGCCGGCCCCATAGTGGGCCGAAATATATTTCGAAAATTAATATTTTTTTATTATTAATACAAGTTAAAGGAAACTAAAGGCTTTATATAGCTAAATTATATATATTTATTTCAAGAAAAATTATAGTAATTTATAGGTGAAACGACGAATGGTGTTGTTGTCCAATTGTTCTGGTTCTGATTGGCACCATTATTTTTGTAGTTAGTCATCCTTTAGCCCGTGAAATTCTATCCACTTCAAATAAGATTTTTAGGTCTAATGGTTTGGAAATTAGAAGGTGATTTCATTCATAAGTGTTGTTAAGCAAATAAATTTTAACTATACTCGAACAAAGCTAAGCTAAGCAAAGGTAAATCAAAGCTTTTGATACAGTCATTTATGTACATTGTGCGTCGTATTGATGTGGACTATTGATGTTTTGTGACGGTTCATTGAAATTCAAAGTGAGATTTTAAATAAAAGTCGTGTCGGGACGTATAGAGCGGTGAAGCTTGAAGTCAGCACCTAGGGGGCAGCGGGGTGAGGGATAAGCGGGGAGACAGGAACGCAGTCTTTGGGAATCTGTTCAAAAAATAACGTGGAACAGTCAAAATTTAAATCACCAATCAATTACTTCTTCTAGCTCAACATAATTTAGTGGATACAATTTAAAAGTGCCTTGCTGCTTAATTTATGAATAATCTCATTTGTTTGATAAATGATAGCAATAAAAGTTAGACACTCCAAGATTTTGCTTATAGTTTCAAACCTATATAAAACATAATACTCGAACATTTAAAGCATGTTTTATTTATAAAGCCGAATTGTTAGTAGAAACGTTTTTATGATCTTTTTTAAACATACATTACGTTTCGTTAATTCTGGAACCAGTCTGAATAATATAAAAAATCACAAGTGCTAAAAATGAACATTACAGTTTTTTCACACTAATGTCAGTCTTCTTGGTACGAGAACTGATAAAAATCACAATGGAGAAGCTTGAGGCAATTTTTCTCACAGTTTTGTTAGTAAATACAACAACTTTTGCACCATGAAAGCCTAAACGAAGTCTTTACTAGCGCCAATGTACCTGCCATCTTACAGCTCCTAGGCATTTGCCGTGACGATGGCAAAGAAGCCTGATGGGATGACTTTCTTGGCAAGAAAAAATGGCAGGTTGTGTGGGACGTGACGTATGCTGATACATTCACCCCGTCCGACCTACAAGCGACCTCGGCCAAAGCTGGTTCGGCTGTGCAATCAGTGGCGTAGCTACTGTAGGGCCGGGTGGTGCAGTGCACCAGGGCCCCGGAGCTCAGCGGGCCCTGGAGCACTAATTTTGAAGGCCAATATAAGTTCAAGCTACGTGGAAAGAGGGGGCGATGGCCCAATTCTTTCTCTATGTACCAAGGCCCTTGTACACCTAACTACGCCACTGTGTGCAATCAGTCCCTAAGAGAGAGCTACATATTTTGGGTTGGCTATAGACATCCGGTACTTGATTTTAATCATGATTTAAATTTAGGGGGATTATCTGCCTTTAGTTCAACACTTTTCCGCTGTTTTTTATTACCGGGAAAGATTGTTTAATTATTTACGATAAAAAATAAAATATACAAAATATGCGTATTACGGAACGAAATTCTGTCAATTTGGTTTAGTGTCAAGAGGTTAGTTGTCAAAAACTGATAAAAATGTGTGAAAAGAAACGCAACAGGGGTTGGCTAGCGGCCATTTTTATTTGAGCGCATCTATCATTCCGTTTCTCTTGTAGTCATGCGATTGTAATTCAGAATTCCTTCGCGAAATCGGTGAGAGTGTAGAAGTCCAACACGGTACTGTAGCAGTGATTAGGCTAGCGAAGCCAGCCTTATAGCTTGTCCATAGAGTGTATATAAAAAATCAGAGGCGTCGAAGGAGCGCGCCAGCAGCGTGCGGTGAGGAGCAGACATGGACGAATGAGCCGGAGCTAGCTGAGGCTGGTCGCCGAAGGTGACCAAAAAGCTGAAGCGGCGACGACGAGTGAGGACATCTGTGACGAATTGCACGGTATTAGGTGCCACGTTCTGAGCGCCGGAGCCGATGCAAAAATTACACAAAATGTGAGGTTATGATTTTACAACAAATTGTTATTGACAGACCTTTAGATTTTTATTGGAGGGACTTCAGGGAACATTCCTCCATCCTCCTCAACCCCCAACTCCCGGTTTCCTCCTTCCCTTTAAAGTTTTTAGGGACAAAAAAGTGAGGTTATAAATATTTTTTATAAAGTTTCTTGTATATACCAGATTGTAGTAGTTATTATTCTAAGCATATGTCCAAAATATAAATGCATCTAAGATCCATCCCGATTGTTGTAATTGTAGGTAAAAGAAAAATTCCAATTGGTCGATTCTACGAACCTGCCAGGCCGAACTAAATATGCATTTTTTATTAACTTGAAATTGATATTTAGAAGAAGATTTTACTATTCCATACATTAATCTGATAGATCCATTCCGATTATTTGGGACTTTAAGCTGCTAGAAATGCTAAAACCGTATTTTTTCCGTTGGTTTAATCAAAATTTATAATGAGTTATAGTTTTATTCCTTTAAACACATACTGGGCGTCTCTAAAGGTATTATATAGGTATTATGGTAATAATAATAATAACAATAAACTTTTATGTTTTCAAAAACGCAATGGTAAAACTAAATACATACAGTGCACTCCAAACAACATTGTTGTTTATCGGGGCGAACACGCTCAGAAAAGTAAGTACCTACCTATATTTATTAACATTCTAAGTGCAACTTATGCTTGGTACATATGTTACAAAATTGCGACAAATTGTTTTTAAGCAAGACATTTCGAGATCTAAATTCAGCTTAAAATATTTTATTGAATCCTGTATACTGTTGAAAATTTTTGGAATAATATATTCTTTTGTGCACGTTTTCCATATAGGTACATTAATTGTTCTAATACTCTAACGAGCGCTGCAAAAATAAAAGTCCTATTGTAAGGATAGCAAATTTCGCTCAAAGTACTAAAATCAAGCATTCCAAGCTTAACATGAATACCGTTGTGGCAAATAGGGTAGGATTTGGTTGAAGGGAAAAGATTATGAGACCATACAAACCCTTTCCTTTTCCCGGGCAAAGTTTGCCTGTTACGAACAAATTGTTATCGTGCTTAAGCGAATTTCGTCCTTGACTTGAAATGAGGTAGCTAACCTACTTATTTTATTTCTAACTAAATGTTGTAATTTGAACTTTTAAACGTTTATGGAAATGCTGATTATGTGTGTATACTGAAGTAATTATTTTACTAGGTTTGTTTTGTTTAATGAGTTTGCCAAAGGCCACTGTACGAACAAATACCAACTTTTGCGAGGTAACTTTTATTTAATAATTATAATACTGAAAGCCCAATTAGCTAAAATAAACGATAAAGCTACTTAAATTTGTTACTCATAAAATTATAAGTAATATCATTTTGAACTGAGATTTTGAATGAAGCCCCAAAATCGAATAAATTACTTTATACTTTCCTCCTTCTTAAATATTTTTTATTTACAATTTGACAAACCGGGGTACAGAAATTATAAATTTATATTTGTTTTTCATTATCTACGTTTTTAGGGGTAGCTCTAAGCTTTTATAGTTTATATTTTTTTATTGTCTTTCTATTATGGAGCATTTGAAAACTGCAGCAGATAAGAAGCTCAAAATTATTTTTGTTAAAAAAATTCAAAACAATAGAAGTAGTAGTTTAGAATCGTAGAATCCAATAGAGAACCCGCGATACAAACGAAAATTTGATTATTTAGAATTATTTTGATAATAACTAATCTCTTATTCGAAACAAATTATTCATAACCCATTTAAATCACGTCTATTTCGTAAATATAATATAACTAATACGTTCGGAATTTTAAAGTTTTTAAGATGCGTTACAGAAAACAACAAAAAACTTCAAATATCAAAAAAGCATTCAAAATAACGATGTGAAATGTGTTTCGATTAAAGTTGCTGTTCCGTAGTCAACACTATCACAAAATTAAGGTTTTGTCTTGGACAATCGTTATTGGAATCTTTTTGGCGAATATTTGAGATTATTTTCAAAAAAATTAAACTGAGGTATGTTTGTTCATCTCATTGTTCCATATCTACAAAAAACCTGGAAATATATTTTTCTTTAACACCAACTACCGATTAACTACCAATTTACAAGCTTTAACTGTAACTGTAAAGTAAAATTATAGATTTACCGAGTAATTACTGACTAAAGTCCAAAACTAACCATTATTAGAGTTCCGACTGTTACTGCAAAAACTTATAATTTCCTGTAATTCCGTAAATTACAGTACCTTACATAACAAAATCACAGATTTTATTCCTCCAAGAAGAAATAAAATACAGAATTAGATTCCTTAGGGCTTTAGACTTTTTGTTCGTCTATTTGTACGCTCATGTGTTTAAAAACTTAAGAAACATGCCTAATGGTGCTATGTATAGTTTCATTATAATATATAATTGGCTTGTAGCAATAAGTTTTTTTTTATTTAAATAACATCAAGTTTGTATAAAACTTTACAAAACTATTGGTACTCTTTAGGGCGAAAATTCGCAAAATGTTTGTATTACTTGGAAAAAATCGGTCAGTTTAAAAAGAGAGTTATGAATACAGATTTATTTTAATCTTTTAACATTTTTTCTTTCTATTTGGGATTGCTAATTATAATAATAAAAAACAATCCTACTCTGCAGCCATCGCATTTGTAACAACCACAGTGCACTAAAAATCACCATAACAAAATTCACAATGCTTTCTATAGACGAAACTACCCAAACCACTTTCTCCAAAAACACTTACACTACAGACCACGCTTTCATAGACAAACAAGGAACATATAAACACATCCAATCAAACACGTCTAATCACCACATACTTACTTCCACGGCAATCAATCACAAGCTCAAAACAATCATCAAAGAATCTCATCCTATTCTCAGACAACACAACGAAAACAGACAACTACTACCTACTAATCAACAAATCTGTTGCAGACAGAACCCAAACCCCAGACACGTACTCAGCAAAACAAACATAAAACAATTCATCAATCTCACCAACTCATCATCTGGGACATCTCCTTGCTGACAGTATCGGTGCAAACGTGTCCAATTATCAACACAGTCACCAAACAACAAACACATACAAAACATGACCAAGTAGATCATGCAAAACTAGCGACTGCATCTACTTACTGGAATGCCGTCATTGCCCGGTATTCTTGGTAGGTGAGACCAAAAACCCGATACACAAATGGATGAATCAACACCAGCACATTATTTCCATCCCTACACACACACACGATTCCATAATCTGACCTTTATTGACTGTTTCACCCTAGGTATCATTAAATCATTTACACCTCCAATAACTGACATCGAATTAAGGACATTGGAGACGTCATTTATTTATGGCCATTTGGAGTTCATTATGGACCTGGACTAAATAAACAACACTAACTGACGGACATGAATTGACCTGACTAAACTGATTACTTAACAAACAACCATTTTTATAAATAAATAAACAGGTTGTTAGGGAAAGTACTTCGTTCCTTTAAACCGCGTGTGCTATAGGTATAGCAAAGTATGTTAAGAGTGCTTTTTAAAATAATAAAAGAAATAATTTATTTTTTAAACTTTATATTAAAATGTTTAACCCTAGTTAAGAACGCAATAGATAGATTAAAATATTATAATTATAAATACTAAATATTATATTTTGTTTTAAATATTTTCATTAATTAACAATTTAAAAAATATCAATGCTTCAAACGAAATATATTATTTTAAATAAAAAAATATTAATGGTCTTAACATACTTTGTTATACCCATAGCACCCGTGGTTTAAAGGAACGAAGTACTTTTCCTAACACCCTGCTTATAAATATATCGTCACTGCATGAATCCTCAGGGGGTGTCAGAGGTGTTCCGGGTGTGAACTGTGAAATGCAAGTCATAGTCCACACTCGTTACACCTGCGTTTCATCGACGATTTTTACGTCCCAACGTGATGGGTGGTGAGCCCTATCGCCGTTCTTCGGGCACAAATACATGCTTTTTACGGCATGCAGGTTTCCTCATGATGTTTTCCTTCACCTTTCAGCAAGTGGTGATTATTAAATACTCTGCACAAAAATTCCGAAAAACTCATTATAAACTTACATCAGATCAAAATTTACAGTTTTTATTTTACATAATATTTCACGATTGAAGCACTCTGAGCAACAACGACAGATAGTAACAAACACAACTCCTTTCTAAAAAAAGTTGGTGATTTATTTTGTCAATAGATTTCAGTGTTTTTTACGTTATACAAGTATAGTTCGAGAAGGTATTTAACTTTTCTATGGAACAGCTGATTTTGTTTACGCGATTTCAGGGTTGGCCCCATTGTAAAAATTCATATTGATGGGTAGAACACCCCATTTAAAGGAAAATGGATGTCATCAAATAAGTGATTATATTTTCCATTCGCCTGATGGCGACCGACGACGACTGACGAGTCGAAATATACCGCATTTGATTGATTGTATATTTTTTGCATTTATTTATTAAAAACTCAATTTACTAAAACCATAAGAAACAAAACACATTTTAACATTATATATTTCAGGGTATCACTGACGATACCGTGGGCCAAAATATATCGGGTTAAAATATGTTTTATTTTTTATTATAATAATATTTAACTTTTCCAGGTATAATAGTTATGAGTTAAATGGGTTGTAGTGAATTTATTCTATTTAATATTAGAGACTCTTTACCTATGACCTATTTCTAACGATGTTTTAGCGTTAAGGCCCAAAGGTAGTAAAATTATCCCAATATTTTTCTATCCCCTAAATATTAAATGAGATTTTGCCCTGAAAGGATTTCGGGTTGTTACAAAGAAACAACATCTTTTTTCTCCTGCAACGTGTTTTTTCCTATCTTGGTATGTACACACTTACTATTCTCGAACAAAACTTTCTAATATTTCAATTGTTAGTTTTTATTATTATTAATGAACACACAGAAATAATATAAAGTAAAATGTGCTATATTTCGACCCCTCAGTGGGGTCGTCATCAGGCGAATGAAAAATAAAATTATGACATATACATGAAACGTAAAAAACACTGACATCTATTGACATAATTAATTATAAACTTTTTAGAAAGGAGTTGTTAATAGCTGTTGTAGTTGCTCAGAGTGCTCCTATCGTGAAATTATAAATAATATAATAAAATAACTGTAAATTTAGATTTCATGTAAGTTTATTAAAAATTGTCGTTTGCTAAGTAGTCAGATTAGTCAAGTGAAGTCGTGTCGGTCTGTTAGTGTTTTTTATTCAGTCCATGTCCATAATGAGCCCCAAGTGACCATATAAATGATGTCTCCCAGTATATTTCAATCAACCGTAATAATAAGTTTGGGAATGTTATATACTAAGTAGTTTAAAATAATATTTGCGTCTAAAAAATACAATATTTACTTTGATATACGTGCATGCGTCTAGCTAGACCTGAGGTGTATTAACCAAATTAGTTTTCATCCAACTGGACCCAAGAGAAATCAGTAAATTTTCCAGCTTGGAAGCAGTGTGTATCATCATTATCCCTTCAGGCATCGAAATTAAGAAAATACTAATAGATTTTATGTTTATGAAACAACATGTTAACTAATGGTTTAGATTAGACTTGGATATGAGTTATCCCACTTATATATATGTACCGGGTGTTGTTACGTTGTCAGATTTTATTATCTTATTTTTATAGTGAATTTTCTTGGATATATGAACAATTTTTCTCAAAGTTTTTTCATATAATTTGTAGTATTTGGTGAGGGTGCTGTTATTGGTTTGCGTGACAAGACGTTTTAATAAACGTTTATTTTTACAAGAAATTAATAAGCCTTTTGTTAGCTACGTATTTTTCTTTTTCTTTTTTATTATTACTTTTACTTTGGGAATAGTAAAATCTAGGATATCATTCACTTTATTGTGAAATGCATTATAATTATTGTTTGCACACTCAGAGGAGCTTATATAATCAAACCAGTCTATTTTTCTCAATTCGTCTTTAAAATACTGCATGTTTTGTGCAGAAAATATCCCTTTTTCCGTATACCAGTGTATTTTATTTTCTACCAATTTATCTGGTATATTGACTAGAACTCCCTTATGATCTGAAAACCCGTATCCTTTTGCTTCAGTACAAACCCTGTCTTTGCGATTGTGCATATTACTAAAGACTAAATCTAAACAACTAGATGTTTTTTTTTTGTGACTCTGGTCGGTTCGTTTACCTGTTGGATGAAATTAAAATTTTTCATGAGATTCAGCAACCTTAAACTTAATGTTGAATACTTCTCTTCTAACATATTAATATTGAAGTCCCCTCCTATCAATACATTTTTTAGCCTATTTTTTTTAGATATATGTTCCAACATCTTTGACAATGATTCAAAGAATATTTCTGGATTTCTGTTTTTATCAGGCCAGTACAATGTTATTAAAAGTAAGTTTCACATACTTCAAAAACAAATTCTACGGACTTATTTAAAATGTCTTTCCGTTCCTTGAACTCAAAAGTGTCTTTTAGCATAAAGCATACGCCTCCTCCTTCTCTATCAGATCGGCAGAAACATGATGCTAACTTATAATTACAATTAGTATATAATTATAATTAGGAGTGTTTAAAGTCAAAATGTTGAATACCTCTCGTTTGATTTTCAAAAAGTTATTGATGTCATTTTACTGATTAGGTAACGTACTTTTGATATCAGTAATAGTAACGGAATAATCGGCTGGTCACACACTCTGTATATAATATTATAAATGCGAAAGTTTGGATGGATGTTTGTTACTCTTTCACACCGTAGCTACAAAACCGATTGGGCTGAAATTTTGCATGAATGTAGTTCTAGACCTGGAATAGGACATAAGCTATTTTTGTCCCATAAATCAGTTCCCATGGGATGAAAGTGTGGCTTCAAGTTTCTATAGAAAAGTGATTTGTCACCCTTTCACGCTGTTTCTTACCCTTTCTTTTTTCTACCGATTGGGCTGAAACTTTGCACAAATAAAGTTCTAGATCTAGAATAGGATAAAAACTATTTTTTATTCCATAAATCGGTTCCCATCAAAAAGCTATTCTAAGAAACATACAAAATGGGAAACACAGAGGCGCATAACACACACATTTCACCAGTTATGTTTACTGTAGGTAACAGTCCGAAAAATATTGACAAATTTTATAGGAGTACACAAAAACTAATCCAACGCGGGTTAGCCGCGGGCAAAAGGTAGTTTAATATAAAGATGTATGTAAGGTTAGCTTTTGGAAGTGACTTTTAATAAATGTATATTTAATTTGCGCGCAAGATACAAACTATTATCGACAAACTTCGGCTTGGTGGTTATTTTCTAAATATTTACTATAGCCCTCATGTTATTCACTACGACGAATACGGACAAAAAGACAAAAATTCTAAAAGTTGTAATTTTGCCCTCAGTATAAAACTAAAGTCCCATTTCATTTAAAAATTTCGCAAGAATATTTAGTTTCTTGCAGATTACGGACGGACTGGCATATGCAGACGAGTATCGAGGCTTAACTAACTAACGAAAATACCAAAAGTGACCCTCTCATGAAGTCAAAGATTTCAACACAATAATCCACGTGGTTGGAGAGGCCACGAGTCCACAATGGTTCTTAGAAACCTTCAAATTGGAACTTACGTCACGGGTAGGATTTCAAGAAATACTTTAATGTATGTTTTTGATAATACATTATTTTTTTACCTCGTACAGTAAATATAATCTAGGTACGAGGGAATACGGAGTTTTTTTACCAAGTAGCACCTTCGATCAGATAAACCTATTTATGTTTTTATGTTATCTATGTGTAAAATTTGTACAATGTTTACCACTACCGTGTAGTTTGAAAATAAGTTCTTACAAATTGTCAATTTTTTCTCCACTGTAGTCTCTTTGGGACCATGAAATTAGATTATCTAAACAAATTACGAGCTCCTTCTGTTTTCAAATAAAGGAGAACCTACCTACTTAAGATATCATTTAAACCGACTGACCAAGCTCGTATCATGCTAACTGGTGAGAGTCGGTCAGGGATATATACATATATCTGAATGCCATAATAGAACCTCAAGGTATTACCTATAATGTAAATAATATCATGATTTAAGGGTTCCATACCCATACAGTGTGGTGATATGGAACCCGTTGTGTACAAGTGAAACTCGCACTAAGCCATTTTTTTACGTGTCCTTTTTTTGTTTTTGTTATTGTTATTGGAAAAGTAGCCCACATGTTGGTCAACTACGATGATAACAAAAAACCTTCATCCGAATACGTTCAGTGGTTCTCGAATTAAAACGGACGGAAAGACAATAAGTTATTCCAAAAGTTGTAGTCTTGCCTCAGTACAATACCTAATCCATTTCATTTAAAAATTTCGCTAAGCTATTTAATGTAGAGAAGAGACACGATATTTTTACAATTTTATTGTTAGTATAGATTTAACTTGCATAATAATGCAGTTAACATAGACTCTCTTCTGCACTGGTGAAGATGGTGAAAACCACAAAAAAATGAAACTGAAAAAGATTGATTACTCACTGTGCCTTCAGCAAAATATTCAACCTCCCTAAAATCACATTACCATAATTACAGTTTTTGTTTGAATTCTCGTACAAGGCTCAATGGAATTCTGCTAATTAAATTAAGTAGTCGAGTTCTTTGGTAGGTACTTCCAACCTTTCAAAACATAGATGCGTTCAACCTAATTACGTCTATAAGAGCCTTAGTTAAGGAAAGTGGAATAATTTACTTACTCTGTGATTTCTTATGAAGACTAGACACTGACTGATTTTGATTTCTGGACAACTAATACAAAAAAAACATTAAAAGTTTATTTACAGAAAAAAATCACGCGTTATGCCCTTCGGCTCTAGAATAGCCGGCACGTTGACGGTGGCAAGAGCCCGCCGGATGACATCATTTATACTGGCGTGGCGCGGCAGGCGGCCAGCACTACGCTGACAAGAAAGGCCGTGGTGTCCGAGCTGATCGACGTTTATGCCACACCGGCAGCGATGTGGCTCGTTCGTCTTCGCGCCGAGTCTGAGGCTGACGGCTAGGGAGAAAAATACCCTGTCCAGCTGCGTGCCGATGTTAATAGACGGTACAGCGTGCAGCCAGAACCCGGATTCCCTTTCACCGGACACCAGGACGTGGGCTCGATCTGCAGGATTGGTCGCAGTGTCAAGTAAGGAACTTTGAACTTGTCTGCAAATCGGCTCGTCCCACTGTTTTTGTTTTGTCAAGTCAGTGGGCAGATTCTCACCAGGACAGGCTTGCACCCATGCATCCCTGGCATCGTCAAGCACGATGCCTCAATGTTACCGAGTGACGGGAAAATTATAGTACCGTAGAAGACATGCGTGCTATGGACGGATGACAGAAAGGCTGGGAGTGCTACACTGGAAATTTTGCCACCGAACCGGACTGGAAGGGTGGCTTGCACCCAGCACCGGTCGGTAAATGAACAAATTATGATGGTTACAATTGATTGCTGGAGAGTATTATCAATAATTTTTAGGAGTGTATCAAATTTCCAAAGTGGGCAGCATCGTAAAACGTAGGTTAATTTGGGTACAAAAAGGCAGAAACGGATAATAAAAAGTGCAATGTGTGGGTTAATTTTTGTTAAAAGGTCTGAAGCATGGAGAAATCTAGAGATCTGGTCGTTCACATACCTGGGAATCGATTCGTTTAAAACAGGGGCACCAAGGAGACGTAAAGACTCATTATCTAAAATTTTGATGTTAGCAGCTACATTATTAAATTTTTCGATTATATTATTTCTATCGAAACTCGAAATCGATTTGGATAAATACAATTCACATTTTGAGTAATTTAGTTTTTAACCAATTTGGCCAAACTTTTGCACAATGTTTTCTAAGTCATTTAATACAGACGTTGAATCGCCTCCAATGGTGCCATCGTCTAAGTACCAAATATTAAATTTTGAATTTAGATCTTTGACGATTGGATTGATGGCCAAACTAAATATTGCTGGTCCTAGGGGGTCACCCTGCTGACAGCCGACTGCGGATTCCAGTAAGTGGTCTCTGTAGATTAATTTTGTTGGTCTGCTATAACATTGAAGAACGTAATTATAGATAGGGGCACAGTTATTTTTGACTTCTGTCAGCAGAGTACCTCTGTCCACCGAGTTGGGTGCGTTTTTCACATCCACCTTCAACAGGACCTCACCAGTATTGTGTTCAAGGAAGGTACGGGCTGCATGTACTGCAGCCTCGCAACCCCCTTTACTCCCGAAACCTAATTGTGTAGGTCGAAATTTTGTGGACAAATCAGCTACAATATTTTTACAACAAATTTTGGACACAATCCGGTGGAATGTGTTTCCCACCGCGATGGGTCTGATGCCCCCATCCTTCTTTTTGAGGGCACACAGATTTGCTCCGTAGAGCAAGTCCGTAATACCCTCGCAGACCCCACCCGACAGCATAAGGTTGGCCAGTCGTGTAATGTCTTCCAGAAGGACACGGCCAGCGACACCAGTGGTTCCGCTAGTAAGATCTTTTAAATGCTGCGGGCTTATACCATCAAGTCCACCGGCCAAACCGTTTCTAAAGAACATTACGGCAGCCAGAACCTCGTTAACCGTCGCTGTCGGAGTGGGATCGGAAGGACAGGGTGCATCCGGGAGTTGTGAGGTAGCTGCTGGAGGTGGATGCTTTGACGCTAAAGCCGAATGTGTTTCCGGCGTGTCAGGAGCCAAGGTGTCGTTGGTGAAGAGAAGATGTGCGGCTCCCCTAATATCCCCGTCATTAAATTTATTTTCGATTCTTTTATTTAAATTGTATGTAAAGTGAACGGTACTGTTGTCATATTCCGGAAATAAATTTAACGGAAATAAACATTTACTTCTTTTAAATTTAATAATTTTACTTACTTAATATTTCGTAACGTGCATGTATTTGTTCTTATATTGCAAAAATAAATTATTCATTTCTTATTTATTTCATATCATTATAATTTAACGAAAAAATATTGCATTTGAAGTTTGGCTTCCTTAATAATAATAGGTGAAACTCCATTGACCGACGTCACAGCATCATAACTTTTGAACCGTTATAATATAAGACGAGGTGCTAGGACTAGACATTTTTGACGCCAAGTGTAAAGGTTGCTAAACAGACACAAAGTATTAAAGAAATGCTATGCATTGCTCAGAACACTGATTACAAAAATAGTAAAAGATTTTTAGTATCATTAAAAATAAATAGCCTACGACCCCTTGAAAATGAGCTTTCGTTGCTTAGGACTCAAAAATTTTAATGACATACGAGGGTTTAAATAGTTATCAAAACTCATATAAGAAAACTTTTTTTTTTGTCATTATGATTCAGTAGAGTATTTATGTCAAGTTTCACATAATTCCGTCCGGTCATTTTAACTTAATACATTTTTTTGCTTAATAAGTTGATAAAGTCTTTTAAATATGGATAAAAACGAGTTACGTGCGGTGATTAACTACCTGTGCCTGAAAAAAATGTCCACTAAAGATATTTTTTCGGATATTTAGCAGACATTAGGGACCGATGCTTTACCGTATTCCATGGTCGCTTACTGGGTAGATGAATTTAAAAGACGCAGATCAAGCTGTGAAGATTATTTTCGTTCTGGTCGACCATTCACCTCTGTAAACGAACCAAATGCTAAAATAGTGGAAAAAATGGGTTATGAAGATAGAATAATATCTATACGTATAAATATCTTGCAAAGACCCTGAAGATTTTATTTGGCAGTATTAATTCCATTCTAACAAACACTAAAAAAGTGTCGGCAAGATGGGTTCCGCGAATGTTAACCGAAGCTAACAAAAATCGACGTTTGGAACTTTCGGGGCAGAATCTCAAAATCTTCCTGCATAATTCGGATAACTTTGGTCGTCGTTTCGTAACCATGGGCAAGACGTGGGATCATCATTTTAACCCTGAAACAAAAAAGCAAAGCATGTCTTGGAAACAGCCATATTCTGCGCCAGTGAAAAAATTCCGTGCTGTTTGTGCTGTCTGTGTTCTGGGATTATGAAGGAATTATTTTTATTGATTACTTGCCGAAAGGAAAAACTATGTATAACTCGATACTATGCGAGTTTAATTTTCAAAATCTGTGATGAAATTAAAGAAAAACGTCGTGGAACGGTGCCGTACGTGTTGTTTCACCACGATAACGCAGCGGCTCATCGGTCTGACGTTGCACTTATGGCAATCCGCAAGACTGGCTTCGAAATTTTGGATCAACCGCAATATTCACCAAACTTAGCCCGTGTGATTTCCACCTATTCCCAAAATAAAAGGAACATTCTTGGACCAAAATTTGACGAAGATGACGAGCTTATAGTCGCCTTTGAAGGAGTTTTTGAGACTCGAGAAACACCCGCGTACATTGTTTATTTCTCGGAAACCATATGTACATAGGTAAATCATTGTTTTAAATGCAAAATCGAGCACTTTATATAAGCGTTAGTTTTCCATAAAAATACGAGTTACCTGCAAAATAATATCATCTTAATGGATTTTATGTCGCCCTAACTTGTACGACACAAAATTGAACTCTAATTAGTGTCCTTTAAAAACGGTTTTCGTTCTTGTCGATATACATGGTTGCTCCTCGTCTAAGATAAAGACTTGAAATTCGGCACAAAAATTACATTAATTTATTTGCCCTCATAAAAGACGAAGAAATTACTCAAAAAATCAAATAATATTGGGCCAAAAAGTATTTAGTCGTTTTAATTATATTTTTTTATTTACGAAACCACTAAATTTTTTTGATAATTGTTGTTATATTTGAAGTGTTAGTAAGGACCTACATAATTCATCTAAAAATATGAAATATAGGGCTTTGGAAAGTTACTTTCTGACAAAAACTAGTATTGTATGTTGTTAACGTAGGTAGTACCATCTGTGATAGTTCTACTTTGCAACTCTTTGCACTTATAGCAATAGTGGGCCTAGGAAATTCTTCCTGGTAGTACCACACTCATATCTAACCATGATTATCTGCTGGCACTAATCCAGTTATCTTGCGGGCATCGCATGATTAAGTTATCCTATGTATCATGTCATGACTATATCCAATTCAGAAGTCGACATGTATTAATATTGTATACTGAATATGGTTCATGTACATGTTAATTCAGTAATCAATAAGAAACCAAGGCCAATCAATCTTTTCCTGATAAAAAAATTGTCATCCCATATTTTTTTTTTACTTTTGTAACTACTAGTGCAGTGCGTCAAAACTCTGATGGTGCATGTATTCAAGTTTCTTTTGTCCACGTTCTGCACGCTACATATAACTACCACCTACAAACTCAAAATTTGGCTGGTTCCTTACGCCACACAGGCACCCGCTAAGAAATTAAAATTATAAAGGTATGATAGAGAGTCTTAAGGCTTATACCCATGAACCAAAAGAACCTTGTCACACTATACTGTACTTTTAGCTCACGACGGCTTGTATGGCTTGGTTGTAATAGTGCGTCACTTACACGTTGCTGAAGTGTACGTGAGAATTATTGCGTAGCTTCCGTGCTCACGTACACTTTAATTTATTCGTGCACGGCTAATGTAACCAATCCAGACGAGTCGTCGCGTTTTTAAAAATTTTGTATTAATTTGGGCTGATCCTTAGGCACCATATAACAAATCGTACACAAGATGACAATTTTCGAAAGAGAATACCGAAAATTGTTGCTTCTTTGGAACCATTTAATAAACCAATTAACCTGAATTTCATAACTATCACACAAGATTGCATCCATATAACGAGCTGATAATAATATTGTTAAATTTCATAAATCTTTAGAATAAAAAACATAAAGATAAATGAAAACTCGATAGCCTATTTAAATAAATAAATAAATAAAAATCGTTTATTGAGCTAAAGAAGAGTTAGGTACAAACTATTTTCTTAGATGAATAGACACTTATATAATCAAAAAAATTGACAATTGATGCCTAAGCTAAGTTTAGTTAAAAACTTGTACGATAGACATCAATATCCTCTTACGCTAAGCTATAAATAATGAACAAGGCTGTACCTGCTTGTTGTTATAATTATACAAGTAGATATAAGTACTAATCTATAGAAACACTATTTAATATAACAGTATAATTTGTTATAAGTATGTTAGTAGGTGTTGAGGGAGTATTATTGAATGATGTGTGGATGTTTAGTGTAGTGCTTGTATGTAATATGTGGGTGTTGTATTTAATTTTGCCTAAGTGCCAATAATTTTAAATGAAATACCCGACTCATTTAAAATTTCACAATAGTTGTTTATGTTGCAAGTGCGATAAGGAGGCAATGACTTACGAGGAAAATTTGAAACATGAGCGTAACGAGTGTTTTAAACGTCACGAGTAAGTTATTGCCCTTACCCTACGGTTTTTACGTTTTTATTCAAACATAGTGTGAGTTAATAATATTAATATAATTAAACAAACAAACAACAAATACTCCAAATGAACTTTACACGGGCATTCTTTTTCTCAGCATGCAATTTGCCAACTTGACGGAAATAAACGGTACGTTCCAAAACTTTATGTCATAAAACTCGCGCTACATGCGTACGGATGCGTTCCGAAATATGTCTGTGTGCTGTGCAAACATAAACAAAGAACTAATATTATAACCTTGAAGCGATGAATGTGATAATAAAAATGACTCCCGCCACTAACACGAAGTTTCTGTCAATAAACAAAAAATATCAATAAAACACTAGTGTGGTAAAAATGACTTTACCAACAGTTTTGATACAGATAAAATAGGTATTTACGAGCACTTGCATTGAAAATATATTTCATGTACAGACAATACTTTTTTACTATTCTACTTTTAATATAGATACATATACTTTAGATAAGTTATGCGTGTACGTATAAAACGCGTATATCTTTAAGAGACCAAAAAAAAGGTAACTTGAAAAATTACTTTCCATACTGTCTCAATATTATAAGTCTAACTTTTTCATCGTAAAGGTAAAATTAATAAGCTCAAAGCAAAATGAACAATTGTTTGCGTGCAAACCGTTCACCGATAATTTCAGAATCGAGATTGTGAGTTCGCGTGCCACTGAGACCTACTGAACAAGCAAATAATATAACAATTTCAAAGCAATTCGTTTTATGTAAAACCTGTTTTGTTTTCCCAAACGTGTTATCTAACCTAGCCCAGAAAGTTGGGCGACGCGAAAGTTACATTTACGTAAGGGATTTTCCTTCTTTCCTTGTCTAATTGAAACCGTTTCTTGTATTCGTCCCTATCTTGAGCCGCTTTGTTTCGCCTTACCGAAACCCTAATTTCAAGAAATTGGTGCGGCTTATAAATTACATTTTATACATCGTCACGACGTAAATCTCCGAGGAGTTGTCAGAGGTTATTCCGAGTATGGACTGGTTCAGAAACCTAAAAATTACAAAAAAGTATTAACTGCAGCAATCTCACAATTTAAGTATAAAAAATTGAGATTTCCATTGTTAGTAACAACGAAATCTTGCAGGTTAAAATGGGGAGTTCGGCAAACTTTGATACATGTGCCCCAAAAAAGATATTTGTAAAACATAAATATAACGTTTCCGTCGTTTACGTTCATTACATGCAACAGTACAATTTTTTTTGTGTTTTCTTTTTTATTATTAAAATTATATCCAAATCAAATGAAAAGAAAGAGTAGAACATTTACCCAATACAACGTCTTGATATTTATGATTAAATCATTGGAATAGAGAGCTATTAAAACTAATAATAAAACAATTTAAGTACTTAATGAAGTCTATTTGTTCCGAGCCCTTAGGTCAATCGAATGCTCGGCCCTTGAACTATTTTTATATAATTTGATACTAGATACTCGTTTATCACATAAGTAGCTGACTACTAAGTCCCAGTATGCATGATCATTTTAGAAATGTGTTATGATTATACATCTGTTTGGATGTTATTTAATCAATTAAACGTATGTTTAAGAGGTTAAAACTTAAAAACAGAGAGACATAACCAATAAAATGTATAAAATTAATTTTTAATTATTTCTTAATGTATAGACCTGAATTTATTTTTTCATTTATTTCACTGTCATAAAATTCATTGAAAGCTTACAGTAAAAATGTTCTCCTATTTTAAACGCAATTCATTTTTTTTTCCAAGTTATTGTAACATTTTATTTACTGTTTAATTATTATTTATTTATTGAGTTATATAATTGTAATAAAACTGACAAATGAACCCGAATAACTGTATTTAGGTTAATAATTATTAATAATAAATAACACAATCTGCCAAATTTTATTACTAAAGACATACAAATCTGAATAAGTGTACACACGTACATGTATATTGTATATGCATACAAATAAATATTCAAGTACTCTTTTAAAGGCTTTAATATTTGCCTGAAAAATACCAGAAAATGTGTCGATGCCAAAAGTCATCGTTAGAAATCATGTAATGATTAATACACTTTCCGCGCAAGACAGTTTTAAGGTAGCTTTAAAAACGTGTACGATATTGCAAAACAAAATCTATTTTATATCCTAATTGAAATAATTATATATGAAGGCTATGCTTTGAAGATTCTTTTCGTCAAGAAATGGTAAAAGTGGAGAAAATTTACCAATAATTATACCTTTTCTGTACAACACGCGGGCGTTATTCTTAATGCATGTTGTTAGGTTAGGTGGTTATATAAGCCGCGTTTGTAGGTTTAGTTAAAATTTCAGAAATTGAATAGTCCTTAACTGACCTAATTAACCTATTCACGGGTTATCTGACACATTTGTCAGGAACACGACCTTACACGACATATGTACACACTTTTATATAGTCATGTTAATTTGTATATTGTATATTACAGAGGATGTTCATTTGATCACCGTATTTCCGCTAACTGATTATACATATAATACTCTTAATAGGAATAAATTTCATAAATTTATAGTACAATGATGACTTCAATTTATTTGTACAGTTAAATTTATACTAAAAAAGTTCAGCTTCGAAATTCATTGCTAATTTCTCTGTGCAGTTTTCATGTCCAATTTAAACACGAGTCCATTTTGTATTATTTGGCAAGTGTCACTGACTTCTCTACGAGCACCAGTAAAAATTGGGCAATGAAGAACAAAATGTGATGTAACGTTATAAGAAGAAGATATCCTCCAATCAACTGATTGTTTTCTTATAAAACATAGAATCACCGATTAACAGAAAACCAGTTATAGAATGAACAACCTAAATAAATACAAGAAATCATTACGTCCGTACTCAGATCGGTTTGCCAATTGCGGTTCAACTTGTGGTTTGGAAATACTTACAATTCTCGGTATTAGAGTATAGATAGACCCATATTATTTGTCAAGCAATGACATCAGTAATTTTTTTCTTACAACTACTTTGCCATTAATAGAATAATAGGGGAGACTTTTTCCCTGCGGTGGGAAACAAGTGAAGCTACATAGCAAAATTACCTAATTAGCGTGCGGAAAGTGGCACATTAACCTCATCTCATAAATTATTAGTAAAGATACCACTCGTAAAAATGTTGCATTGGGCTGCTTTTAGTTTCCCTCAGTTCTATACATTTCCCAAATCAAATAGTAAAGCTAAATAAATTACGAAAAGAAGTTTGTGTAAAAGGATAGACGGACGCTTAATCTGTGGATAATTTTAAGTAAGAGACGGGTCAAACTGAAAACCAGCGCTGTAAAATTGCTTGCATCTTTCAGAAAATGCTGAGTTTTACCGTTTTGTCACATACCTATTTGTCTAAAATATGTTCCAATTTTATTGTTTAAATGTATATTGTGGCAAATATTTGTACTTATATTTTTAATTCTAATCTGATGCACCAGAGCCATGATCTGGACTACGTCCTATTGGTTTAGTAATAATGAAAGTTAAAACGGTTAAATGTCTATATATTGTTACCTCCCCGAGGCTTGCTGAGCACCACTCTATTGAAACCGAGCGTAAGAATTCGACCGTCACGACACTTTTATTAGTATGTGTATTTGTGTGTTTACAAGTGTATGTCTAACTATGTATAGGTAAGATATATGTATATTGCTGCAGTATAGACAGGTGGCCTACGCGTCAGTAGTAATCTCACAACACCTCTGTTTTTAAGGTTCTGTACATAAAGGATAACCAACGGGACCCTATTACTAAGAATCCGTTGTCCGTCCGTCCGTCTGTAACCAGGCTGTATCTCTTGAACCGTGATAGTAAGACAGTTGAAATTTTCACAGATTATGTATTTTTGTTGCCGCTATAACAACAAATACTAAAATTGGCCAAGTTCAAGTCGGACCCGCGCACTCCCATACAACATACATGATGTTTTCGCTGTTTTAATAGATAATACCCTTCGTGCGCGTTGTTTTTGTTGATATTCTCAGTGCTGTAACACAGGAGCACTCTAGCGTTAGTGGCTAGACGAGGGTAAAGTTAATGCAAGTAATACTTATTTCATTTAAGATATCAAGTAACGTGCATTCAAAATGTGTATAGGTAAATAAATATTTTACCAATTTAAGCCACCAGAAAATTTCAAGAACATTTCGTTAATAAAACACTGCCATTGAATTTAAACCGTTCTAAAAGGTTGCGTCGGCGTATTCGATAACAATCAACTGATGTCCCAAGTTTCTGCCCGCAAAGTGGGAGGGCACTTGATAGTAACCGTTATAACTCTCACAGAAGCAATGTACATACCCACAGAACTTATTCATATACGAGTAGATAATGTATTCGGAACTCCACAAGAATGCACATTTATGAAACACTAGCTTTTGCCCACGACTCCACCCGCGTGTAATTCGGTTTAACAACATGCTTTTTCCGGGATATAAAGTAGCCAATGTGTTAAGTTAGGGTATAGCTATATCCATTCCAAATTTCATCCAAATCCGTCCAGCAGTTTCAGCGTGAAATAGTAACAAACATACACACACACACACTTTCTCAATTATAATATTAGTGTGATTTGAGCAGTTCGTGGTGCGGAAGATAAAATAAACAAACATGGTATTACAGAACCAAAATCAAAACACAACGATGATCTCTATAGTGTATTCCATAAGTACAATAAATCAGTGGATTTATAGCTTGATAGAAGTTAGTCGTTTCGTAAAACGCTATATAAATTAATTAATTTTAGCTTTTTGACCGCGAGGTATTATAAATTCCGTTTTTTTTTCAAGTTATTTATTCACAGAACAGAAACATAGAAATATTAAACTTTTATAATAGTAGGTAGTAACAGGTACAATAATTTACGTCATCTAGTCCCCACAGTAGGATTCCCTGGGTGGGGACTTTGGCTTCCTTTACTCGCCTTTCATATTTACATAATATTATTTATGTTTGCTGTTCCATGCATTTTGTTTAGATACAAATAAATGATTTAAATACAATTTGATTGCTTTTTTTCATAGTTGCATAATATATCAAACTGAATTTCATAATAAAATACATATGTCTAAAATAAACATTAAAAAAAAATCGAGATATATTTCGGTCCAATTTGACATTTCATGACTATATTTGTATGTGAGTGACAATTGTACAGTTTATATGCAAATTTAGTCTTTATTAACTACTAACTTCATTCACATAGAACATATTTATACTAAGTTTACCACATTGTAAGCATGGGAACTAATTAAATGTGATGAGGAGCTGCAATCAAACATATTTACTAGTAGTTCGCCCCGAACTGTGAACTCGCGCTTGACCGATTTGGCTCATATTTGAACTTTGCCTTATTATTCGCCTGCCAGATTTCATGACATTCCGACCAACGATACTCGAGTTATCGTCGAACAAACATTCATACATACAATCAAAACATACATATGTACAAACGCCGGATTGTTCAAGTAGACTTCGCTCGCTCGTTCAATATTACAGAAAATCGAAATTGAGAAGTATTATTATTCTTATTCCGCTGTATTTTGTTAGCTTATTTTCATTCCAATTTCCATTAAATCACTTCACATACCTATTCTGATCACCAGCAAGAACGGTGTAAAATCGATAAGGCATCTCTCAAAGCCAGTGTTTAAGTGCCTCATTTATTATTCGCCCACTTTGTGACGTCAAGGCTCAGGTTACAGCGACGATGTGCGAAGCCGTCCTGTGAGTTTCAAAATTTAGTCACTCGGCTAATAAATAATATTCAAGTAGGTATTACTCGAACGAATTTGAATTCGAAGCAATGACGCCTTAAAATTCCTGGTTTGGAGAATCTAGTTATACTAGTTGTTATAAAAATACTTCTGCCAATAATACTACAATGCACACTCTTGTCCTAACAGAATCTCCTGAAGTTATTCCAGTATTGAAAAAAATCCAAAGATGGCTCTTTAAAAGTTGTCAAGTCAAGGTTTAAGGGGATATCGAGTTTATCGCGAAGTAATTGCGTTCGTTAGATCCCTTGCTGTATCCTTATTGCTTATGCTTATTTATGCGATTAATATGTAAGATATTTAAAGATTCAATCTATAAATTGTAAATTTTATAAACACGATTACTTGTGGTTTCTTCAATAGAAAAAATATCCAAAATTATGTTTAAAAAACAAACTAAATCTTTAGAATACTACGGCGTAAATACTTCACGGAAGGTCATCAGTTTTTAGAAAGTAACAAAACTACATGTTTTTCTATAATGTGTGTACTTGACAATTTCAAAGTGTGTATTTGTTTTATAACAATACGAGGGAAATACCTAAATTTGCGCACAAACCGCCTCGCTTTCCCCCTGTCCGCAGTCCTGCTTCGGCCGGAGGATGGGGGAGCCTTTTGCCAGTGTTCCTCACGCACACAGATACGGAACGTTGCCAGAAACTCAGTGCTCCCATAAGGTTATTTGACCAAAAAGCTATATACATATTATTATGGATCAAAATCTGTATAAACTTTACTAAACTCTGGAATGAACAGATATTTCATGCAGTCTTAAGTTTTTTAGTTTTAATAATAAAATTTGTGAATAAAATATACATTTTGCAATTTTTCCGGAATCTTTTCCTCTAGCACTGCGGTTCTTTCCGCATGAAGTAACTCTGATTGATGCGAATGCGACCTATCCTCTTAAGGTGAGGTGCTACCACGATAAGTCTAAAACTAGAGATTTTCGCTGAATAGACTCAAACAACGCAACACTATTCAATGTAAAAACTTTTTAGTATTAGTAAAAATAAATTGCAAACTACCCGAAAATAAGCTTTCGTTGCAGAGATCTAAGAATTTTGGGCGACAAGTACAGTTTATTTTTCGTAAACCATAGCGCTATATATATTTTTTTTTATTAAAAAACGAGAACCAGCTTTACCTAAACCTTATTTTTCCATAAAAGTATAAGAATAATCAAAAATAATTAAATATAATTGATTGACTTTCTTGTCTTTATTATAGAGTTTAAGTATATCGTATATATAAACCCTACAAAAAAATATTAAATTTTCATGGATTTTTATCACAATCACCCTAGCTTGTACCGCATAAAATTTGACTCTAATAAGTATCCATTAAATATGGTTTTCGTTTATATGTTAATAAGCATGCATGCACGCTGCTCCTCTACAGAAATATTCATGACTAACCCAATGTTACAGTGGTCAGTAGAGACACAAAATCAGTGGAAGCAGCTGGTAAAGAACCAAAAACATTGGTTTCGGAAAGAGGCCTACACCAAACAATGGCTTATATAAGGTCCTACAATAATAAGTGAAAATAATTCTAGGGTAGATTGTGTATCGATAACTGATCACATTCCAGAAGAAAAAAAGCTTTTTTGATGAAGTAATTTTTTCACTTCCAAGTACAAAGTGGTTCAATCAGCTGACTAAATTTCAATAAAAAGATAAAAACAAAGTTCGCGCAAAAAATTTTTTTTCGGTGTATTGTGTTCTGTTAGGAATGGTCTATCATCTCTTCATTTTTTTCACTTTGAATTGTAGGACCTTATAGTATATAATATGACGTCTGAATAGATGAGCAAAAAAACAGTTTTTGCCATAAATCTTTTTGCTGAGACTTGTTTCACTCAAATAGATCAAATAAATTAGAAAATTAGTTATTCTATATTTAATTCTTATGCAATTTATTGTTAAATTTATGAGAAGTATATACGTGGGACGCACTATAAGTTTCCGGAATGAATATGAAAAAATACTATTAAAGGTACAAAATTAATTTATTGTTTTTCAAAATAATCTCCCTTGGCGTCTATGCACTTTTTCATTCGATCAAACCAGTTTTGAAAACTTTTGTGCCACTCCCCTGTGGTGACCTCTGAAACGTGTTTTTCATACTCCTCGACAGCCTCTTCTGGTGATGAAAATCGTTGACCGCGTAATTGGTTCTTAATTTTTGGGAACAGAAAAAAGTCACAAGGTGCCAGGTCGGGACTGTATGCAGGATGACTCATGAGTTCTACATTTTTCGTCTTCAAAAAGTCGTTTGTCTGTCTGGCCGTGTGAGAACTAGCATTGTCGTGGTGCAGGATGATACGGCGTTTACGGTTATTTTTACGGAGTTCATCAATAACTTCCGGCAAACAAATGGTCGTGTACCAGTCACTGTTCACGGTACGACGATTCTCTAAAGCAACAGTAGCCACGTGTCCAGTTTTATTAAAAAAAGAAGCAATCATCCGCTTAGATGCACTTTTCACGCGCGCCACTTTGGTTGGTTTCGGCTCATCTTGAAAGACCCATACGCTCGATTGCTGCTTTGTTTTGGGATCGTAGCAATAAATCCATGTTTCGTCACCTGTTACTATGTCCCACACCAAATTTGACGCACCTTCGTTGAATCTGGTAAGCATGGCACTGCACCAAGTGACGCGGTCCGTTTTTTGAGCCTCGGTCAAGTTGTGTGGGATCCACCGCGAGCACAGCTTTCTCACACCCAAATGTTTGTGTAGGATTGATTGTATTTGACTCATGCCTATTTCTAAGGATGCGCGAATTTCATGGTAGGTCACATGCCTGTCTATTTCAATCATACGGCGCACAGCATCGATGTTTTTGTTGGTCACAGCGGTGGACGGCCGACCATCGCGAGATTCGTCACTGAGATTGATACGACCACGCTTGAATTCTGCAAACCAGCTATAAACAGTCGTCTTGCATGGTGCTTCATTGCCAAAAGCTGTTTCAAGCCGAGCGATGCTCTGTTGAGCTGTAAAATTACACTTAAAATCGTAGAAAATCATACTACGAAAATTTTCCCGAGTTAAATCCATGTTGATGCAGACACACAATTTTTTAAATGGCGCCACAAGGTAAAAACAAAAGACAGTCAGATGAAACAAACTGCATTCTACAGCCAAAGAGTTCTATTTTCAAATGTTGCAATAAATTTTTAAATATTGTTTATGTAAGTGGCCAGTTCCGGAAACTTTTAGTGTTACCTATGTATTTAATCCATCCATCAGCCTGTTTTCGTCCACTGCTGGACATAGGCCTTTCCAAGATTTCGCCCCTCTTGGCGGTCCTCCTGGAAGAAATGCCCATACTCACACACGCTGGGCAGGCGGGTTGGTGAGCGCGGTGCCGAAACCCTTGCACCAGTGACGCCGCTGCCCGTCACTAGTCTGATTTAAATAAGGCCCGGCAATTGGGGATGGATATACCGCCATCCATCGGTCCCAGGCAATGGTGGGCCGCCTGGTTTTGCCTGAGAGCTGTTCTCTTACTCTCCCCCGAATAACTTCGGGAGGATTTCCGAGTAAGATGGTGGTACCTCCACAGTCGAGCCATATATATTTAATAATCAAACATTTTTGGCATCATTTAATTGATACTTATTAATCGTTAGAAACATTTTAAAAATAAGGTAATTATTTATACCTATATATGTACATACGGTAAGTAAGTACCAAATAAGTACTTACAAGATACAGGTAAGTCTTTATAGGAAAGATGTGAAAAGAACAGCTTTGGTTTACAAAAATAAATTCCAAGTTTTTCGTCTTCCTAATGTTGGAAACGTTTCGTATATTTTTGTGAATATCACAAATTACAATTTAATATCTGGGTGCGTTAGCAATTCAAATGTGTCCGTAATTTAGTTTTGCTGTTCATAACCCAGTTGTAGTTCAGTCACTGTAATCTTGGGATAGTGGGGGAGAGACAAGTTGTTGAGGGCTTGCGGGTGTGGGTGCAAACTTGAATTACATTTTGAGGCGAGATATGAGCTGTACTGAGTAAATACGAGTAAATAAAAATACACGAGTATTTTCGTTCAATTTTCCTTATACCCAATACACTTCGCAATTTTACGTCAGAAAAAGTTGAGCCAATGTTCCATTGTGACATGTAAAATAATAAAAACCGGTCATGAGCAATTTCGGCTCGCAAATTGAGTGTTCTGTAGATAATTAATTTAAAAAAAAAAGTTCAGTACGACGTCGTCATCATGAAAAACCTTTTCGATTTTTAGAATAGTAGGAAATACAATTATTGGTATGGGTATAAGTATGAAAAAGGCACTGTTCTTGCTGATTCGATTTGATTTTCAATGAAGTCTAGAAAAAATCAGCTACTTAAGCGCTGAGCACCTTAATTATGTCACTGGAGGTACATATGTAATTGTTAAGAGTAGTAGGTATAAAAATTGGGTATATCATGATGTAATTAATATACAGTCTGACTTTCAAACAAACTCCGATAATTTCAGAGGTTATTAAGAAACGTTAGTAGAACACATTTTAAATGTAAAAACAATTAAACTTAAAATTAAAAGTCAAAATATAATTTAAAAATATTACTTGGCAATAAAATGTATAGTTATACTAGCCGTTCCTATACGGAAACAGTTGAAAATAGTCTAAAATAGTGGGATCAATAATAAAAATAACTTCGCGTGATCTAATTATCTTATCTCTTCGGCTGACCACTATTTCTTTGGATTTTACAAAAATCGTCAAAGGGCTCCAATTTAAAAAAATAATTATGAATATGATTTTGAATGGTTTTAATAAAAACAGTTTGTATTCTTCTACAAAATACTAAATTATCGGGGTTAGGTTAAAAGTCAGCCTGTATATTATACATATTTTCTATTTTGCTATGCTAAATAATTGACATAAATATCAACTGACGCAATCTTATTGATTTATTCGCACGATCTCACACTTTAGCACCGTTCACGAACTATGAGGGCACTTTAGGAAATAACTTATCCTCGGATAATCGGAATCCGATAGCATATCTATGTTTTCGATCTTTGGCAACCAGTTGGCAACACACAAAGATACATAAGTAATCTAGGGGCAGGTACACAAACCGGCTACGAGTTTTTTGACGCCACCTTCAAAAGTTACGCGGGTCTTTAAAACGGTTAATCTGATGGCTTAGAAACATTACTCTTCAATTCTATTTGATTCTATTGTCACTGGTCATCGTACACAACACTGAAATACTGTCAATAGCCAGTTGATCTCACGCGGGTTCTTAAACAATACTTTGAAGGTGTCCCAAGGGTCCAAGGCCAAAGTTATAAAAATATATTTTCTCCATTTCATGTTCCCAAAAGGATAGTAAAAGTTTTTTCATCAATATTTCCTATGAATTCTGTTCTTGGAAAAACCACTTTATGCGATTAAATGAAGCCTCATTCATATCATATCTCAAAACCAGTCAATGGTTCTTTCATTTTAAATAATGTATTTTTCTTTGCTATTTACTATATATGGGCTAGAAATTTCAAGAGATCTTCTTGTAAAAACATCTCTTATTCTACGGGTTTTGATCCATGAAAACATTTTTGTTGTTTTTAAAAGGGAAGCGTAGCAACAAATGTGCTGTGTTTCAAAACATTATATTATGCCTCAATGGGCTTTACTTCATATTAGTATTTTATTTTTTTCAAGAATTTCTGTCCGCGGTTTGACTGATAGATAACCGTTAATAAAAAATTAAAAATAATTTTCAGTACATTTTCAATAACCAATAATATCAAAATCGAAGGAATACTTACCTAAGACAAAAGACCCTATACTTGTTAAAATAAGAGATACTACAGAGGGGTACCTTCAAAATATTATAAACTGGTATACAGTGCTATGTCCAAGAATCTTATTAAGGCGCTTCTCGCTTGAAAATGAGATTAAGTTGTCTGAGAAACCGAGGCAGAATCTCAGTGGATAGTTTTGAATTATATGCTCTACCGTTTAGATATCGAATATTATATATTTTTTTACTCCTTTTCTGTGCCCGTTTCGTTGGAAAAGTCATTCAGTATGATTAGTAGATATGTGGTTTCATTTGAAGACTTATTTACACGCGGCATATATTAGGTACCATCACCAAGCCTCCCGCCTATCCAGATTCAAAACCTTATTGCTTGCATGTGGCGAGCTCAGCTAGCCTCGCCTTTCATTTTAGTTACCAATTATAGTTTATGAGAGACACTTTTTATGGCGTTTTTGGGTCCATCAGAGTCCATCGGTCACTTATTTAGTCAGACTATTGGTAGACAAACACTAGCAGGGTGGGACCTAGCGGAAGTTGCCACGAGTCACTGCACACTAAACTGGCCCATAAGGTGGTAAGGCGGGAATCTTGCTGACTGTGCATACGTAGCAAAAGATAAAGAGAAATGACAGAACCCTGCTATTAAATACTTATGAATCTGCCGTATTATAATCCTGAAACTCGAGTAAAATGGGTTTTTGGGTTCCCCTTACAAGCGTTGCTGTCCGAAATAGGTTAAACCCTAAAACCGCAAGCTGTACTCCGTACCGTAGTTTAATACAATTAACTTGGAATTTATGTATCTACTAGATGTTTTGTTAAAGACAATCGCATTTTGAAATTTTTCATCTTACAATGTTTACTAAGTTTGTTATAATTTTATAAATCAAAGAGAGTAATTAATTCATTAATTATTCGGGGAGAGTGAATTTCTAATTGAAACTCGAACAGAGTTAGTTACCTTGTTCACATTTCGCAGTGATTGTACAAGCCTTATTGAAAGTTTTAATCGCAAACTCTTGCTTAACGAAGAAGTATCTCACTGAAACTGATTGAAGACAAGCCTGAAAAGTACAGAAGGAGTTCGAGTGTCCGAAGTACTCATAGTCGTTCAGTTTAGATAGTAAAACAAAATGGTTTTTGAAAACATGTTTTCTTTCAATTCGGTGGTTAGGAAGATTTCAAGCCCAGTACGGAAGTGATTATATTAAAGATATGGTAAACTCAAGACCCTTAATTTATGTTCCAGTTAACCCTGATAATCCGGAAGCTCTAACACTATTGCTGATTGAGATCGAGATGATGATTGAAAAAAAGCTCTGCATCTGTCGGAACACTTTTGGCAGCGTTGGTTGAAAGAATACCTGCCAACCCTTGCTCCAAGGGGCAAACCTATATCAGCTTTCAAACACAAAAATATACGAGTCGGAGATAGAATTTTAATTGCTGATCTAGCACTACCTCGAGGAGTTTGGCCATTGGATGGAGTTAGAAACCTCTATCCAGGCAAAGACAGTAAAGTTAGGGAGGTTGATGTTGATACTAAAGGCGGGACACTGAGGCGGGCAGTCCCGACGCGTGGTAAAGTTACCGGTAGAACGTACAAACTGAATAATACTCTCTACAGGGGTTCAGAATGTTGGAAATCGGCAGGTACAACCTTTTTGGATGGATTCGATTGATGGTTCTTGGTGGAATATCATCTTGAATAAATTATACACAAATTAATATATGTGGAATAAAAGAACAAGAATTTGTGTATAATTTATACAACCTTTTTTATATATTTAATATGTTTTTGATATTTATGGTTAGCCAAATTTTGAAGTTTAATAATAAATTTGTCTTTTCTCTGGTCTTGGCTTAATTTTACCCAAAAATCATTTATTTTGGTATTTTTCAGCATGGTTTCGTAATGAGGGTGATAAGCCACGGCCGAAGCCTACTATTAGTAAATAGGTGCCTCTGTCGTCTATGCAGATGGGAACAAGATCCGATGACTTGAGGACCTTCACCGCAATGATACAGGGACATAGATTGTTGGCATACCCTTTTATAATCCCTTTGTCGGCTTTTACGGCTTTCTTTAGGCAGGTTGGCCTTCAGAAACCGAAAAATAAGGGTAAAATACTAAAATCATCGCAATGGTTTGAAACTCTTAAGTAAACATAAAATTACAATCTAGATTTTGCACTTTGATCCTCGTTCAATTGAGAAAAAAATGGTTCATAAAGCCTTGTGCGAAAAGTAAGTTAACCATTTCAAAATTGATAACAGTTTAAGAAAAAAGTCAACACGAGAAAAACATGTAAATCCTCAAAATTGATATTTGGGTATCAAATCATTGTATCTTCCAAATAGGTTACCAATAACGTTACCTATATTTGTTTCATGTAAGCTTTATTGTTAAAAATATGTAGTATTTAAATTTTAAAAATAACATACATTTTCGCTGTATTTCGGATCTTGTTTTCGACTGATCACAGGACAACAGTGTTTTTGTTGCTCGATTTTTTTTTAATATTATTGAAAATTGTTAAACTCAGATTAAATCAACAGAAAATATTTAAATTTTACTTTGTTTTAAAATTTCTGGAGAGATTTTGCTTTTATTACCATTTATTTTATAGATATATTTTGTATCATTGCAAAAAGTCCTTATTCAATGTTTAACATGGCAAAAATAATAAAATCTGAGATTGAGCCCTATTTTTCAAAATACACAATATTTTCAAAAAGCTTATTCTGTCCACACATTTCATTTGTTTGATCGGATATGATTGTTTTGTGTTATTAATTTAAAAACTACCCTTGGTTTCATGAATATTTTTATCTTACTATTAAAAGGAACTATTGAGGAGAAGTATTATAGAAAATTAAAGTCGAAAAGAGCTGATAGAGAAAATCTGAATTCAAATTTGGATTCAACACACAAATTAATATAAAAAAATATTTCATACAATGGTCCTATCCATCCATCCATCCATCCATCAGCCTGTTGCGTCCACTGCTGGACAAAGGCCTTTCCAGGATTTCGCCACTCTTGGCGGTCCTCCTCGAAGAAATGCCCATACACACACACGCTGGGCAGGCGGGTTATTGAGCGCGGTGCCGTAACCCTCGCACCAGTGACGCCGCTGCCCGTCACTCGTCTGTTCTATATAAGGCCCGGCAATTGGGGATGGATATACCGCCATCTATCGGTCCCAGGCAATGGTGGGCCGCCTGGTTTTGCCTGAGAGCTGTCCTCTTACTCTCCCCCGAATAACTTTAGGAGGATTTCCGAGTAAGATGGTCCTATACCATACATATTTCTACAAATGTATTATATCCTTTAACATCAAATAATTCACCATTGTCTAAGTAGGTACTATAGGATACTTGGCAAAGCTCCGTTCGTTCGTAAAATTATAAAATTACTTGTTATTTTATTAAAATAACGTAATTATTCAATTTTAAATAATATCAAGCGGAAAGAAAAACAGTCTTTTTGTGTTTGATATAAGGTTCTTAAGAAAGGATACTGTCATCATCTTTAAGAGGATGCCTGCATAACAATTTCAGTTCAAAAACATGTCCCATATATTTTATAAAATCTAGATCAAAATTCATAATAATTAAATATTTTGGTGATTGCCGAATACCGCTCGAATCTATGCATATAAATATTTTTGAATTTAACAGGTACCAACATTTTGTATAGAATAGTATCTTATTTAAAAAAAAATACAAGGTAAGAGTCAATAAAAAACTAATCTCGTCTTACATAAATCCAGTCAGTTAAAGTTCAAGTTTGCGTGGCGTCACCTTAATTGGTGGGATGAGGAAATTTGTCAAAAGCCGTCGAGCGAGCCTCCCGATAAAACTAACAAAGAGCCCTAAATCTACTCTGTCATGCCGCAAATGAAAGGATCGTGAGGTGATTCAGGCGACTATTGAGAAATTCACTGAATTTTTTCAGAGTTTCCACTTCATTAAGAGTCATGCGATCTTTACGACTTTATAATCTTTATGTAAATGGATAATAAATTTTGATAGTTACGGGTATAAACAGCTTTTTCCTGTTATTTTTGTCAAAATATGTCCGACCGATATTGTCCTTTAAAGATGTACTTTAGTTAAGACGAAGAAACAGCCTTGTAATAATTTATAAGCAAGTTGACAAGAACCCAGGTCATGGCCTTGGGGCCCCTTTCTGCTCCTAATTCTGGCCTCAACAAACTTGATACTCAAAATATTACACGCCTACCTTGTTTGTACTTAAGTTAGAAAATGTTCCGGGCCTAAAATTCTGTCAAAAATAAATCAGTATAACGCCTACAATAAAAAAATCACAGATCTTGCGCTCTACGCAACCATCTGAGCATTAAAAATGTACAATATGTACAAAATGTAAAATGTGTAATTTATTTAATGTATTTATTAATGTGATTAACAATTTTCAAGAAATCCATTAAATCTGTATGGACTAATCGTGCCCAGTTTTGTTTTAGTTTAGTGAAAATCTTTTTCCTGGTAAGGACTTGATTCCGTCAGGCAAATTGTAAGCCTCAATGGCTGCCAACTTTGTGGTACGAGAATAAGAAACAGTTTTAATAGTAGGCATATTCAGGTTATTTTTATAACGTTCGTTGAGCTGGTCACTAATACCTAGAGTTCTTAGTGAGAACTTTTCAGGATAGCGTCATTGACCTCTCAATTTGCATAGTTCAATTACCTATATATATGAAGCGGTGATGTACTTCAAGTTCAACAAAAAAAGTTCAGCAAGTTTCCCTTCTTGAATTATGCCAGTCCAAAATGAGTAGGTATACATCTCTGAAAAACAAAGATATTTTAAATATCTGTAGTACCACCTCATACTGCCAGTCTCATATTATACCCTCGATTGAAAGAAGGAAAATTATGACTGGAGTGATGTATTTGTGTAGCCAACTTCGACAAACAGCAAAAACTGCTTAGTTTACTCCCTAATACTTCTGTATGCCTTTTCCAATGTATGCGCTCATCAACATGGATACCTAAGAATTTTTCTATCTATTACACGTTCTATTACATTGACAAGGAATGTCATATATATTTTCCCTTAAATAAACGAAATAATAAAAAGCGCAACTAATTGTAATTGAATATACAGAAAAACACAAGACAACTCCTTTGCATTTGCATTTAAAGGATCTCACACTGTAAGGAGTTTCAAAAGAAATGCTCGACTCTCTCGAGCAGTGAACGGTTTCAGCCAATCAACACGAGAAGAGATACCAGAGTTTTTGCTTTTTAAGAACATTGATTTGAAGCAAGACGAGACGGTGACTAGAGCCCATGTTCTTCTGCATAAAACTGTTATTCCATATAAGCAGAAGGATTCAGGACTCCGCTGAATGACCCGTACAGTCGGCCTTAAGCACCCCGCCAACACCAAAGGATCACGCACTCTATATTTTATATCTTTATTATTTTTTAAGTACTGTTTTATTTATTATTTAATATAAATAAAGATATAATTGCTATATTTAGCCTTTTATTTTCTTTAAATATTACTTATTACAATAAAAATTAAATAAAAACACAATTTTCAAAATATTTCGGCCTCTTCTATGAGGCCGTCATCAGTTGAGTGACAGTTATGACAGTTAAAGACTATTTACAGAAAAAAAAATATAAAAAAATAAAATAATGATATTTACAGAATTAATGTGTGATGATGATGATGATGATGATGATGAGTCAATCGGTCGAGTTATGTCTGTCAGTGTTGTCTGTTGAGTCCGGGTCCATAGTGTGATTTATTATTTAAGATACTTTTAATTGTATTTTATTTCAAGTTATTTACTATCCCAACTCTCGGTTTTGCATGTCGCAGACAGATGGCTCCTGTGCACCAGCCAGTAGCTAAAGCCTGCAGTCATCGGAAGATCGTTTGCAGTGTCCAGAGTGTCTCAAATCTTTCAAGGGACAGAGAGGCCTCAACATTCATAAAGGCAAATTACATCGATCTTTAAGCCAGAATGCAGAAATCGTAATCATAAACCCTCCAACTCACACCAACCACAGTGGCAGCCTCTCTGTCTCAATCAATAAAAAACTTAATTTTATATAATGACATTCAACGCTGGGAAAACCTTCTAACTTTTGCATACCGGACACTGTACGTGAGCACAGAAAAGGACAGTCCAGGCTCCCTTACACAAAAAATAAAATACAACTGTAAAGAGCCCGGTGTCTTGGATTTCGATACCACAAAAACCGGGCCATAAAGCCAACTAGCTAAAACAATAATTAAAAGAATTAAGGAAAAGTAAATGATTGTGATTCTCTTCTCCGAAGACTGCGTGACTCCTGACACCTCTGACACACTTGCAGCACTAGCGTCCAAGAACCCACCTCCAGCAATGGAGACCCAACAGCCCGACCCCTCAAATCCATCAGACTGTACACCCGAAACAATGGCAGAGCTGGCGGCAATATTACGGCCACAAGGTATTGCACGTGACGATGGCAAGAGGTCCGACGGAATGACACTCGTTCCCTGAAAAACGGACACTTGCTGGTGTGGGACGCTACATGCGTAGATACCCTCGCACCGTCCCACCTCCCAGCGACCGCAACAAAGACAGGCGCGGCGGCAGCAACGACAGAATCAGCAAATATGTGGCCTTGGGAGCTAGCTACATATCTGCACCGTTTGGAGTTGAAACCCTAGGGTCGTGGGGGCCAGAGGCGCGTCGAGTATTTCATGAAATAACTTCGCGCCTATTAGACGCCTCGGGTGAATCAAGGGCCGGCGTGAACCTCTGACAACGCATAGGTCTAGCGATCCAACGAGGTAACGCAGCCAGTCTTATTTCCGGGTTCCGACGGGATCCCTCGCGTTGCTGATGGGCAACCTCCCATTTGGCGGCGATAGAAAAAAAATTACTTAATTTAATTTTTCTGTTTTAAGTATAAGTGTCGCAACGGCTTATGAGCGCTCGGCAAAAGTGGTGGGGGACAAGCGCATGTGTTCACTCGCGCACAAAGTTACTAAATGCGATAGAAAAAAAAATACTATTGCAGTCAAGGTCACCGCTCTTAAATCGATGCGACACATTTACGTGGGTTTATTTATAGATTTTTTCTTTTATAGGTGAGTTTAAATTTAACACTAATTTAGTTCATTCACGTGCATTATTTTAAAGTAGGCCAACCCGTTAAGCTGCTATAGAAAAAGCCTTAGACAATGCCATCTCTTTCCTAAGAACAAGGCATGAAATCACATAGCGCCCTTGTGAGCGTTTAGTGTGTGCATTATAGGTTGGTGTATCAAGTAGTTACAATAATAAAATAAGTACATAGGTATGGTGGAAAAATTCAACGGCCCAGTTTAAGGACCGCAGTGACACAATGCAATTGCCGTGAAAGCAAGAAGTCGCAGGTTTAAATGGGTCACCCAAGGCTTTTTTTTCAAAATTATTTTCTCACTTTAAATTTGTTTCAATAAATCTTTTCCAGTTTGTAATGCTCTTTAAATAATATTAAGAGTATCTGAAGCGATGGATTTTGATATATATCATATAATCTCACTTAACGAGAACTGTGAATTTCTTAACCGTCTCATGCAACACATATTGATGCAACGCCATCTGCTTCCTAAGAACAAGTCTTGAAATCACATAACGTCCTCGCGCCGAGTATTTAGAGTATCTGAAGCGATGGATTTTGATATATATCATATAATCTCAGTTCATGAGAACTGTGAATTTCTTAACAGTCTGATGCAACACATATTGATGCAACGCCATCTGCTTCCGAAGAACAAGGCTTGAATTCACATAACGTCCTCGCGCCGAGTATTTAGAGTATCTGAAGCGATGGATTTTGATATATATCATATAATCTCAGTTAATGAGAACTATGAATTTCTTAACCGTCTCATGCAACACATATTGATGCAACGCCATCTGCTTCCTAAGAACAAGGCTTGAATTCACATAACGTCCTCGCGCCAAGTATTTAGAGTATCTGAAGCGATGGATTTTGATATATATCATATAATCTCAGTTAATGAGAACTGTGAATTTCTTAACCGTCTCATGCAACACATATTGATGCAACGCCATCTGCTTCCTAAGAACAAGTCTTGAAATCACATAACGTCCTCGCGCCGAGTACTTAGAGTATCTGAAGCGATGGATTTTGATATATATCATATAATCTCAGTTCATGAGAACTGTGAATTTCTTAACCGTCTGATGCAACACATATTGATGCAACGCCATCTGCTTCCTAAGAACAAGTCTTGAAATCACATAACGTCCTCGCGCCGAGTATTTAGAGTATCTGAAGCGATGGATTTTGATATATATCATATAATCTCAGTTCATGAGAACTGTGATAACTATATATTAAGCAGGGACTACTTAAGAAAGCTTATTATAAAATCAATGATTATTTGGATGATAATGAAGCATGGTGTAATAAATAATAATAATCTTATTCAATATTGTAATTAATAATTAGCATATTTTAATACTGTACGATTCCTCTAAAGGCTTAAAATTAATTAATATGTAAACTTACTTTGTTAAAGGTAATAGACAATATGAGACGGGTTGACTAAGATAGTTTTTTTTTCTCGTGACTAATTCCCGCAGTCTTATATTTTTTTATGCCTTTACTTGGGTAGGTATGTATATGATTTTGTATCATATGTTTTATTTTGAAAAAAGGAATGTTTGCTAAGTTTCTTGCCCTTCTTCTTAGCAATACTAATCGAATGGTGCGGATGGTTAGGCATTATGTATATACAATATTTTTATTCCTATATTTCTATATTTTATGCAAGTGTATAACTTTATTACATTTTAGTAGCCCACCCTTAATATTTTTTGTATGTATTTCCCGTTTTTATTATTTCTTCATTGTATTATGTATATATAATATTTTTATTCCTAGATTCCCCTATTTTATTAATTTTTTATTTATTTATTAATTAAAAAACTTACGACTATCATTTATTAATGCAGGTGTATATTTTATTTCCCGTATTATTATATATTTTTTTTATAGAAATAGAAATAGAAATAGAAATATTTATTTGTTCCAAACATGGTTTACAAAAGATGTTAAATATAATAACAGTTCAGCATGTTTCACCTGCAGGAGGTATACAAATACTTTAATACAATTAAATTACAATGTCTTTACAATTATTAATAATCTCGGCATGCATGTCATAACAATTTCATTGAACTAATGTCAGGATAGTATTATTATATACATTTTTCAATTTAAGTTTTATCCTAATGCTTATAATTATTATAATTCATAAATTCTTTGACAGTGTAAAAACCTCTGTCAATGAGCCAGCTAAACAGTTTTCTCCTAAACAATGGTTCCGGCAATGTCTTCATATATTCTGGCAATAAATTATACATTTTTACAGCCATTGAATAACAATTTTTAGAGAAAAGAGCGCTTCGCTGTCTAGGAATCACTAGATTTTCTGGTTGTCTCAATCTATAACCATCCGCGTCACTTTTTTTTGTAAATAAGTTTGGATGCTGTTTGACAAAATTACACATTTCAAATATATACAGGCATGGCAGGGTAAGGACCTTAAGTTTTTTAAATAGGGGCTTACATGAGTCAAGTGGTTTTGCACCACATATTGCTCTAATGCATTTTTTTTGTGCTACAAAAGCTCTTGCAATATCGGTAGAATTTCCCCAAAGAATTAAGCCATATCTTAATACCGAAGCAACGTATCCATGATATGCATTAAGGGCTATTTCATCACTTGCCACATTTCGAAGTCTATAAAGTGCAAATACGAATTTATTTATTTTCTTACAGACTTTGTCAACGTGATCTTTCCAGTTTAAATGTCTGTCTAACGTGATCCCTAAGAAAGTAACAGTTTCTGATTCCCCAATTTGTGTGTCTCCGTATTTAATATTTAGTGGTTCTTTTGTATTGTTATAGTTCTGAAACTGTAGGAATGTTGTTTTTGATAAGTTTACCTCTAATTTATTTGCGTCTAACCATTTTACCATGGATTTTATAGCTTCATTTGTGTCATATTCAAGGTTTTTTTTTTCACCAGTAATTATTAATGATATATCATCTGCAAATAATACGGTTTGGTAATTTGTACATTTTGTTAAATCATTTATAAACAATATAAACAAAAGTGGGCCCAGCACACTTCCTTGGGGTACTCCTGATTTATTCGTTCTGAACGATGACCTATAAGATATGGTGTCCGCTTTATTGTTTACACCACTTATTTCTACACACTGTTCTCTATCAATAAGGTAACTTTTTAGCCATTCTAAAGCAGGGCCACGATTTTATATTCTAAAGACATATTATATTGTGTAAATTAACTTTGACTTGTAGAAAGTATACTTAATGTATCTATTTTGCAAAAATAAATATTTTGATTTGATTTGATTTGATTTGATTTGTGAATTTCTTAACCGTCTGATGCAACACATATTGATGCAACGCCATCTGCTTCCTAAGAACAAGGCTTGAAATCACATAATGTCCTCACGCCGAGTATTTAGAGTATCTGAAGCGATGGATTTTGATATATATCATATAATCTCAGTTAATGAGAACTGTGAATTTCTTAACCGTCTGATGCAACACATATTGATGCAACGCCATCTGCTTCCGAAGAACAAGGCTTGAATTCACATAACGTCCTCGCGCCGAGTATTTAGAGTATCTGAAGCGATGGATTTTGATATATATCATATAATCTCAGTTAATGAGAACTGTGAATTTCTTAACCGTCTGATGCAACACATATTGATGCAACGCCACCTGCTTCCTAAGAACAAGGCTTGAAATCACATAACGTCCTCGCGCCGAGTATTTAGAGTATCTGAAGCGATGGATTTTGATATACATCATATAATCTCAGTTAATGAGAACTGTGAATTTCTTAACTACCTCGCGCCGAGTATTTTGAGTATCCGAAGCGAGCAATCGATTTTATTTTAAATCATAATTCAATATATTCTAATCTGTAAGATGTCAATCTTGTATTTAGATAGTGATGTATTATTTTACCATTGTTTTAGCGATCGATAATGAGAATTCACAAGGTTAAAAGTCTTGAAAGTTATCAACTAATCGATTAACAATTATTACGAAAACATAATTTCAACTCTCTTACAATCAAACCGTGCACGTTACAAATGTGATCAAAATTGAATGTGGCAAGGTCCCTTTTCGTTGGCTATTAAATCAGATAATAAGTATCACACAGTGTCAATATCAATAGACGAATCGAATTTGGTTTCCTAATAAATTTAGTCAGCTAGGAATACGAGTGGTAATGGTGACAGACCCTTGAAATATAATTAAATAAATTACATATTCATTATCGCACCGTCTAGACTTCCATTAAGACAATTAACTGACTATTCAAGTAACATAAAGAACAATCTATTACCTTAGAACCGTAGAGCACGCCTTTATCTCGATAAGAAATTAAAAGAGCTGGAGAAATAAAATGTTCTGTATTGTCTCAGATATACGAAGCGATTAAGGCTCTGCAGCATGCTAAAGCAGTTTTCGCTATTTCTTTTACTTTGTGAACATTTAAAATAAATTAAAATATTATTTATTTATTTCACTTTTGTACGGTAACAAAAAAAAAATTAAACTGAACTTACATATAATAAAAAAACTGGTCAAGTGGAATCGTGCCCTGAGGGTTCAAGTATATACCGTTTAAATCACCAGTGACCAACTTGGACCAAGATTGTTACGTAAGACAGAGCGTGCCATCCAGCGCGTTCAAAACGCATGCGCACGCTTCTGTTTTAATGTACCAAAACGTGGCCACGTGACACCTTTTCTACACAACAAAAATATACTTAAGATGTCACCACGCAGGAAACTACATCTTGCTAGTTTGGTGCTTAAGGTTGTGCACGAAAAAAGGCCAGCATACTCATATTCCAAGTTTAAATGGGCAAGAGACTTTAATTCTATTAATACTCGCAGTAGCACAAGAAATGGCATGATAATACCAAAACATAAAACTGTAGGGTTCAAAGGTGGGCATTCAAAATATGGAACGATCTGCCACCGCCCTTGCAAGAGAAAATGTCAGCTATCGTATTTAAAAATCATGTAAGAAAATTTTATATTTCACTGCAAATTGCATGTATAACGTAAGTCGCATGTTTTAGTATTGTTCTCAAGCCAAATTTTTGATTTTTTGTTTTGATTCTTTTTGGCATTCCATATGTGTAATTTTAACGATTTAATAATAATTTTAGTGTAACTAATAATATAATTTTTTTAATGTTTCACCATTTTTGTAGCGACTGTATATTTTTTTAAATTTTAGTTTGTGTTTATGTAAGTACTCGTAATATGTAAATTCAATTAAGTGCATGAAAAGGGACAGACTGTAAATCAGCGTTGTGTTGTTTTCCGACAAGTCACAACAGATGCTGAGTCTCTCCCTTTTTATCACATTTAGGTAATTACCCAATTCAATGTTACTTTATATTCAATTGTATTTTTAATTTTTGTTTTGTGTTTTTTTTATGTAGAATATTTTAAAATGTATACTGTGTGTGAGTAATTATTATTGTGATAAATAAATATATTTTCAATTTCAATTTCAAACTTAATTTGATACTTACGATCTATAAACCTCTGTGTATCCAAAGGGTAAAAATATAATATATAAACTTGACTTTGCTGTTAAAGTTAATATACAATATGAGACTGTTGACTAAGATACATTTTTTTTATCGTGACTAATTCCTGCTTTCTTATATTTTTTATGATTTTACTCAAGTAGTTATAAGTTCACTCTGTGTAATATAATATAAGCTTATGTAAGCAAAGACTGAGAAAAAATGGAAAAATGAAAAAAGAGATGTCTTGATAAGTTTCTTGCCCTTCTTCTTAGCAAGACTAATCGAATGGACTGATGGTTAGGCATTATAGTTATTATTGGTTTATTCAGTTTATTAATAAAGTTATTTGTTCTTCGCATTAGGTATGTATAATAGTATAATATTTGTATTCCTATATTGGTTTATTTTATGCAGGTGTATAATTTTATTACATTTTAGTATCCTAACCTAAATATATTGTCCATGTATTTCCCGTATTATTATTTTTTTAGTCACATTTTATTGTTTTATACAGATACATTTTTGACCTAAAAATGTATACTTTATGTATCTATTTTACAAAAAACATTTTGAATATATATATTTTTTAAAGTATTTATTTAGGCTTATCTGCTATTTCTTCCTAAATAATCAAATGTTAATGGTAGTTTTCAGATTTTGTCATGTAGACAATATTAAGTGCTGATCAATCGCTTCAGCTTCTAGAAAACTTACCTTCTTAGAGACATGTCGTTCAGAAGCTGAATTAAACCATTTAGCACAAAAAATTATGCATTGTTAAATGCATTTTACCAAATGTAGTAAGTAAATGTTTAAGAAAATCAAATAAATAAACATGAAACTCGATCTTATTCACGTAACATTCAGTTTCACTATGGTTTAAATAGAGATGATCGCATACTGTAATATAAAATGTGAAAGATTACCTCTATTTAAACCACAGTGAACCACAAAAAATGTACCATTTTGTCATAAGTCTATCTCCGGTGTTACTAAAGTTATCTAAATTAACGTTTAACAATTTTGTAGAGAGAAAAAAAACGGAGTAAAGTGGTAAAAAGAAATCATTTTGGATCTAAGTCGAGTAAAATTCGCCAGATCCACAGAATTATTTCAATTTATAATTGTAGGACTTTAATATACTAGCTACGTTATTGAACACATTGAAAACGTTATCATATGAATTATCCTCAAAAGAAAATATCGCAAAGCATACTCTCTCAACTCGTTTTTTTTTTGTTTGTCATCCTAAATAAATTACCGAAACTTTTTATACCTACACTCTTTTGAAATTCTTGAACAACCTTTAGCAAATTTTCTAATACCGGCAACAAAAAACCAAAAATCCGACTCCATTTTGATTTGCTTTAAACTTACTCAGATGTGCTCTATCTATACTAATAGTAAAATATTAAAAAGTCGTGTCTGTACATTGAATATTTTCGCGAAATTTAAAATGAAATGGGTTATTAGTATTATACTGAGAACAAAACCAAAATTTTTTGAATTTTTGTCTGTTTGTATTTATGTAAATATGTATGTATATTCCGTTTTAACTTGAGAACCACTCATCAGATTTGGATACGATTTTTAGGGTTCCGTAGTCAGACAAGGAACCATTATAGTTTTGCCATGTCCACCTGTCCGTCCGTCCGTCTGTCCGCAGCTTAGCTCAGAGACTATTAGTACTAGATAGCTGTAATTTAGCATGAATATTATTAATCACGCCGACCAAACGGTAAAATAGAATAATGAAAAAAAAAAAAATAGGGTTACCTCCCATACACGTAAATTGGGTATGAAATTTTTTTCCCGTCTATCCTATAGTGTGGGGTGTCGTTAGATAGGTATTAGGTCGTTAGAAACATTGTAGGTGTGTCAAAACCATTTTTCGATTTAGGGATCCGTTGGCGAAATATTAAGCTTTAAAGTGCTAATTTTTGATAGAGTCAAGTGCCCCCCCCCCAGCCTACCGACTAAACGGTTGTTTATGGATATGTGAAAAAATTCACAGAAGTAATGAATATAAAAGGAAAACTATCACAGCTAAGTAGGTTTTACAGGTTTACGAGTACAGGACGCGCCAAGCTTTTAATCCCCTCTAAACACGGAGTGATTCGTATCGGCAGGGACAAAATGTATGGGCCGTCCTTCGGAAGAGCGACTTCCAAGTGGAGTAGAAGTTTGACGCGATCCGTATTAGTAGACCAGTCCGCATATTGTGTAGCGTAACTACGGAACCCTACACTGCACGTACCCCGACACGCACTTGACCGGTTTTATATATTGTCATCGTAGTCAACACATAGGCTATAAGGGGTTTTCATAAAAAGCCGAAGAAAACGGGGCAAAGATTAAATAAACACAGGCGTAACCGCGAGCAAACGCTAGTTAAAGAATAAATCTAATTTTTGTTAATGTTCTTGTGGAACTGAAACGTTACTGGGTATTTTATTTATACAGAACACTCAAATTAACTCAACACAAATGCGTGATTTTTACCATAATAATACGGTTAGTCTGATTTATAATTTATTGTTTTCATATCGTGTATAAAAACATATTTTACTGTTTATATAAGTATATTGTTTTATTAAATTTAAGTAAGACTAATGTTCATTATATTTATTGCTTTTTCCGTTAGAAAATTTTATTTTTACATTAACTTGTAATACATTGTATACATAGGTAACACTAAAAGTTTCCGGAACTGGCCACTAACATAAACAATATTTAAAAATTTATTGCAACATTTGAAAATAGAACTCTTTGGCTGTAGAATGCAGTTTGTTTCATCTGACTGTCTTTTGTTTTTACCTTGTGGCGCCATTTAAAAAATTGTGTGTCTGCATCAACATGGATTTAACTCGGGAAAATTTTCGTAGTATGATTTTCTACGATTTTAAGTGTAATTTGACAGCTCAACAGAGCATCGCTCGGCTTGAAACAGCTTTTGGCAATGAAGCACCATGCAAGACGACTGTTTATAGCTGGTTTGCAGAATTCAAGCGTGGTCGTATCAATCTCAGTGACGAATCTCGCGATGGTCGGCCGTCCACCGCTGTGACCAACAAAAACATCGATGCTGTGCGCCGTATGATTGAAACAGACAGGCATGTGACCTACCATGAAATTCGCGCACCCTTAGAAATAGGCATGAGTCAAATACAATCAATCCTACACAAACATTTGGGTGTGAGAAAGCTGTGCTCGCGGTGGATCCCACACAACTTGACCGAGGCTCAAAAAACGGACCGCGTCACTTGGTGCAGTGCCATGCTTACCAGATTCAACGAAGGTGCGTCAAATTTGGTGTGGGACATAGTAACAGGTGACGAAACATGGATTTATTGCTACGATCCCAAAACAAAGCAGCAATCGAGCGTATGGGTCTTTCAAGATGAGCCGAAACCAACCAAAGTGGCGCGCGTGAAAAGTGCATCTAAGCGGATGATTGCTTCTTTTTTTAATAAAACTGGACACGTGGCTACTGTTGCTTTATTTTATGTACATAATGCAATGAACGAATAAGTTGATAAATAAACTAAATAAACCATAAATAAAAATAATGCCTAACCACCCGACCATTCGATTAGTCTTGCTAAGAAGAAGGGCAAGATCAGGGCTTTTTTCAATTTTACATTTTATTTATTCAGTAATTTTTGTTATGGTGGTGATGCTGCCTCACCCCTGGAAACCGTTACTGAGCAACAACTCAACAGCCAATGAAAATTTTGTCGAGAATGATGATAAAGTGAGCTCTGTGTGGGTGATGTTAAGAGACAGGAAAACATCTTCTGCTCAAGCGCTGAACGCGGACGTCCCCACCATCATCATCCAGCCCTGCGCCGATCTCGCAGCGAGCCCGCCGCGCTGAAAGACGCAGTCACAGTGTCAAACGGAAAACTGCCGCGTAACCATGTTTGCCTCCGAAGAAACTGTACGAATACAGTGAAACTAGTCAGGCGAAATCTGACTATATAAAAATCGTGAGTAGCCGTTCCAATAGCATTATGAATCTAAACCACGAATCTTTTAGTAAATTTTTGTTACATAATCTTATTCTATACAATGTTCTTTTACTTTTTATGCCTTTAAAAAATATAAGACCGCAGGAATCATGCCGCGAGAAAAAAAAATATCTTAACTCAACTCATTTTGTTTTATAACAGCAAATACAGTTTACATATTTATTAACATATGGCCTTCAGAGGAATCATACATTGTTAAAATTTGCTAATTAGAAATTACAATTTTGACAAAGATTATTATTATTTACTACACTATGCTTCATTATCGTCCAAATAATCTTTGATTTAAATTGGGTTTTTAAAGTAATCCCTGCTTAATATATAGTTTAGACAAATTTTCAGGCAAACTAAGGAGACTCTTTTACAGAGTTCTTTCAAACCCTTGGAAAACGTTTCATTGTTGGTGGCGATTTCAATGCTAAAAACACTTATTGGGGATCCCACACTAGACTAGAGGCAGAGAACTCAAGATATCTCTAGATAAAAACCACTTGACGCCTCTCTCTACTGGTCACCCGACTTACCAACCAACTGATCCTAATAAGAAACCTGATCTGCTAGATCTCTTTATATGCCAACATATTCACCAGTTATATACTCTGGTCGAACCATGCTCGGATCACACACCTGTTTTCTTAACACTGAGCACACTCCTTGCAAGTGATGATTCTTTGTACAACAAAGATACAGATTGGGCTAGTTTCATAGATTACCTTAACGAAATTTTTAATCTGAATATGAAGCTGAAGTCTGCGGATGACATTGAAACCACCTGTAAAAACATTACCAACTCGATACAAGACACAGCTTGAAAGAGCACTCCTGACCTAAAACATAAACTCCCTAATAATACATTACCACAAGAGTTGAAAAGTCAAAAATTTAAGAAAAACGTCGTCTCTGGAGGATATGGCAAACATACAGAGCGCTCAAGCGGTTAAAGAGAGGCTAAAAATGCTACTTTCAAGCACCACATTGAGTCACTTTTGCCTACTGCTTGAGGAGAACACAAAAGGACTAAATCAACCACAACCTTTTATACCTCCCATAAAAACAGACTGATACTGAGAAAACTGAAGTATTCGCTAAACATCTTGCCACAGTTTTTCAACCTAATCCTGGAGAATATGATGATCAGGTTAATGAGGTGTTGAAACAGGACTTCCAATTGTATCTTCCCTGAATCCAACGTCATCAGGAGAAATCTATAAGAAAATAAAAGTGCTACATTATCATAAAGCACCAGGTTTTGACCTGATCACACCGAAAGTCTTGAAAGAACTGCCGAGAAAGTGCACTGTCTTTCTTTCTATCATCTTTAATGCAGTCTTAAGAACAGGTCACGTTCCAAGTTTGTAGAAGATCTCCCAAATCATACTGGTTCAGAAAAGCGTCAAACCAACTGATGATGTTACATCGTACCGCCCCATCAGTCTCACTCCCGTTTTATCAAAGATATGGGAAAGCATATTCTTGGTTTGATTGTCATCTGCAATGTGGAATGAAAAAATGATTCTGGAACATCTGTTTGGATTTAGACAACTGAACAATTGAACAAGTTCACAGAGTGCACCACAAGATTCATTAATGTTATGAGAGAAAAAAAAATTGTTCAGCAGCCTTCCTGGATGTTCAACAAGCTTTTGACAGTGTCTAGCATAAAGGCCTTCTGTACAAATACAAGACGTTGTTACCGGCACACGTACTTTGGAAACCTATCTAGCGAACAGGATTTTCCTAGTGAAACTGAGGGTTGCAAGATCAAGTTTTTACAAATGCAAAACTGGTGCACCCCAAGGTTCAGTCCTAGGGCCTGTCCTCTATCTACAATATTTTTACTCCAGACCTGATCCAAACAACAGACGTACGAGGTTTCAGCGATCTATGCTGATGATGCCGCAATTCTATCGTGTGATCGTAATCCTGAGAAAGTAACTGCAAAACTTCAAACTCAGCTAAATGAAACTCAACAATGGCTAAGCAGATAACGTATTAAAGCCAGTGCTTAAAAGGCCAACCATATGACCTTTACACTTGATAGAGGTGATTGCCCGACCGTCAAACTGGGGAACAATGCTCTTCCTCACTCAGACTCAGTAAAGTTTGGGTTTCACCTAGACAGAAATTATTTACCTCTTTTCACAAAATATCAATAATAAAAATAACTTTGCGCGATCTAAATATCATGATTTCTTTGGATTTCACGAAAATCTTCAAAAGACTCCAACTTTAAAAAGTAATTATGAATATGATTTTGAATGGTTTAAATAAAACCAGTTTGTATTGTACAAAAAACTAAATTATCGGGGTTAGGTTAAAAGTCACCCTGTATATATATATATATAACTCAAATTCACAAATTCATTATCATAAATAAACGGTAAATTAAACATTATATTGACGGAACAAACAATTGATTGCTCGGCAGGAATCATTGAAGTATCGAGGCTTATCTGCCCGTTGTATGCCGGAATCGGGATCTAAAGCTGGTAAGTTTTAATTCACAACATCTAGCTGCGAATCCGGTTAAAAGTCCTCTGTATATACCTCTATATATAACTCAAATCCACAAATTCATAATCATAAATAAACGGTAAATTATAAATTATATGTGCGGAACAAACAATTGATCACTCGGCAGGGATCAATGAAGTATCAAGGCTTATCTGCCCGTTGTATGCCGTAATCGGGATCTAAAACCAGTAAGTTTTTATTCACAACATCTAGCTGCGAATCCGGTTAACAGTCCTCTGTATATACTTTTATATATTATTCAAATCCACAAATTCGTAATAATAAATAAACGGTAAATTATAAATTATATGTGCGGAACAAACAATTGATCGCTCGGCAGGGATTATTGAAATATCGAGGCTAATCTGCCCGTTGTATGCCGTAATCGGGATCTAAAGCTGCTAAGATTTTGTTCACAACATCTAGCTGCAAATCGGGTTAAAAGTCCTCTGTATATATATATTATTCAAATCCACAAATTCGTAATCATAAATAATAAATAATAAAATTTCTTTATTCCAGCCAGATTTACATAAATACAATAAAAATCAGGCCATATTACACACAAAAAAAAGAAAACTAAAAAAGAAAAAATAATAAACTCTATAGTACACCAAAGCTTGCGTGATATTGTCGCCACTTCTTATGCACGGGGCTCTGAGTCCACTCGGTGCAGCTACGTAAGATGGTGTTATTAGTGGCTAGGAGACGCGCGCGCATTGATGCTGAACGCGCACGCAGCAGCGCGGGGAATGTTGGCGTGCGGCCCGCGGCGTGCATACCGCTCGCGCTGCAACGCCAAGGAAGATGGAATATTGCGCGGTAGGCGTTATTATACTGAACGCGCATCGCACTCAGTGCAGCTTTGGTGAAATTTGTCCAGAGTTCTACCGTGTATACATTGGCGCAGTAATTCATAAATAGCAGGCGTTTGACCTCTGCGCTACATCTGTAGAACCTCCGGGCGATCATATTAGCCCGCACGCTCGTTGCTCGACGTTGACGTTCAATGTCATCGCTGTCAGACAGGTCACTTCGCAGTGTATGTCCGAGATATGTCACCTTATCGACTCTGTGTAAGATCCTTCCGTTCAGTACTAGGGTTGGGACTATACTTGGAGTGTGAGCCGATTCAAACACCATGAAGACTGACTTGTCAGCATTATAAAGAAGGTCGTGTTCACGTGCATAGTTTTCACATATTGTAAGTAAGACTCTCATAGCTGTGATGGAGGGTGCTAAGATCACCATATCATCAGCATAGCTAATGTTATTTATCATGGCACCATTCAAAGAGCAGCCCACTTTGGACTCGGTTAACTGCTTATAAAGATCGTCCATGTAAAAATTGAAGAGGACTGGAGACATAGATCCTCCCTGTCTAACGCCACATCTCAGAGGAACTGGTCGAGAGCAGCTAGTGTTCCATTGTACATAGCTTTCCTGTTGCTCGTGCCATACTTTCAGAACGTCTATGATGTGACTGGAGACTCCTCGATCCTTCATCTTCCTCCACAACAAGCTGTGTGACACGCGATCGAATGCCTTGCTTAGATCTAGGAAGCATGCATATGTAGACGTCTTCCTTGATTTGTAGTATTGTGCAATTTGCTTCACTGTGTAGATAGCCGAACCAGTGGAACAGCCCGCTTTAAAGCCCATCTGTTCATCAGTACTATGTAAGAGATCCCCAGTTAAGCAAAGCAAAATCTTCTCAAATATTCTGGCTGTAATTGTGGCGAGAGAAATCGGTCTATAGTTTTTAGAACAGCATTGGTCAACCTTTTTGTTCTTTGGTATTGGTGATACAAGTGTGCGTGTTACTTCCTCGGGCAGATACGATAATTTTAACATAGCTGTGAACAGTTGGGATAGGTACGAGGCTATATGTGGACCAGCATGTAAAATATGCTCAATACTAAGCCCGTCGTGACCAGGTGACTTGCCTCTGGGCATGTCCTTTAATACTCTTAGTACCGTCTTTACATCAACTTCGGGGCAAGTGTTGTCATGGTTTGACTCATACTCGTGTTGTACCGCAGTAGGGCTCGGTGCTTGTAATAAAGTCGTAGCAAGATGGTCCGCTATTTCTTCATTGGCAGTTTTACCGTCGATGTGTGCTGGACGTGAGCTCCTGGCATTAGTTACCTGTCTTGTATGCGACCAAAATTTGGTAAAATTTTTCGTTTTCAAGGAAGTTGCTATCCTGTCCATCGCAACTTGATCTGCCTTACGCTGACACGTTTTTAAGTTACGTTGAAACATTCTTCGGCAGTGCTTTCTGTGGTCTGCCACCGGCCCATCGATGGGTTGTCCCTGCTCGTGCCACAGCTTCAACGCGTCTCGCGAAGCGGCGTATGACTCAGCTACGTTTTCATGCCAACCTGGCACTACCTTCACCTTTTTACGCGGTTTAGTTTGAAAGGCTGTCTTAGCTGATATCTGCATCGTTTCTACAAGAAAACGATGACAAGAATCAATATCCTCGATAGTATTCATATTCAAACTTGTAAATAAACGGTAAATTATAAATTACATGTGCGGAACAAACAATTGATCGCTTGGCAGGGATCATTGAAGTATCGAGGTTTATCTGCCCGTTGTATGCCGTAATCGGAATCTTAAGCTGTTAAGTTTTTGTTCACAAAATGTAGCTGCGAATCCGGTTAAAAGTCTTCTGTATATACCTATATATATTACTCAAATCCACAAATTCATAATCATAAATAAACGGTTAATTATTAATTATATGTGCGGAACAAACAATTGATCGCTCGGCAGGGATCCTTGAAATATCGAGGTTTATCTGCCCGTTGTATGCCGTAATCGGGATCTTAAGCTGGTAAGTTTTTATTTACAACATCTAGCTGCAAATCCGGTTAAAAGTCCTCTGTATATATATATTATTCAAATCCACAAATTCGTAATCATAAATAAACGGTAAATTATAAATTACATGTGCGGAACAAATAATTGATCGCTTGGCAGGGATCATTGAAGTATCGAGGTTTATCTGCCCGTTGTATGCCGTAATCGGAATCTTAAGCTATTAAGTTTTTGTTCACAAAATGTAGCTGCGAATCCGGTTAAAAGTCCTCTGTATATACCTATATATATTACTCAAATCCACAAATTCATAATCATAAATAAACGGTTAATTATTAATTATATGTGCGGAACAAACAATTGATCGCTCGGCAGGGATCCTTGAAATATCGAGGTTTATCTGCCCGTTGTATGCCGTAATCGGGATCTTAAGCTGGTAAGTTTTTATTTACAACATCTAGCTGCGAATCCGGTTAAAAGTCCTCTGTATATACATATATTAATCAAATCCACAAATTAATAATCATAAATAAACGGTAAATAATAAATTATATGTGCGGAACAAACAATTGATCACCCGGCAGGGATCATTGAAGTATCGAGGCTTATCTGCCCGTTGTATGCCGTAATCGGGATCTAAAGCTGGTAAGTGTGTATTGACAACATCTAGCTGCGAATGTTTTAATTCCATTGACATTCTTTTCATTCGGTCGACATTCGCTTTCATTGCGGTGAGTATTTTGTTGTTGTCTGGTACGTTCAGGAAAAGTATATTACTCAAATCCACAAATTCATAAGCATAAATAAACGGTAAATTATAAATTATATGTGGGAAACAAACAATTGATCGCTCGGCAGGGATTATTGAAATATCGAGGCTTATCTGCCCGTTGTATGCCGTAATCGGGATCTACAGCTGGTAAGTGTGTATTCACAACATCTAGCTGCGAATGTTTCAATGCCATTGACATTCTTTTCATTCGGTCGACATTCGCTTTCATTGCGGTGATTATTTTGTTGTTGTCTGGTACGTTCAGGAAAAATATATTACTCAAATCCACAAATTCATAATCATAAATAAACGGTAAATTATAAATTATATGTGCGGAACAAACAATTGATCGCTCGGCAGGGATTATTGAAATATCGAGGCTTATCTGCCCGTTGTATGCCGTAATCGGGATCTAAAGCTGGTAAGTTTTTGTTCACAACATCTAGCTGCGAATCCGGTTAAAAGTCCTCTGTATATACATATATTAATCAAATCCACAAATTAATGATCATAAATAAACGGTAAATAATAAATTATATGTGCGGAACAAACAATTGATCGCTCGGCAGGGATCATTGAAGTATCGAGGATTGTCTGCCCGTTGTATGCCGTAATCGGAATCTACAGCTGGTAAGTGTATATTCACAACATCTAGCTGCGAATGTTTCAATGCCATTGACATTCTTTTCATTCGGTCGACATTCGCTTTCATTGCGGTGATTATTTTGTTGTTGTCTGGTACGTTCAGGAAAAATATATTACTCAAATCCACAAATTCATAATCATAAATAAACGGTAAATTATAAATTATATGTGCGGAACAAACAATTGATCGCTCGGCAGGGATTATTGAAATATCGAGGCTTATCTGCCCGTTGTATGCCGTAATCGGGATCTAAAGCTGGTAAGTTTTTGTTCACAACATCTAGCTGCGAATCCGGTTAAAAGTCTTCTGTATATACATATATTAATCAAATCCACAAATTAATGATCATAAATAAACGGTAAATAATAAATTATATGTGCGGAACAAACAATTGATCGCTCGGCAGGGATCATTGAAGTATCGAGGATTGTCTGCCCGTTGTATGCCGTAATCGGAATCTACAGCTGGTAAGTGTATATTCACAACATCTAGCTGCGAATGTTTCAATGCCATTGACATTCTTTTCATTCGGTCGACATTCGCTTTCATTGCGGTGACTATTTTGTTGTTGTCTGGTACGTTCAGGAAAAATATATTACTCAAGTCCACAAATTCACAATCATTAATAAACGGTAAATTATAAATTATATGTGCGGAACAAATAATTGATCGCTCGGCAGGGATTATTGAAATATCGAGGCTTATCTGCCCGTTGTATGCCGTAATCGGGATCTACAGCTGGTAAGTGTGTATTCACAACATCTTGCTGCGAATGTTTCAATGCCATTGACATTCTTTTCATTCGGTCGACATGCGCTTTTATTGCGGTGAGTATTTTGTTGTTGTCTGGTACGTTCAGGAAAAATATATTACTCAAATCCACAAATTCATAATCATAAATAAACGGTAAATTATAAATTATATGTGCGGAACAAACAATTGATCGCTCGGCAGGGATTATTGAAATATCGAGGCTAATCTGCCCGTTGTATGCCGTAATCGGGATCTAAAGCTGGTAAGATTTTGTTCACAACATCTAGCTGCAAATCGGGTTAAAAGTCCTCTTTATATATATATTACTCAAATCCACAAATTCGTAATCATAAATAAACGGTAAATTATAAATAACATGTGCGGAACAAACAATTGATCGCTTGGCAGGGATCATTGAAGTATCGAGGTTTATCTGCCCGTTGTATGCCGTAATCGGAATCTTAAGCTGTTAAGTTTTTGTTCACAAAATGTAGCTGCGAATCCGGTTAAAAGTCCTCTGTATATACCTGTATGTATTACTCAAATCCACAAATTCATTATCATAAATAAATGGTAATTTATAAATTATATGTGCGGAACAAACAATTGATCGCTCGGCAGGGATCATTGAAGTATTGAGGCTTATCTGCCCGTTGTATGACGTAATCGGTATCTAAAGCTGGTAAGTTTTTGTTCACAACATCTAGCTGCGAATCCGGTTAAAAGTCCTCTGTATATATATATATTACTCAAATCCAAAAATTCATAATCATAAATAAACGGTTAATTATAAATTATATGTGCGGAAAAAACAATTGATCGCTCGGCAGGGATCATTGAAGTACCGAGGCTTATCTGCCCGTTGTATGCCGTTATCGGGATCTAAAACTAGTAAGTTTTAATTTACAACATCTAGCTGCGAATTTGGTTAAAAGTCCTCTGTATATACCTTTATATATTACTCAAATCAACAAATTCGTAATTATAAAGAAATGGTTAATTATAAATTATATGTGCGGAACAAACAATTGATCGCTTGGCAGGGATTATTGAAGTATCGAGGCTTATCTGCCCGTTGTATGCCGTAATCGGGATCTAAAGCTGGTAAGTGTGTATTCACAACATCTTGCTGCAAATGTTTCAATGCCATTGACATTATTTTCATTCGGGCGACATTGGCTTTCATTGTGGTGAGTATTTTGTTTTTGTCTGGTACGTTCAGGAAAAATATATTACTCAAATCCACAAATTCATAATCATAAATAAACGTTTAATTATAAATCATATGTGCGGAACAAACAATTGATCGCTCGGCAGGGATAATTGAAATATCGAGGCTTATCTGCCCGTTGTATGCCGTAATCGGGATATTAAGCTGGTAAGTTTTTGTTCACAACATCTAGCTGCGAACCCGGATAAAAGTCCTCTGTATATACCTTCATATATTACTCAAATCCACAAATTCATAATCATAAATAAACGGTAAACTATAAATTACATGTGCGGAACAAACAATTGATCGCTCGGCAGAGGTCATTGAAGTATAGAGGTTTATCTGCCCGTTTTATGCCGTAATCGGGATCTAAAGCTGGTACGTTTTTGTTCACAAAATCTAGCTGCGAATCCGGTTGAAAGTCCTCTGTATATACCTGTATACATTACTCAAATCCACAAATTCATTATCATAAATAAATGGTAAAATATAAATTATATGTGCGGAACAAACAATTGATCGCTCGGCAGGGATCATTGAAGTATCGAGGCTTATCTGCTCGTTGTATGCCGTAATCGGGATCTTAAACTAGTAAGTTTTTATTCACAACATCGAGCTGCGAATCCGGTGAAAAGTCCTCTGTATATACCTTTATATATTACTAAAATTCACAAATTCGTAATCATAAATAAACGGTAAATTATTAATTATATGTGCGGAACAAACGATTAATCGCTCGGAAGGGATCATTGAAATATCGAGGCTTATCTGCCCGTTGTATGCCGTAATCGGGATCTAAAGCTGGTTAGTTTTTGTTCACAACATCTAGCTGCGAATCCGGTTAAAAGTCCTCTTTATATATTTTTTACTCAAATTCACAAATTCATAATCATAAATAAACGGTAAATTATAAATTATATGTGCGGAACAAACAATTGATCGCTCGTCAGGGATCATTGAAGCATCGAAGCTTATCTGCCCTTTGTATACCGTAATCGGGATCTAAAGCTGGTAAGTGTGTATTCACAACATATAGCTGCGAATGTTTCATTGCCATCGACATTCTTTTCATTCGGTCGACATTCGCTTTCATTGCGGTGAGTATTTTGTTGTTGTCTGGTACGTTCAGGAAAACAATTAAATCCTGCAACAAAAAATAATTGTGACAGCGAATCGAATAAAGCGTTTGAAGAACAGTCAAGCACCATGTCTTCAGAGAAAGAATTCAAAACCGGGAAGGACTAGTGACTAGAGGGTATCTAATTATCATCAGCCTACAGGTGTTCACCGCTAGAAATAATTCAACTGCAGCAGGCCTAATTTTCTCTTTTACCACCATTAAAATACTAGTGAAAAGTAGGTCTGTGGATTTTAGAATAGATATCTCGAGCAAAATTGGAGGTGAGGTGAGGTGGGGGCTCATAGAATAGTGTTTGTCCTAATAACACACGTGACGACTCTTTATGTTTTGCCTACTTGACATTAATGGATGCAACGATTACGAAGCATCGTAGTAAGAATCGTGACGATTATTAAATTGAAAGTTCTTCAGACATGGCTGTAAGGGCTTAGTTCCCTTTGCCTTCCCACATAATGACAGAATAAAAAAAAGTTAATTGGGGTTAAGAAATTATGAGTGAAAATTGTTGTCTCAATTCAATTATTTAATTTATTAATCAGAATAATGCCCTCGTAAGCGTTCAGTATGTGCCTTACAAGCTGTTTATATCAAATATGTGGGGGCTTATCAATCGATTGCAATACTTTATATCTATACTAATAATAAAATAAGTAGTAAAAAAGTCGTGTCTGTACATTGAATATTTTCGCAAAATTTTAAATGAAATGGGTCAGTGGTACTTTACTGAGGCCGAAACAGGAATTGTTAGAATTTTTGTCTGTCGGTCTGTTCCGTTTTAACTCAAGAATTTGGATGCGGTTTTTTTATTATAATTGTAGTGACCCTGGTCAACACATAGGCTTTAAGGGATGTTCATAAAATAAAGTTCAAGCCGGGAACGGGGAAAAGATTGAATAAATGCTTTTATAGCTCGAGATACACTGAACGGATTTGGTTGCGGTTTTTTTATTATCATCGTAGTGACCGTGTTCAACACATAGGCTATAAGGGGTGTTTATAAAATAACGCCCGAGCCAAAAACGGGGCGAAGATTCACTGTACGCGGGCAAAGCTGTGGGCAAAAGCTAGAAAGAAACAAAATGTTAAAAATCCGTTAACATAAAAGAAGAGCTTCGTAGCTCTATAGTTTTGTAACATTAAATAATTTTTTTCTAGAAAATTTTCCCAGTCAGTAAATCTGTGAAAAATCTTGAATATTAAAACTTAAAAGTTACAAAAAAATATGTAAACTAAAGAGGGCAGCAAGTCGTAACAGGATTATTTCTCTTGTAAAATCGAATTGAGTCATTAAATTTTTTTATAAATTTTATATTAGACCTAGTACATTGTTCTTGACCTCTTGCTCTAAAGAAAACAAATCGGAAGAATTAATTAATTACTCAGTTCCCTTGCAACAGTTTAACTTCCTAGATTAAATAACTTGTACGTAGGTACACCCATTTCATAATTAAGGTGGTTCAAACTCATTTCTTTTTGCTCTGTTTAGTTTTGCCCACGCTTCCTCCAGCGGTTTGCGGTTTAACCATTTAAGATTTTTTTCATTTATTTTTGCCCTCTCTTGGAAACGGAAGCGGTTAAGAGCTGGCAATGCAAGAAATAATTCCCCGAAAAGTTTTGCCTTTGTTTATAATAATGAGTTGCTGAATCAGCTGCACAAGCCGCAGAACACTGCTCATCAGCAATGTTCCAACAGTGCACTGAATATCACGCTAACTAGTTTGTAAACCAAAAAAATCAATGTGAAAAAAGGGCCTCAATTCGGGAAAAAGTTAAGTAAAATAAATCACCAAGTTAACAAAGTTCATTTCATTTTGTGGTGTCAGTATTCAGTTTCACGCTATTCAGTGGTTCAATGGGCAACATTATAAAAGTTATTAGTATCGATGATACGGTTACTCGTTAAGAGAAAAACGGTGGTCAAATTGATATCCTGTATACTTATAACTAAACGAACAAAAAAGATGTATTAGTTCCTCAAAATCTTTACGGTCCTTTACAAGCTATAAACGTATTTCTCTTCGTAGAATCCTCCTGGATTACTGTGTTTATTTGATGTGATGATTCTACCTTTGTGTTCTTTACGGGCGGATGTTTGGGCATGAAACTCGCTGAATTGGCCTATCGGATGTAACAAGGTATTTGGGTAAAGAAGGTAAAAATCAACGATATTGACGTCCTAACAAAATTTTAGTTTTGGTATTTCAGAATTTCGAAACATTATATTAGGTATAGCTTTTGTCCGCGATCTTTGAGTACTTTCCACATTTTCCGGCTTAGTGGTTATTTTGTCATCACTTATTTTAGTCTGTATGTTGACCAGAGTCATTAAAATGATAATTTAAAAAATCCCATCCAAATCCGTTGAGTGGTTTTCGGGGTAAAACAGCACAGACAGAGAAAGAAAAATTATAAATATATTATTAAACCATTTTTTTAATTTCACAAAAATATTCAATTTCAATTATTAAATTTTTAACTACATTATTTTTAGCACAAGTAGATACTTGTATCATGTATGACTAATAGCATTGGCAACTGCACATAACACCGTCAATAACAAGCAAATTGGTTGCGAATTTGACTAAAAATAAAAAATTTTGCGCTACATAACACAGACGCCCTCCGGCCCCCGACACTGAACACGGAGGACTATCTCCACGCAACACTTTTTTTTATTATTCCGGATCACCTAAAGACGTTTCTTGGGCATGTTGAACTTTTATCGACGTTTCGTTCCAAACGCTGCTCAACTTCAAACACCCTTAAATGATGCATTATCATGGCCTAAAATAAAAATTCCCATCTAGTAGAGGACTCCGGAAAGGCTGAAATTCTAAGCCTACCTAAGGAGTCTTTAGCAACACTTCTTTCTTACCCGGATTGCTCTGCAGAGCTTCTGATATTGCGATTGGTTCAGTCTGACAACAAAAAAAGGTAAACATTGGCAACCGTGCTTTTTACTCCCACAAATTTAATAATGCACAGAAGAAGTACAACCCATATAACTGAGAAGTGCTAGCCATATAAGAAGCCATTAAATATTTCCATCACATGATGGAAGCAAGAACCTTCTCAATTTTTACGGACCATGAGCCCCCCTGATGTACGCTTTCTCGACGTCCAAAGATAAATGTTCACCCAGACAATACCGTTACCAAGACTTAATCTCACAATTTACTACGGATCTGAGGTACAGTTCCGTGTTAAAGAGGTAAATGCAGCAATCGACTATGAAGAACTTTCACGACTTCAAGACAGAGACCCTTAACTTCAAGATTATCTTTTTCGTGCCCGCACTCTTAAGCTGAAAAAAGTACAAACTAATAATAGTAGTTTACTTGTTTACTGCGATACTTCTGCTCAGCCACCTCGTCCATTTAACACTCCAGAGCTGCGTGAACAAGTCTTTGAATCGCTACATAATCTTCATCATCCTGGATGTTCAGCTACAGTCCGGCTGGCAACACAAAGATTTGTTTGGTCAGGGATTCGTAAATATTATAGAGAGTGGTCTCTCTAATGCTTAGATTGCTAAAGAAGCTAAATTTCTCGGCATACCATTTCTCCACTTTCCACTTTCGTCAAATCTTCATCGAGGTTCTCTCATATCCATCTCGACATCGTAGGACCCTTACTTCTCTCTGATGATTTCATATCTTCAACGTCATCGATAGGTTTACTCGATGGTTTGAGGCTATCGCTCTTAAAGATTGCTAGATTAGGCTGTCCTGCTTAGGTGACTACAGATTGTGGTCGCCAGTTTGAGTGCCATCTTTTCAGGGCTCCGACTGCTATGGTTGGTGCGCGCCACTTCCACACTACCTCATACCATGCTTTTGCCAATAGAATTGTCGAGCGCATGCACCGCCAACTCAAAGCTGCTATCATGTGTCACACTTCCTCTAAATGGACTAAAGTTTTAAAACTGTATCTATTTCTGCATCAAGGTCATTTACGCCGTTCACTAGAACTACAATACGCCAGACCCTAAAGTAATTGAAAAACAGCCCAAGCTATTCACGTTAGACGTTCGTGGAAATTTTTTTATCGTCTCTGTTGACAAAAACTGGCGTACATGATGAAAGAAGGTAAAGTCCCTGAAATAATATCCACACCAACTAACGATACTTCTCCTGAAAAAGAAAAAAAAAACCCTGAACTGGCCGAAGAGTTAAACTGCCTGATTTTTATCCACCGTAATATAAATGTAATAATGATGTGGCGTGTTATCCGCCTCAACTTGGACCAACACCTTATAATTTGCAACTCGATTCAACGGTACTAACTTGGACCAACACTTTAGCCGTCCATAGAGTTGATTTTGATAGTTCGATATAGTGAAATCTTCTTGACTATTGTAATAAGCTTTGCAAATTCATAATATCTTAATAATTTTTCTTTAAGCTTCTTGTCCTCCGATTAAACAGTGTCTAAATTCTAAATAATATACTTCATTGTCCTATCGTGCTTACCATCATTCTTCACATACCAACTGTTCCGTTCCTGACGCAACCTGCTTCGTTGCACGGCATCTAGGATCTGCTGCCAACACATCCTTCTAGAGTTAATGTTACTGTTAAAAGTTAATATTAAGTTAATACCAGCCAGTACAACTTAGGTTTGACTCCAGGAGAGATTGTGAGGCGGCGGACCATGAAAACGATGGGGGTGAGGTGGTTTTGAAAGTAGATGTAAAAACACATTTAACTCCATAGACAGGGAAGCCCTCTGACAGAAATAAGAGAAACAACCCCTAATATCCATTATTACATTTGGCAATGCTATACTGTACCATCTAAGTTATTGTAAAAAGGCAATGTTGCAGGCCTGCAAAATCTCATCTCTCAAATCAAAATTAAATATCTGATCCTGGCACCCTAGGAGGTGACGCTAATACAATATTAGAAGACGTTGACACTATAACTCAAAAATTCGCATATATCGGGGTGGAATTGAACTTTTCAAAGTGTGGGAGATATTTCAACAATGTGCCCCCCCCCCCCCATTTCTCAATTAGAGAAAAATATCATTCCGTCTCTTAAGGGCCCCAATTATTGAAGAAGCTATGCCTCAATTTTTAGATGACCTAATTTCTAAATTTGACGACGCAATTCCACTTCTAGAGAAAATCTCATCGGTTTTATTTATTTGTTTATTTATTTTGATCGTTTGAATCCTGAATTTGAGCCTCTCACTTCCAGATTTACTTTTCTTCTGCGTCTCTATACCACAATGATATAATGTTAGAGTTTATTCATTTTTAATATTTTCAAATCTACGGAAATAAGAATAAGGCAAAGACAAAACTAATACACATACAAAAGAAAAGTAAGCTTTATGAATATTCCATTATAGTCTCGCAGCTACCTGTCTTTTTTCATACTCAAATTATTATTTGAATTTCTTATCACCATTTACCATTCTATTTCCAGGTTATTCCTCAGCCGTTCCTCAAGACATTTTCCTTTATTCTTTTGCAATAAATTTTCGTGGAAAGCAGCAAGTAATTTTTATTCATAAGGTACCTTTTGTGGGCAGATGTGACTTGTACACGCACCAGAAGAAATGAAAAGACTAGAAACGATAATTTATTTATGTTAAATCATTTTTCTCCTGAAATATTGAATCAAGCGGTATGTTTCATTACTACGTGTACTCACACAAAATTTAAATTAAAATATTTGAAGGATATTCTTTTTATTATAAAATCAAGTAAACAAAAATCAATAATTGATTTTTAACTACCTACCAAATTTACAGATCTATAGAGTTTACATAACCAATAACATAAAATCTTTTTTTATATAAACTTTTTTTAATTAATCTTTTCTGAATAAATGATTTATGCAATATACGTATAGATACAGCATATACACTAATTACACTTGTAACTATAGCAATTTAACTTTAAAACTATAACTGAAACTATTGTCTTTACAAACCATCTACCATCCTACGTCTTTAGAAATAATTTCAATATTTTGCGCTACCTATTTATTCATGAATTATATTCATTTCACATTAGTTCAAGGTTTTGTAAGTTAAAAATCTAACAAAATAGTATTTATTGTATTAAGAAAGTATCTTTGTAATGTATGTACGTAGCCCTGAAAATACATGCTTATACAAAAAGATCATAGCAATCAATAAAGGAATTTTATCAATTTCTTTAACATAACGGAAAAAATCTCGCGCCTTCAGAGTTCCGTACCATTTAAATAAGTTAATAGACTTAAATGCCATGAACAAATATTACAAAGTTATCATTACCCATAAAAAGTATGAAACAAAACTGTAAAATTAAGTTGGTCGAGTATTCGTAAAATTCCCTAAGAAAACCATCTAAAAATACAAATTTAAAAGTCCAAATATAATCCGGCTAGCGCCCGGCGTCATCGGGCTCCCAGGACCCTTGATGTTAAATTTACTACCGGCGGAGAAAATGCAAATATTAATGGTATGCGGCTTACCCAGAAGAGAAAGCAACACATGAAGATAGCCACTTGAAATGTAAGAAGTGTAGCTGAGTTACGGGATGTAGGGCTGATGGAGCTGAAATGGGAGTGGAAATGGGGTTAGGATAAGATGAACTGACCCTGGAAATGATTCTGTGCTGATGGTTGTGCTATGCAGGTGCGTGGTGATGCGCGGAGAACTTGGTGAGCTGAGCTAATCACTACACACAAGCACATAATGTATTTAGCGCAGAATAGTAAATCTTTGGAGCGCGCCAGCAGGCCACAATAGCGACGCGTGTTCACACGGGTAATTGAATGGTCACTGAATGTCACGGGGTTCACACGTGAGCACATCATAGCAGCTATTGTCAGGTGCGCGTGACTCCGGAGTTGGGCGCGGAGCTGGGCGCGCGAGGGCGCTCGTTATCGTCCCGACAATTGACGGGAACATTTTTGAGGGTTGGGGCGAAGACCTGAGCCGAATCCAGGGGCAGCTTAGCTATTCGATTGCTCGAGTAGAGTGGTTAGCGGGTGGCCAATAATTAAATGTCCAGCGGTTAGAGGCTCAAAGTCCGTAGGGTCAAAAGAAATTAGACAGAGGGGTCGCGAGTTGAGGACAGTTTCTCTTCGAGCCAAGAGGGTGGATATTTCTTTAAAAGTGAGGTACTGTTCACCTATCACACGATAAAGCAGTTTCTTGGTAGATTTTAGGTTTATTTCATGCAGGGCATTCCCCTTAGAAGAATTCAGTAACCAAGTTAATTTGCCGATTCACAAGATTGTGAGTGATTGCATCATTGTTCAAACTTATTGTACGACAATAAGCTGATTCCTAGCACCTACATAGATTAAAGCGTTTTTATCTTTTTAATCAAAATATAAAGCAAAAATGCCATAATTTTAATGCGAAAACCCTACTAATCGATTTCCGCTAATTGCTTTAAAGCGCAACTTTTGCATACTTTTTATTCAAAAGTAAGAAAAACAATATTATGATGTGCATTTTGCACCGGGATTCGGTTTTACCACCTTAAATGTACAGTGATTTAAGTTGAGTTGGTGCCTTTTTACATATTATATGTAGTGAACGTGCACAAAAAACAAATAAAGAAACGTGAAAATTGATCTAATTATAGTTACATCTAATTTCACAAGATGTGGTGTGTTAGTATGCGACTAACTTTTTTTGAACCAATGTGTACAGCAAATTAATAAACTAAAACCATTTTATAATATTTCTATCTCCGGTGGTATAAAATACATCGAAATTCAGTAAGACCATTTTGTACAGAAAAAAACGGAGCAAAGTGGTAAAAAAAATCTCACCTATGAAATCATTTTTACGTCTGTTTTTGTACTCGATAAGATTATATTGATCATCTAGTTCTCTAGGAAATTGCTGCCGCATTGTTATTACACGGAACTAATAAAGTTATTAACTTTTGGGATAGTTTTACTTGAGTTAGTCGTATAAGGGTGTAAACAATATTGTTAAAGATATATCGAAATAACATGTGCTTTTTCATTAGAAAAGAATTTTTTTATTTGCTTCTAGCTTTTATTCAAAGGTTAGGTCTTCTTTTTGTCAAATTGTGTCACGCTCATGAAGGGATATTAAGATACTTCTGACTATTACATCTAATTGACTGAAATCGTTTAAAGTGCAAATATTTATTTAGGGGATGGATCCGATTGCATTCATAACAGATTAAATGGCTGCTTAGTACTTTTAAGCAGACCTCTTATTGTCTAACTTTAATATTCATCGTCATAGCATTCAAAAGCGCCGTGATTGACCAAACATGATGTGTGATGTTAATTCTAGCCAATCACGGCGCGTTTGAAGACGATTGCAATGGATGTCGAAGTTAGACAATAAGACCCCAGATTTGGTACATTTCCTTTTTTTTCGCATGTTGTATGACTAATATAACAAATCAATATTTTATTTACTCAACTGACATTCGATTTTTATTTTCACCTAAATTTAAAAAAAAAACTAAAACACTAATCGCGACTCTCATATGTGACATTTCTCGTTGGCCCTAGTTTAGTATTTTAGACGATATAAGTTCGGAGGTTATAGAATTAGGTGGTAGAGCTGATGCCGGGCTCGACTATGGAGGTACCACCATCTTACTCGCAAATCCTCCCGAAGTTATTCGGGAGAGAGTAAGAGAACAGCTCCCAGGCAAAACCAGGCGGCCCACCATTGCCTGGGACCGATGGATGGCGGTATATCCATCCCCAATTGCCGGGCCTTAAATAAAACAGACTAGTGACGGGCAGCGGTATCACTGGTGCAAGGGTTTCGGCACCGTGCTCACCAACCCGCCCGCCCAGCGTGTGTGAGTATGGACATTTCTTCCAGGAGGACCACCAAGAGTGGCGAATTCCCGGAAAGGCCTATGTCCAGCAGTGGACGAAACAAGCTGATGGATGGGATGGATGGTTATAAAATTGAATATAAACAGATTTTTATTTAACTCTCCTTATTATAATACTTGGCTCCATATGTAGACCACCTGTATGGTCTAGTGGTTCGAATAATTGACCACTAATCTGGAGGTCATGAGTTCAAATCGAGTTGGGGCACATTTGTGTTCGGTCTGCTGCGTGCATCGGAATGCATGAAGTACGGCGATAGGGCTTACCTCACCACCCTTAATGCTGAGATATAAGAATCGTCGTCGAAATGTGATTGTACGAGTGTGGACAGTCCATAGTCGGAAAAACCCCAACTCCTTTTTGCGAATGCAAAAATCTTTTGATATTTTTGGACCCAAATTTTGATGTTGATGCAGTACTTTAAATTATTAGTTGGAATGCCGTTTTTTCCCGTTACAACGTTATTCAAAAGCAAATTTAATATTTTTCTACTTCAGCACTCCCTACTGACCATAAATGGTAAACCTAGCCTTGAGATGTTACTAACCATTTGAAAAGCCAGATTACATTCATTCAATTAATCAGCCGTTTTAGGGGTTACAATGTCACAACGGAGATAACAAACATACAAATTATTAAAAAAGCAAACAATGTCCGTTCCAGTTTGCCTTTTTTCTAACATTATCTTTAAATAATTGCATGTCATTTATTGCTAAAATAAAAAATCTTTATGCAAGAACTACATAAACGATTTAAAAATTCATTTTCTGTCGTGAATTGTTAAACTTTCCATTTAAAGAAAAGTTACTTTTTATCTCTTGAATTTCCGTAGAGACGGGCAGTTCGTAAGAAAAGTAGGAAAAAGCTAGTATTTTCGCATCGATAACACCTTGGGGTAAATATTCTCCATTTAAGAAAAGTGTCCCAAATCCTAGGTTCTAGGGATAGAAATTTCCCTAGGGATGTAATAGAAACCTTTTTTCTTGTGCAAAAACCAATGAGAATGCTTTTTGTTTTTGAAAATTCACTGCCTTGGAAGCTGTACTAGTAATGCAATGAAACTGATTTGAGCATTTCGACATTGGATTTTAAAGTAAGAATACTAATAATAAAGTAGTAAAAATTTCGTGTCTTATTTTAAGTGAAATGGATTATTGGTATTCTACTGGGGTCAAAACTATATTTTTTTTAATTTTTGTCTGTAGTCTGTTTCGATCGTTTTAACTCGAGAACCGCTCCACGGATTTGGATGCGGTTTCTTTGATATCATTGTAGTGACCCTCATCAACACAAAAGCCATAAGGGGGTGGCTGTGCATAACATACGACCCAAGCCGAATAATCGAAAAAAAAGACATATTGAATGGGCGGAGTTGGGCATGTCTTCATATATGTAAATGTAACGAATTAGTATTTAATTTAGTATATGTACAGCTTTTATTATCAATTATCATTTATTAAGGTACATAATAATGTACATCATTGTATAAATTAAATAGGTGTACCTTTATTTTAGTTCATGTACGTGTATTAACTGATTTAATATAAGCAAACCCAAAACCTAATTTAAATTATATTGTATATTTTAACTTTTAAATTTAATTATTTTATTATTTAATAAATCCTTTAAGTGTATTTCTACGTATGTATGTACCTACATTGTAAAAATAAAGTATTCATTTCATTTCAAACAGTGCAAACTTTGAATCAACGGTTTTCAATTGGCTATAGGGGTTGTTCATAAATGACGCCCAAGCCGAAAACAGGGCAAAGATCATATTTTTTTATTTTAGCACAAAATCTGCGCGTGTAAGAAAACAACGTTCGTACCGCGAGTATTCTGAAAAGGATAGTTACGAATGAATGATTTAATTGCAATACTTTGAAACTAAATAATTTGGCTAAGAGCGAATCGGACTCAGGTAAAAAAAGTTCCGTACCACCACACAATACGGGTATGGAATCCAAATATATGATGGTAAATAACAACAATATTCATTCCATAGTAACGTCAAGGCGACAAAAAATAAGCCGCTTAAAAAGCGCGCTTGACAATTAATTCAGCGTACTTTGAGTACGGAATCAGAAATGTTTATTACTTGTCGATTTATTTTAGAGTATGTAACAATCTGACCAAATTTGGAATTAGTTTGTATTACCGTCTTTAAGATAGAGCTAAAACAACATGCTTTTTCAACATATAAATGTTTTTTTTTGTATGTGGACGTCTCTCAGTTTTTTTCTATATTATTTAAATTTATATTATATGCCATAATATCAATAACGCCTGAAACTGTACTGTGACATATGGACAAATAGACAGACAACGGAGGATTAGTAATGGTACTGTTTGGCACCCTCCGGGTACGGAACCCTAAAAGTTGAGTGAATGGAGATATGTAGTCTGCACACCTCATTTAGACGTAAGCGTGGATAATATTCATATCCTTGAAAAAATATTTTATTCAAACCCATTAAACTATAATAAAATCAAATAATGTTACTAAGGTTTTAAAAATATCAACAAAAGCGTGAAAAAATCTCAAGACGCGTGACCCGTTTACATGCAGCTCAGTTGAACATCACTTCATGTTGTCGTTGTGTCGCTCGGGACAAGGAAAATGCAGGCTTTTTATACAGAAAAACGTATCCATAAACATTGAAATCGCGTTATAACGTTATCTTTGAAAATAAATAGTTAAGGTTTAGTACTAGGTAGTAAAGTATGTACAGTAATAAGACTCATAACTCAAATCCAAATATCTTTATTCGGGTAAATCCTGGGCTTACAAACTAAACCTGAGTCACCCTTATCGACTGAATAATTTAAGCTTATACGATCAATTTTGCTTCTGCAGCGCATGCGGGTCAAAGTCAAACGTTTGGTTCTGTGACAATGGTCCCCAATGAGACCGCATTTTATGAATTTGATGTAAATTTTAAATCACCTCTTAGTTTTGAGTCATTTTGGAAACAATGTACTTTTTATCTAATTCGTTCAAAAAGCATCACTTTATTTGCAAAATCAGTCAAGTGCACCTAAGACTTCCAACCTGAGGGTGCCATACCGTTTAAGTAAGTTAAAAGACTTACTGTATACATTTGGGTAAATTGGCGTGTTCAGTATTTGTTTAACCCTCTAACCTATTTCATACTACACTATTTCTATTCTGGGTCCGTTTCGTCGTGTCACTTTTCATGATGCACTAAATATTTTCGGGTTATTTATGTTTTATTTTACCGTTAGTTCTATCTACTATCTATTTATGGGCGTAATTAAATGAACTGATCCAAATCTAGAAGGATAGTTCATAATAATGATAATACATGTTCGTTCGGTGACTTATGTAGGTCAAGTTAAACACAAGGAATAATTATTTTTATTACAAAGTTCACTTTTATTGTCAAAATTCTTAAAGAGTACAGGTTAACAAAACTAAAACATCTAAAAGTGAACTTGTAAATGAAAAAAGCATAACTTCTCTAATCTTGTGAAATTCAATTAGTTATGTTGTTATTCAACGCGACTAAGACCCAAGTACAAAGTCCATAATCATGAAATTCATTCTCCTAAATAAAACAGGAACTTTTCTCTTTACCTTACAAAAATGGTCTAAACCTGTCAAATTAGATGGCCCCCCCATTTCTTTACTTTCGGTGCCTCTTTCATGTAGGTTTCTGCCAAAAAAAAATGAATTTAATTAGATGTTTATTTCAATATTCGCTTTTGGGTCAACATTCTACAAAAAATATCCACATTTCAGATCTGTAACTCATTACATCTACGAACCAGAGACCTGTGATATTTGGACGGACGAACAAATGGACATAAAGCAGAGTGACAGTAATAGAGCTCCATTTTGCCCTTTGGGTACAGAACCCTAAAAAGGTATCCATTTATCCATCAGCCTGTTTCTTCAACTGCTGGACATGGGCCTTTTCAATACTTCACCACTCTTGACGGTCATCCTGGAAGAAGTGTGCGCCTCACACACTTCACAGCCACCCGTGAAATATTTTAAAATTAAGTAATGCGTTTAATAACTTGCGTTTCAAATGATACAGACCAAAAAGGTTTTTCGTATGAAAATATTTCTCATCCAGAACCCATTCAGTCATTAACTGCATAAAGTATTTACACGAGAAATTGTACAACGCCCCAACGAGAGAAACCAGAATTTACAATACAAAATATTTTACGCTTTCGCTATCGTGTATCGAGATTCGTGACCCAAACTCATAGTAGACCTACTGTTAATATTAGAAATTTGTATAAACTGTTTTTTAGCTCTGACCTGGGTGTATCTTTATAATAGCTCGTTGGTCTATACCAAAGATTACAAAAGGCGGGAAACACGCATGCATTTATGCCCGAAATTCACATAAAAACTACTGAACTAATTTGGATAGGGAATTCACTTTTGTGTTGCTACATCTCCAGGGATTCCAAATCTACATCTTTATATGGATACAGAATGAAACTAAAGAAATACACTTTAGTACAAATCTCCCATTGTTCGTAAATTAATTACTACAGTCAGGTTTAGTATCAGATCGTCAGTGCGTTTAAAAGGCACGGGCAAAATCTTGTATTTTTTCACTCGTTATGATAATTTAATTTTCAGAATGTAAATGAAGCAGTAAAAATAGGCGTATCCAGGAACCGCATCCTGAATTCTGAAAATACAAAAACCTTAATATTTGGGTTTTTATGCATATGGTTCCGTCAATGCTGATTTGACCAACTATATGAATCTTAATAACATATCGTCGTTTAATGGTTTCCCTATACGTATTTTTTCCAAAGACACCGTTTCAGTTATGTGACAGTTGAAAAACAAAAATTAAGGCATCTCTATTAGTCTTCCATAATTTTGACAGAATGCTAAAAAGCGCCGCAAACTTAATTTCAGTCATTAGTTCCCGCGGTCACCATAAAGGACGTTTATGGCCACATCTATTATCCCGGAATTATATTTTTCGGCAAAACGCAACACTTTTACGGACTAACTTTAAACGACTAATTTAGCGAAAAAAACGAATGCAACATAAATAGTTGTGTGCAAGAGCAGCTACCCTGTGGTTATAAAGGTATTAAGGAATATTACCACGAAGAACTATGTATCTGTATTAATATAAAGAAATTTTACATGTTTAAATAATGTAAGTTATGTATTAACCTACTTAGTTAATAAGACATAAAAATACATATTATTTTTGCACACTGTTTTACTATACCAACACTTTTTTTTTTAAATTGACGTGGCTTTCATTCATTCATTCACATTTTTTGTACGAGAAACATGACCCGTTATTGATGGATAAAAATCTTAGAAGATCGCGTGCAAAACCTAAATATTTATTTGATTTCGCGCTCACATCTGTTCCTCAAGTTTTAGCCGTTTGTCATCTCTTTTTATGGAAGGTGGCAATCACCAAGGGAGCACAACAAAAAGAAAATCCATAACTCACTCATTAGGATTCCAAAAGGCACCCGTTGTTGCAAGTTTGGAGATTGGTCGATGTATTTCAGAAAGAAACTCCTCGACACGTCCACCTAGTCAATAACTAGCTAACAAGGCTATTCTAGGCGGTCAGTTCGAAAGCAGCAGTCTTTTTACTTTATTTCCAGCTAGGAAACTTGGGCAGACTTTAACAAGAATCGCAGTTGAAAAATAATAGTCAAATAACTTTTCGTTCGACCACTACATTATTACTTTGTTTTATCCTAAGTGTGTACAAAACTTCACTTTATTTCCAAACGAAAAAATTGTTTGATGAGTGTCCATTATTTTCGTCGACTTCCTTCTTTTAGCTATTAAGCCAAGATTTGCAAAACTTTCTTAAATTTGTAAAAACATTTCTCATAAGTATTTTAAAAAATTGGCTGTTGTACTACCTAACATATTACTTACAACTTGATCCAAACAATAAGGTACTTACTATATAGTTGATTGTTATACGAGTGCATAAAACGAGCCATATTACCGAGATATTTAGCTGCCTGAGCACCTTCAACACTCTGCTTTTCACTTCGATTGCGAGGAAATGAAACTGTGATATTGTTAGCAAATATTTATTTATTTAAAATTTAAGTGAAATTTTGATAATAACTTTCAAGATATATTTGCTTAGATTTTGGCGGCAATATCTGCTGAACAACTTTCTTTGCGTTTCTTTCCATTAATGTGTTAGGAGTTAGTATTATTTTATCGTCACTTGATTACATATTTAACTTTCAGTAATATTTATTGCAAATTTAAATAATCCAACTACTAAATATGTACTGATGAGAAAAACAACAGCTCTTTCCCACCACAACTTTTTTTGTTCAACTCTGCCACCTATTGGTAAGGCAAAGGTAACTTAGCCCACACGGCCATGTCTAAATAACGTAAATAAATAATTAGACATGCACGTCTGAGGTTTATTTATTTTATATCATATTTGTATAAGTCACTGTATATCCTTCTGAGCATCGTCTGAAGAGTCCGTGTTCATCACTGTCCTGTCAGTTCGTGCTAAAATGATAGAATCTTAGCGCGAACACTATTGAGTTTAAAAAAGTTTGTCAATGAATTGTACTGTGTATTTGGCTGGAACATAAAAAGTAGTTTTAGTCCGCTTACACCTAGCATAAACAAGAACTTAAGAGCATGAGAAGTGAAAAGTTCATAATTTTTAGTGTAGTGGAAATAAAAACAGGTTACTAACCTCGAGTTACGCGGTTTGTAATTTCCCTTGCGCTTAAGAGCCTTCAATTCTAATAAAAACTAACTAACAAATAACAAATTGCTGTTAGTAAGTGACAAAAAATCCTTGTAGCAAAATTTATAAAATCTGGAAGCGGTTTTATAAAAAATATTAAGTAACATTTATTGGGTTTTCATTTCTGCGGATACCTATCCTACGAGTAAATAAAGCAATTTAATTACAATCGGATTTAATCGTTTACAGGGAAACCTATTAAACCGAAGTTTTGTTATTTGAGAATTCAATTATAAATACATCAAGAATTTATTAATTAAAATCAAATAGGGCAATATAATAATAAAGGTTAAACAAGACGACGACGAAACTATTTCGCCTTTCATCCGCGTCTCTCACATAACATGATAGAATTAATTACATACAACAACGGCTGGATAACAATAATGTACCGTCGATTAGGCTCAAGGGACTTAATTAAGTTGACAAGCCATTGGCAGTTAGTTAGAGCGTCTCAGTGAGGCCCAAAACTTCTCCGAGTAACTCTCTCCCTCCCACCAGGCTAAGTATCTTAGTACTAATTATCTCTTCACAGCAAACTTTTGCTTCAAAAACGTTTACCTTGTTAAAATTTTATACTGGTACCTTTTTTTGGGTATCCGTCACAAAGTTGGAATTTAAATTGTGATTTTGCAGCATTACAAACTCGAAAAGTGATCGATCAAAATAGCTACGAAAGGCACTAGACATCTTGAAAATGTTTTCAAATACGAGTATGTTTATCCTTTTTAGGGTTCCGTAGACTGAAAAGGAACCCTTATAGTTTCGCCATGTCCGTATGTCCGTCCGTCCGTCCGTCTGTCTGTCCGCGGCTTGGCTCAGAGACTATTTGTATTAGGAAGCTGTAATTTGGCATGAGTATATGTACATATTAAAAACGCCGACAAAACGGTAAAATCAAATCATACCTCCCGTACTCGTAAATGGGGGATGATTTTTTTCTCATCTATCCCATAGTTTTGGGTATCGCTAGATAGGTCGTTCAAAAACATTGTGGGTGTATGAAAACCATTTTTCGATTTAGGGATCTGTTCGAGAAATATTAATCTAAAGTGCAATTTTTTGTTAAAGTGGAGTGTCCTCCCCCCTGCTGGCTAAACGGTTGTTTATATATAATTCATTTAAAAGGAAAGCTATCACAGCTAAGTAGGTTTTATAGGTTAACGAGTACAGGTCACGCCAAACTTTTAATCCCCTCAAACAAGACAATGTATTGGCCGGTCTTCTAAATGTATGGGACTAGAAGTTTGGCGCGATCTGTATTAGTAGACCAATTTATAAAATGAACCGGGCCACTACGGAACCTTACACTGCACGTGGCCCGACACGCAGTTGGCTGGTTTTTATTATTTCATCATTTTTAATGTCGGTTGACTAATAAAGTTTTATTTTATTTATTTTTAACTTTTTGGTACATATATCTACACGAATTATTATTATAAATGACAGACAGAAAACAAACAAAAGCGGTACTTATTGCTAAAAGCAATATCTTTCGGCGTTATTTCACCTACACAACATCCCATCTACAATGTACAAAATACGCTTAACATGACCTTTTTTACTTTCCTGTCAGTTCCATTGATCTAACAGTTTTTGAGTCTTGCTGAGGATGGACTTTTGGTAAGTAAGTAAAGATTCAGAAATGCAATGGAAAATTTAAATAAACTGTACAGTTGACTTTAATGTATAGGATAAAGAAGGTAATAAATATCTACATAGAGGTTAATAAGGTACCCAATTTGACTTACAAAAAAGTTTCAATAACTTAAACGTCGAAGTTGGATCATTAAAGGCCCATAACACCTCAATTCGCAGTCCTGATCTAACGCTTCTGCTTTTTAACTGTTTATCCTACTCTAATCAGATGCCGCGCACGCAAAAACATCAGTTATTTTGAAATCGCGGCTACACTGATGTTTTTTTCATTTTTATGTTACAGTCTGCAGCTACTTTATACTAAAATCAGTTATATTATGCAAAGTTTCAGATCTAATTTTAAGTATTCATTGAATGCTATCGGTGTATTGTACGGTTTGGAGGTAACTTTGTAATTTTTTTGTATGGAGAAAATTTGGTGAAATCAAGTTCTCACCATAGCGTTGACATAGCATTAGTCCTCAACTTTACCATATATTAATTTCAGAGTGATTGTTGCAGTATTTGTTGGTATAAAGCAGGATCATGCGAAGTGAAGTGAGGTATTATACACCCTTAATAGTCGTGGCAGCTTGGTCTTGAGACCCAGATTTAAATCCCGCCAAAATTCTATAGTGAAGTTATGGCAATTAATGCATTGTGTTTGTTTACTAACTGAACTACTGAACGGTGAAGGAAAATATTGTACGGTAAATCTTTATGCCCTACAGAACGTGTATATGTGCCCGAAGTACGACGAAAAGGTTCAACCTCTATTACCAATACCAAAATCGAGCAACGCCACAAAAGTCGATGCCCAATTGCAATTCTGTTCTCAGTCGCCATGGTCTATGCTATGCAGTCAATCACACAGAGCAAATTATCTGCACAAGTTCGGCCTTTCCTGAATGAGTCATAGCATGGATTCTGATTGGGTCTGTCGATAAAAACGTGCTGACACTGGCGGATTACGTTTCTGGTTAAATAGACCATAGGATCAAGGTACTTGCAGGTTTTTTATATTCTTTTGTGTATTTTATTTTGGCCGAGTTACGCTCCCTGGCTGTTAAAATTAATGGGAGACTACTTACGCAGCATGGGTGATATACATCAAAATTTTATAATACTTGCTCAGGTGTGAGACAAAGGTCCATATTAGGATCATTGTTATTTATCATTATAATAAATAACCTAGAACTCATTTTCAGTAATGCAAAGTGTTTGCCACATGCTGATGACCTGAAGCTAATTTATGGAACCAAAAATATTTTAGATTGCCGCTTCCCTCAGGAGGATCTTAATGCCGCACAAGAATGGAACATTAAAAACAAGCTCAGTGTTAACGCTGTGCAACATTCTGTCTTTTACCAGAGCTAACCAGTCTGTTCATGCAAATTCTGGATCTTGGCATCGTTTTTGATGCCAAGCCGACATTTCGCGAACACTTTAGGAGCCTCGCAATCAATTGCTACCAAAAACAAGGATTTGTCATTTGAAACCATTTCGAAACACAAAGAATTTTCAGGACAATAAAGTGATACGTATGCTATATGCTTCTCTGGTAATTACTAATATAGAAGCAAGTTCCATTTTATAGAATCCTCATAAGAGACTTTCGCTACTATTTAAAAGAAAGCGCAGACAGCCTACCTGAGATTTTTCTTTAAAAAGAATGTAGCTTCTATTCATTGATGTACCCAACCAACTATCTTTTAGGAATGCTCGGTTTCAATGTCCTGGAAATGAAATGTTCATGTAGCCTTAAATACAATTTACCTGCCGCATGTTGCACGGAGACAAAAATTTTTCCTATTTGGTTCCTCAAGTTTGAAATTGTTTGTGCCCGATAAGTATTTAACTAACTAATATCGGTATTTGCTGCCGTGCCGCTTGGTACCGTAGCTCACTATGATTCTCCACTTATAAGTGGGATCAAAATACTTGGTCCTGGTCACAGCATCACAGCAGTGTGATCTTTTTAATGCCTGAAATATAGGGGAAGTGAAGAATCATTGACGATGTTCCTAGATAAGAACTAATAACTTATTAAGGTGATAGTTGTATTTAAAAAAAACTATTATTGTCCCGTTGTAGTGTTTTTCTTTCATTAATGTTTCAATTATGCAGTTCTTTGAAAGAATGTTTCTGTAATACTAACTTTTCGGAAATAAATAAACTTTAGAACATATAAATTGTCGGTGAAAGAGGGTGTATGAGGGTTGAATGTTTCAGTGAGAATCCATCTCTGCCAGTCCTCTGAGACCTGTTCGGAGATAATGTCGTGTCGGTTTTTTTATGTTGTTTGTTGTAGATTACGATCTACTACTTTATAGAAGATAATACAGATTAAACATATTGTATGATTGTTGTCATTTTACCTTCTTTGTTCATATATAAAATAAAACAATTGTCTGTATATAGGTGTGGATAATGTGCGGATATACATAATATATTCACCTAAAGCTAAATAGCAGGATAGATACCTAGTAGGTCGCTACGAGGATTACCGATTTTAGATGTAACGTTAAAAAGTAAGATGATGGTTTACTTATTCAATATTTGAAACAAGAAACGAAGCAACACGACAAAGTAACGGACTGGCAAAGTCTCTTTCGAAAGTCCAAAATGTTTGTGTAATATTTGTCTAATTTTCTAATTTGTTTCATACTTTTGAGGATTCTGAGTCTAATTAAGTGGCGCTTGTTTTAACGAAGTCAAAAGACTTACGAGTAAATAATTTTAACTTAGCAATGAAATTAAATTAAATTTGCAATTTGAAACTCTCAATCTGGTTAAATAAACTGAAGGGGCTTGGTAATTACGGTAATGTCTTAAATAAATAATAAAGAATTTAAATAAAAAATAAGTATTTTAGTACGGTTTTATTTGCCGCCAAAGAACTTAATATAAATAAAATGTTATAAGAAGTATGATAAGAAGAAGAAGTATGTATACATAAGTACTTTACTTTAAAAATATACAGGGCGTAAATAGAGTGTGACCATTCAATAAAACCACATAATCTACTGATCATACTGAAGAACTATTCGAAAGAAAACCCCGCGCTAATCTTCGAATAAAGGTATTCAACTGTAACTCAAAGACTTTATCTCATAGGAGGAATGTCTATTTTAGAACACTGCACCGAAACAGCTGTTTTACGGACGACGTTTTCCCGAAACTCGCCCGTATGTCGGTGCGTTAGAGTTCACGCATTTTTGTTTTGAACTAAATTATTTTCCAAACTAAGAATGGCTTTATGATTCTTGGAAAAATGTGGTTCAGTAGGGTCGGTGGAATATGTGGTTTCATTTAATGGTAGCACTCTATTTGAACTTGGATGCACCCAGACATGCCAGTCTGTTATGGTACAATAGGGGAAATAAATAAATAATAAGCCATGCTACAAAAAATAAGCCGCTAAAATGGTAGCGCCTAACAAAGATTTTGGCACACTCTGCGAACGGAACCCAAATTTTTATTATTTGATGTGATATGACGGTTGAAACTGTAGGCCCCTGTGACAGACGGCCAGACAGACAGCCAGTGGATGCTTAGTAATAGGGTCCCGTTTGGCACCTTTCGGGTACGAAACACACAAAAATGTACCTAGTGGTCCTGTCGTACACGGATGTGGTCCACTACAAGTAAGAACAAAGATTTTAATTTTATTACGTAAAATAATGAGGTTGTTACTCGTGTACACCACAAAGTGCTCAAAGTACACCACGGTTGCTCTCGTAGCTCTGGCACTACAAAGATCGAAATATTCTTCGAAAATGTGAGGGGCTTAAAGACCAAACTAAAGGATTGGAGACATAATCTGATAATAATAGAGCAAGACATAGTTGCAGTTACAGAAACCAATCTTGATTCTACCGTGGATGATGCAGAGTTAAGTCATCATTCGTGAATGGATGTACTGCGCAGAGATTCAACCTACCCAGGATGGCGGACTTCTCCTGGTTGCGAGACATGGCATTGCACTCCGACACTGAAACGACCTAGAGACCGACATCAGGAGAGGACCTGTGGGCTTCTTTAAGTTTTAATAAAATGCAGGTAAATATTTGTGTCATGTACATGCCTCCTAATTTAAAGGATGAATGTGTTAATGACATTTTTTTATTAAAGTTGAAAGTATTGCTAGTGGACTTATCTGTTTTTTTCATGTTTGGTGATAAACCTGAGTAGTGCCTCTGTTAGTATTTGTAATTGTTACTGTTATTTTTAAGATTTTGTGTGCAGGCTAGATGAAATGCTGGCCCCGGAGGACCTGGGCGGGTAGACGTACATTCTGTAAGTGATGATGGCCTGGTTCATCGTGCTGATGCTTACTATCCACCTCTTCATATTGTTTTCAATTTGGAAGCAATAATTCATTTACGTTACTTTCAAACATTCGATTCTAGAAACATCACAACAATTCAAGAGTGGAACTTAGCAAAGGGTAATTTTTTACTTTTACACAAAATTATTAGCGAATCTTGCTGGAATACTGGTAACAGTATTGAAGTTAAGAAGTAAAAATATTAATGTTGCTTTGGAAGCTTTCTATTATGTTTTTTTATATTTTCGACGTGAGTGTGCCAAAAAATTAGGACTCTACAGAGATGATATCCGGTCTGTTTCACTTTAGATTGACATAAACCAAAATATAATTAACAAAGGACATTAATTAAATATATGATTTGTTTGTCTTGCGTCCTCCTCATCCAGCCGCCACCCGCAACCTCCTTCAGGTGATTGGTCCAGCAGGCACGAGGTTAGCCTACGCTATGCTTTGCCGTACGTAGTCTCTATTCTAATGCCTTCCATCCCCAACGGCCACCATGTCGGCGACAAATATGCCCTGCCCACTGCCACTTCAACTTACTGATTGGACAGACTATGTCGGTCCCTTCGATCTCCAATTGACATTCTCGTTTCGCATTCTCAGATAAATTGTTTATATCCTAATACCACATAAGTCTGCTTGATTAATCAATGTTCAAGTCCCTTACACTTTTAAGTGTTCGTCAAATAAGTGTAGTTATAATCTAATTTAAGTTATTTTTTGAGAAACTAATCAGTAATCACGCAACACTTTTATGTGTTCAAATGTAGTTTATTGGCGTAACATAATCTAATTACCTAATTACCCTTGCACTAGTATATATGCAGTCGAATTTAGTTTTAATAACAGAAAATATTTTTATTGTTAGCATATAGCAGTATAATGATGAAGACATAAGATGACGCCATTAATGAAAATATTGCAGAAAGGGACCTAGATGAAAACCCTGGGACAGCACTAAGGTAATTGGAATAAATGAAGATGTATATATAGCCTTTAACGGCAACTGCCTGCGTACGGTGTTTTAATAGGATTCCAACCATCGCAAAAGGTCTCCATTTATACCAGAATTTTCCCATTTCCGTCTAAAAATTGAGTCATATATTTTGTTCAAGGCTTTGGAATAGTCAGTATAGACGGCATCAACTTGAAAGCGGTCCATACATGAGAGGACCTGAGGTGCAATTGTATAAGACCGTCAAGATAGAATTCGATTCACATATGGGTATACCACTAATCAAATTAGCCCGTTTAACAATTGAAATCGTACATTTTTGGTTGTCAACATCAAAACAAGACCATTACATTCATTTAACAGTCAAAAAATTAACGATTTCAATGGTCAAACGGGCTAATTTGCTTAGCCGAATAGCCATATGACAATAAATTTGAATACGATTGTCTTACGCAAGCTCGCGAAATTTGTCTCTCTAAAACATCAACTTAAAAATCCATGTTGGTATTCTGTTAGTCAAGGTCTAATAATAAGGAGAGATATTGTATTTTTTTTTCAAACACTTTGGCTTTTGTTAATAATTTACAGATGCCGCAAAATCTGCAACATTACGTTGCCGCTGCCGTCACTAGTCTGTTTTATATAAGGCTCGGCAATTGGGGATGGATATACCGCCATTCGTCGGTTCCAGGCAATGGTGGGCCGCCTGGTTTTGCCTGAGAGCTGTTCTCTTACTCTCTCCCAAATAACTTCGGGAGGATTTGCGAGTAAGATGGTGGTACCTCCACAGTCGAGCCCGGCATCAGCTCTACCACCTAAATCATCTACGATTCACAAGTAAAATTAACATTACAATAAAATGTAGTTGCGTAGTTTTGTAGACACAAAAGTGTAGATTTTGCATTGTATACTTCCCCTCCGATAAACAAATACAAAGTTATCCAGATATTCCCTTCGACAGTGTTTGATCTTTGTTACAAAGAGATAGAGTATATTTTGTTTAAACCAGAAGCTTAAATAAAACGGTATACATTGACCCTTCGGTAATAATAAGCATTTTTGGGAACCGAATAGAAAAAGGGAGGGTCTGCTGTGTCCCCAGTCACTACAGGGTTCGCCCTTGATAGCGTCTCCACCCCAGTCTACCTTTTGAATTAAAAACGAAATGAGTGACTTTTATTCCTTCCCGAACACCTGCGGTAACTTATACCCATTACCTTACATTAGTGATCAGAGCACGATGTGTAGAAGTCCCCTTTTTAGCTCATCAATCGACTAAGAAGAACGTTGAGGTCGCAAAAAGTAATAAAAGTTGGTAATTACCTGGTACTACTGAAATATGTATTGCAAAATTATATTTAAAAACATACATACACATCTATGCATAAACATTGTTAGTTAGTTAATATTTTTCCATAGATAATTAGTAATTTATTGTTTAGAACTGTATAAATAAAATTGAAGTTATTTAATAGAATAACAAAATATCTTGGCTTAATTATAATGTTAAGTAAATCCTTCTTATGTTCGCGTTAGTACCTATCTTCATAATATAATTATTGTTTACCTCATGTTTAAGTGCTTCCGAAAACAATTTTGTGGAGATTACTTTGCAAGATACTTTAATACCGACATGTGGAGAATCACATGAACATTTTAACTAGATACGTACGATATTGCCTCGCATGCCAAGCCAAGCCGGAACGCTCTACTTATTTTGTACGGAACCGTATCTCAAGACTTTCGTACAGACTCTAAGTGCTATACCCGTCTAAAACGTTCCTTTTAACCCTAGAACTCAATATTCTAACTTCAATGTAAAATGAATTTAAGAGACATCGATTTTTCTCATTTTAATAAAATACTTATTGAATGAGTATTTAATTATTAAATCCCAGTGAAAATTCCAAATCATAAATAAGATGTTGAAAAAAGATTCAATTCGTAAGTTCCATATTTTGCATTCGCCGATGTATTTATTAGTCTACAAGTGAAGCCAAGGGCAGATCCAGAGGGGGGGAGGGGACCAGGGGCACGTGCCCCCCCCCCTCCAGACGGTTCAAATAAAGAAAAGAGCTGGGAGATTAACACTACGAGTATACCGCTTTAAAATATTGGTTTCTTCTTGTGTGACGCTTTTACCTACATTTGCAGCATTTTTGGCCTACCGGTAGGAATAAAAGATATAGTCCAATACTATGCGGGACACTCTATATCTATACCTATTTGGCCTTTGTGCCCCCCAAAAATAAATCCTGGATCCGCCCTTGAGTGAAGTCAATCCAATTCCATTGAATTTTGCATGAAAGTGTTGTAAATTGTATAAGAGATCCAAGTTTATCCAAGCGACAACCTTATTACTGCTTTAGTTAGACTTAAAGGCCACTTTCATGCGCGTAACCTAAAATTTCTACGCCTTAATCATCATCTTCGGAAAGACTTATACTGTTCAACATAGAATAATCTTTAGTTTTGAAATAAATGCATCACGTGTTTTTTGTAGTGATCATTATTCACACTCAACACCTCGATTATGGAAAAATAATCACATTGTTGACATGAAAGAGATAAATCTTTCATTCAAATATAACATACGAGTATAGCCTTGCTGAAAAAAATGCCTTAACTTTAGACATATAAAATTCCCACATAATGCACCAGAATATTTATTTTTCATCTATAAAATCCTTTAATCTTTCACCAATAGAATTCTGCAATTTTATTAGACCGAAAAACATAATTAACAACACTCCAAATAACAAGTTAATTCCAAACCATAAAAGCGTATGTAATTTTATGAAATGGCTCTTCAGAACAACTTGTTATCATAATTGTTCACCTACGTAAGACTACCTGAAATATTTCTTCTGTACTCTATATCATGCATTATATGACAATTTAGTTATTTAGCTTTTACAGTTTATTTATTTATTACATTTATTTACTATGGGAATAACTGACTGTTACTAAATCTAATAAGATTAATAATACCAACCAAGTGCGAGTAGAACTATACTAAGGATTATCACTATATTTTTTCTTTTGTATTCGCAGACTCCCGAATTTTTACGTAAATATTCTCAAATACCTCGAAATAACTCATAAATATTGTTTTAAAACCAATAAGTTTAGGTTTATTTTACATCCTGACATATTGGAACCGGTAAATAAAGAAAGAAATGAGACTAAGGCCCCTTGACCAAGTAAGCTACGAGTATATAAGTATTTCAAGTAAAATATATTTAAAGTAAAATACGAAAAGTATTTAAAGACGGACGGACATACAAGTCATACCAAAAGAGTTATTTTTTCTCATTTTCGAGTACGAAACGCTTCAAAGAGATGAAACAAAGAGCAAAAGAATATGTACAAAGAGTTTTCATAAAGGTTTCTCCTATACTAATCATATTTTAACTAAAAATAAAAACCCGGCCGAATGCGAGCATTCACTTAATATATTTTTGTCCTTAACAATTATTAGAGACAATATTGATGGTGTTTTAATTTAAATGTCTCGAAGATGCCATTAAACATTCTAAAAGTGTTTTAGCTCAAATGTAACCCCATAAACAACGTGCTTAAAAACAAAATGAAATTTCAAGTTTCAACGCGCATTTTATCCTTGTTTGTTACCAAAAGGTTTAAAGTAGAGCAGCAACCAAGAAGAGCATCCGAGCATCATGCATGAGTCTTAAGGTTCCATTTTCGTATGACGTACAGGATGCACCTAAAACACATTGATTTTAAGTTCACTATATTTTATGTACTTTTGTTTTTACTTCAATATTAATTTAACCCGATCCAAAAGACAAATACAATTTTATCTTACTTTTGTAATATTCAATCTCAAAGTTATTATTTTTGCGTTTTAGTTAATAGAAGCTGACAAAAAACAAAAATAACATTAAATAAAATTAAATCTAACTGAAACAAAAACAATCTTAACTATTAAAATTACCTACCTAAAACATACCTACGTAAAAAAATATAATAAACAAAATATTTTCCTTAAATCACCGCCGTCGATCGGTAGGGTCCCCAAAAGGCTGGAAGCATTTCCCCGTTGAATGTCTAAGCTAATACGCTGTCCGAGGTATGCCCCAGCCTTTGGGTCTCCCGGCCAGTCGACCAGCCACGAAGATATTTCTTTGATAATAATTTTGCGGCTAGACCCCACGCACGGCTTGGATCTGTATACTTGCGCCTCTTGGAGCTTTCGGCCGTGGCTGCCCAATGTGTCAACACAAGTGGCGTCCCGTCCCATACCAGTGACCTGCCATTTTTCCATGGAATAAGGGTAATTCCATTGGGCCTCCTATCCGCGCTGCGCGCAATGCCGTTTGGCTCCAGTATAGCCGGGACTCCAGCGGTAGCAAGGGCCCGACGGTTGACATCATTTAGACTAGCATACCGCGACAGCCGTCCAGCACTCCTTTTGCAGGACAGACCGTGGTGTCCATAGTGTCCAAGCTGGTCGACGGTGACACCACATCGACAGCAGTGAGGTTCATTTGTCCTGGCGCCGATCCGAAGACTCGCAGCCAAAGAAAAAGTTGTTTTGTCCAGCTGAGTACCAATGACGACAGATGGTAAAGCGTGCAGCTAGTAACCTGACTCCCGCTCGCCAGATGCAAGAAAACGAGCTCGGTCTGCAGCTTTGGTTGTGATCTCCAACAGGTTCTTTTGAACCTTGATGCAGATCGGCTCGTCCCATAATTTTTGAGAGTTCACACCTGTGGGCAGGTTCTCGCCGGGACAGGCAAGTGTCTAAGCGTCCCTAGCCTCCACCAAACACGAGGCCTCAACATCACCAAGTGATGGGCTTATGATTGTACCATAGAGGTCCTTCGTGCTGTGAATGGAGAACAAGAAAGCAGGGAGCGCTACACAAGAAATCTGTCGAATCTCCAGGCCACCGAGCGAGCCAACCCAGAGGGGTGGCTTGGCTCCAGGACCGGGACCGGTTAATGAGTAAGCAGTTTAAGATAGTCACTAACGTTTGGCGGAGAATATTATAAAAAAATTGAGGGAGATGTCGAGCGCAAAACATAAGTTAATTTTGGGAAAAAAGAGCAATATCTTAAAATAAAGAAATCAATGTGGGGATTGATCCGCGTTATCCGGTCAGAAATTGATATGAATTAGGCTATCTGCTCATTCACGTGGCTAGAGATGGATTCGTTCAGAACTGGGGTTCCAAGGAGGCGCAGACTTGTTATCGACAATTTTTATCTTAGAAGCAATACTATCAAATTTTGAAATTATATAAAAAAAAATCTTATCTTATCGAATCCATCCAATATTGATCTAAAATGTTGCCGAAATTTGAAACAAATAGTTCGCACTTTGAAAAGTTATGTTCAAGACCTATACATTTAAATTCCTCAATTAAAAGTTCAAGGTTAGTAAGAATGGTCGTGGCATTGCCTCCAATGGACCGGTGTTACAAGTACCAAACATAAAATTTTGAATTTAGGGATTTAATTATCGGATTGATAGCCAGACTTAATATTGCCGGTCCAAGCGGATCACCTTGCTGATTCCAAAATGTGGTTTTTATAGATTAATTTTGATGGTCTGCCATAGCACTGGTACAATGTAGCTATACATATATTGCCGGTGAGTGAATTTTTATTTCTGTCAGCAAGGCTCCCCTGTCCACTGAGTTGAAGACATACTTGATATACATAATTTAATATAATGTATACCGTTAAACCTTTTTTTTTAAATTAAGTTTTCTTTATTTGTATGCCCTAATGCCCGAAGTGTGGAATTACACTAATCCAATTATTTATGTATTTATTAAATGAGTGTTGATACCTATAAGCATAGACTTAGAATACACTATTCTTAGCCTATAAGTGTATTACAACAGGTTAATATTATGTCAAAATCTAGCTTAGGTGTAAAACGTCTAAATTAACCTCAATTTGCTAGGTAATAGTTGTGTTATTTTGTATAAGTCGTAGTAAGTAATTGTAAAAGCTTTATTTATTTTGGATGTTAAATCGATCCTTATTTCAAATTACCACTTTTGTATCTTTTGAAGTTTTCACAGAAAGTGGCATCATCATTATACGTTTAACAGTTACATTATCCATGTCACAGCAGCCAACAAAAAACAAAGCAATCTGCTTATTTCGACTAATAAAATTAATTTATAAAATTATTCTTATGGAATTTTTAAGACTTTAGAAAGAATTTATATAATATTTTATCTACATAATGAAAATAATCGATGATGTCTTCGTGGAATTCACGAATGGTAATATAATATCACCACTCTTTCATTCATTCAAAAATAAACGCGCTCATTTTAAATCGGCCTGCTGCAAACAGTTAGGTACGGAAAGCTATTTCTCGAAATGGCTTTCAATTCGTGAATATTGGCGAGAAAAAAAAACAGGCGAATTCCGGACTGTAAACGTGCGCCAAGGGAGCTATCTTACAATTAAAAAAATATATTTTTGCATTTCATGGCTATTCTATATTTGATTGTACCTGTGGGGTGGGTTTTTAGTCTTTTAGTTCTTATTTTTACACATTTTTAAAATGCGTAATTCCTTTATATTTACGAATTCACCAGTGTTATAGCACCATCAGCTTACACCGTAAGGTGACTGGGTCATAACCTAAACTATATTTTGTACTGATTATATTGAACGGTTATGTTAAATGAACTTAAAGAAATCATGGCAACACAATAACTTTCCATAAAAGTTTATCAAGTTAAACTATATGGTTTTCACTATATTCAGACGAATATAACTAGCGTTAAAAAAATTCAGTGTGATAATTACATATGGTGGTTTTTGTAAACTCTAGTAGTTTACACTCTTTATATGAAAGTATTTTCTCTCTGCAGATGAAGCTTACCGACGCTCCTTCATATTCTATACGAGACGGTACTATCTTCGAGATAGCTTGGATAGTAAAATCTTTTAAAGGCAATTTTCTTCAAGCTAAATCTTTTATCCAACTTAGCTGCATTGTTGCGCTATAAATGTACCTTACAAATAGCTATGATCATCAAATATTTATGAAAGTCTTTGAATTCTGCTAACTCTACCGACTTATTCTACTAAATAGTTCATAGGCGAAATTAAAGATATTGATAAAATAAACTATGATGTGTAGCTACTACATAATTATATAGGTATATAAAATATTCGTTTTAGCTACATTTTCCAGGTCTTCTGCTCAAATATTTATGAAAGTCTTTGAATTCTGCTAACTCGACCGACTTATTCTACGAAATAGTTCATAGGCGAAATTAAAGATATTGATAAAATAAACTATGATGGGTAGCTACTACATAATTATATAGGTATATAAAATATTCGTTTTAGCTACATTTTCCAGGTCTTCTGCTCAAATATTTATGAAAGTCTTTGAATTCTGCTAACTCGACCGACTTATTCTACTAAATAGTTCATAGGCGAAATTAAAGATATTGATAAAATAAACTATGATGGGTAGCTACTACATAATTATATAGGTATATAAAATATTCGTTTTAGCTACATTTTCCAGGTCTTCTGCTCAAATATTTATGAAAGTCTTTGAATTCTGCTGACTCGACCGACTTATTCTACGAAATAGTTCATAGGCGAAATTAAAGATATTGATAAAATAACCTATGATCGGTAGCTACTACATAATTATATATGTGCGCACTACGGATCAGGACTAAATTGTCAACACTGACCCGACTCTCCAAGATTCAAATACACATAGCCCAAATCAAGGTGGAGAAAGAGGTGACACCATCTAGCAGTCAGACGCAGACCATCTTTTCTATAATGTTTATAAAAGAAATACTAACGCAATAACACATCAAGGCTGCTGGATGGTGCCACTGTCTCAAAAAATTAATAAATATATTAGTTCAGTAAATTGTAAATTAACCTCTTTCTTTCTGTAAATATGTTAGTAACACTAAGTAGGTTAGTCTAATAAATTGTAAATAAACCTCTCTTTTTTTTTGTAAAGATGTAAGTCACATTACAATCCTTTTGACATATTTTTCAACTGACGCCGGGCCCAGTAGGGCCCGAAATATATCTTGAATTGATTTTTTCTGTGTTTTTATATATATCTATATACATCTACTATAAATAAAAAACATAATTATATAGTTATTTAAAATATTCATTTTGACTGCATTTTCCAGGTCTTCTGCATATAGAACGTGAAATTTTTGTGATTTTGTTAACGAAAACAGGTCATAGTACTCGTCCATATGAACAACCTTTACAATAAGTCAACACTGAAATCGTGAAAAAGAAATCAGCTGTTTCATAAATTTTGTTCGGGTAGGTATTTAACTTTTCTTGTATGGTCGTATCCGTAGTCTGCTCCCGGGAAGGTTTTGGTGTTGCTGACAGAGACATTCCATCGTGAGCTTGTAAAATGTAAACTATTTGTATTATTTGGTTGCGGTAGGCGCCTTCAGGTGAGGCCCATTGTGCATTTGCGACGTGGGTGTTGTTTGAAACGATTATTCTTTATAGCGAGATTGTGAGTTAAACATAATTCAATGAAACGTTTGCCCCAACAAATTTAGGAAATGGAAGTCTGCGTGTATCACTTAATTACCTTCGCGTTCCAGTCCCCTTTAAAATTGTAAATTACTATAGGAAACCTACATTTTATTTTGCCTTTTTCACAAAAAGGGTCATGGAACCTTTTTACTGGTCACTTACAAAGTCTTCAATATGAATTTGGCTGTATAAATCAAAGTCACCTTGTATATTTTGCAGATATATTTTAGGACATCTTCAAGAAAAATTACAGAAAATAGTAAGGCATAAAATGATCCTACGAAACAAAAAATAAATAGGAATTGTATTAAAGTAAGGGTCACAGAACAGTTTATTTTACAGCGTTTGATTGACGGCCGCCAAACCTAATACGCCGGTTGAAAACATCAAAGCTTTCTGTCCCTTAATTAGGGTACAGTACATAAAAACGAACCCCTTGTGTTCGAGTACAGCTCTTTGTCTGCCAGTAAATGTCCAACAGAAGGGTCATAAACCTTTAAATCGTTTAACCCGGACGAGAGAATGGACTTAAGATGGACCTTTCGTCCTCTGCCAGTGTAAGTTTAAATGTTGGTTTATTTGTAAGTGACCTGTCCGTAATAGCGAAATTTAAGGTGTGGTGCAACCACGCATATCGACGTTAAAAACGAAAACCACTTTCAACGGATACTGATTAGAGTCCAATTTTGTATGGCACAAGCTAGGACCTTTCAGAGTAATCCATAAACATTACTTTATTTTACATGAAATTTCTACTTTTATTGATAGTTAAGGCTTAAATAAAACGAAGTGTTCCATTCTGCATTTAAAACAATTGTATAGCTATAGTATAGGTTTTCAATAAATAAATTACATTTGTTATCAAAAATTCTGCGATCTCTGTAACTAAAGTTCTCAAAGGGTAACAAGGCGTTATCACATAACGCCCTCGTGAGCGTCCATTATGTGCATTACTAGCTGGTATATCAAGTAGTTACAAAAATTTCGGTGTACAGGCATGATTGGAAATGGTCTAGGATGAGTACCTTGGTGGCGCAGTCGGTAGCTCACTAGTAGTTAAAGCAACAAGTCGCAGGTTCGAATCCTGGTCCGAGGATATTTTTCAAAATATTTGTCTTTCTTGAAATTAAATTATAATTGATTTTTCTAGTTTGTAATATTTAACTCTTTTAAAAGCTGGCTAAATCCATGAAATTCTTAAATTTTGAGATTCAGCCACGTAAGCATTATATTAGCTGTCAGTTAAGCTGTATCTCCCTCCGCATGGGCATTTTTCTCTTGCTAAAGCGCAGCTGTGTTGTCATCTAAAGACGTGCGAGCTCATTACTAGTTCACTAGTTCAGTGTTTATTCTACTAATAATAATAATATATTTGGTTCTCTAGTCTGTTTACAAAATATCACCATGTTTGATTTGATTAGTTATTGCCCAAAATATCATTGCACTCCGTTTGGATGGAAGGAACTCGCGGTATAGTCCTCTTGTGAGCATTATTACCCTGTGAACTTATCTTTTTCTCTTCGAAGCGAAACTGCAATGCCATTATATTCCACGAGTGGAGAATTACGCCAGTATGTCCAGCACTCCCCCGGGATGCAGCGCTACCTATCCTACTTGCACTCTCACGCAATTGCCAATGTACGAAAGAGCAAGTATGATGGAGAGACACTGTATTGACGGCGCATGCTAGACCTCCAGGTTTGTGAAAAATGTTATCTGATATTTTTACAGTACATTACGACTACAAGATGGAGATGGTAAATTATTCCGAAAACAAACAATCTGAGAAAAGATAAATACAAAAAGGAAATTGGAGGAACATAGGAAAATAAGGACGATCGTATTTGTACAACTGACGGCACCCGTGTTTTATGTACGTACAACGTAAACGTGGGTACCATTGGGATACATTTTTGATTCTATAAACCACAATAAGCTATGACCATTAGGTATGATCCGTTTGTTTAAACTTTTTCTGCAAGCAATTCTTATGCGGAACAAAATCTTTGCATACTTTATATCTTCAGAAGTATGCGCAAAAATTCTTTAAATTGTTAAGTAATTTTTTAATGAAAAAGTTATCGTCTTTGCTTCTTCCGTAAGACGCTTGTTTTGGTTGTAAACTTTTTGAAGGGTGGTTAAACAAAACAACAACAAAAATCTGCCAACAAAATAAATCGCTTTTTAAAATTCAGTTCTCTTCTTATTTCTTTATGTTTGTTAAAAGCGTTAAAAATTGCAGTGCAAAATGTCGCAATCAACGAAAATAAATTGGAAGTTGACCTGTAGTAGCTCGCATATTTTACAATGCATATATTACGTGTGAAAAGGATTCTAGCATAGCGTTAACGCTTTATTTAAAAATAAATATTATTTTCTTCATTATCAAAAAAGTCGTGCTTATAGGAAGTCTAATTGCGATCTAAATATTTTAAGGAACTGCCTGTTTTTTTTAAATATAAAATTTAGCATTGGACCCCCCAATTCGGGGGGGTCCAATGCTAAATTTTATATTTTCCAATATAATATTTCCCAATTCGTATTATGTTACACATAATACTGATCCCACCAAATAAAGCCGTAAGGTGCTTTTACTCGCTTTTTAATGTTATTCACAATTCGGCATCTACAAGGTTTAATAATTGTTTTTTTTTTTTCAGAATATGTTTACAGCTTTTTGAGAAGTTATTTTTGATACAATTTTACACGAGAATTACTGGCGATTATTCATTTAGGTTTAAAATATTTTATGAGGTAATAAACGCTTACAACACTGTTCTGCGGCATGGCCTTTACGGCTTTATTTGCATGCAGACATTTGACTCTCGTTTCCGTAACATACTTTTACCAAATTGAGAAAAGATGCACCAAAGGCTGAAATATTTTAGCATCTTTAGAAACACGCATAAATTAAAGTGGCAGCAGAAATAGTAGACTATTATGCAAGGGAAATAAGCGATTAATTGCACCTGAGAGAGTGAAATCGATCCCTTACACCCGTGTGTAACACTCTACTTTTCATCACTAATGGGAGGAAATAAAAAAGCTTACAAAATTATTACATGATGATTAGCTGCACCTGTACTTGTTTCACAGTAATTATATTTATCCCAACCGGTTTCGGTTTTACATCATTATCAAGGGTATATATATAATAAAATTATAATAAAATAACTAATAACACATTTTGCAGGATATAAAATTAATTAGACGTGCAATCAATGAAATATGTCGTTAATCAATTAAGAAATTATGTTTGCAACAACGTTTTCAACACGATGATTTTACTGCCGCCATTTTATTTTCATGTGGCTTTTTCTTTTTTTTCTGCAATCGTGTCTTACTGGCTAGTGTGATTGTTTTAAAAATAAAACTAATTTAGTTGCTGTGTTAACTCTTAAACGTTTTTGTAGATTTCATTTAGCATATGTACCTATTTACACTATTCATATTTTTTCATAATAATATATAAATAAAATACAGAATAACAAAATAAAAAGGAAATAGGCAGAAACGATATTTTCCATTGTCATTTAGCGAGACGAGTGATTTACTACATAGTTAGTGACTGTAAGGGACACTCGTTTGATTTTCAAACTTACTTACCTCCCTAGGTCGCTAAATTGAATTTACCTCCCGCATTTCGAGTTATATACGACTTTCTTTCAGAGCATTAGTGATGAAAATATATAAAATGTTCCAGAATAAGCTGTGGAATACTAATACAGAGCGTTTATCACCGAGCAATTGTTAGCGAATATCCTTGTACTGATTTGTTGCAACTTAGGCCGCGCTGCAGAATAAAGACGAACAAAGCCGTAAAGTAATCTTGCAAAAACAAAAACTTATGTAAATATATACTTTTATTTATATTTTCAATAATATAATTAACTAAATATTGATCTTATGACATAAGTTTAGAAAAAAAATTAGCTTCCCATTAGATACCCATATTATGATTTTACCTCATGTACACAACAAGTTACAAGTAATTTTGTTTTTTTATTTTTCCTGATCATTTACGATTTTGATAGTACCGTTTTATTCGGTGGGGGCATTTAATTTATCAAATTATGATAATCATGGAACCTATCTCGACAGTTACTAATGTTTTGCATGTTTTAATGATAACATATTAATGCTTTTAATGTTATTGTTTATAAATAATTTTATTCTGTAACAAATAAATAGATTATAACAATTTTATACATCTCAATTCAGCAACATTAGTTATATATACTAATACTAGTCAAATACGACCCGTAAAGATAAAGGCACGAATTCTCCTTTGATGTCGATCATGTCACAATTATGATTCGAGTGAACAATTTGATCCATACATGAATAATTTAGTGCGTTATAAAACATTTTGGAGGAAACCTTGAGGCAAACGAAATAATTTTAAAACTTACATAGAATTCTTGTCTTTTAGACATATAAAAGTAATTTTTCAGGCAATTACCCTTTAACTATTACAGATCTCAAATGGATAGCTTTGTTGATCTATCTCTGAGAAAATTGACACATAATTCATATCATTTAAAGGTACGTTATTTTATAATATTCCTTTACTTTATTCTGAATGGTTTGTATTCAAAAAAAGATGTCTTAGTCGAAGACGACTTGAGTTTATTGCTAGATGGATCGTCCTTGTAGCTACACAGGAAACAAAAAATATTTTAACTCAGCAAAATAAAATAAAAATGATTCTCCGTTTTTGTAAAATGTTATACATGTATGGACAACCATTGTTTCTACCTGAATATTGAAATTGAAACAATACTCAAACGATACCGCTTTATAAGAAAAGTTGTATCCGTTGAAGTGAAAATTATTATAAACTTATCAATTTTTTTTTTACTATCCGACTTTAAAGTGGATGGATAGTTATTTCTATTTGTGCGTCTGCGGTTAACATATATAATTTCAAATTGAACAGCTCATTTTTAGATTTCCGTACCTCAAGAGGAAAAAATAGAGCCCTTATATGATCACTTTGTTGTCCGTCTGTCTGTCCGTCAGTCCGTCCGTCCGTCTGTCTGTCAAGACACTTTATCTCGGGAACGCGTGGAGGTATCGAGTTCAAATTAAAACCATATACTTAAGTCTATAGTCCCTTGAAGCTGTGAAAAATGAAACTTCTAAAAAAAATATACGGCCGTTTATGCCCTAAAAAAAGGAATTTCGACACTCTCAAGGGAATCAAAATTTAGAGGGTATTTTCCGTTGACCTATAACTATGAAATTTGGCAAGTGATACCGTCTTATACTACAAGTATAGGAAAAAATCTGAAAACTATACATTTGTAATTAAATCATAAAAAATATAATAAGTCAATAGCTCCAAAAATGTCGCTTAAAGCATTTTGCCTTTCACCCGTCGATATAGTCTTTAACGGAGCCCTCGATGTACGAGTCCGACTCGCACTTGTCCGGTTTTTTATTATTAAATAACACTGCTTCCAGTTTAAATTAACAAAAGATTCTTAGACGCACTTACGGCGTAATATTTAAATATATAAATTTAAATACTAATCTTAAGGTAGTATGATTTGAGGGTGGCGCTTTAAAACGTGAAAAACATAAAGAAGTAACTTCGTATTTATTTCCTTTAGAGTAAAAAGCTTAAAGCTATTTATGTTATTTTTTTTACATCCTTGTTGTAAGTACTACGATATTTTTATTTTTCCTATTAATCGAGTTACGTAATTTTTAACGTACATTGGAAGTTTTGCAGTTGACATTATTTGGACGATTAAGAAAATTACTCTTTAATTTATTTCAGTTTAAAAAGTCTTTTTATTTATTTTCATGAATAATATTTAAAGAAAATAAAATGCTACATATAGCAATTATACCTTTATTTATATTTATTTATTTCTTTCGGCGGTTAACACACATACACCCCCAATTACTCACTCACACACAACACACACCTTCAGATACTCACTCAAACACAACACATACCAGTTCATATTCATAAAATTTGGATTTTACATTTTAATATCAATTAAATATTATATTAAGCTAGATTATAAGCTTTTCTGACACAATAACGTCTAAATTTCTTTTTACATAAGGAAACGGTTGTTTTTAACTGAAAAATTAAGTTGGTGAAATATTACTCGTTAATTTTCAAAGCCTACTTAGCTGTAATAGTTTTCCTTCCAATTTTGTTATATATGTATACTACTGCCATATACATTATTATACCCTGTACAATGTCTATGACAACTGCCGTGAATTTTTTCAGAAATCCAATAATTAAACGTTTAGCCGGCAAGGTTAACTCTAACAAAAATTTGCACTTTAAAGCTTAATATTTAGCAAACGGATCCCTGAATCTAAAAATAGGAAGCACCATGGGATAGACACGAGAAAAAATTCATGCCAACTTGACGTATAAACGAGGTAAAGTAAATTTTTTTTTTTTTACATTTTCCTTTACCCCTTTTTCGGCTTTGTTTGTTATGTACTATACTCATGTCAAATTACAGCTTTCTTGTACTGAGATATTTTGAGCTAAGCCGTAGACAGACAAACAGACGATAGGACATGACGAAACTATAAGGTTTCCTTGTTGCCTACGGAACCCTAAAAAGAACTCCAATTTCTTAATTTGTAATTTTCTCATACTATTAGAGAATGCAGAATTGCTTACATGTTTCTACGCACGTTGGCACGAGTTAAGGGAAGCCAAATGTCTCTAAACTTATTGTTATTATACAAGTGACTTCCAACCTATTAAATTAAATAAGAGGATGTGCTTTTAAAAACTAAATACTTCGAATAATATGAGTCACCCTACTACGTATTCATAAATGTATTTCTCTGCGGCCAGCAAGCTCAGCCTCACTGGCAAGTATTTAGTGTCGTGGTGTAGATGAAGCAGCAGGTGCGCTTCCAGCCACACATTTATGTGTCACCACTGCTCGTCTTCGTAAAGAAAATATAATTAAAAGACTAGTTTCAGGTTGAAACAACAAAATTACGGAAAACCTGGATAAATTAAACTATAGAATCTCAAGATATATTTTCGGCCCGATCTGGATGCAACACCAAGTGAAGAGTAAGTTTAATATTCCATGGAAAAGATGATTGTATCGCATTCTGTTATTCTAGAATTCCTTTTTGCATAAAATGTATATAAAAAATTGAATTTTTTGCACTTTTATCATTTAAATAATCTAATACTGTTGCTTGTTGTGATATAATGGCTTTGGGCTGTTATTATATTACTGTCAGTTTTCTTTGTCTCAAGGAATTTTGCAATGTTAACTGGCTGTATATAGTACTCTTTCTACTAATGGACCGTACTGGACTATACTGGGCTGGAGTATAGTTATTTTCATAATAAAGTACATACGTGTAGATGAACAACAATTTGTACAAAATTAAGCTGTCTTTCTTTTTAGCTTTGTCAGATTTAGCTACGTATTAAAAGTGTTAATATAGACGAGTACTATCTCTACTATTGGCTCTGTAGTAAATGTTGTCAGTATAGACAAGTTTTATCTCTACTTCTGGCTCTGTAGTAAAAGTCGTAAGTATAGACGAGTACTATCACTACTTTTGGCTCTGTTGTAAACGTGGTAATTAAGACGAGTACTATCTTTACTTTTGGCTCTGTTGTAAAAGTGGTTATTAAGACGAGTTCTATCTTTACTTCTGGCTCTGAAGTAAAAGTTGTTACTATAGACGAGTACTATCTCTACTTTTGACTCTGTAGTAAAAATTTTTACAATGGACGAGTAATCTCTACTTTTAGCTCTGTAGAAAAAGTTTTTGGTATAGACGAATACTATCTCTACTTTTGGCTCTGTAGCAAATGTTGTCAGTATCGACAAATACTATCTCTACTTCTGGCTCTGTAGTAAAAGTCGTTAGTATAGACGAGTACTATATCTTCTTTTGACTCTTCAGTAAAAGTTGTTACTATGGACAAGTAATCTCTACTTTTGACTCTGTAGTAAAAGTTTTTGGTATAGACGAGTACTGTCTCTACTTTTGGCTCTGTAATAAGTGTTAATATAGATAAGTTCTATCTCTACTTTTGGCTCTGTAGTAAATGTTGTCAGTATAGATAAGTTCTATCTCTTCTTCTGGCCCTGTAGTAAAAGTCGCTATTATAGATGAGTACTATCTCTACTTTTGGCTCTGTTGTAAACGTAGTTATTAAGACGAGTAATATCTCTACTTTTGGCTCTGTTGTAACAGTGGTAATTAAGACGAGTGCTATTTCTACTTCTGGCTCTGTAGTAAAAGTTGTTACTATAGACGAGTACTATCTCTACTTTTGACTCTGTAGTAAAAATTGTTACTATGGACGAGTAATCTCTACTTTTGGCTCTGTAGTAAAAGTTTTTGATATAAACGAGTACTATCTCTACTTTTGGCTATGTAGTAAAAGTGTTAATATAGATGAGTACTATCTCTATTTTTGGCTCTGTAGAAAATGTTGTCGGTATAGACAAGTACTTTCTCTACTTCTGGCTCTCTAGTAAAAGTTTTTATTATAGACGAGTACTATTTCTACTTTTGGCTCTGTTGTAAAAGTAGAAATTAAGACGAGTACTATCTCTACATTCGCTCTGCAAAAAGTTGTTACTATAGATGAGTACTATCTCTACTTTTGACTCTCTGCCAAAAGTTGTTACTATGGACTAGTAATCTCTACTTTTGGCTCTGTAGTAAAAGTTTATGGTATAGAAGAGTATTCTCTACTTTGGCTCTGTAGTAAAAGTCTTAATATAGACGAGTACTATCTCTACTATTGGCTCTGTAGTAAATGTTGTCAGTATAGACGAGTACTATCTCTACTTTTGGCTCTGTAGTAAAAGTTGTTACTATAGACGAGTACTATCTCTACTTTTGACTCTATTTCAAAAGTTGTTACTATGGACGAGTAATCTCTAATTTTTGCTCTGTAGTAAAAGTTTTTGGTATAGACGAGTACTATCTCTACTTTTGGCTGTGTAGTAAAAGTGTAAATTTAGATGAAAACCATCTCTACTATTGTCTCTGCAGTAAATGTTGTCAATATAGAAGAGTTCTATCCCTACTTCTGGCTTTGTAGTAAAAGTCGTTAGTATAGATGAGTACAATTTCTACTTTTGGCTCTGTTGTATAAGTTGTTATTAAAGACGAGTACTATGTCTACTTCTGGCTCTGTAGTAAAAGTGTTAATATAGACGAGTACTATCTCTTCTATTGGCTCTGTAATAAATGTTGTCAGTATAGACAAGTACTATCTCTACTTATGGCTCTGTAGTAAAAGTCGTAAGTATAGACGAGTACTATCTCTACTTTTGGCTCTGTTGTAAAAATGATTAGTATAGACGAGAACGTTCTCTGTTTCTGGCTCTGTTGTAGAAGTCGTTAGTATAGACGAATACTATCTCTACTTTTGGCTCTGTTGTTAAAGTGGTTACTAAGACGAGTGCTATCTCTACTTTTGGCTCTGTTGTAAAAATGGTTAGTATAGACGAGAACTTTCTCTACTTCTGGCTCTGTTATAGAAGTCGTTAGTATAGACGAGTACTATCTCTACTTTTTGCTCTGTTGTTAAAGTGGTTACTAAGACGAGTGCTATCTCTTCTTTAGGCTCTGTTGTAAAAGTTGTTACTATAGACGAGTACCATATCTTCTTTTGACTCTTCAGTAAAATTTGTTACTATAGACGAGAATCTCTACTTTTGGCTCAGTAGTAAAAGTTTTTGGTATAGACGAGTACTATCTCTACTTTTGGCTCTGTAGTAAAAGTGTTAATATAGATTTGTACTTTCTCTACTTTTGGCTCTGTAGAAAATGTTGTCAGTATCGACAAATTCTATTTCTACTTCTGGCTCTGTAGTAAAAGTCGTTAGTATAGATAAGTACTATCTCTAGTTTTGGCTCTGTTGTAAAAGTGGTTATTAAGACGAGTACTATCCCTACTTTTGGCTCTGTTCTAAAAGTGGTTATTTAGACGAGGTTTATCTCTACTTTTGGCTATGTAGTAAAAGATTATGGTATAGAAGAGTATTCTCTACTTTGGCTCTGTAGTAAAAGTCTTAATATAGACGAGTACTATCTCTACTATTGGCTCTGTAGTAAATGTTATCAGTATAGACGAGTACTATCTCTACTTTTGGCTCTGTAGTAAAAGTTGTTACTATAGACGAGTACTATCTCTACTTTTGACTCTATTTCAAAAGTTGTTACTATGGACGAGTAATCTCTACTTTCTGCTCTGTAGTAAAAGTTTTTGGTATAGACGAGTAATATCTCTACTTTTGGCTCTGTAGTAAAAGTGTAAATTTAGATGAAAACCATCTTTCCTATTGTCTCTGCAGTAAATGTTGTCAATATAGACAAGTTCTATCCCTACTTCTGGCTTTGTAGTAAAAGTCGTTAGTATAGATGAGTACAATTTCTACTTTTGGCTCTGTTTTATAAGTTGTTATTAAAGACGAGTACTATGTCTACTTCTGGCTCTGTAGTAAAAGTGTTAATATAGACGAGTACTATCTCTTCTATTGGCTCTGTTATAAATGTTGTCAGTATAGACAAGTACTATCTCTACTTATGGCTCTGTAGTAAAAGTCGTAAGTATAGACGAGTACTATCTCTACTTTTGGCTCTGTTGTAAAAATGATTAGTATAGACGAGAACGTTCTCTGTTTCTGGCTCTGTTGTAGAAGTCGTTAGTATAGACGAATACTATCTCTACTTTTGGCTCTGTTGTTAAAGTGGTTACTAAGACGAGTGCTATCTCTACTTTTGGCTCTGTTGTAAAAATGGTTAGTATAGACGAGAACTTTCTCTACTTCTGGCTCTGTTATAGAAGTCGTTAGTATAGACGAGTACTATCTCTACTTTTGGCTCTGTTGTTAAAGTGGTTACTAAGACGAGTGCTATCTCTTCTTTAGGCTCTGTTGTAAAAGTTGTTACTATAGACGAGTACCATATCTTCTTTTGACTCTTCAGTAAAATTTGTTACTATAGACGAGAATCTCTACTTTTGGCTCAGTAGTAAAAGTTTTTGGTATAGACGAGTACTATCTCTACTTTTGGCTCTGTAGTAAAAGTGTTAATATAGATTTGTACTTTCTCTACTTTTGGCTCTGTAGTAAATGTTGTCAGTATAGACAAGTTCTATCTCTTCTTCTGGCTCTGTTGTAAAAGTCGCTAGTATAGACGAGTACTTTTTCTACTTTTGGCTCTGTAGCAAATGTTGTCAGTATCGACAAATTCTATTTCTACTTCTGGCTCTGTAGTAAAAGTCGTTAGTATAGATAAGTACTATCTCTACTTTTGGCTCTGTTGTAAAAGTGGTTATTAAAACGAGTACTATCCCTACTTTTGGCTCTGTTCTAAAAGTGGTTATTTAGACGAGGTTTATCTCTACTTTTGGCTATGTAGTAAAAGTTTATGGTATAGAAGAGTATTCTCTACTTTGGCTCTGTAGTAAAAGTCTTAATATACACGAGTTCTATCTCTACTATTGGCTCTGTAGTAAATGTTATCAGTATAGACGAGTACTATCTCTACTTTTGGCTCAGTAGTAAAAGTTTTTGGTATAGACGAGTACTATCTCTACTTTTGGCTCTGTAGTAAAAGTGGTAATATAGATTTGTACTTTCTCTACTTTTGGCTCTGTAGTAAATGTTGTCAGTATAGAAAAGTTCTATCTCTTCTTCTGGCTCTGTTGTAAAAGTCGCTAGTATAGACGAGTACTTTTTCTACTTTTGGCTCTGTAGCAAATGTTGTCAGTATCGAATAATTCTATTTCTACTTCTGGCTCTGTAGTTAAAGTTGTTAGTATAGATGAGTACTATCTCTACTTTTTTCTCGGATGTAAAAGTGGTTATTAAAACGAGTACTATCCCTACTTTTGGCTTTGATCTAAAAGTGGTTATTTAGACGAGTACTATCTCTACTTTTGGCTCTAGAGTAAAAGTTTTTATTATAGACGAGTACTATCTCTACTTTTGGCTCTGTAGTAAAAGTGTTTTGTATAGACGAGTACTATCTCTACTTTTGGCTCTGTAGTAAAAGTTGCTAGTATAGACGAGTATTTTCTCTACTTTTGGCTCTGTAGCAAATGTTGTCACTATCGACAAATACTATCTCTACTTCTGGCTCTGTAATAAAAGTCATTAGTATAGATGAGTTCTATCTCTTCTTTTGGCTCTGTAGTAAAAGTGGTAATTAAAGACGAGTACTATCGCTACTGCTAGCTCTGTAGTAAAAGTCGTTAGTATAGACGAGTACTATCTCTTCTTTTGACTCCTTAGTAAAAGTTGTTACTATGGACAAGTGATCTCTACTTTTGGCTCTGTAGTAAAAGTTTATGGTATAGACGAGTACTATATTTACCTTTGGCTCTGTAGTAAAAGTGTTAATATAGACGAGTACTATCTCTACTGTTGGCTCTGAAGCAAATGTTCTCAGTATAGACGAGTACTATCTCTACTTTTGGCTCTGTAGTAAAAGTTGTTACTATAGACGGTACTATCTCTACTTTTGACTCTCTATCAAAAGTTGTTACTATGGACGAGTTATGTCTACTTTTGGCTCTGTAGTAAAAGTTTTTGATATAAACGAGTACTATCTCTACTTTTGGCTATGTAGTAAAAGTGTTAATATAGATGAGTACTATCTCTATTTTTGGCTCTGTAGAAAATGTTGTCTGTATAGACAAGTACTTTCTCATACTTCTGGCTCTCTAGTAAAAGTTTTTATTATAGACGAGTACTATTTCTACTTTTGGCTCTGTTGTAAAAGTAGAAATTAAGACGAGTACTATCTCTACTTTCGCTCTGCAAAAAGTTGTTACTATAGATGAGTACTATCTCTACTTTTGACTCTCTGCCAAAAGTTGTTACTATGGACTAGTAATCTCTACTTTTGGCTCTGTAGTAAAAGTTTATGGTATAGAAGAGTATTCTCTACTTTGGCTCTGTAATAAAAGTCCTAATAAAGACGAGTACTATCTCTACTATTGGCTCTGTAGTAAATGTTTTCAGTATAGACGAGTACTATCTCTACTTTTGGCTCTGTAGTAAAAGTTTATGGTATAGAAGAGTATTCTCTACTTTGGTTCTGTAGTAAAAGTCTTAATATAGACGAGTACTATCTCTACTATTGGCTCTGTAGTAAATGTTGTCAGTATAGACGAGTACTATCTCTACTTTTTGCTCTGTAGTAAAAGTTGTTACTATAGACGAGTACTATCTCTACTTTTGACTCTATTTCAAAAGTTGTTACTATGGACGAGTAATCTCTACTTTTTGCTCTGTACTAAAAGTTTTTGGTATAGACGAGTACTATCTCGACTTTTGGCTGTGTAGTAAAAGTGTAAATTTAGATAAAAACCATCTCTACTATTGTCTCTGTAGTAAATGTTGTCAATATAGACAAGTACTATCCCTACTTCGGCTTTGTAGTAAAAGCCGTTAGTATAGATGAGAACAATTTCTACTTTTGGCTCTGTTGTATAAGTTGTTATTAAAGACGAGTACTATGTCTACTTCTGGCTCTGTAGTAAAAGTGTTAATATAGACGAGTACTATCTCTTCTATTGGCTCTGTAGTAAATGTTGTCAGTATAGACAAGTACTATCTCTACTTATGGCTCTGTAGTAAAAGTCGTAAGTATAGACGAGTACTATCTCTACTTTTGGCTCTGTTGTAAAAATGGTTAGTATAGACGAGAACTTTCTCTGTTTCTGGCTCTGTTGTAGAAGTCGTTTGTATAGACGAGTACTATCTCTACTTTTGGCTCTGTTGTTAAAGTGGTTACTAAGACGAGTGCTATCTCTACTTTTGGCTCTGTTGTAAAAATGGTTAGTATAGACGAGAACTTTCTCTACTTTTGGCTCTGTTGTAGAAGTCGTTAGTATAGACGAGTACTATCTCTACTTTTGGCTCTGTTGTTAAAGTGGTTACTAAGACGAGTGCTATCTCTTCTTTAGGCTCTGTTGTAAAAGTTGTTACTATAGACGAGTACCATATCTTCTTTTGACTCTTCAGTAAAATTTGTTACTATAGACGAGAATCTCTACTTTTGGCTCAGTAGTAAAAGTTTTTGGTATAGACGAGTACTATCTCTACTTTTGGCTCTGTAGTAAAAGTGGTAATATAGATTTTTACTTTCTCTACTTTTGGCTCTGTAGTAAATGTTGTCAGTATTAACAAGTTCTATCTCTTCTTCTGGCTCTGTTGTAAAAGTCGCTAGTATAGACGAGTACTTTTTCTACTTTTGGCTCTGTAGCAAATGTTGTCAGTATCGAATAATTCTATTTCTACTTCTGGCTCTGTAGTAAAAGTTGTTAGTTTAGATGAGTACTATCTCTACTTTTTTCTCGGTTTTAAAAGTGGTTATTAAAACGAGTACTATCCCTACTTTTGGCTTTGTTCTAAAAGTGGTTATTTAGACGAGTACTATCTCTGTTTTTGGCTTTAGAGTAAAAGTTTTTATTATAGACGAGTACTATCTCTACTTTTGGCTCTGTAGTAAAAGTGTTTTGTATAGACGAGTACTATCTCTACTTTTGGCTCTGTAGTAAAAGTTGCTAGTATAGACGAGCATTTTCTCTACTTTTGGCTCTGTAGCAAATGTTGTCACTATCGACAAATACTATCTCTACTTCTGGCTCTGTAATAAAAGTCATTAGTATAGATGAGTACTATCTCTACTTTTGGCTCTGTAGTAAAAGTGGTAATTATAGACGAGTACTATCGCTACTGCTAGCTCTGTAGTAAAAGTCGTTTGTATAGACGAGTACTATCTCTTCTTTTGACTCCTTAGTAAAAGTTGTTACTATGGACAAGTAATCTCTACTTTTGGCTCTGTAGTAAAAGTTTATGGTATAGACGAGTACTATCTCTACCTTTGGCTCTGTAGTAAAAGTGTTAGTATAGACGAGTACTATCTCTACTGTTGGCTCTGAAGCAAATGTTCTCAGTATAGACGAGTACTATCTCTACTTTTGGCTCTGTAGTTAAAGTTGTTACTATAGACGGTACTATCTCTACTTTTGACTCTCTATCAAAAGTTGTTACTATGGACGAGTTATGTCTACTTTTGGCTCTGTTGTAAAAGTTTTTGATATAAACGAGTACTATCTCTACTTTTGGCTATGTAGTAAAAGTGTTAATATAGATGAGTACTATCTCTATTTTTGGCTCTGTAGAAAATGTTGTCTGTATAGACAAGTACTTTCTCTACTTCTGGCTCTCTAGTAAAAGTTTTTATTATAGACGAGTACTATTTCTACTTTTGGCTCTATTGTAAAAGTAGAAATTAAGACGAGTACTATCTCTTCTTTCGCTCTGCAAAAAGTTGTTACTATAGATGAGTACTATCTCTACTTTTGACTCTCTGCCAAAAGTTGTTACTATGGACTAGTAATCTCTACTTTTGGCTCTGTAGTAAAAGTTTATGGTATAGAAGAGTATTCTCTACTTTGGCTCTGTAATAAAAGTCTTAATAAAGACGAGTACTATCTCTACTATTGGCTCTGTAGTAAATGTTGTCAGTATAGACGAGTACTATCTCTACTTTTGGCTCTGTAGTAAAAGTTTATGGTATAGAAGAGTATTCTCTACTTTGGCTCCGTAGTAAAAGTCTTAATATAGACGAGTACTATCTCTACTATTGGCTCTGTAGTAAATGTTGTCAGTATAGACGAGTACTATCTCTACTTTTTGCTCTGTAGTAAAAGTTGTTACTATAGACGAGTACTATCTCTACTTTTGACTCTATTTCAAAAGTTGTTACTATGGACGAGTAATCTCTACTTTTTGCTCTGTAGTAAAAGTTTTTGGTATAGACGAGTACTATCTCTACTTTTGGCTGTGTAGTAAAAGTGTAAATTTAGATAAAAACCATCTCTACTATTGTCTCTGTAGTAAATGTTGTCAATATAGACAAGTTCTATCCCTACTTCTGGCTTTGTAGTAAAAGTCGTTAGTATAGATGAGTACAATTTCTACTTTTGGCTCTGTTGTATAAGTTGTTATTAAAGACGAGTACTATGTCTACTTCTGGCTCTGTAGTAAAAGTGTTAATATAGACGAGTACTATCTCTTCTATTGGCTCTGTAGTAAATGTTGTCAGTATAGACAAGTACTATCTCTACTTATGGCTCTGTAGTAAAAGTCGTTAGTATAGACGAGTACTATCTCTACTTTTGGCTCTGTTGTAAAAATGGTTAGTATAGACGAGTACTTTCTCTACTTCTGGCTCTGTTGTAGAAGTCGTTAGTATAGACGAGTACTATCTCTACTTTTGGCTCTGTTGTTAAAGTGGTAACTAAGACGAGTGCTATCTCTACTTTAGGCTCTGTAGTAAAAGTTGTTACTATAGACGAGTACCATATCTTCTTTTGACTCTTCAGTAAAAGTTGTTACTATACACGAGAATCTCTACTTTTGGCTCTGTAGTAAAAGTTTTTGGTGTAGATGAGTACTATCTCTACTTTTGGCTCTGTAGTAAAAGTGTTAATATAGATTAGTACTTTCTCTACTTTTGGCTCTGTAGTAAATATTGTTAGTATAGACAAGTTCTTTCTCTTCTACTGGCTCTGTTGTAAAAGTCGCTAGTATAGACGAGTACTTTTTCTACTTTTGGCTCTGTAGCAAATGCTGTCAGTATCGACAAATTCTATTTCTAGTTCTGGCTCTGTAGTAAAAGTCGTTAGTATAGATGAGTACTATCTCTACTTTTGGCTCTGTTGTAAAAGTTATTATTAAGACCAGTTCTATCTCTACTTTTGCCTCTGTTCTAAAAGTGGTTATTTAGACGAGTACTATCTCTACTTTTGGGTCTGTAGTAAAAGTCGTTAGTATAGATGAGTACTATCTCTACTTTTGGCTCTGATGTAAAAGTGGTTATTTAGACGAGTATTATCTCTGCTTTTGGCTTTGTTCTAAAATTGGTTATTTAGACCAGTATTATCTCTACTTTTGTCTCTGTAGTAAAAGTTTTTATTAAAGACGAGTACTATCTTTACTTTTGGCTCTGTAGTAAAAGTGTTTTGTATAGACGAGTACTATCTCTACTTCTGGCTCTGTAGTAAAAGTCGTTAGTATAGACGAGTTGTATCTCTACTTTTAACTCTCTAGTATATAGTGTTACTATGGACGAATAATCTCTACTTTTGGCTCTGTAGTAAAAGTTTTTGGTAAAGACGAGTACTATCTCTACTTTTGGCTCTGTAGTAAAAGTGTTAATATAGACGAGTCCCATCTCTTCTATTGGCTCTGTAGTAAATGTTGTCAATATAGATAAGTACTATCTCTACTTATGGCTCTGTAGTAAAAGTCGTAAGTATAGACGAGTGCTATCTCTTCTTTTGGCTCTGTTGTAAAATTTGTTAGTACAGACGAGTACTTTCTCTACTTCTGGCTCTGTTGTAGAAGTCGTTAGTATAGACGAGTACTATCTCTACTTTTGGCTCTGGTGTTAAAGTGGTTACTAAGACGAGTGCTATCTCTACTTGAGGCTCTGCAGTAAAAGTGTTAATATAGACGAGTCTCATCTCTACTATTGGCTCTGTAGTAAATGTTGTCAATATAGACAAGTACTATCTCTACTTATGGCTATGTAGTAAAAGTCGTAAGTATAGACGAGTGCTTTCTCTACTTTTGGCTCTGTTGTAAAACTGGTTAGTATAGACGAGTACTTTCTCTACTTCTGGCTCTGTTGTAGAAGTCGTTAGTATAGACGAGTACTATCTCTACTTTTGGCTCTGTTGTTAAAGTGGTAACTAAGACGAGTGCTATCTCTACTTTAGGCTCTGTAGTAAAAGTTGTTACTATAGACGAGTACCATATCTTCTTTTGACTCTTCAGTAAAAGTTGTTACTATAGACGAGAATCTCTACTTTTGGCTCTGTAGTAAAAATTTTGGTGTAGATGAGTACTATCTCTACTTTTGGCTCTGTAGTAAAAGTGTTAATATAGATTAGTACTTTCTCTACTTTTGGCTCTGTAGTAAATGTTGTCAGTATAGACAAGTTCTATCTCTTCTACTGGCTCTGTTGTAGAAGTCGCTAGTATAGACGAGTACTTTTTCTTCTTTTGGCTCTGTAGCAAATGCTGTCAGTATCGACAAATTCTATTTCAAGTTCTGGCTCTGTAGTAAAAGTCGTTAGCATAGATGAGTACTATCTCTACTTTTGGCTCTGTTGTAAAAGTTATTATTAAGACCAGTTCTATCTCTTCTTTTGCCTCTGTTCTAAAAGTGATTATTTAGACGAGTACTATCTCTACTTTTGGGTCTGTAGTAAAAGTCGTTAGTATAGATGAGTACTATCTCTACTTTTGGCTCTGATGTAAAAGTGGTTATTTAGACGAGTATTATCTCTGCTTTTGGCTTTGTTCTAAAAGTGGTTATTTAGACCAGTATTATCTCTACTTTTGTCTCTGTAGTAAAAGTTTTTATTATAGACGAGTACTATCTTTACTTTTGGCTCTGTAGTAAAAGTGTTTTGTATAGACGAGTACTATCTCTACTTCTGGCTCTGTAGTAAAAGTGTTAATATAGACGAGTCCCATCTCTTCTATTGGCTCTGTAGTAAATGTTGTCAATATAGATAAGTACTATCTCTACTTATGGCTCTGTAGTAAAAGTCGTAAGTATAGACGAGTGCTATCTCTACTTTTGGCTCTGTTGTAAAATTGGTTAGTATAGACGAGTACTTTCTCTACTTCTGGCTCTGTTGTAGAAGTCGTTAGTATAGACGAGTACTATCTCTACTTTTGGCTCTGTTTTTAAAGTGGTTACAAAGACGAGTGCTATCTCTACTTTAGGCTCTGTAGTAAAAGTTGTTACTATAGACGAGTACCATATCTTCTTTTGACTCTTCAGTAAAAGTTGTTAATATAGACGAGAATCTCTACTTTTGGCTCTGCAGTAAAAGTTTTTGGTGTAGATGAGTACTATCTCTACTTTTGGCTCTGTAGTAAAAGTGTTAATATAGATTAGTACTTTCTCTACTTTTGGCTCTGTAGTAAATGTTGTCAGTATAGACAAGTTCTATCTCTTCTACTGGCTCTGTTGTAAAAGTCGCTAGTATAGACGAGTCCTTTTTCTACTTTTGGCTCTGTAGCAAATGCTGTCAGTATCGACAAATTCTATTTCTAGTTCTGGCTCTGTAGTAAAAGTCGTTAGTATAGATGAGTACTATCTCTACTTTTGGCTCTGTTGTAAAAGTTATTATTAAGACCAGTTCTATCTCTACTTTTGCCTCTGTTCTAAAAGTGGTTATTTAGACGAGTATCATCTCTACTTTTGGCTCTGTAGTAAAAGTCGTTAGTATAGATGAGTACTATCTCTACTTTGGGCTGTGTTCTAAAAGTGGTTATTTAGACGAGTACTATCTCTACTTTTGGCTCTGTAGTAAAAGTCGTTAGTATAGATGAGTACTATCTCTACTTTTGGCTCTGTTGTAAAAGTGGTTATTAAGACGAATTCTATCTCTACTTTTGGCTCTGTTCTAAAACTGGTTATTTAGACGAGTACTATCTCTACTTTTGGCTCTGTAGTAAAAGTGTTTTGTATAGACTAGTACTATCTCTACTTCTGGCTCTGTAGTAAAAGTCGTAAGTATAGACGAGTTCTATCTTTACTTTTAACTCTATAGTATAAGTTGTTACTATGGACGAGGAATCTCTACTTTTGGCTCTGTAGTAAAAGATTTTGGTATAGACGAGTACTATCTCTAATTTCGGCTCTGTGTATAGACGAGAAATATCTCTTCTATTAGCTCTGTTGTATAAGTTGTTATTAATGACGAGTTCTATGTCTACTTTTGGCTCTGTAGTAAAAATGGTTAGTATAGATGAGTACTATTTCTACTTTTGACTCTGTAGTAATAGTGTTAATATAGACGAGTACTGTCTCTACAATTGGCTCTGAAGTAAACGTTTTTGGCATAGACGAGTACTATCTCTACTTTTGGCTCTGTATAAAAATGTTAATATAGACGAGTACTATCCCTTCTATTGGCTCTGTAGTAAATGTTGTCAATATAGACAAGTACTATCTCTACTTATGGCTCTGTAGTAAAAGTTGTAAGTATAGACGAGTGCTATCTCTACTTTTGGCTCTGTTGTAAAAATGGTTAGTATAGACGAGAACTTTCTCTACTTCTGGCTCTGTTGTAGAAGTCGTTAGTATAGACGAGTACTATCTCTACTTTTGGCTCTGTTGTTAAAGTGGTTACTAAGACGAGTGCTATCTCTTCTTTAGGCTCTGTAGTAAAAGTTGTTACTATAGACGAGTACCATATCTTCTTTAGACTCTTCAGTAAAAGTTGTTACTATAGACGAGAATCTCTACTTTTGGCTCAGTAGTAAAAGTTTTTGGTATAGACGAGTACTATCTCTACTTTTGGCTCTGTAGTAAAAGTGTTAATATAGATTTGTACTTTCTCTACTTTTGGCTCTGTAGTAAATGTTGTCAGTATAGACAAGTTCTATCTCTTTTTCTAGCTCTGTTGTAAAAGTCGCTAGTATAGACGAGTACTTTTTCTACTTTTGGCTCTGTAGCAAATGTTTTCAGTATCGACAAATTCTATTTCTATTTCTGGCTCTGTAGTAAAAGTCGTTAGTATAGATGAGTACTATCTCTACTTTTGGCTCTGTTGTAAAAGTGGTTATTAAGACCAGTTCTATCTCGACTTTTGGCTCTGTTCTAAAAGTGGTTATTAAGACGAGTACTATTTCTACTTTTGGCTCTGTAGTAAAAGTCGTTAGTATAGATGAGTACTATCTCTACTTTTGGCTCTGATGTAAAAGTGGTTATTTAGACGAGTATTATCTCTGCTTTTGGCTCTCTTCTAAAAGTGGTTATTTAGACGAGTATTATCTCTACTTTTGCCTCTGTAGTAAAAGTTTTTATTATAGACGAGTACTATCTCTACTTTTGGCTCTGTAGTAAAAGTGTTTTGTATAGACGAGTACTATCTCTGCTTCTGGTTCTGTAGTAAAAGTCGTTAGTATAGACGAGTTGTATCTCTACTTTTAACTCTATAGTATAAGTTGTTACTCTGGACGAATAATCTCTACCTTTGGCTCTGTAGTAAAAGTTTTTGGTATAGACGAGTTCTATCTCTACTTTTGGCTCTGTAGTAAAAGTGTTAATATAGACGAGTCTCATCTCTACTATTGGCTCTGTAGTAAATGTTGTCAATATAGACAAGAACTATCTCTACTTATGGCTCTGTAGTAAAAGTCGTAAGTATAGACGAGTGCTATCTCTACTTTTGGCTCTGTTGTAAAATTGGTTAGTATAGACGAGTACTTTCTCTACTTCTGGCTCTGTTGTAGAGGTCGTTAGTATAGACGAGTACTATCTCTACTTTTGGCTCTGTTGTTAAAGTGGTAACTAAGACGAGTGCTATCTCTACTTTAGGCTCTGTAGTAAAAGTTGTTACTATAGACGAGTACCATATCTTCTTTTGACTCTTCAGTAAAAGTTGTTAGTATAGACGAGAATCTCTACTTTTGGCTCTGTAGTAAAGGTGTTAATATAGATTAGTGCTTTCTCTACTTTTGGCTCTGTAGTAAATGTTGTCAGTATAGACAAGTTCTATCTCTACCTCTGGCTCTGTAGTAAAAGTCGTTAGTGGAGATGAGTACTATCTCTACTTTTGGCTTTGTTGTAAAAGTGGTTATTAAAACGAGTACTATCTCTACTTTTGGTTCTGTTCTAAAATTGGTTATTTAGACGTGTACTATCTCTACTTTTGGCTCTGTTGTAAAAGTGGTTATTAAGACGAGTACTATCTCTACTTTTGGTTTTGTTCTAAAAGCGGTTATTTAGACAAGTACTATCTCTACTTTTGGCTCTGTAGTAAAAACTATTATTATAGACGAGTACTATCTCTACTTTTGGCTCTGTAGTAAAAGTGTTAATATAGATTAGTACTTTTTCTACTTTTGGCTCTGTAGCGAATGTTGTCAGTATCGACAAATTCTATCTCTACTCCTGGCTCTGTAGTAAAAGTGGTTATTAAGACGACTACTATCCCTACCTTTGGCTCTGTTCTAAAAGTGGTTTTTTAGACGAGGTTTATCTCTACTTTTGGCTATGTAGTAAAAGTTGTTAATATAGATGAGTACTATCTCTCCTTTTTGCTCGGTTGTAAAAGTGGTTATTAAAACGAGTACTATCCCTACTTTTGGCTTTGTTCTAAAAGTGGTTATTTAGACGAGTACTATCTCTACTTTTGTCTCTGTAGTAAATGTTTTTATTATAAACGAGTACTATCTCTACTTTTGGCTCTGTAGTAAAAGTGTTTTGTATAGACGAGTACTATCTCTGCTTCTGGCTCTGTAGTAAAAGTCGTTAGTATAGACGAGTTGTATCTCTACTTTTAACTCTATAGTATAAGTTGTTACTCTGGACGAATAATCTCTACCTTTGGCTCTGTAGTAAAAGTTTTTGGTATAGACGAGTAGTATCTCTACTTTTGTCTCTGTAGTAAAAGTTTTTATTATAGACGAGTACTATCTTTACTTTTGGCTCTGTAGTAAAAGTGTTTTGTATAGACGAGTACTATCTCTACTTCTGGCTCTGTAGTAAAAGTCGTTAGTATAGACGAGTTGTATCTCAACTTTTAACTCTCTAGTATTAGGTGTTACTATGGACGAATAATCTCTACTTTTGGCTCTGTAGTAAAAGTTTTTGGTAAAGACAAGTCCTATCTCTACTTTTGGCTCCGTAGTAAAAGTGTTAATATAGACGAGTCCCATCTCTTCTATTGGCTCTGTAGTAAATGTTGTCAATATAGATAAGTACTGTCTCTACTTATGGCTCTGTAGTAAAAGTCGTAAGTATAGACGAGTGCTATCTCTACTTTTGGCTCTGTTGTTAAAGTGGTTACTAAGACGAGTGCTATCTCTACTTTATGCTCTGTAGTAAAAGTTGTTACTATAGATGAGTTCTATCTCTACTTTAGGCTCTGTAGTAAAAGTTGTTACTATAGACGAGAATCTCTACTTTTGGCTCTGCAGTAAAAGTTTTTGGTTTAGACGAGTAATATCTCTACTTTTGGCTCTGCAGTAAAAGTGTTAATATAGACGAGTCTCATCTCTACTATTGGCTCTGTAGTAAATGTTGTCAATATAGACAAGTACTATCTCTACTTATGGCTCTGTAGTAAAAGTCGTAAGTATAGACGAGTGCTATCTCTACTTTTGGCTCTGTTGTAAAATTGGTTAGTATAGACGAGTACTTTCTCTACTTCTGGCTCTGTTGTAGAAGTCGTTAGTATAGAAGAGTACTATCTCTACTTTTGGCTCTGTTGTTAAAGTGGTAAATAAGACGAGTGCTATCTCTACTTTAGGCTCTGTAGTAAAAGTTGTTACTATAGACGAGTACCATATCTTCTCTTGACTCTTCAGTAAAAGTTGTTACTATAGACGAGAAACTCTACTTTTTGCTCTGTAGTAAAAGTTGTAACTATAGACGAGTACTATCTCTACTTTTGACTCTATTTCAAAAGTTGTTACTATGGACGAGTAATCTCTACTTTTTGCTCTGTAGTAAAAGTTTTTGGTATAGACGAGTACTATCTCGACTTTTGGCTGTGTAGTAAAAGTGTAAATTTAGATAAAAACCATCTCTACTATTGTCTCTGTAGTAAATGTTGTCAATATAGACAAGTTCTATCCCTACTTCGGCTTTGTAGTAAAAGTCGTTAGTATAGATGAGAACAATTTCTACTTTTGGCTCTGTTGTATAAGTTGTTATTAAAGACAAGTACTATGTCTACTTCTGGCTCTGTAGTAAAAGTGTTAATATAGACGAGTACTATCTCTTCTATTGGCTCTGTAGTAAATGTTGTCAGTATAGACAAGTACTACCTCTACTTATGGCTCTGTAGTAAAAGTCGTAAGTATAGACGAGTACTATCTCTACTTTTGGCTCTGTTGTAAAAATGGTTAGTATAGACGAGAACTTTCTCTGTTTCTGGCTCTGTTGTAGAAGTCGTTTGTATAGACGAGTACTTTCTCTACTTTTGGCTCTGTTGTTAAAGTGGTTACTAAGACGAGTGCTATCTCTACTTTTGGCTCTGTTGTAAAAATGGTTAGTATAGACGAGAACTTTCTCTGTTTCTGGCTCTGTTGTAGAAGTCGTTTGTATAGACGAGTACTATCTCTACTTTTGGCTCTGTTGTTAAAGTGGTTACTAAGACGAGTGCTATCTCTTCTTTAGGCTCTGTTGTAAAAGTTGTTACTATAGACGAGTACCATATCTTCTTTTGACTCTTCAGTAAAATTTGTTACTATAGACGAGAATCTCTACTTTTGGCTCAGTAGTAAAAGTTTTTTGTATAGACGAGTACTATCTCTACTTTTGGCTCTGTAGTAAAAGTGGTAATATAGATTTGTACTTTCTCTACTTTTGGCTCTGTAGTAAATGTTGTCAGTATAGACAAGTTCTATCTCTTCTTCTGGCTCTGTTGTAAAAGTCGCTAGTATAGACGAGTACTTTTTCTACTTTTGGCTCTGTAGCAAATGTTGTCAGTATCGAATAATTCTATTTCTACTTCTGGCTGTGTAGTAAAAGTTGTTAGTTTAGATGAGTACTATCTCTACTTTTTTCTCGGTTTTAAAAGTGGTTATTAAAACGAGTACTATCCCAACTTTTGGCTTTGTTCTAAAAGTGGTTATTTAGACGAGTACTATCTCTGTTTTTGGCTCTAGAGTAAAAGTTTTTATTATAGACGAGTACTATCTCTACTTTTGGCTCTGTAGTAAAAGTGTTTTGTATAGACGAGTACTATCTCTACTTTTGGCTCTGTAGTAAAAGTTGCTAGTATAGACGAGCATTTTCTCTACTTTTGGCTCTGTAGCAAATGTTGTCACTATCGACAAATACTATCTCTACTTCTGGCTCTGTAATAAAAGTCATTAGTATAGATGAGTACTATCTCTACTTTTGGCTCTGTAGTAAAAGTGGTAATTATAGACGAGTACTATCGCTACTGCTAGCTCTGTAATAAAAGTCGTTTGTATAGACGAGTACTATCTCTTCTTTTGACTCCTTAGTAAAAGTTGTTACTATAGACGGTACTATCTCTACTTTTGACTCTCTATCAAAAGTTGTTACTATGGACGAGTTATGTCTACTTTTGGCTCTGTTGTAAAAGTTTTTGATATAAACGAGTACTATCTCTACTTTTGGCTATGTAGTAAAAGTGTTAATATAGATGAGTACTATCTCTATTTTTGGCTCTGTAGAAAATGTTGTCTGTATAGACAAGTACTTTCTCTACTTCTGGCTCTCTAGTAAAAGTTTTTATTATAGACGAGTACTATTTCTACTTTTGGCTCTGTTGTAAAAGTAGAAATTAAGACGAGTACTATCTCTACATTCGCTCTGCAAAAAGTTGTTACTATAGATGAGTACTATCTCTACTTTTGACTCTCTGCCAAAAGTTGTTACTATGGACTAGTAATCTCTACTTTTGGCTCTGTAGTAAAAGTTTATGGTATAGAAGAGTATTCTCTACTTTGGCTCTGTAATTAAAGTCTTAATAAAGACGAGTACTATCTCTACTATTGGCTCTGAAGTAAATGTTGTCAGTATAGACGAGTACTATCTCTACTTTTGGCTCTGTAGTAAAAGTTTATGGTATAAAAGAGTATTCTCTACTTTGGCTCCGTAGTAAAAGTCTTAATATAGACGAGTACTATCTCTACTATTGGCTCTGTAGTAAATGTTGTCAGTATAGACGAGTACTATCTCTACTTTTTGCTCTGTAGTAAAAGTTGTTACTATAGACGAGTACTATCTCTACTTTTGACTCTATTTCAAAAGTTGTTACTATGGACGAGTAATCTCTACTTTTTGCTCTGTAGTAAAAGTTTTTGGTATAGACGAGTACTATCTCTACTTTTGGCTGTGTAGTAAAAGTGTAAATTTAGATAAAAACCATCTCTACTATTGTCTCTGTAGTAAATGTTGTCAATATAGACAAGTTCTATCCCTACTTCTGGCTTTGTAGTAAAAGTCGTTTGTATAGATGAGTACAATTTCTACTTTTGGCTCTGTTGTATAAGTTGTTATTAAAGACGAGTACTATGTCTACTTCTGGCTCTGTAGTAAAAGTGTTAATATAGACGAGTACTATCTCTTCTATTGGCTCTGTAGTAAATGTTGTCAGTATAGACAAGTACTATCTCTACTTATGGCTCTGTAGTAAAAGTCGTTAGTATAGACGAGTACTATCTCTACTTTTGGCTCTGTTGTAAAAATGATTAGTTTAGACGAGTACTTTCTCTACTTCTGGCTCTGTTGTAGAAGTCGTTAGTATAGACGAGTACTATCTCTACTTTTGGCTCTGTTGTTAAAGTGGTAACTAAGACGAGTGCTATCTCTACTTTAGGCTCTGTAGTAAAAGTTGTTACTATAGACGAGTACCATATCTTCTTTTGACTCTTCAGTAAAAGTTGTTACTATAGACGAGAATCTCTACTTTTGGCTCTGTAGTAAAAGTTTTTGGTGTAGATGAGTACTATCTCTACTTTTGGCTCTGTAGTAAAAGTGTTAATATAGATTAGTACTTTCTCTACTTTTGGCTCTGTAGTAAATGTTGTTAGTATAGACAAGTTCTTTCTCTTCTACTGGCTCTGTTGTAAAAGTCGCTAGTATAGACGAGTACTTTTTCTACTTTTGGCTCTGTAGCAAATGCTGTCAGTATCGACAAATTCTATTTCTAGTTCTGGCTCTGTAGTAAAAGTCGTTAGTATAGATGAGTACTATCTCTACTTTTGGCTCTGTTGTAAAAGTTATTATTAAGACCAGTTCTATCTCTACTTTTGCCTCTGTTCTAAAAGAGGTTATTTAGACGAGTACTATCTCTACTTTTGGGTCTGTAGTAAAAGTCGTTAGTATAGATGAGTACTATCTCTACTTTTGGCTCTGATGTAAAAGTGGTTATTTAGACGAGTATTATCTCTGCTTTTGGCTTTGTTCTAAAAGTGGTTATTTAGACCAGTATTATCTCTACTTTTGTCTCTGTAGTAAAAGTTTTTATTAAAGACGAGTACTATCTTTACTTTTGGCTCTGTAGTAAAAGTGTTTTGTATAGACGAGTACTATCTCTACTTCTAGCTCTGTAGTAAAAGTCGTTAGTATAGAAGAGTTGTATCTCTACTTTTAACTCTCTAGTATATACCTAGTCGGTGCTTAAATTCTGTCACAAACAAAATTGGCTATAAAATCAAAACTAATCATGATATTCAAAAAAAGTTTTTTTGTAAAAAAGGTAATTTAATTAGCTTACATTAAACACAAAATTTATTCAAAATGATTGCCACCATTATTCACCCAAGCCTTCAATCTTCGAGGCCAATCATCAATGGCAGCACGGACCATATTCATGTCGATATCCGCCACTGCTTTATTCAATGATGACTTTAGGCTGCTCAAATTTTTGTGAGGTTTAGAACAGACCTTCTCCTCCAATTCCTGCCAAATTTTGTAATCCAGTGGATTGAGGTCAGGGCTAGTAGAGGGCCAATCTTTATGCCTTATTAGCTCGATATTCTGGCGCTCGAACCACTCCTGAGTTGTTTTGGCCTTATGAGCAGGTGCGGAGTCCTGTTGAAACACAAATGGCCGTCCTCCAAAGAGTGTCTGGGGCAGATCTTTTACTATGCGATCTAAAACCGTGTCTTGGTACACTTTTGCATTGGTTTTGACACCTTTTTCACAAAAATGCACTTCAGTAGGGCCATAGTAGGACACTCCCAACCAAATCATGACTGATGATGGATGATGGCCGTGCTGCACTCTAGGAATGGCATTTCCAGCGGCCGCAGAGCTGGTAGCGTACACCCTGTCATTTCGTTTGTTGTACTTCTCTTCGATATTAAAAATTTTCTCGTCTGTAAACAGGATATCGCGGTGTCTGTTTCTTGCGTACCGCTTTAGCAAAACTTTGCATTTTTTGCCTCTCATAGCTATCAGATGCGCGTTCAGAAGATGTCCACTCTTTTTTCGGTAAGCTCGTAGTCCCAGGTCTTCATTGAGTTTTTTTTTTACGGTACTTCTGGTTAATCCCATCTCCAAAGCCATCAGTTTCTGCTTGCGGACGGGATTTCTTGCAATACGCGCCTTGATTGCTTTGATGACCCCTGGAGTCCTAACGGAACAAGGTCTGCCAGTTCTTTTCTCGTCATCGACACTAGAGGTTTCATTGTACCTCTTGATGGTACGGTACACGAACCTCTTCGTGATTTTTAATTTTTGAAGCAAGTTGAATATCGTCTTCGGTGGATGGCCGCAACGATGCAATGCAATTACTGCTACTCGGTCCTCTTTGCGAGTCCACTCCATCGTAAAAAATTAACGAATGTAATTGTGATTTGACAGATTATTAATCAAAAAATATGTGAAAATCGAACACCATTTCATTTTTTTTTCTAGGTGTTCTATTTTTAAAATAAATGGTCAGTGACAGTATTTAAGAACCGACTAGGTAGTGTTACTATGGACGAATAATCTCTACTTTTGGCTCTGTAGTAAAAGTTTTTGGTAAAGACGAGTACTATCTCTACTTTTGGCTCTGTAGTAAAAGTGTTAATATAGACGAGTCCCATCTCTTCTATTGGCTCTGTAGTAAGTGTTGTCAATATAGATAAGTACTATCTCTACTTATGGCCCTGTAGTAAAAGTCGTAAATATAGACGAGTGCTATCTCTTCTTTTGGCTCTGTTGTAAAATTGGTTAGTATAGACGAGTACTTTCTCTACTTCTGGCTCTGTTGTAAAAGTCGCTAGTATAGACGAGTCCTTTTTCTACTTTTGGCTCTGTAGCAAATGCTGTCAGTATTGACAAATTCTATTTCTAGTTCTGGCTCTGTAGTAAAAGTCGTTAGTATAGATGAGTACTATCTCTACTTTTGGCTCTGTTGTAAAAGTTATTATTAAGACCAGTTCTATCTCTACTTTTGCCTCTGTTCTAAAAGTGGTTATTTAGACGAGTATCATCTCTACTTTTGGCTCTGTAGTAAAAGTCGTTAGTATAGATGAGTACTATCTCTACTTTGGGCTGTGTTCTAAAAGTGGTTATTTAGACGAGTACTATCTCTACTTTTGGCTCTGTAGTAAAAGTCGTTAGTATAGATGAGTACTATCTCTACTTTTGGCTCTGTTGTAAAAGTGGTTATTAAGACGAATTCTATCTCTACTTTTGGCTCTGTTCTAAAACTGGTTATTTAGACGAGTACTATCTCTACTTTTGGCTCTGTAGTAAAAGTGTTTTGTATAGACTAGTACTATCTCTACTTCTGGCTCTGTAGTAAAAGTCGTAAGTATAGACGAGTTCTATCTTTACTTTTAACTCTATAGTATAAGTTGTTACTATGGACGAGGAATCTCTACTTTTGGCTCTGTAGTAAAAGATTTTGGTATAGACGAGTACTATCTCTAATTTTGGCTCTGTGTATAGACGAGAACTATCTCTTCTATTGGCTCTGTTGTATAAGTTGTTATTAATGACGAGTTCTATGTCTACTTTTGGCTCTGTAGTAAAAATGGTTAGTATAGATGAGTACTATCTCTACTTTTGACTCTATAGTAATATTGTTAATATAGACGAGTACTGTCTCTACAATAGGCTCTGTAGTAAACGTTTTTGGCATAGACGAGTACTATCTCTACTTTTGGCTCTGTATAAAAATGTTAATATAGACGAGTACTATCCCTTCTATTGGCTCTGTAGTAAATGTTGTCAATATAGACAAGTACTATCTCTACTTATGGCTCTGTAGTAAAAGTTGTAAGTATAGACGAGTGCTATCTCTACTTTTGGCTCTGTTGTAAAAATGGTTAGTATAGACGAGAACTTTCTCTACTTCTGGCTCTGTTGTAGAAGTCGTTAGTATAGACGAGTACTATCTCTACTTTTGGCTCTGTTGTTAAAGTGGTTACTAAGACGAGTGCTATCTCTTCTTTAGGCTCTGTAGTAAAAGTTGTTACTATAGACGAGTACCATATCTTCTTTAGACTCTTCAGTAAAAGTTGTTACTATAGACGAGAATCTCTACTTTTGGCTCAGTAGTAAAAGTTTTTGGTATAGACGAGTACTATCTCTACTTTTGGCTCTGTAGTAAAAGTGTTAATATAGATTTGTACTTTCTCTACTTTTGGCTCTGTAGTAAATGTTGTCAGTATAGACATGTTCTATCTCTTCTTCTAGCTCTGTTGTAAAAGTCGCTAGTATAGACGAATACTTTTTCTACTTTTGGCTCTGTAGCAAATGTTTTCAGTATCGACAAATTCTATTTCTATTTCTGGCTCTGTAGTAAAAGTCGTTAGTATAGATGAGTACTATCTCTACTTTTGGCTCTGTTGTAAAAGTGGTTATTAAGACCAGTTCTATCTCGACTTTTGGCTCTGTTCTAAAAGTGGATATTTAGACGAGTACTATTTCTACTTTTGGCTCTGTAGTAAAAGTCGTTAGTATAGATGAGTACTATCTCTACTTTTGGCTCTGATGTAAAAGTGGTTATTTAGATGAGTATTATCTCTGCTTTTGGCTCTGTTATAAAAGTGGTTATTTAGACGAGTATTATCTCTACTTTTGCCTCTGTAGTAAAAGTTTTTATTATAGACGAGTACTATCTCTACTTTTGGCTCTGGAGTAAAAGTGTTTTGTATAGACGAGTACTATCTCTGCTTCTGGTTCTGTAGTAAAAGTCGTTAGTATAGACGAGTTGTATCTCTACTTTTAACTCTATAGTATAAGTTGTTACTCTGGACGAATAATCTCTACCTTTGGCTCTGTAGTAAAAGTTTTTGGTATAGACGAGTACTATCTCTACTTTTGGCTCTGTAGTAAAAGTGTCAATATAGACGAGTCTCATCTCTACTATTGGCTCTGTAGTAAATGTTGTCAATATAGACAAGTACTATCTCAACTTATGGCTCTGTTGTAAAATTCGTAAGTATAGACGAGTGCTATCTCTACTTTTGGCTCTGTTGTAAAATTGGTTAGTATAGACGAGTTCTTTCTCTACTTCTGGCTCTGTTGTAGAAGTCGTTAGTATAGACGAGTACTATCTCTACTTTTGGCTCTGTTGTTAAAGTGGTAACTAAGACGAGTGCTATCTCTACTTTAGGCTCTGTAGTAAAAGTTGTTACTATAGACGAGTACCATATCTTCTTTTGACTCTTCAGTAAAAGTTGTTACTATAGACGAGAATCTCTACTTTTGGCTCTGTAGTAAAAGTTTTTGGTGTAGATGAGTACCATCTCTACTTTTGGCTCTGTAGTAAAAGTGTTAATATAGATTAGTACTTTCTCTACTTTTGGCTCTGTAGTAAATGTTGTCAGTATAGACAAGTTCTATCTCTACCTCTGGCTCTGTAGTAAAAGTCGTTAGTGGAGATGAGTACTATCTCTACTTTTGGCTTTGTTGTAAAAGTGGTTATTAAGACGAGTACTATCTCTACTTTTGGCTCTGTTCTAAAAGTGGTTATTTAGACGTGTACTATCTCTACTTTTGGCTCTGTTGTAAAAGTTGTTATTAAGACGAGTACTATCTCTACTTTTGGTTTTGTTCTAAAAGCGGTTATTTAGACAAGTACTATCTCTACTTTTGGCTCTGTAGTAAAAACTATTATTATAGACGAGTACTATCTCTACTTTTGGCTCTGTACTTTTTCTACTTTTGGCTCTGTAGCGAATGTTGTCAGTATCGACAAATTCTATCTCTACTCCTGGCTCTGTAGTAAAAGTGGTTATTAAGACGAGTACTATCCCTACTTTTGGCTTTGTTCTAAAAGTGGTTATTTAGACGAGTACTATCTCTACTTTTGTCTCTGTAGTAAAAGTTTTTATTATAGACGAGTACTATCTCTACTTTTGGCTCTGTAGTAAAAGTGTTTTGTATAGATGAGTACTATCTCTGCTTCTGGCTCTGTAGTAAAAGTCGTTAGTATAGACGAGTTGTATCTCTACTTTTAACTCTATAGTATAAGTTGTTACTCTGGACGAATAATCTCTACCTTTGGCTCTGTAGTAAAAGTTTTTGGTATAGACGAGTAGTATCTCTACTTTTGTCTCTGTGGTAAAAGTTTTTATTATAGACGAGTACTATCTTTACTTTTGGCTCTGTAGTAAAAGTGTTTTGTATAGACGAGTACTATCTCTACTTCTGGCTCTGTAGTAAAAGTCGTTAGTATAGACGAGTTGTATCTCAACTTTTAACTCTCTAGTATAAGGTGTAACTATGGACGAATAATCTCTACTTTTGGCTCTGTAGTAAAAGTTTTTGGTAAAGACAAGTACTATCTCTACTTTTGGCTCTGTAGTAAAAGTGTTAATATAGACGAGTCCCATCTCTTCTATTGGCTCTGTAGTAAATGTTGTCAATATAGATAAGTACTATCTCTACTTATGGCTCTGTAGTAAAAGTCGTAAGTATAGACGAGTGCTATCTCTACTTTTGGCTCTGTTGTAAAATTGGTTAGTATAGACGAGTACTTTCTCTACTTCTGGGTCTGTTGTAGAAGTCGTTAGTATAGACGAGTACTATCTCTACTTTTGGCTCTGTTGTTAAAGTGGTTACTAAGACGAGTGCTATCTCTACTTTAGGCTTTGTAGTAAAAGTTGTTACTATAGACGAGTACCATATCTTCTTTTGACTCTTCAGTAAAAGTTGTTACTATAGACGAGAATCTCTACTTTTGGCTCTGCAGTAAAAGTTTTTGGTATAGACGAGTACTATCTCTACTTTTGGCTCTGCAGTAAAAGTGTTAATATAGACGAGTCTCATCTCTACTATTGGCTCTGTAGTAAATGTTGTCAATATAGACAAGTACTATCTCTACTTATGGCTCTGTAGTAAAAGTCGTAAGTATAGACGAGTGCTATCTCTACTTTTGGCTCTGTTGTAAAATTGGTTGGTATAGACGAGTACTTTCTCTACTTCTGGCTCTGTTGTAGAAGTCGTTAGTATAGACGAGTACTATCTCTACTTTTGGCTCTGTTGTTAAAGTGGTAACTAAGACGAGTGCTATCTCTACTTTAGGCTCTGTAGTAAAAGTTGTTACTATAGACGAGTACCATATCTTCTTTTGACTCTTCAGTAAAAGTTGTTACTATAGACGAGAATCTCTACTTTTGGCTCTGTAGTAAAAGTTTTTGGTGTAGATGAGTACTATCTCTACTTTTGGCTCTGTAGTAAAAGTGTTAATATAGATTAGTACTTTCTCTACTTTTGGCTCTGTAGTAAATGTTGTCATTATAGACAAGTTCTATCTCTTCTTCTGGCTCTGTTGTTAAAGTCGCTAGTATAGACGAGTACTTTTTCTACTTTTGGCTCTGTAGCAAATGCTGTCAGTATCGACAAATTCTATTTCTAGTTCTGGCTCTGTAGTAAAAGTCGTTAGTATAGATGATTACTATCTCTACTTTTAGCTCTGTTGTAAAAGTTATTATTAAGACCAGTTCTATCTCTACTTTTGCCTCTGTTCTAAAAGTGGTTATTTAGACGAGAATCATCTCTACTTTTGGTTTGTAGTAAAAGTCGTTAGTATAGATGAGTACTATCTCTACTTTGGGCTGTGTTCTAAAAGTGGTTATTTAGACGAGTACTATCTCTACTTTTGGCTCTGTAGTAAAAGTCGTTAGTATAGATGAGTACTATCTCTACTTTTGGCTCTGTTGTAAAAGTGGTTATTAAGGCGAATTCTATCTCTACTTTTGGCTCTGTTCTAAAACTGGTTATTTAGACGAGTACTATCTCTACTTTTGGCTCTGTAGTAAAAGTGTTTTGTATAGACTAGTACTATCTCTACTTCTGGCTCTGTAGTAAAAGTCGTAAGTATAGACGAGTTCTATCTTTACTTTTAACTCTATAGTATAAGTTGTTACTATGGACGAGTAATCTCTACTTTTGGCTCTGTAGTAAAAGATTTTGGTATAGACGAGTACTATCACTAATTTTGGCTTTGTGTATAGACGAGAACTATCTCTTCTATTGGCTCTGTTGTATAAGTTGTTATTAATGACGAGTTCTATGTCTACTTTTGGCTCTGTCGTAAAAATGGTTAGCATAGATGAGTACTATCTCTACTTTTGACTCTATAGTAATAGTGTTAATATAGACGAGTACTGTCTCTACAATTGGCTCTGTAGTAAACGTTTTTGGCATAGACGAGTACTATCTCTACTTTTGGCTCTGTATAAAAATGTTAATATAGACGAGTACTATCCCTTCTATTGGCTTTGTAGTAAATGTTGTCAATATAGACAAGTACTATCTCTACTTTTGGCTCTGTTGTAAAAATGGTTAGTATAGACGAGAACTTTCTCTGTTTCTGGCTCTGTTGTAGAAGTCGTTAGTATAGACGAGTACTATCTCTACTTTTGGCTCTGTTGTTAAAGTGGTTACTAAGACGAGTGCTATCTCTACTTTTGGCTCTGTTGTAAAAATGGTTAGTATAGACGAGAACTTTCTCTACTTCTGGCTCTGTTGTAGAAGTCGTTAGTATAGACGAGTACTATCTCTACTTTTGGCTCTGTTGTTAAAGTGGTAACTAAGACGAGTGCTATCTCTTCTTTAGGCTCTGTAGTAAAAGTTGTTACTATAGACGAGTACCATATCTTCTTTAGACTCTTTAGTAAAAGTTGTTACTATCGACGAGAATCTCTACTTTTGGCTCAGTAGTAAAAGTTTTTGGTATAGACGAGTACTATCTCTATTTTTGGCTCTGTAGTAAAAGTGTTAATATAGATTTGTACTTTCTCTACTTATGGCTCTGTAGTAAATGTTGTCAGTATAGACATGTTCTATCTCTTCTTCTAGCTCTGTTGTAAAAGTCGCTAGTATAGACGAATACTTTTTCTACTTTTGGCTCTGTAGCAAATGTTTTCAGTATCGACAAATTCTATTTCTATTTCTGGCTCTGTAGTAAAAGTCGTTAGTATAGATGAGTACTATCTCTACTTTTGGCTCTGTTGTAAAAGTGGTTATTAAGACCAGTTCTATCTCGACTTTTGGCTCTGTTCTAAAAGTGGATATTTAGACGAGTACTATTTCTACTTTTGGCTCTGTAGTAAAAGTCGTTAGTATAGATGAGTACTATCTCTACTTTTGGCTCTGATGTAAAAGTGGTTATTTAGACGAGTATTATCTCTGCTTTTGGCTCTGTTATAAAAGTGGTTATTTAGACGAGTATTATCATTAATTTTGCCTCTGTAGTAAAAGTTTTTATTATAGACGAGTACTATCTCTACTTTTGGCTCTGTAGTAAAAGTGTTTTGTATAGACGAGCACTATCTCTGCTTCTGGTTCTGTAGTAAAAGTCGTTAGTATAGACGAGTTGTATCTCTACTTTTAACTCTATAGTATAAGTTGTTACTCTGGACGAATAATCTCTACCTTTGGCTCTGTAGTAAAAGTTTTTGGTATAGACGAGTACTATCTCTACTTTTGGCTCTGTAGTAAAAGTGTTAATATAGACGAGTCTCATCTCTACTATTGGCTCTGTAGTAAATGTTGTCAATATAGACAAGTACTATCTCAACTTATGGCTCTGTAGTAAAATTCGTAAGTATAGACGAGTGCTATCTCTACTTTTGGCTCTGTTGTAAAATTGGTTAGTATAGACGAGTACTTTCTCTACTTCTGGCTCTGTTGTAGAAGTCGTTAGTATAGACGAGTACTATCTCTACTTTTGGCTCTGTTGTTAAAGTGGTTACTAAGACGAGTGCTATCTCTACTTTAGGCTTTGTAGTAAAAGTTGTTACTATAGACGAGTACCATATCTTCTTTTGACTCTTCAGTAAAAGTTGTTACTATAGACGAGAATCTCTACTTTTGGCTCTGCAGTAAAAGTTTTTGGTATAGACGAGTACTATCTCTACTTTTGGCTCTGCAGTAAAAGTGTTAATATAGACGAGTCTCATCTCTACTATTGGCTCTGTAGTAAATGTTGTCAATATAGACAAGTACTATCTCTACTTATGGCTCTGTAGTAAAAGTCGTAAGTATAGACGAGTGCTATCTCTACTTTTGGCTCTGTTGTAAAATTGGTTGGTATAGACGAGTACTTTCTCTACTTCTGGCTCTGTTGTAGAAGTCGTTAGTATAGACGAGTACTATCTCTACTTTTGGCTCTGTTGTTAAAGTGGTAACTAAGACGAGTGCTATCTCTACTTTAGGCTCTGTAGTAAAAGTTGTTACTATAGACGAGTACCATATCTTCTTTTGACTCTTCAGTAAAAGTTGTTACTATAGACGAGAATCTCTACTTTTGGCTCTGTAGTAAAAGTTTTTGGTGTAGATGAGTACTATCTCTACTTTTGGCTCTGTAGTAAAAGTGTTAATATAGATTAGTACTTTCTCTACTTTTGGCTCTGTAGTAAATGTTGTCATTATAGACAAGTTCTATCTCTTCTTCTGGCTCTGTTGTTAAAGTCGCTAGTATAGACGAGTACTTTTTCTACTTTTGGCTCTGTAGCAAATGCTGTCAGTATCGACAAATTCTATTTCTAGTTCTGGCTCTGTAGTAAAAGTCGTTAGTATAGATGATTACTATCTCTACTTTTAGCTCTGTTGTAAAAGTTATTATTAAGACCAGTTCTATCTCTACTTTTGCCTCTGTTCTAAAAGTGGTTATTTAGACGAGAATCATCTCTACTTTTGGTTTGTAGTAAAAGTCGTTAGTATAGATGAGTACTATCTCTACTTTGGGCTGTGTTCTAAAAGTGGTTATTTAGACGAGTACTATCTCTACTTTTGGCTCTGTAGTAAAAGTCGTTAGTATAGATGAGTACTATCTCTACTTTTGGCTCTGTTGTAAAAGTGGTTATTAAGGCGAATTCTATCTCTACTTTTGGCTCTGTTCTAAAACTGGTTATTTAGACGAGTACTATCTCTACTTTTGGCTCTGTAGTAAAAGTGTTTTGTATAGACTAGTACTATCTCTACTTCTGGCTCTGTAGTAAAAGTCGTAAGTATAGACGAGTTCTATCTTTACTTTTAACTCTATAGTATAAGTTGTTACTATGGACGAGTAATCTCTACTTTTGGCTCTGTAGTAAAAGATTTTGGTATAGACGAGTACTATCACTAATTTTGGCTTTGTGTATAGACGAGAACTATCTCTTCTATTGGCTCTGTTGTATAAGTTGTTATTAATGACGAGTTCTATGTCTACTTTTGGCTCTGTCGTAAAAATGGTTAGCATAGATGAGTACTATCTCTACTTTTGACTCTATAGTAATAGTGTTAATATAGACGAGTACTGTCTCTACAATTGGCTCTGTAGTAAACGTTTTTGGCATAGACGAGTACTATCTCTACTTTTGGCTCTGTATAAAAATGTTAATATAGACGAGTACTATCCCTTCTATTGGCTTTGTAGTAAATGTTGTCAATATAGACAAGTACTATCTCTACTTTTGGCTCTGTTGTAAAAATGGTTAGTATAGACGAGAACTTTCTCTGTTTCTGGCTCTGTTGTAGAAGTCGTTAGTATAGACGAGTACTATCTCTACTTTTGGCTCTGTTGTTAAAGTGGTTACTAAGACGAGTGCTATCTCTACTTTTGGCTCTGTTGTAAAAATGGTTAGTATAGACGAGAACTTTCTCTACTTCTGGCTCTGTTGTAGAAGTCGTTAGTATAGACGAGTACTATCTCTACTTTTGGCTCTGTTGTTAAAGTGGTAACTAAGACGAGTGCTATCTCTTCTTTAGGCTCTGTAGTAAAAGTTGTTACTATAGACGAGTACCATATCTTCTTTAGACTCTTTAGTAAAAGTTGTTACTATAGACGAGAATCTCTACTTTTGGCTCAGTAGTAAAAGTTTTTGGTATAGACGAGTACTATCTCTATTTTTGGCTCTGTAGTAAAAGTGTTAATATAGATTTGTACTTTCTCTACTTATGGCTCTGTAGTAAATGTTGTCAGTATAGACATGTTCTATCTCTTCTTCTAGCTCTGTTGTAAAAGTCGCTAGTATAGACGAATACTTTTTCTACTTTTGGCTCTGTAGCAAATGTTTTCAGTATCGACAAATTCTATTTCTATTTCTGGCTCTGTAGTAAAAGTCGTTAGTATAGATGAGTACTATCTCTACTTTTGGCTCTGTTGTAAAAGTGGTTATTAAGACCAGTTCTATCTCGACTTTTGGCTCTGTTCTAAAAGTGGATATTTAGACGAGTACTATTTCTACTTTTGGCTCTGTAGTAAAAGTCGTTAGTATAGATGAGTACTATCTCTACTTTTGGCTCTGATGTAAAAGTGGTTATTTAGACGAGTATTATCTCTGCTTTTGGCTCTGTTATAAAAGTGGTTATTTAGACGAGTATTATCTCTACTTTTGCCTCTGTAGTAAAAGTTTTTATTATAGACGAGTACTATCTCTACTTTTGGCTCTGTAGTAAAAGTGTTTTGTATAGACGAGCACTATCTCTGCTTCTGGTTCTGTAGTAAAAGTCGTTAGTATAGACGAGTTGTATCTCTACTTTTAACTCTATAGTATAAGTTGTTACTCTGGACGAATAATCTCTACCTTTGGCTCTGTAGTAAAAGTTTTTGGTATAGACGAGTACTATCTCTACTTTTGGCTCTGTAGTAAAAGTGTTAATATAGACGAGTCTCATCTCTACTATTGGCTCTGTAGTAAATGTTGTCAATATAGACAAGTACTATCTCAACTTATGGCTCTGTAGTAAAATTCGTAAGTATAGACGAGTGCTATCTCTACTTTTGGCTCTGTTGTAAAATTGGTTAGTATAGACGAGTACTTTCTCTACTTCTGGCTCTGTTGTAGAAGTCGTTAGTATAGACGAGTACTATCTCTACTTTTGGCTCTGTTGTTAAAGTGGTAACTAAGACGAGTGCTATCTCTACTTTAGGCTCTGTAGTAAAAGTTGTTACTATAGACGAGTACCATATCTTCTTTTGACTCTTCAGTAAAAGTTGTTACTATAGACGAGAATCTCTACTTTTGGCTCTGTAGTAAAAGTTTTTGGTGTAGATGAGTACTATCTCTACTTTTGGCTCTGTAGTAAAAGTGTTAATATAGATTAGTACTTTCTCTACTTTTGGCTCTGTAGTAAATGTTGTCAGTATAGACAAGTTCTATCTCTACCTCTGGCTCTGTAGTAAAAGTCGTTAGTGGAGATGAGTACTATCTCTACTTTTGGCTTTGTTATAAAAGTGGTTATTAAGACGAGTACTATCTCTACTTTTGGCTCTGTTCTAAAAGTGGTTATTTAGACGTGTACTATCTCTACTTTTGGCTCTGTTGTAAAAGTTGTTATTAAGACGAGTACTATCTCTACTTTTGGTTTTGTTCTAAAAGCGGTTATTTAGACAAGTACTATCTCTACTTTTGGCTCTGTAGTAAAAACTATTATTATAGACGAGTACTATCTCTACTTTTGGCTCTGTACTTTTTCTACTTTTGGCTCTGTAGCGAATGTTGTCAGTATCGACAAATTCTATCTCTACTCCTGGCTCTGTAGTAAAAGTGGTTATTAAGACGAGTACTATCCCTACCTTTGGCTCTGTTCTAAAAGTGGTTATTTAGACGAGGTTTATCTCTACTTTTGGCTATGTAGTAAAAGTTGTTAATATAGATGAGTACTATCTCTCCTTTTTGCTCGGTTGTAAAAGTGGTTATTAAAACGAGTACTATCCCTACTTTTGGCTTTGTTCTAAAAGAGGTTATTTAGACGAGTACTATCTCTACTTTTGTCTCTGTAGTAAAAGTTTTTATTATAGACGAGTACTATCTCTACTTTTGGCTCTGTAGTAAAAGTGTTTTGTATAGACTAGTACTATCTCTACTTCTGGCTCTGTAGTAAAAGTCGTAAGTATAGACGAGTTCTATCTTTACTTTTAACTCTATAGTATAAGTTGTTACTATGGACGAGGAATCTCTACTTTTGGCTCTGTAGTAAAAGATTTTGGTATAGACGAGTACTATCTCTAATTTCGGCTCTGTGTATAGACGAGAACTATCTCTTCTATTAGCTCTGTTGTATAAGTTGTTATTAGCGACGAGTTCTATGTCTACTTTAGGCTCTGTAGTAAAAATGGTTGGTATAGATGAGTACTATCTCTACTTTTGACTCTGTAGTAATAGTGTTAATATAGACGAGTACTGTCTCTACAATTGGCTCTGTAGTAAACGTTTTTGGCATAGACGAGTACTATCTCTACTTTTGGCTCTGTATAAAAATGTTAATATAGACGAGTACTATCCCTTCTATTGGCTCTGTAGTAAATGTTGTCAATATAGACAAGTACTATCTCTACTTATGGCTCTGTAGTAAAAGTTGTAAGTATAGACGAGTGCTATCTCTACTTTTGGCTCTGTTGTAAAAATGGTTAGTATAGACGAGAACTTTCTCTACTTCTGGCTCTGTTGTAGAAGTCGTTAGTATAGACGAGTACTATCTCTACTTTTGGCTCTGTTGTTAAAGTGGTTACTAAGACGAGTGCTATCTCTTCTTTAGGCTCTGTAGTAAAAGTTGTTACTATAGACGAGTACCATATCATCTTTAGACTCTTCAGTAAAAGTTGTTACTATAGACGAGAATCTCTACTTTTGGCTCAGTAGTAAAAGTTTTTGGTATAGACGAGTACTATCTCTACTTTTGGCTCTGTAGTAAAAGTGTTAATATAGATTTGTACTTTCTCTACTTTTGGCTCTGTAGTAAATGTTGTCAGTATAGACAAGTTCTATCTCTTCTTCTAGCTCTGTTGTAAAAGTCGCTAGTATAGACAAGTACTTTTTCTACTTTTGGCTCTGTAGCAAATGTTTTCAGTATCGACAAATTCTATTTCTATTTCTGGCTCTGTAGTAAAAGTCGTTTGTATAGATGAGTACTATCTCTACTTTTGGCTCTGTTGTAAAAGTGGTTATTAAGACCAGTTCTATCTCGACTTTTGGCTCTGTTCTAAAAGTGGTTATTAAGACGAGTACTATTTCTACTTTTGGCTCTGTAGTAAAAGTCGTTAGTATAGATGAGTACTATCTCTACTTTTGGCTCTGATGTAAAAGTGGTTATTTAGACGAGTATTATCTCTGCTTTTGGCTCTGTTCTAAAAGTGGTTATTTAGACGAGTATTATCTCCTCTTTTGCCTCTGTAGTAAAAGTTTTTATTATAGACGAGTACTATCTCTACTTTTGGCTCTGTAGTAAAAGTGTTTTGTATAGACGAGTACTATCTCTGCTTCTGGTTCTGCAGTAAAAGTCGTTAGTATAGACGAGTTGTATCTCTACTTTTAACTCTATAGTATAAGTTGTTACTCTGGACGAATAATCTCTACCTTTGGCTCTGTAGTAAAAGTTTTTGGTATAGACGAGTTCTATCTCTACTTTTGGCTCTGTAGTAAAAGTGTTAATATAGACGAGTCTCATCTCTACTATTGGCTCTGTAGTAAATGTTGTCAATATAGACAAGTTCTATCTCTACTTATGGCTCTGTAGTAAAAGTCGTAAGTATAGACGAGTGCTATCTCTACTTTTGGCTCTGTTGTAAAATTGGTTAGTATAGACGAGTACTTTCTCTACTTCTGGCTCTGTTGTAGAAGTCGTTAGTATAGACGAGTACTATCTCTACTTTTGGCTCTGTTGTTAAAGTGGTAACTAAGACGAGTGCTATCTCTACTTTAGGCTCTGTAGTAAAAGTTGTTACTATAGACGAGTACCATATCTTCTTTTGACTCTTCAGTAAAAGTTGTTAGTATAGACGAGAATCTCTACTTTTGGCTCTGTAGTAAAAGTTTTTGGTGTAGATGAGTACTATCTCTACTTTTGGCTCTGTAGTAAAGGTGTTAATATAGATTAGTACTTTCTCTACTTTTGGCTCTGTAGTAAATGTTGTCAGTATAGACAAGTTCTATCTCTACCTCTGGCTCTGTAGTAAAAGTCGTTAGTGGAGATGAGTACTATCTCTACTTTTGGCTTTGTTGTAAAAGTGGTTATTAAGACGAGTACTATCTCTACTTTTGGCTCTGTTCTAAAAGTGGTTATTTAGACGTGTACTATCTCTACTTTTGGCTCTGTTGTAAAAGTGGTTATTAAGACGAGTACTATCTCTACTTTTGGTTTTGTTCTAAAAGCGGTTATTTAGACAAGTACTATCTCTACTTTTGGCTCTGTAGTAAAAACTATTATTATAGACGAGTACTATCTCTACTTTTGGCTCTGTAGTAAAAGTGTTAATATAGATTAGTACTTTTTCTACTTTTGGCTCTGTAGCGAATGTTGTCAGTATCGACAAATTCTATCTCTACTCCTGGCTCTGTAGTAAAAGTGGTTATTAAGACGACTACTATCCCTACCTTTGGCTCTGTTCTAAAAGTGGTTATTTAGACGAGGTTTATCTCTACTTTTGGCTATGTAGTAAAAGTTGTTAATATAGATGAGTACTATCTCTCCTTTTTGCTCGGTTGTAAAAGTGGTTATTAAAACGAGTACTATCCCTACTTTTGGCTTTGTTCTAAAAGTGGTTATTTAGACGAGTACTATCTCTACTTATGTCTCTGTAGTAAAAGTTTTTATTATAGACGAGTTCTATCTCTACTTTTGGCTCTGTAGTAAAAGTGTTTTGTATAGACGAGTACTATCTCTGCTTCTGGCTCTGTAGTAAAAGTCGTTAGTATAGACGAGTTGTATCTCTACTTTTAACTCTCTAGTATAAGGTGTAACTATGGACGAATAATCTCTACTTTTGGCTCTGTAGTAAACGTTTTTGGCATAGACGAGTACTATCTCTACTTTTGGCTCTGTATAAAAATGTTAATATAGACGAGTACTATCCCTTCTATTGGCTCTGTAGTAAATGTTGTCAATATAGACAAGTACTATCTCTACTTATGGCTCTGTAGTAAAAGTTGTAAGTATAGACGAGTGCTATCTCTACTTTTGGCTCTGTTGTAAAAATGGTTAGTATAGACGAGAACTTTCTCTACTTCTGGCTCTGTTGTAGAAGTCGTTAGTATAGACGAGTACTATCTCTACTTTTGGCTCTGTAGCAAATGTTTTCAGTATCGACAAATTCTATTTCTATTTCTGGCTCTGTAGTAAAAGTCGTTAGTATAGATGAGTACTATCTCTACTTTTGGCTCTGTTGTAAAAGTGGTTATTAAGACCAGTTCTATCTCTACTTTTGGCTCTGTTCTAAAAGTGGTTATTTAGACGAGTACTATTTCTACTTTTGGCTCTGTAGTAAAAGTCGTTAGTATAGATGAGTACTATCTCTACTTTTGGCTCTGATGTAAAAGTGGTTATTTAGACGAGTATTATCTCTGCTTTTGGCTCTGTTCTTAAAGTGGTTATTTAGACGAGTATTATCTCTACTTTTGCCTCTGTAGTAAAAGTTTTTATTATAGACGAGTACTATCTCTACTTTTGGCTCTGTAATAAAAGTCGTTAGTATAGACGAATTGTATCTCTACTTTTAACTCTATAGTATAAGTTGTTACTCTGGACGAATAATCTCTACCTTTGGCTCTGTAGTAAAAGTTTTTGGTATAGACGAGTACTATCTCTACTTTTGGCTCTGTAGTAAAAGTGTTAATATAGACGAGTCTCATCTCTACTATTGGCTCTGTAGTAAATGTTGTCAATATAGACAAGTACTATCTCTACTTATGGCTCTGTAGTAAAAGTCGTAAGTATAGACGAGTGCTATCTCTACTTTTGGCTCTGTTGTAAAATTGGTTAGTATAGACGAGTACTTTCTCTACTTCTGGCTCTGTTGTAGAAGTCGTTAGTATAGACGAGTACTATCTCTACTTTTGGCTCTGTTGTTAAAGTGGTAACTAAGACGAATGCTATCTCTACTTTAGGCTCTGTAGTAAAAGTTGTTACTATAGACGAGTACCATATCTTCTTTTGACTCTTCAGTAAAAGTTGTTACTATAGACGAGAATCTCTACTTTTGGCTCTGTAGTAAAAGTTTTTGGTGTAGATGAGTACTATCTCTACTTTTGGCTCTGTAGTAAAAGTGTTAATATAGATTAGTACTTTCTCTACTTTTGGCTCTGTAGTAAATGTTGTCAGTATAGACAAGTTCTATCTCTACCTCTGGCTCTGTAGTAAAAGTCGTTAGTGTAGATGAGTACTATCTCTACTTTTGGCTTTGTTGTAAAAGTGGTTATTAAGACGAGTACTATCTCTACTTTTGGCTCTGTTCTAAAAGTGGTTATTTAGACGAGTACTTTCTCTACTTTTGGCTCTGTTGTATAAGTTGTTATTAAGACGAGTACTATCTCTACTTTTGGTTTTGTTCTAAAAGCGGTTATTTAGACAAGTACTATCTCTACTTTTGGCTCTGTAGTAAAAACTATTATTGTAGACGAGTACTATCTCTACTTTTGGCTCTGTTGTAAAAGTGTTAATATAGATTAGTACTTTTTCTACTTTTGGCTCTGTAGCGAATGTTGTCAGTATCGACAAATTCTCTATCTACTCCTGGCTCTGTAGTAAAAGTGGTTATTAAGACGAGTACTATCCCTACCTTTGGCTCTGTTCTAAAAGTGGTTATTTAGACGAGGTTTATCTCTACTTTTGGCTATGTAGTAAAAGTTGTTAATATAGATGAGTACTATCTCTCCTTTTTGCTCGGTTGTAAAAGTGGTTATTAAAACGAGTACTATCCCTACTTTTGGCTTTGTTCTAAAAGTGGTTATTTAGACGTGTACTATCTCTACTTTTGGCTCTGTAGTAAATGTTTCTATTATAGACGAGTACTATCTCTACTTTTGGCTCTGTAGTAAAAGTGTTTTGTATAGACGAGTACTATCTCTACAATTGGCTCTGAAGTAAACGTTTTTGGCATTGACGAGTACTGTATCTACTTTTGGCTCTGTATTAAAAGTGTTAATATAGACGAGTACTATCTCTTCTATTGGCTCTGTAGTAAATGTTGTCAGTATAGACAAGTACTATCTCTACTTATGGCTCTGTAGTAAAAGTCGTAAGTATAGACGAGTACTATCTCTACTTTTGGCTCTGTTGTAAAAATGGTTAGTATAGACGAGTACTTTCTCTACTTCTGGCTCTGTTGTAGAAGTCGTTAGTATAGACGCGTACTATCTCTACTTTTGGCTCTGTTGTTAAAGTGGTTACTAAGACGAGTGCTATCTCTACTTTTGGCTCTGTAGTAAAAGTTGTTACTATAGACGAGTACTATATCTTCTATTTACTCTTCAGTAAAAGTTGTAATTATGGACGAGAATCTCTACTTTTGGCTCTGTAGTAAAAGTTTTTGGTGTAGACGAGTACTATCTCTACTTTTGGCTCTGTGGTAAAAGTGTTAAAATAGATTAGTACTTTCTCTACTTTTGGCTCTGTAGTAAATGTTGTCAGTATAGACAAGTTCTATCTCTTCTTCTGGCTCTGTTGTTAAAGTGGTTACTAAGACGCGTACTATCTCTACTTTTGGCTCTGTTGTTAAAGTGGTTACTAAGACGAGTGCTATCTCTTCTTCTGGCTCTGTTGTAAAAGTCGCTAGTAAAGACGAGTACTTTTTCTACTTTTGGCTCTGTTCTAAAAGTGGTTATTGAGACGAGTACTATCTCTACTTTTGGCTCTGTAGTAAAAGTTTTATTTATAGACGAGTACTACCTCTACTTTTGGCTCTGTAGTAAAAGTGTTTTGTATAGACGAGTACTATCTCTACTTCTGGCTCTGTAGTAAAAGTCGTTAGTAAAGACGAGTTCTATCTCTACTTTTAACTCATTAGTATAAGTTGTTACTAGTGACGAGTTATCTCTACTTTTGGCTCTGTAGTAAAAGTTTTTGATATAGACGAGTACTATCTCTACTTTTGGCTCTGTAGTAAAAGTGTTAATATAGACGAGTCCCATCTCTACTATTGGCTCTGTAGTAAATGTTGTCAATATAGACAAGTACTATCTCTACTTCTGGCTCTGTAGTAAAAGTCGTTATTATAGACGAGTACTATCTCTACTTATGACTTTATAGTAAAAGATGTTATTATGGACGAGTGATATATTCTTTTGGCACTGTAGTAAAAAAAAATTGGTATAGACGAGTACTATCTCGAGTTTTGGCTGTGTAGTAAAAGTGTAAATTTAGATGAAAACAATCTCTACTATTGTCTCTGTAGTAAATGTTGTCAATATAGACAAGTTCTATCTCTACTTCTGGCTTTGTAGTAAAAGTCGTTAGTATAGATGAGTACTATTTCTACTTTTGGCTCTGTTGTATAAGTTGTTATTAAAGACGAGTACTCAGTCTACTTTTAGCTCTGTAGTAAAAATGGTTAGTATAGATGAGAATATCTTTACTTTTGACTATTTAGTAAAAGTGTTAATATAGACGAGTACTGTCTCTACAGTTGGCTCTGTAGTAAACGTTTTTGGCATAGACGAGTACTATTTCTACTTTTGGCTCTGTATTAAATATGTTAATATAGACGAGTACTTTCTCTTCTATTGGCTCTGAAGTAAATGTCGTCAGTAAAGACAAGTACTATATCTACTAATGGCTCTGTACTAAAAGTCGTAAGTATAGACGAGTGCTATCTCTACTTTTGGCTCTGTTGTAAAAATGGTTAGTATAGACGAGTACTTTCTCTACTTCTGGCTCTGTTGTAGAAGTCGTTAGTATAGACAAGTACTAGCTCTACTTTTGGCTCTGTTCTTAAAGTGGTTACTACGACGAGTGCTATCTCTACTTCTGGCTCTGTAGTAAAAGTTGTTAGTATAGACGAGTACTTTTTCTTTTTTTGGCTCTGTAGCAAATGTTGTCAGTATCGACAAATTCTACCTCTACTTCTGGCTCTGTAGTAAAATTCGTTAGTATAGATGAGTACTATCTCTACTTTTGGCTCTGTTGTAAAAGTGGTTATTAAGACGAGTACTATCTCTTCTTTTGGCATTGTTCTACAAGTGGTTATTTAGACGAGTATTATCTCTTCTTTTGGCTCTGTAGTAAAAGTTTTTATTATAGACGAGTACTATCTCTACTTTTGGCTCTGTAGTAAAAGTCGTTAGTAATGACGAGTTTTATCTGTCCTTTTAACTCTATAGTATAAGTTGTTACTATGGACGAGTAATCTCTACATTTGGCTCTGTAGTAAAAGTTTTAGGTATAGACGTGTACTATCTCTACTTTTGGCTCTGTAGTAAATGTGTTAATATAGACGAGTCCCATCTCTACTATTGGCTCTGTAGTAAATGTTGTCAATATAGAGAAGTACTATCTCTACCTCTGGCTCTGTAGTAAAAGTCGTTGGTATAGACGAGTTCTATCTCTACTTTTGACTTTATAGTAAAAGATGTTATTATGGACGAGTGATCTTTTCTTTTGGCACTGTAGTAAAAAAAAATTGGTATAGATGAGTACTATCTCTAATTTTGGCTCTGTATTAAAAGTGTTAATATAGACGAGTTTCATCTCTACTAATGGCTCTGTAGTAAATGTTGTCAATATAGACAAGTACTATCTCTACTAGGCTCTGTATTATAAGTCGTAAGTATAGATGAGTGCTATCTCTACTTTTGGCTCTGTTGTTAAAGTGGTTACTAAGACGAGTGCTATATCTTCTTTTGATTCTTCAGTAAAAGTTGTTACTATAGACGAGAATCTCTACTTTTGGCTCTGTAGTAAAAGTTTTTGGTGTAGATGAGTACTATCTCTACTTTTGGCTCTGTAGTAAAAGTGTTAATATAGATTAGTACTTTCTCTACTTTTGGCTCTGTAGTAAATGTTGTCAGTATAGACAAGTTCTATCTCTACCTCTGGCTCTGTAGTAAAAGTCTTTAGTGTAGATGAGTACTATCTCTACTTTTGGCTTTGTTGTAAAAGTGGTTATTAAGACGAGTACTATCTCTACTTTTGGCTCTGTTCTAAAAGTGCTTATTTAGACGAGTACTATCTCTACTTTTGTCTCTGTTGTAAAAGTTGTTATTAAGACGAGTACTATCTCTACTTTTGGTTTTGTTCTAAAAGCGGTTATTTAGACAAGTACTATCTCTACTTTTGGTTCTGTAGTAAAAACTATTATTATAGACGAGTACTATCTCTACTTTTGGCTCTGTAGTAAAAGTGTTAATATAGATTAGTACTTTTTCTACTTTTGGCTCTGTAGCGAATGTTGTCAGTATCGACAAATTCTATCTCTGAGTATATTCTATCTCAAAGTGGTTATTAAGACGAGTACTATCCCTACCTTTGGCTCTGTTCTAAAAGTGGTTATTTAGACGAGGTTTATCTCTACTTTTGGCTATGTAGTAAAAGTTGTTAATATAGATGAGTACTATCTCTCCTTTTTGCTCGGTTGTAAAAGTGGTTATTAAAACGAGTACTATCCCTACTTTTGGCTTTGTTCTAAAAGTGGTTATTTAGACGAGTACTATCTCTACTTTTGGCTCTGTAGTAAATGTTTTTGGCATAGACGAGTACTGTATTTACTTTTGGCTCTGTATTAAAAGTGTTAATATAGACGAGTACTATCTCTTCTATTGGCTCTGTTGTAAATGTTGTCAGTATAGACAAGTACTATCTCTACTTATGGCTCTGTAGTAAAAGTCGAAAGTATAGACGAGTACTATCTCTACTTTTGGCTCTGTTGTAAAAATGGTTAGTATAGACGAGTACTTTCTCTACTTCTGGCTCTGTTGTAGAAGTCGTTAGTATAGACGCGTACTATCTCTACTTTTGGCTCTGTTCTTAAAGTGGTTACTACGACGAGTGCTATCTCTACTTTTGGCTCTGTAGTAAAAGTTGTTACTATAGACGAGTACTATATCTTCTTTTGACTCTTCAGTAAAAGTTGTTACTATGGACGAGAATCTCTACTTTTGGCTCTGTAGTAAAAGTTTTTGGTATAGACGAGTACTATCTCTACTTTCGGCTTTGTAGTAAATGTTGTCAGTATAGACAAGTTCTATCTCTACTTCTGGCTCTGTAGTAAAAGTTGTTAGTATAGACGAGTACTTTTTCTACTTTTGGCTCTGTAGCAAATGTTGTCAGTATCGACAAATTCTACCTCTACTTCTGGCTCTGTAGTAAAATTCGTTAGTATAGATGAGTACTATCTCTACTTTTAGCTCTGTAGTAAAAGTTTTTATTATAGACGAGTACTATCTCTACTTTTGGCTCTGTAGTAAAAGTCGTTAGTAATGCCGAGTTTTATCTGTCCTTTTAACTCTATAGTATAAGTTGTTACTATGGACGAGTAATCTCTACATTTGGCTCTGTAGTAAAAGTTTTAGGTATAGACGTGTACTATCTCTACTTTTGGCTCTGTAGTAAATGTGTTAATATAGACGAGTCCCATCTCTACTATTGGCTCTGTAGTAAATGTTGTCAATATAGAGAAGAACTATCTCTACCTCTGGCTCTGTAGTAAAAGTCGTTGGTATAGACGAGTTCTATCTCTACTTTTGACTTTATAGTAAAAGATGTTATTATGGACGAGTGATCTTTTCTTTTGGCATTGTAGTAAAAAAAAATTGGTATAGATGAGTACTATCTCTAATTTTGGCTGTGTAGTAAAAGTGTAAATTTAGATGAAAACCATCTCTACTATTGTCTCTGTAGTAAATGTTGTCAATATAGACAAGTTCTATCTCTACTTCTGGCTTTGTAGTAAAAGTCGTTGGTATAGATGAGTACTATTTCTACTTTTGGCTCTGTTGTATAAGTTGTTATTAAAGACGAGTACTATGTCTACTTTTGGCTCTGTAGTAAAAATGGTTAGTATAGATGAGTACTATCTCTACTTTTGACTCAATAAGAAAAGTGTTGATATAGACGAGTACTGTCTCTACAATTGGCTCTGTAGTAAACGTTTTTGGCATAGACGAGTACTATCTCTACTTTTGGCTCTGTATTAAAAGTGTTAATATAGACGAGTTTCATCTCTTCTAATGGCTCTGTAGTAAATGTTGTCAATATAGACAAGTACTATCTCTACTAACGGCTCTGTATTATAAGTCGTAAGTATAGATGAGTGATATCTCTACTTTTGGCTCTGTTGTTAAAGTGGTTACTAAGACGAGTGCTATATCTTCTTTTGATTCTTCAGTAAAAGTTGTTACTATAGACGAGAATCTCTACTTTTGGATCTGTAGTAAAAGTTTTTGGTGTAGATGAGTACTATCTCTACTTTTGGCTCTGTAGTAAAAGTGTTAATATAGATTAGTACTTTCTCTACTTTTGGCTCTGTAGTAAATGTTGTCAGTATAGACAAGTTCTATCTCTACCTCTGGCTCTGTAGTAAAAGTCTTTAGTGTAGATGAGTACTATATCTACTTTTGGCTTTGTTGTAAAAGTGGTTATTAAGACGAGTACTATCTCTACTTTTGGCTCTGTTCTAAAAGTGCTTATTTAGACGAGTACTATCTCTACTTTTGGCTCTGTTGTAAAAGTTGTTATTAAGACGAGTACTATCTCTACTTTTGGTTTTGTTCTAAAAGCGGTTATTTAGACAGGTACTATCTCTACTTTTGGCTCTGTAGTAAAAACTATTATTATAGACGAGTACTATCTCTACTTTTGGCTCTGTAGTAAAAGTGTTAATATAGATTAGTACTTTTTCTACTTTTGGCTCTGTAGCGAATGTTGTCAGTATCGACAAATTCTATCTCTACTCCTGGCTCTGTAGTAAAAGTGGTTATTAAGACGAGTACTATCCCTACCTTTGGCTCTGTTCTAAAAGTGGTTATTTAGACGAGGTTTATCTCTACTTTTGGCTATGTAGTAAAAGTTGTTAATATAGATGAGTACTATCTCTCCTTTTTGCTCGGTTGTAAAAGTGGTTATTAAAACGAGTACTATCCCTACTTTTGGCTTTGTTCTAAAAGTGGTTATTTAGACGAGTACTATCTCTACTTTTGGCTCTGTAGTAAATGTTTTTGGCATAGACGAGTACTGTATTTACTTTTGGCTCTGTATTAAAACTGTTAATATAGACGAGTACTATCTCTTCTATTGGCTCTGTTGTAAATGTTGTCAGTATAGACAAGTACTATCTCTACTTATGGCTCTGTAGTAAAAGTCGTAAGTATAGACGAGTACTATCTCTACTTTTGGCTCTGTTGTAAAAATGGTTAGTATAGACGAGTACTTTCTCTACTTCTGGCTCTGTTGTAGAAGTCGTTAGTATAGACGCGTACTATCTCTACTTTTGGCTCTGTTCTTAAAGTGGTTACTACGACGAGTGCTATCTCTACTTTTGGCTCTGTAGTAAAAGTTGTTACTATAGACGAGTACTATATCTTCTTTTGACTCTTCAGTAAAAGTTGTTACTATGGACGAGAATCTCTACTTTTGGCTCTGTAGTAAAAGTTTTTGGTGTAGATGAGTACTATCTCTACTTTTGGCTCTGTTGTAAATGTTGTCAGTATAGACAAGTTCTATCTCTACCTCTGGCTCTGTAGTAAAAGTCTTTAGTGTAGATGAGTGCTATCTCTACTTTTGGCTTTGTTGTAAAAGTGGTTATTAAGACGAGTACTATCTCTACTTTTGGCTCTGTTCTAAAAGTGCTTATTTAGACGAGTACTATCTCTACTTTTGGCTCTGTTGTAAAAGTTGTTATTAAGACGAGTACTATCTCTACTTTTGGTTTTGTTTTAAAAGCGGTTATTTAGACAAGTACTATCTCTACTTTTGGCTCTGTAGTAAAAACTATTATTATAGACGTGTACTATCTCTACTTTTGGCTCTGTAGTAAAAGTGTTAATATAGATTAGTACTTCTTCTACTTTTGGCTCTGTAGCGAATGTTGTCAGTATCGACAAATTCTATCTCTACTCCTGGCTCTGTAGTAAAAGTGGTTATTAAGACGAGTACTATCCTACCTTTGGCTCTGTTCTAAAAGTGGTTATTTAGACGAGGTTTATCTCTACTTTTGGCTATGTAGTAAAAGTTGTTAATATAGATGAGTACTATCTCTCCTTTTTGCTCGGTTGTAAAAGTGGTTGTTAAAACGAGTACTATCCCTACTTTTGGCTTTGTTCTAAAAGTGGTTATTTAGACGAGTACTATCTCTACTTTTGGCTCTGTAGTAAATGTTTTGGGCATAGACGAGTACTGTATTTACTTTTGGCTCTGTATTAAAAGTGTTAATATAGACGAGTACTATCTCTTCTATTGGCTCTGTTGTAAATGTTGTCAGTATAGACAAGTACTATCTCTACTTATGGCTCTGTAGTAAAAGTCGTAAGTATAGACGAGTACTATCTCTACTTTTGGCTCTGTTGTAAAAATGGTTAGTATAGACGAGTACTTTCTCTACTTCTGGCTCTGTTGTAGAAGTCGTTAGTACAGACGCGTACTATCTCTACTTTTGGCTCTGTTCTTAAAGTGGTTACTACGACGAGTGCTATCTCTACTTTTGGCTCTGTAGTAAAAGTTGTTTCTATAGACGAGTACTATATCTTCTTTTGACTCTTCAGTAAAAGTTGTTACTATGGACGAGAATCTCTACTTTTGGCTCTGTAGTAAAAGTTTTTGGTATAGACGAGTACTATCTCTACTTTCGGCTTTGTAGTAAATGTTGTCAGTATAGACAAGTTCTATCTCTACTTCTGGCTCTGTAGTAAAAGTTGTTAGTATAGACGAGTACTTTTTCTACTTTTGGCTCTGTAGCAAATGTTGTCAGTATCGACAAATTCTACCTCTATTTCTGGCTCATTAGTAAAATTCGTTAGTATAGATGAGTACTATCTCTACTTTTGGCTCTGTTGTAAAAGTGGTTATTAAGACGAGTACTATCTCTTCTTTTGGCTTTGTTCTAAAAGTGGTTATTTAGACGAGTATTATCTCTACTTTTGGCTCTGTAGTAAAAGTTTTTATTATAGACGAGTACTATCTCTACTTTTGGCTCTGTAGTAAAAGTCGTTAGTAATGACGAGTTTTATCTGTCCTTTTAACTCTATAGTATAAGTTGTTACTATGGACGAGTAATCTCTAGATTTGGCTCTGTAGTAAAAGTTTTAGGTATAGACGTGTACTATCTCTACTTTTGGCTCTGTAGTAAATGTGTTAATATAGACGAGTCCCATCTCTACTATTGGCTCTGTAGTAAATGTTGTCAATATAGACAAGTACTATCTCTACCTCTGGCTCTGTAGTAAAAGTCGTTGGTGTAGACGAGTTCTATCTCTACTTTTGACTTTATAGTAAAAGATGTTATTATGGACGAGTGATCTTTTCTTTTGGCACTGTAGTAAAAAAAAATTGGTATAGATGAGTACTATCTCTAATTTTGGCTGTGTAGTAAAAGTGTAAATTTAGATGAAAACCATCTCTACTATTGTCTCTGTAGTAAATGTTGTCAATATAGACAAGTTCTATCTCTACTTCTGGCTTTGTAGTAAAAGTCGTTGGTATAGATGAGTACTATTTCTACTTTTGGCTCTGTTGTATAAGTTGTTATTAAAGACGAGTACTATGTCTACTTTTGGCTCTGTAGTAAAAATGGTTAGTATAGATGAGTACTATCTCTACTTTTGACTCAATAAGAAAAGTGTTGATATAGACGAGTACTGTCTCTACAATTGGCTCTGTAGTAAACGTTTTTGGCATAGACGAGTACTATCTCTACTTTTGGCTCTGTATTAAAACTGTTAATATAGACGAGTTTCATCTCTTCTAATGGCTCTGTAGTAAATGTTGTCAATATAGACAAGTACTATCTCTACTAACGGCTCTGTATTATAAGTCGTAAGTATAGATGAGTGATATCTCTACTTTTGGCTCTGTTGTTAAAGTGGTTACTAAGACGAGTGCTATATCTTCTTTTGATTCTTCAGTAAAAGTTGTTACTATAGACGAGAATCTCTACTTTTGGCTCTGTAGTAAAAGTTTTTGGTGTAGATGAGTACTATCTCTACTTTTGGCTCTGTAGTAAAAGTGTTAATATTGATTAGTACTTTCTCTACTTTTGGCTCTGTAGTAAATGTTGTCAGTATAGACAAGTTCTATCTCTAGCTCTGGCTCTGTAGTAAAAGTCTTTAGTGTAGATGAGTACTATATCTACTTTTGGCTTTGTTGTAAAAGTGGTTATTAAGACGAGTACTATCTCTACTTTTGGCTCTGTTCTAAAAGTGCTTATTTAGACGAGTACTATCTCTACTTTTGGCTCTGTTGTAAAAGTTGTTATTAAGACGAGTACTATCTCTACTTTTGGTTTTGTTCTAAAAGCGGTTATTTAGACAAGTACTATCTCTACTTTTGGCTCTGTAGTAAAAACTATCATTATAGACGAGTACTATCTCTACTTTTGGCTCTGTAGTAAAAGTGTTAATATAGATTAGTACTTTTTCTACTTTTGGCTCTGTAGCGAATGTTGTCAGTATCGACAAATTCTATCTCTACTCCTGGCTCTGTAGTAAAAGTGGTTATTAAGACGAGTACTATCCCTACCTTTGGCTCTGTTCTAAAAGTGGTTATTTAGACGAGGTTTATCTCTACTTTTGGCTATGTAGTAAAAGTTGTTAATATAGATGAGTACTATCTCTCCTTTTTGCTCGGTTGTAAAAGTGGTTATTAAAACGAGTACTATCTCTACTTTTGGCTTTGTTCTAAAAGTGGTTATTTAGACGAGTACTATCTCTACTTTTGGCTCTGTAGTAAATGTTTTTGGCATAGACGAGTACTGTATTTACTTTTGGCTCTGTATTAAAAGTGTTAATATAGACGAGTACTATCTCTTCTATTGGCTCTGTTGTAAATGTTGTCAGTATAGACAAGTACTATCTCTACTTATGGCTCTGTAGTAAAAGTCGTAAGTATAGACGAGTACTATCTCTACTTTTGGCTCTGTTGTAAAAATGGTTAGTATAGACGAGTACTTTCTCTACTTCTGGCTCTGTTGTAGAAGTCGTTAGTATAGACGCGTACTATCTCTACTTTTGGCTCTGTTCTTAAAGTGGTTACTACGACGAGTGCTATCTCTACTTTTGGCTCTGTAGTAAAAGTTGTTACTATAGACGAGTACTATATCTTCTTTTGACTCTTCAGTAAAAGTTGTTACTATGGACGAGAATCTCTACTTTTGGCTCTGTAGTAAAAGTTTTTGGTATAGACGAGTACTATCTCTACTTTCGGCTTTGTAGTAAATGTTGTCAGTATAGACAAGTTCTATCTCTACTTCTGGCTCTGTAGTAAAAGTTGTTAGTATAGACGAGTACTTTTTCTACTTTTGGCTCTGTAGCAAATGTTGTCAGTATCGACAAATTCTACCTCTACTTCTGGCTCTGTAGTAAAATTCGTTAGTATAGATGAGTACTATCTCTACTTTTGGCTCTGTTGTAAAAGTGGTTATTAAGACGAGTACTATCTCTTCTTTTGGCTTTGTTCTAAAAGTGGTTATTTAGACGAGTATTATCTCTACTTTTGGCTCTGTAGTAAAAGTTTTTATTATAGACGAGTACTATCTCTACTTTTGGCTCTGTAGTAAAAGTCGTTAGTAATGCCGAGTTTTATCTGTCCTTTTAACTCTATAGTATAAGTTGTTACTATGGACGAGTAATCTCTACATTTGGCTCTGTAGTAAAAGTTTTAGGTATAGACGTGTACTATCTCTACTTTTGGCTCTGTAGTAAATGTGTTAATATAGACGAGTCCCATCTCTACTATTGGCTCTGTAGTAAATGTTGTCAATATAGAGAAGAACTATCTCTACCTCTGGCTCTGTAGTAAAAGTCGTTGGTATAGACGAGTTCTATCTCAACTTTTGACTTTATAGTAAAAGATGTTATTATGGACGAGTGATCTTTTCTTTTGGCATTGTAGTAAAAAAAAATTGGTATAGATGAGTACTATCTCTAATTTTGGCTGTGTAGTAAAAGTTTAAATTTAGATGAAAACCATCTCTACTATTGTCTCTGTAGTAAATGTTGTCAATATAGACAAGTTCTATCTCTACTTCTGGCTTTGTAGTAAAAGTCGTTGGTATAGATGAGAACTATTTCTACTTTTGGCTCTGTTGTATAAGTTGTTATTAAAGACGAGTACTATGTCTACTTTTGGCTCTGTAGTAAAAATGGTTAGTATAGATGAGTACTATCTCTACTTTTGACTCAATAAGAAAAGTGTTGATATAGACGAGTACTCTCTCTACAATTGGCTCTGTAGTAAACGTTTTTGGCATAGACGAGTACTATCTCTACTTTTGGCTCTGTATTAAAAGTGTTAATATAGACGAGTTTCATCTCTACTAATGGCTCTGTAGTAAATGTTGTCAATATAGACAAGTACTATCTCTACTAACGGCTCTGTATTATAAGTCATAAGTATAGATGAGTGCTATCTCTACTTTTGGCTCTGTTGTTAAAGTGGTAATTAAGACGAGTGCTATATCTTCTTTTGATTCTTTAGTAAAAGTTGTTACTATAGACGAGAATCTCTACTTTTGGCTCTGTAGTAAAAGTTGTTAGTATAGACGAGTACTTTTTCTACTTTTGGCTCTGTAGCAAATGTTGTCAGTATCGACAAATTCTACCTCTACTTCTGGCTCTGTAGTAAAATTCGTTAGTATAGATGAGTACTATCTCTACTTTTGGCTCTGTTGTAAAAGTGGTTATTAAGACGAGTACTATCTCTTCTTTTGGCTTTGTTCTAAAAGTGGTTATTTAGACGAGTATTATCTCTACTTTTGGCTCTGTAGTAAAAGTTTTTATTATAGACGAGTACTATCTCTACTTTTGGCTCTGTAGTAAAAGTCGTTAGTAATGCCGAGTTTTATCTGTCCTTTTAACTCTATAGTATAAGTTGTTACTATGGACGAGTAATCTCTACATTTGGCTCTGTAGTAAAAGTTTTAGGTATAGACGTGTACTATCTCTACTTTTGGCTCTGTAGTAAATGTGTTAATATAGACGAGTCCCATCTCTACTATTGGCTCTGTAGTAAATGTTGTCAATATAGAGAAGAACTATCTCTACCTCTGGCTCTGTAGTAAAAGTCGTTGGTATAGACGAGTTCTATCTCTACTTTTGACTTTATAGTAAAAGATGTTATTATGGACGAGTGATCTTTTCTTTTGGCATTGTAGTAAAAAAAAATTGGTATAGATGAGTACTATCTCTAATTTTGGCTGTGTAGTAAAAGTGTAAATTTAGATGAAAACCATCTCTACTATTGTCTCTGTAGTAAATGTTGTCAATATAGACAAGTTCTATCTCTACTTCTGGCTTTGTAGTAAAAGTCGTTGGTATAGATGAGTACTATCTCTAATTTTGGCTGTGTAGTAAAAGTGTAAATTTAGATGAAAACCATCTCT